>OX578272.1:140469023-141131409 GCA_951217065.1 Baccha elongata | reverse complement strand
GTCGGCAAATTTAATTTTGAAGTCAATTTAACAAACAAAAGGAACATAACGTTGGACATGACCATGACGAATTACGCGCTGCTGAGCCAATGTTGAACAAGAAGGATATTATAGGGGATCGATGACAGCAGCAGGGCCATCGCATAGAGGACCAATATGTCGTCGGTATCGTGGCCTGGCAGTGTGCCTTTTTGTTCATTCATCTTCTGTTAACAATGCAAAAGATAACGCATTCAAAACCAATTGCAGGGCGTCATCTGGATGCCGTTTTGGGATTACTTCTTTAATATTTAACAGTTGTATAAGGATGCTCAGCTCTTGGTTGAATTTTGTTATCTCTGATGTGCACAGTAGCGCAGGTGAGAAGTTTTTTCCTGATGTTGAAGGTATGTCGGAAAAAAATTGAAGGTGGTGGTTACCATAATGCGAAATACTGGAGGAAAGAAAAAAATTAATTCCCATTGGAGTTTTTTTTTTAGATCGTGCCGAAGTCGTTTAAAGATTTACCTTGAAAAAATAATTTAAATAGATGAAAAAGACTGGTAGTGTTTTTTGACTCGAAATTGTTACTTATCGTAAAGATATTAGAATAGATTCAAGAAGCTGTTAGTATATCCAAAAAACATATCAGAGGGATAAATGCTAAAACATATTACCGAAATATTGAACACAACACAACAACATATTTCTTGAGCAGCGTGCAAAATAACTACATAATTATATAAATATTTTCATCGATTAGGATCACAATTATGGCGCTATATGGTTGTAAAGAAATTTTTAGGTTCTTTTATGTAGGTTCCTTTTGTGTAGGTTCCTTTTATGCAGGGTCCTTTTATGTAAATTCATTTAGTTCGTAGTATCGTATAGGCACAGCATTAGATCTAATTGCAACAGCAATGATTTACAGTATACATATACATACATATATCTTCTGGAGAGAAAATCTTCAATACCATATATTAACCAACAAGGGATGAAAATTAGAATATTCTATATGTATAAACTATAAGAAAATTCAAAACCCACAACAGCATTCTAAGACCGAAGCGTGTTTCGCAAAGCAAAATGCCACCTCGCAAAAGTTCTTTTCAGAAACGCAACTCATTTAAAAAATATTATAATGCCTATTATGGTTTTCAATTGATTGTTGATAGTTGATAAATTATCGTATTATAATTTTTTAAACTGAATTAATTAATAAACTATTCACCTTTTCAGGGATAATTTTTAATTTTCGTCAATTTAAAGAAGCCAGGTTTATGTTTTCAATATTAAATTTTATATTTTACAAACTAGCAATTGATAACCATAAAAGGAAGGAATATCTTTTTGTTTTAAATTATCAAATTCCTTAAAAATAAAAAGTTTTTTTTTTTGACTATAAAATTGTTTTTTTTTTTTTGCGGAAAAAGCTGATCTGAGAGCAAAAATTCTCATATATTATACTAGTATAATCATAGGCAAAGAAGTTGTTTTTTTTCCGTCAGATCAATTTCTTGTATTTCTATTTTAAGCATGATGCATGCTTATGACGGTCAGCTGTCAATGACGGTCAGTATAGTTTCGGCGTTATTAAAGCGAAATAAGTTGTTCTTTTCAACAGAATATATTATATAGAAGAACGTATAAGCAAATAAAAAAATCACGCTGTATAATGTACAGAGATAGTGTACATTATACGGCGTATTTTATTTATAAGGAAAGTCTAGAATTCGTGAAAAAAAAGTTTTGAAATAACAATCAAACATGACATTACGATGGTAGCGAAGACGAAAAAAGTGGGTGCGGCAATTCTGTCTTTCTGTCTGTCTGTCTGTCTGTATATGTATGTATCGACACCTGCAACCTAAACGGTAGACCGATTTTCTTCAAACTTGGTAAAAACTATTTTTAGAGAAATATATTTTTGACCTAGGTATAAAAATATCTACCATATAAGCGTAACCGATAATTCCATTTTTTGAAAAAGTGCAATCAATTTCAATTAAATTGCCAATGGTGATGTCCTTCGTCTCAAATTTTTTTCAGAATCAGCTTATTAACGGTACCTGCCAGAGCAGTTTTTTATTACTCCGAATATCTTTTGAACGGCTGCACCGATTTAAACGAAATTTAATATTCAAAAACGTCTACTAAGCCTGAATAATAATGTGGAAAACAATTGAAAAAAAAACAATTTTTGAAAAAGTTTTTTTTTTTTGCTAAAAAACGATAATTCCATTTACGATAATTCCATTTACAGTACGATCAATTTCGATAATATTTTACATAAGTGATTTGTTGCCGATGGTGATGTCCTTCGTCTGATTTTTTTTTAGAATCAGCTTATTAACGGTAATATTCAAAAATTATAATAATATTGCAAGCAAATATTAAAAAAAAAGTAATTTTTGAAAATGTTTTTATTTTTGAAAAACGATAATTCTAATTTCTCGAAAAAATACTATCAATTTTGATAAAATTTCATGTAATTGGATTGTTACTGAAAATGATGTCTTTCATTATAATCTCTTTTTATTTCATACATTTGTTTTTAAAGATTTTTTTTTTTTTAATTTTTCAAAATATAAAATTCTGAAAATCATTTTATTTTTTATAAAAAAAACTGGTCAAATAGTTTTCCAGTCGTGAACACGAAAACAACTTTCCCCAAGAGCAAGTTTGTACGACTCAGCCGTGCCTTTTATTTTTGTTTTGTTTAATGATTTTTATTAATGCTTATGAAATCGTGTACCTAATAACGGTCATCAGGTGACTGTCATTAAAATCTAAATTTTTTACTGGCGTTGCCAACCCATGTTTTTTATGACTGTGGCCTTCGACCGTCATTGCCTTCAACTATGAAAGGCAATGACGGTCAAGTTGGATGTTTTTTTAAACTTCTTTTTTTTTTCCAAAAGTATAAAGTGATAGGAGACTTGTTCCTTTTGAGAAACCTAAGAAAATAAGTATAGTTTATATATTTTATGTTTGTGAGTGGTGGTAGGTATTATACGGGCTTAAAGATCAGTATTTTCCGAATGCAAATAAAGCTATTTCATTCTTTTCCCTACGTTTTTCCAACTTCTTCAGGGGTTTTATTATTATATTATTTGTTAAATATTTCTTAATTTTTACATTACATTTTTACATTACATTACAATTTTTACGTTACATTTATTATTATTACATTTACCTTACTATACCTACCTAATCGCAAGTAAAAATACGACTCTAATCAACCATGTTACTCAGTTGCTCAGATCAGTCAAGGTTTTAACAAAAGTGAAATAAAACGAAAATTGATCTTTATTCTTGATAACAAACCAAACCCGTAACCCAAACTGTATCTATTTTCAAAATTCACTATCTACCTATATGTAGGATAATAATTTTGCATTCATCTCATCCACGCTTCCAAAATATCATCTGTCAGAATGGCACATGCCTTTTGAATACATTTAACAAAAGCAACATCTTTTACAAACAAAACATATTTCCGATTCAATCTTTTCTGTGCTTGTAACCCCAAACCATTTTTATTTCAAAACGGAAAATATAGATGCATCTGCATTTTATAATATTCACAAGCTGAGGGTGGTAATTAACTTAAACATCTCAGCTGTTTACAGAATTTTCCATGTTTACCTTCGTTCATCATATTAAAAGAGATCAGGTTTCGTTCAAGTTAATTAAATCAAATCAAGATGATCAAAATGTTGTTTTATATGCACCCTTGTTGGTTTTTTGACTTTTCACAGGCACAGGGACCTTTAGAGAAATAATTGCTCAAAGGGAACCAAATATAATATTTATGCGGGTCCTGTTCCTTTTCCGCACAGGAACCATATGTCATAACTTTGACTCATATTGCTCAGATGACGTTATCAGAATAAAAAAAAATCTCTTAGACAACATCAGGCAAGTCCTTGTGCGAGGGAATTTCACCTTGGTTTTTTGCAAGAAAACAAAAAAAAAAAAAAAAATAAACAGGAAAACAAAAAAATAAAAATTCAACATCGAATAAGAAGATTTTTTCTTGATCTGATCTCATGTCCTGCTGGTAATGAGTAAAAATTGCAACGTGACACCGGATAAAAGAAAACGAAGGCTGAGTAAATATGAATTGCTCCCACTGCTGCGTGACCAAGTAAATGTCCTTAATCTGGTTAATTCCTTAATCAATAGAGAGATGACAAAAGACAACCCTAAAGGAAAAAGACGATTTGCAAAAAAAAAACAACACACTATTACTGTCAACCATATGACACTTGCTTTGTGGTCCTTCCGTCACCCTTCGATATAACAGATGTGTTCAGTGCATGTAAGATACAAGACCTGTGCAAAACACATGTATTGTGTTTAAGTTTAACTATGGTGCAATGAAAATGTACCTACGTCCTGCAAAAGCAAAGAAAAAAATCGAACAAAGGATCGAAATACCCCATCGAAGTGCAGTGCACATCCCACAATGACAAACATTTTTTATTTGCTGTCCTTTGCTTTTTATTTGCCTGTCACTTCAAACAGGGTGGACTCATCCTGTCTATATACACTAGAGAAAAAAAGGAAAAATTCACTGCACAGCAGGATACCTTTGGATAACTGATTTTTACAACAAAAAAAGTAATAAAAGTGATTGGTCATCCTTAAATAATAACCAGAATACACTCATAATCCTAGCCCAAATATGGGGTGGCTGAATTAGAGGAAACCCTCATCATCATCATGCAGCAAACCCCAACCCCTAAAACTCTGTTCTAGATTTTGATTTCAGTCTGTCAGTTGCAGTTAAATACATAAAGGTCGTTTGTAATTAAGAGGCGGAGGGAGTTTTCCTGGAAGTGGCTGTTGTCCACATGAGTGAACAATTTGGGGTTGAATTATTTTTTTGTTAAAACGTTGCAATAGATTTTTATTTTGATTTATTCAGCAGAATTTTGTTTATATGTTAAGTGCCTAATATTCAACATCAATTGCATTTTACGGATTTTTTTTAATATTGAATCCCAAAATTGAAGGGTATATTTAGGGTAACTAGACATTCCTTTCTAATTAAATGCATTCAATTGAATGAAAGAGTCAATAGAATTTTATCCGAAATGGAATTTAGCATGCTACTTATGTTCCACCCTTTAAATTATATTAAAAAGCTTAACATTTTGATAAAAAAAAAACATCTACGTATATGTACATACTCTTAATTAAGAAATTTACTTACCTTTTTATACCTTTACTATACTATTAGTTAAATAGAAATTGAAGTATGTAGATAATTTCCAACTGGCGTTTGATGAATTGTTAATTGTTATGCTAATCATGGGAGAGAGAGAGACTTGATTTGGAATGTTTAATGAAGTTAGTTTAAGTTAATTAATTAAAATTAACCATGCATAATATAGTTTTAGACAAAATGGAAGTTATTCAAATATTCCGTTTGGAAATGTATTTAAATGATTTGTATGATATGTAAGCTCAGAATTTCTTAATTTTTGAGATATGTAGTACCTATCTAGGAAAACTACCTAAATTTTAAAGGAAACCAAGATTTCCTTTCCAGCTCTCTGTTGGCAAAAAGAAAGCGTATTGGAAAAGAGACAAAGATACAAGTTTAAATAAGCTGTAAGATTTTAAAAACCAAGCTCGCATATCTACTCAGAAACCGTGAGTTTTTTTGCTAAGTTATTTCAATAACATAAATAAGAGAAATTTCGAGATTGTAGAGATCCCCCGCAACCTAAGAAAATATCTATTGAAAAGCGTAATCTTCGTCGGAGCTCCTTTGAGTGCCCAATTCGACCAATCTTTTGGGATGCTTCTTTTTCATATACGCGTTAATAATTTAATTCTATTTACCTCATATTTTGCAGCTGCTGGTGTTGAGCTTTTAACATAATGTCTGAAATAGTTTTAAAAATAAACAGTTAAAATACGAAAAATAGCCAAATTAAATATTATTAATTGAAGTATATTATGTATGAATGAAATTCAATTTTAAATGTTTTGTGGCCTTCACTCCAAAATTTAGGTTTGATGCTGGGCTCGTCAGCTAAATGACATCAAAACTTATCTAGTAAATATGCAATAATTGTCGATGATTGATTTTTTGATTACTATATAAAATTTATAGAGAAAACTCTTTGCTAATTTTATTTTTCTATAAAGAACTTTGACTAAAGTTTAGAGATTAGAAGGTTTCAATACTAAAGAAGGTTTGATGGCATCTAGCTGACAAGCCCAGCATTATGTTTAAGTCTGATGAATGGTTTGACTGACAACCAAGAAAATCTATAACTTCAACCAAATAGTGTTCGTGCACACAGAACAACATTCTTAAAGTAAATTAAATATGGACTTTGTTTGCTTCTTTGTGGATAAAACAAAAACCAATTGCTATTATAACAAAACAAAAAAAATTAAGAAATTGCGACTTTTCGATTTACATACAATACCCTGTTATTGCGCCTACAAAAAAAAAAACTAAAAAGAAAAGTACCTAAGTTTTTTTCTCAATAATTTCATTTTATTTAAATTTTTTTTTTGTAATTTTTTTAATTTATTTTATTAACTTATTTTCTCTAAAATCTTTTCTCCTTGTTCATATTTTCGGTGTACATTTTTTCATATTTTTATCTTGCTTAGTTATTCAAACCCCAAAACATAATTTCACTTTTCTAAAATTGCTGGTTGTAAAAAAAGAATTCTTTAATTTCCTCAAATATAATTTCCGGCGCTGATCATTTAAGCATTGCTAATCCACCCAATTTCATATTCGTTTAATTGGATAAGAAACCATCACCAATTACTTTACAAATTCTAGAACTCCATAAAAATGTTCTCGCAATCTTTTCGTCTCACACTTCCACTCACCGTCATCGTCTTCACCATCTAACAAAACAATCACACGAAAGCACACTCTAATGAACCCGAAAGTATTTCCCTCCTTTAAAAAAAAAAAAAGATTGCTCCACTTTCAGCACCCTTGTGAATGTGAATACACAAAACCATGCAGGAGAGCAATGATAAATCCGGTTACCAACCGGATGATAGCTTAATCCCCGGAAATGTGGAACATGCTAAATCATAGAGAATTAACCTTGTTCGCTGCTGGAGCAGAATTAAACGTCAATATTCCTCCCACCAGTGTACGCGCGACTTGTTAAGTCTCATGTAGTCATGTCTCCATGCTTAGGGAGGTTGTTTTTGTTTAACTTATTTCCAAGAACACTTTGCTTATTCCCGCTTCTCCAAACATAAGTACCAAGAACACCTTGATGATGCAGGTGCTTGTAAAGTGCCAAACACTAGCATCGCGCAGAAGAGTTGTATTCTTAATGCTTACACCAGAGACCGAAAACCCGGTAAACAATCACAGGATTTAATTAAACCCACAGGACTACCGAGTCAGTGTGTTCGTGCGTGTTTCTAACCTCGCCATTAATGGAGAGAAACAAAGCTTCTACAACGGAAGTGGATCAATATTTGGGGTGTAATGGGGCGTTTGTATCCCAAATAATGTATACTTGTGTATTTTTGGGGTTTTTGTGTAAAACTCTTCCTCTAGAATGGACCTATTGTTAGGGTTTGTTTTTTTTTGTATGCACTTTAAATTCCTTCGAACGAAAGAAGGAAAATAATAAAGGTAAAAGTTCAACCTTCAGGAGGAGGTAATAAACACGTAAAACAAGTCTTGAAACACCTTGGGAATGTTCGAAGTGCTAAGTCAAGGACGGAAAGGATGTTTGAATACGGCTGAATTTGAATTCCGTGTGGAGATAATGTTCATCTCAACTTTATAATTCTCTCGTGAAACTCACAGACAATCCTTTTAACCAAGTGTGGGAGTATAATGATATGCATACCCGTATACACATAAATCTATACAACATGTGGAAGCAATGGCTTGTAGAGTAACGAGAATGTTTGTATAAAAAAAAACTGTATTGATGTGGTAAATGTATGATTTGGACATTCTTTTTAACGGCAACTCAAAACATTAAAACCATCTGGTAGACAACTTACCTATAAATTGTAATTAGTCTCAATTTTAATACAACGAACATTTTCATAGAATTTAATACATATAATATAGAGACTGCTGTGTAATTCTTGACGTATGGGATCACAAATACAAACATATAAAATTTGACGTTGTTATCTTCTTAGAACCAGTTTTTTAGTGCAAGATACCAAGATTGTTAGATTAAACTCCAATTATGGACAATCTCGAGTGAACTCAGAGAAAACTCAGCTAAAATGGTGAGTAAACTCAGAGTTAATTCTAATTCTCAAACTGCCTGAAAAACGTGTTTTCATCAGAGTTAATTAGAGGTTAATCCAACGCTGAAAGTTTGACATTTTTAATAGTTATATTATATTTTTTTCTAGCTCATAAGGAAAAATAATTTTTTTTTAAAATGACCAAGCATTTCTAAAGAAATTACATTTAAAATTGTTTGATGTATATAAAGTTGTATCAAGCAAGTTCATATAACAATTTAATATATTAAACAATTTATACATATTATTTAATGGAGAAAATCGTTCATAATTGGTACGATAGTGCTGTATATGCACAAAATCCGATATATTTATCAAATTTCTTTGAGGAATGTTGAAAGGAAGACGAGATAGAAGGTGCAAAGAATCAATTTTTCCAAAACCTCTAAGAGCGAATGTGAGGAATCTTTTCTGCACCTGTTCTAACCTTGACTTATGGCAGTCATAATGAGGTGACCAAACCTGGCAGCCATATTCCAAATTTGATGGGAAAAATGTTGTAAAAAGTTGTTTTACAACAAAGGGATCCGAAAATTGATTTGACTCTCGTTTTATCCAACCAAGAACTGAATTGGCTTTATCTTTTTGCATATGACCCATTGTTCACGTTGGATCCCAATCGCTGTTGACGAATCTTTCACTAGCACATCATGCCTTTTAAACAAATAGCATTTTTGACCATTCAAATATTGAATTTACGAGTTATGATTCAAAAAAAGGTTTTTAACGTCTGAAGAAGTTGTTGAATTATTCAAAATGCATGCTTTGATGATACTTAAATCAGAGAAGTCAACGACTTGGTCGATTGAAGGTTTGAATCCGATGGAATCCTTTCCATATTTTCTTTTTCTCTTTTGTTCCGTTTAAATAGAAATTACAATAAAATTATTTACAAATTGTATGTTATTCTCCAAATTCATCCACCTGGGTTCTGCTATGCACTCATAGGAATTTAAAAGTTCAACGAAAATATTGTATTATCACAGAACCATTCAATCATCATTGCATATGTATCAAAAAATCAACCAAATAATTTTTGAATAATAAACCCTAATTAAGGGTATGATCAAAGTGCACCGTGCGTCGCTCGTTTTTGTCGGCCCTCATTCAAACATCTCATATTATGGATATCATTATTACATGCTGTGCAACTAACCACCCGTTAATGGGTGAAAGTCTACTGTTTCGGTCATATTTACTAGTAAAAGATACATATATCTGCACTAGGGCAACATATTAATATCAACACACCGGAAGCCATTTGCTATTATTTACGTATACCTTTCCTGGCACGTTGCATGGCAAAGGCTTTTATACCGTCGCATCTGTATAATGGCCAACCCCAACCATACTCAAACCCATACCGTAACTAGGGTAAATAAACACACAGCCAGCCAGAGAACGAAGCTTTGTTTATTGTACGCTGTGGTCACGCATAATTGGCAATATCATACTAATTTGAACAACCCTTTGAGGCGTCCGAAAACAAATCCACAGTTTCAGTTGGCATGAGGTTTGGGACGGGAAAAGTACATCCTCCACTCCACAAAAAGTAGATTCATATGGCTACTGTTGCTTTAAGCATCAATATTATATACGAAGTATGTAAGACCTGAGGGCGTCTTTTTATTTGTTTCTGGGAAAGGACATTGTATTGCAATCGAAAAATTAAAATTTAAAATATTATAATAATATCAAACTGATGTCAATAGATGTTGTGCTGCCTTTTTGTTCACTTAAATAACTGTTTATCTGCCACTTAAAATAACTGTTTATTCTCCACTAACAAAAATCCCGATTGATATTGAAAGATCACCATGGTTATCAAAGGATATTCGATCTCTTCGAAATAAAAAAACTAAGCTTTTTTGAAAATACCAATCATCGTTATCTGTGACTGATTATGTAAAATATAGTGCTGCCCGGAGGAATCTTAGTTCGCCCATTGTGTTATTTAAAGTTTTGTTTTTCCGGAGCAGTGGAAATCGTTATATTATTATACCCTTACATAAGAAAGGAAATAAATGTAAAGTTGATAACTACAGAGGTATTGATAAACTATCTTGCATTCCGAAAATGTTCAAAAACATCTTATGTTATTCTGTCAAGCATAATTGGAAGGAATTGATTTCTAGTCATCAGCATGGCTTCGCAGGTAAATCGACAACAACTAATTTAATAGACTTCTGCTCCGAAACTATAATAAAAAGCCAGAATGGGATCCAAACTGGATTTTGCAAAAGCGTTTGACCGTGTTAATCATTCCATTTTAATACATAAATTAAGTCGAATTGGATTTCTTAAGTTGTTCTTAGTATGGCTTACATCCTGTCTCGGAGAAAGAACTCAATTTGTACTATTTAAACAAAAAGTGTCCAAATTAATAAATGTGTACTCTGGTTTTCCGCAAGGCAGCCACATCGGACCTCCTTTATTTGTATTATTTATTAACGATATGTGTAATGTGTTGTTATCTCGTGCAAGGATTATCATGTTTGCAGATGATACTAAATACGACTATTTAATTATTAATGCAACTCGTAAGTTAGGGTGCATACCACGGTGGGCAACTGATTTCAATGACCCATATATACTCAAAATTCTTTTTTGTGCTCTAGTAAGATCTGGATTTGAATATTGTAGCAGTGTATGGTATCCACGTTATATTTCAAATTTAGTTCGGATTGAATCTATACAGAAAAAGTTTCTACTGTTTGTACTTCAAAATCTAACCCTGGAACAGAAATGAACACTTACCTCTTTATATAAATCGCTTAAGACTTATAAATCTTGAAACATTAAGTAAAACACGAACTATAATTAATGTATTACTTATTTTGAATATTTTAACTAGTAAAATAAACTCTAGTGAGCTATTATATAAAGTCAATATAAAAGTCCCAAATCGATTTTTTCGAAACTATGAACTTCTAAACTTAAGATTTAACAGAATTGTCTATGGTCAACATGAACCTCTTTTTGCGGCATGTGTTGATTTTAACAAATATTGTGACTACATAAATTTTAATATTAATTCCAACACTCTACGATCTTTGTTAAGAAATTTAGTAGAATAAGAAATTTGTATCTAAAGGCTAAGAATTTATTTTTTCGTAGCTAAATAAATAAATAAATAAATAAACAGTCAAAAATGACATTACGATGATAGAGAAGACGAAAAAAGCGGGTCCGAAAATTCTGTCTGTATAATAACTTATACAGCTGGGCCGATTCGCGCCGAATTCGGATGGTAGTGTTTTTAGGGTAATATGCCCAGATTTTTTTTTATACACTGTTGGTCTAAAAATAACGGTATCTGTCATATAAACTTCACTTATCTCTAAAACGGCTAAAACGATTTCGACCAAATTTCACATTTGTAATAAAGTGATATATATCAAAAAGTGGAAACCAGACTTTCAAGAAAATAAGATTAACGGTACCTGCCACATAACGGTTTTTTTTTAAATCTCGACTATCCCGATAACATCTAAGGCAATTTGAACGAAATACAATGCTGCAATTGTTGTAGCTATTTCAAATAACATGACATACAATTTTTTTTTTGTGAAGTCTTAAACAATTTTAAACAAAATATTTTTGTGAATTCAATATTTCAAAAACTTGTTAACATGTTGTTGAAATTTAGGCAGACAGACAGACAGCCGGTCCCACTTTTTCGTCTTCGATATCATCGTAATTGTTGATTGTTATCTGAAAACTTTCTTTTTGCTTAATGAACAAACAAAATGGGCATGTTTTATGGAAACATTAATTTTACTTTATATACAGTACAGTAAGGTTAGCATTTACTACAAAAACAACAATTACTTTATAGCAAACAAATCTTACTTCTCTTTTTATCTCTAGTAATTTTTATTGACGATAAAGAATTCACAATGGTTCTTTAACCTTCGTGGAAAAGTTGGTAGACAAGCTTATAACCGATGCTCGATACTCGATTGTTTTATTGAACATTTCTTACTCAATTCCTACTTAGATTTTCCTACACAATAAAACACACCTAATATGTTAGTTGAAACAATTAAAAATAACTGTTTTAAAAATTCTCTAAGAAAAGAAAAAACAATTATGGAGTGCCGCAGGGAAGCCACCTGGGTTGCATTCTTTTTATTCTTTTTAATGGTGTAACGTCATGTATATACGAAGATTTTCAAAGCTTTTACCTTTGCCGGCAATCGAATGAATCTGCAAATTAACATTGACTGTTTTTCTGCTTAATGCAGCGAAAATGTTGTTCTGGTGTTCGGGCTCATTTGGTGCACCTGATTTACTTTATTGACTCCAATCTTTTTTTTAAACAATATGGTGCGACCTTGCATTTGCTTTATAAAATTTTCATTTTAATTTTCATTTGCAATAGCAACGCTATTACCATGGCCATCAATTGATGAATTACGTTTGAAAGTTTTTTTTTATACACATAATCTGAGTTGGTGTACATATAGGTTCAAGGATGATGCGTTGAAATAATTCATCAGTTGCATTGTGCAGACTTGGTTGTATACATTCAAAGGGTTATTCAAACGTTATTGGAGAGTGAGTAGATTTCTGGCCCACACGGGATTCGCGATATTGTGGCTTACTGCAACATTTTCGTAATTATCTGACGTCGTCATGTCGTGTCGTACAACGTGAGCTGCTTTTACAACGTAAAGGATATTATTTCGATTGAAAGTATGGGTAAGCTGTGTGTATCGGTTGGTTTGACTGACGTTGACACACAGTGTTGGTTGTAATGATGAAGGGCTGCGGTTTGTGGTGATTTAGGACTTAAATAATGGATTTGAAGAGCTCTCTCTAGAGGAGCTTCTATTAAGCTCATTCAATGAAATGAAATGAATATGTAAGTACAATAGAGGATTCACTTTAAGCTATATGTGAGTTAGGGCTCATTTGAGAATGTGAATTTTGATTGTGGTTAAGTTGGCATTGGTATTATAGGAAGTTTGTATTCTAATTAAAAGTATTCGTGTTATGCAAAAAATAAATGATTGTTAGCGAGTGAATCAAGCATATGTTAATGAATGGGTATGTAATTATATTTTTTCAGGGTGTATTGTTTATCCTTTATCAAAGGTTGATTGAAAATCCTTTCCAATAAATCTTTTATTATATTTTGCATTACGCTCTGCATAATATTTCATCAAAAGAAAATCTTTACAAGAAAAATCAATATAAGAAGGATATAAATGTATGTACCAACATTGATGTAAGTATATTGGAGACCCAAACAGGACATGGATATGAATCACTTCAGAAAAGTTGAAATTTCTGAAATTATATGACCTAGGTTACCTGTAGACTTTGCATGGAAAAATATTATTATTTGGAGATGAATTCTGATTTTCTGGAAAAGAGCAAAGTGAATTGCTTAAACAAAGCAATACATTCAACACGTTCGTCCTCGTCACGTAACATGCGAATGTTCACTTTATGCGCGCATTGAATACCAACTTGGGCTTACACAACCATACCTACGTGGGAATCAAAGCCTTGAATGGTTGGATGCATTGAATTCATGCATGCATGTTCATATACGGAAACGTTAAGTGGATCGAGATTTTACTCTGAAATGAAGGAAGAAAGTGTTGAATTTAATGATGTTTAATTAAATGGAAGAACTAAAGTGATGACAAGGAGATTGAGGTAAATGTTGGTCATACATTTCTGCAATCCTTTTGCAAGAATAATCAATGGCGCGGTTTCGTACTAACGTATACTAACATAAGGTAAACACACGATTTGCTTTAAGGTTCTTGCAGTTTAATGCTTCAGTTAAAATACAACAAAAGTGTTTTAAATTATTTAAGTTTCGATTTTAAAAATAAAGATAATTGTATCTTTCATTGAAGCTAAGTAAAAAAGGAGATGTAGAATATGATATTTTGTTTATTATCTTTTAACTTTCAGGTATATGTTTGTGTATTCTTTCCTTTTTGTATTCAACTACCTGACCTGGTTTTATTTAAATGTTTATTGGTGCCTTCAATTAAGCCGATTCCCAAGCAACCGACAACGACCAACTCCGACGTGACGGATGGCTGGCGCCAAGAATATACTCGTATCCATACTTATCTTTAAAACTCAAAATATAGGAAATTGGCAGATTGTGTTAAAATGACTCAGAAAAGAACAAAAAGCCGACTAGCATAAAAAAGTAAAAAATACTTCACCCAAAACAATCTGGACATTTCGGAAATAAAGACTGAAGTTTTAAATTTCCTTAATCCTTTGCACTCTGCCTACTCTTTAAAATGATTTATGATTTTTTAATGCTTTTGAGGCGAGTATACTGTAATTAAAAACTTTATTGCTGTAAACTTCTTGAGTTATGGAAGCAACAAATTAAAATTGAAAATAATATTCATTTCCAGTTTATGGGTGGCCGTAATTATTTTCCGTGACGTGAAAGTGAAACATCATCGTTAACTTAGCGAAAGGGTAAGTGAAGAAATTGAAAAGAATCTTTTGTCGTAAAGGTCTTTTTATTTTCGATAGATTTATGAGCAAATAACATTTTTATTATATTCGTTTGTTTTGTTAACAAAATATTGTCAAAACTGAGCAATATAAAATAAAGTATTGTAAATTGAATATGGTCTAACCCTACTAACCGATACTTTGACTATCGCCACGCAGTAGGGAGAAAGTAATCTCTGTGATTACCTTAGATTTAGCGCCCGAAGGCAGCATTGAGTTTTCGAAGCACTAAATCCTACGTAGGAAGTTGTTTCTCATTACAATACTCTATCAAGAATGAGATTTTATGAGCTTAGTTATAATTACAATAAAAATATAAAAATGTTCTATTAAGAAATTATTTCTTCAGAAAAAAAAATTTTTTTGACTACACAAATTAATAAAAATGTAAAATATCTTACAGCACAAGCTTGGGAATAAATTTTATCTTAAACTGAGAAGAAACTTTTTTTTCAATTTATATATTTTAATTGCTTTTTAAAATAAATTATATTTAAATAAAATTAAAATTAGGTACCTATAATAAAAACAATAATTACACTTTTTCAATTCTTCCCAAAATTATAGTCTTCTCCGAAATACATAAAATAAAATTATATTTTTAACCAACCAGAATTTAATTCTTTTCATCCTAGAGTAGGTGCATTTCAAGTTTGAAAATCGAACTACTCAAAATAAAATTGTGTATAAAACTGAAAATAATTTTTAATTTGACACTAAGCTGACTATAATTTTGCGCCATTGTATTTATATTGTTCGAATATCTTTATAAATGTTTATAAAATACCGGTGAGTGTATTTTATTTCTTTTATTTACCCCGATATTACAATTTGATCTTATGCTTAAATTTTAATTTGAAGAAGGAGGAGTCGTTAATGAGACGCAGAACAAATTTTCGGTATATACATTTGAAGAATGTTCGTATCACTATTGAGAATTCTTTGTGAAATTGTTTTGACCAAATCTTCATTGAATTATTTTAAATTCAAAAACAGTGAATTGAGATAATTAATAATAACATTATTTTAATTTTCATATTATTATTGTCCTACAAGACGTATTTTTTTTAATCAAATATCAATGTTTAAATATACAGTTATAAAATACAAGTTAAATTAAACTGAAAACAAAACTGTATTATGTCAACTTATTCCAAAAAAGCTTACCATATTTGAAATTTATTGGTTCGCTTATCAAGACTGTTTTTTCAATATTTATTTTTTGGAAATTATTTTACGGTACTGCAACTTTTGTCTAAATCAAAGGAAGCCAACTTTTGAAATTATTATTGATCTCCTTTTTACCAGGATCCTTCCCCAGAAAGTCATAGCAAACATATCATTGCTAACCAAAGCATAATCATCAGCATGACAGAAAAGACGTTCATATTATTTCAAACTTAAAGACTTTCAGAACATAAAGGACAGGTGTGGTAGAGCTGGAGTTATACGTATACTTTGAAGCTAAATTTCCATTATATATGAGATAGGTCACCACATGACGTAAAACTTTTCTCATTATGATAAAAGCCTTGCATCAACTTATCTGCATATAAACATATGATTGTGGGATTCCGGTATACTTCTCTACCCTTCTCCTTGCCACACACGGAGTCATATATAGTCAGCTCTTCTTCTATGAGAAATTCAATATGCGTATCTTTTCCTATTCAGCATTTTCAACCTGGATGCAAACTCCAACTATTCAAAAATGAAATTCTCAATCTTCTGTATGCTTTTTGGGAGAAAACAATTTTTTTCTAAAGATTGTAGGTATAGGCAATTGCAAAACTTGTCATGTGGTCTTAGAATGAAAATACCCAGTATCAAATGAATGCAAAATATGAAAAGGTTATACCTACCCCTCTATTTGCAGTTCATTCTGAATAACTTAATGTCGCATTATAATGAGTTTTGTTGTCTTCCTTTTATAAAACAAGGTTTTATTTGAAACATTGATTTCATCCGCATGTATCGATGCGTATATATATTGCTAGCAATTCGCTAAGTTTAGTTTCATTACGTAGAATTATGTTTAAAGCTTAATGCAAACTTTACAGATGATAAAATTGAGATCTAAGAATATAAAAGTAATGACATACAAGTCGAACAGAAGGTATAACCAATATTATACATGTTCAATTAGTTATTTTAATGTTTATATTATGTAAATAGGTAAATATATACATATATAGCTTCTATAGAATCCGTGGATTTATATTGTTATTCTTAAAGTCAAAAGTCTTAAGAAACGCCAAAGATAGAAGAATATAGCCTTAAGATCGTTTCATTTAGCCGACTCGACACTTTAGTAGACGACTTGCCTTAAACACAATTGGTGGTCTGCAGGCAGTATAGGATAATTCATTGTCTGCACTTTGTAAGGCAACATTCATAAATACCTTTCACCAAAATTAGCTTTGGAATCTTACATTGTACAAAAATCACAAAATGTTTAGCGATCTTGAGGAGTAAAGCATTCAATGTTGTCGACGTGTGCATTCTGCTTCTGGTTCATTTAACAAATTTCAAAATGTTCTGGTTGCTGCCATAAGCGAACGTTCTATAGCTGCTTCCGATAGGGTTAATACAAATAAGTACATTTAATATCCGATGGATAAATTAAAATAAGGCAACCTTCATGTTATATACATAGGTACATATAGAACAAGATATTGTAATTTCAAAGTCATTTTATTTATTCATGAGCAACATGTGCATATTGTCTAATGCTATATATTATAACAAGCTGGCTGATTCCTTAAGTTAACTCCGAACAAACAATAATTTGTATTAAGACTGTATTGTTCTATTAGCTGAATATTTTATTAATTTGCATACTAAAAACTCATATACAGGGTGAGTCATGAGCAATGCGACAAAATGCTAGGGCGTATAGGTTGCGTTGATACAAGAAAAAAATCGTATGGGAGGGGGGGGGTCTATTCCCCTCCGTTTAGCCGGGAGGGGCAATTTTCGAAAAAACTGACTTAAAATGGGAAAAAAATTATTTAAAATCAACGGCTACATTCACAATGCTGTGCGATACGTTTTTGAAAAGCCAATAACTTTTTCTTTCATTCTGTGTTTAAATAAATCTATTCTAAGAAATAGTTTTTGAAATATTAATTTTCAAAGTCAAAATTTTGAAAAAAAAATTGAAATCACAGTGTGTCCAACAATACCAAGCCAAACATTACAACTAAAGCGGTGTTGTGATTTGTTTTGTTTTTTTTTTGTGTGGATTGGCGCTACTCCAATAATGTAAATTGTGGAAGTTAGTAACCCCATCCCTAGTAAACTGCTAAATAAATAAATAAATGTTTAATAAATAAATAAATTGCTTCGTTACAATAAAAATAAATGTTTTTTTTAGAAAAAGGTGGTTTTGGTTTTTTTCTAATTTCTTGAGAACGACATAAAATTTTTGCATCCGGTTTTCTTATTTAGACTTAAAATAAATAACAGCATTGAATTTTGAAATTAAAATTAGCACTTAATTACGTAAAATTTTGAAAAAAATGAATTTGAATTTTTTTTTTCAATTTTTTTTTTTTAAATTTTGACTTTGAAAATTAATATTTCAAAAACTATTTCTTAGAATAGATTTATTTAAACACAGAATGAAAGAAAAAGTTATTGGCTTTTCAAAAACGTATCGCACAGCATTGTGAATGAAGCCGTTGATTTTAAATAATTTTTTTCCCATTTTAAGTCAGTTTTTTCGAAAATTGCCCCTCCCGGCTAAACGGAGGGAAATAGACCCCCCCCTCCCATACGATTTTTTTCTTGTCTCAACGCAACCTACACGCCCTAGCATTTTGTCGCATTGCTCATGACTCACCCTGTATAAATTTATGGAAGTGAAGAATTTGTTTCAAAGGAGAAGTTTGCTTCTGTTCTAAAGAGAACCATAGAAGAACTCGTTTTATTTATACATTTATATGCAAGGTATGTTTAAATACCTATACTTAAATTCCTTTTCTATTAATTCATTAATATGGTGATAACTTTATCCATTCTAAAGGTGTGAATTTTTTTTTTGTTTTACGTTGAAAGGTATCGAAGTCTGTTTATCTCAAAGAGATATGCCGGCCAACATCTTTATAAATCAATTTCATATTTCTTCTTTTCCGTCTAAATAGTTTAAAAAAGAACAAAAAACAAACCCGTCCCGTTTATGCATAACAAATTTCGTTTTTAAGATTGCAAAAATGCTTTCCCACAGAACTGATTACATTTTATCAAATACGAAAGAAATAAACTATTTATTCTAACCATGACTAATTCAAAGAAACTACCGAAAAGATAAAAAAAGATCTATTGTGGAACATATTTTGGCATAACGACGTAACGCATTTCTACCTAAATATACCCAAGATAATGTTTGAGTCCCTTATTTCTGATAATTTTAAGGAAAAAAGATGCATTTTCCTGTATCATGGGAATTTATTTATTTTGGTAGAAAAAAATACCAAAACAATTTGAATCTTATCGTTTAAAAGAAAATGTTAAAATGTGGAAGGAACATTAAATTATTATAAAGGCCACCATATTTAATTTAGTAAAGGAAATACCGAAAGAATTTTTCTCAAATGCTCTTTTGCATTGTCAAAAGGAATTCTTCGTTGATAAAATAATTCTATGTTCACATTCATCTTTTCCGAAACCAATAATTTCGACTCATAAATCTTAAATGTCGACTTGTAACTTTAATTTAATTGGTTTAAACCCACCCCGCCTTCATTAACCATTGGAAACAAAAAATTTGTACATTGGTAAATAAATTGTTCTTTTGGAAAATTGCAGTTTCCAATATCGAAACATCAATGAACCACCGTCATCGAAATCGATTCGCTTTACAACAAAAGATTTAATTTGAAAATTTAATGGCAGCAAAGAAAATCGTAAAATATACCCTCGGTTCGATATCCTGCGCGAAGTGTAAATTATGACCACATCCTTTGTTGTGTGAAATTGGGATGTTTCACGATATATTTTTGTATCCCATGGACACATTCTAGAGCTAAGGACAAAATTGTTCCTTTGTTGTTTTTATTTTGTATTTTGTAAAACAGGACTAATGCGTGGTCTTCTTTTTTTAATAAGCTGAAGAGGATTTAACAAAACAAGGATATATACTACTCTCAAAGGATATACAATATGTAATTCCCACAACCATAAAACTATTTCACATGTTCTTACAAAATTAATTGTCATAGTTCTGCAAAAAACTCATTTGACTATATCGACTGAATGTCCCTTTGTCACACCTTTTGCCGATTTTGATTCTTATAGTGCACTGACACAAAACATCTGCACATCTCTTTACGAAAAACACAATCAGTGTTGATGACCATATATCTAGGTACAGGTAAGCAATAGCATCTGAATTATTGGTTGCAGATCGTTATGATTCCAGGTGTAATTTTTTTCTCAGTCAACCAGCAGGACAAAAGAAATCCATTTCATTGGGTTTGAGCAAAGAATTGGTTAAACCTTCGCAAACATTTTAATAGATACTTTTTCTTCACAATTTGTTACATTTCAATTTTTTATATGTGTGATTCTTATAGCAAATATTTAAAATACAATGCGGGCCAAAGGTGAAGAAAACGAACATAGAAACCATTTGGATAGATTCTAAAGAAAAATAAATAAGAAAAGAAACATCAAAAGGTTTCTTCTTTTTGCTCAAAGATCTTTTTTTTAGATACGATTGTTATCAAAAGGGATCTTTAGCCAATTATCACATATACCTACATAAGGATCGGTCAATATTTAGATACTTATTTTTTTTTTTTTTAGATCGGTAACAGTTTGAAGATTTATTTACATTAAAAAAGAAGGTTTTGCTTCCCAACTTTAAGTAATAACAATCTTTTTTAAATATGTATCTTCTATTGAATCCTTTTTAAGTGCTACTGTGCACATTCGCTTAGATCAAAAAGATTTCCAAGGACTTAAATTGTCTTCTTTCTAATGGTAAGTTGATTCAGTCGATATTCATTTAGGATAATCAATGTATCATGATTGTGGCTGAATATATCCACATCCACCCTGACTGCAATTTTATAAGTATCCTTTTTCAATAAATTGAAAACTAATGCAGCTGCATGGATATTTTAAGTCCTTCAAAAAGTAGAAACACAAACATGTCGGAGAAGTTATATAGAAAGGATCGCAATAAAGACGTATCTCTCTGTCTATGCATAAAATCCCGAATAATAATGGACACTTTCGGAACCACTTTATTACCACCCTCTTCATATATCAACTACATCAGGATTCAGGACCCAGAATTTATCTCCCTCTTCTTGCCATCGTAATTCAGAATATATATTGATTGCTTTAATAGAGATTACATACTCACTCGATTGAACTCTCCCGAATATCCTGTGGCTTCGTTTTTGCTAAATTCTCTTCTTAGCTGTGGTTCGCTTGGACGAGTTTAGTTGATTAATTTTATTTAAGCGGAATAAAAAAATGAAGCAAGCAAACACAACACAAATGGATTTATTTATTGTATAGAAAACAAAATAGCAATGTCAAGTGGGATATCTGAAGGATCATGATTACATGGTGTAATTTATCAAAACGATGATTCATTCTGTTTAATGGAAAGTAAAAAAGTAAGGGTAGTTTACGGTTGATGAAGATGAAAAGTGTGAGTCATGTTGAATTGGGAGTTTGTTGTATTGTGTTGCTCTTAAAGATTTCAAAATGAGGATGCGTTTTGCTTCACAAGAGTGTGACAAATTCTTAGTCGATTTATTTTGACATATAACATTTTTTGACACTTTCTAATACTCCTTAATCACTCATATGACATTATTTGCGAACATGATGTAGCTACCACAGATAACGGTTATGGTTAGGTAATACCTGCAATTTTCAAGGTTTGATAGGCATTCAATAACACGATTAAACATTGAATCCAAATACCTAGTTCAAATTATGGTATGCTAAACGAAACCCCACTTTACGAAAATTTCGGTGCAATTTTTGTCTAAAGTGTGGAGATTTTATTTATAGGCTGTTACTAAATTTGATTATTAGTAAGGCCCATTGTCTACTTTCGGAGTTGTTTCCATTCCATTCAGAGAGGGTATAGGTATATATTTTTAATTTACGCTATCTTAGGAATATTCAAAGTCCAAAAAAAGCGGTGTAATCAGCAACTCAGTAATTGTTCGAGAATTATCTATGAGGATGTTGATATCGTCTAGGCATGATATTCATGATTTTTTTTTGAGACTATTCCCTTTTCAATAAAAAAATGTTAGTTGACACTAGATTAAGGAAAACGAAAAATACGGTACGTAATAAGATCTTCTAATCGTTGCGATATACGTTTAATTTTCTCATATGACCTGTGTATTAACGCGGGTAGCATTTTTGACTGGATTAGCTTTTGATGCCATCCAACATTACAATTAGCATTTTTATTTCCTCAACCTACTGGTAACGGATTCATTACTGCGATAATCATTTGTTGAAACAACGAAATACTGCCAAATTAGAGAATCCGTATACTATGTAATGGGTAGGTATAAGACTTTCTGTATTCGCGAAATCGCTTAAGCGAACTAAAGCGAGCAGAAGCAATTAGTTGACCCTTTAACCCAAGCCACTATGTATTCATAATAGAATCTAAAATTGAACACACTATCGCAAAAACTCTTAGATTCTCAATGGTATGGTTACTTTAATTTGGAAACATTAATATAGTCAATTTTTGTGTAAATCGTACTGATCAAATTAATCAAGACAAAATTAATATTATGTCATGCCATCAAATAATAATCTGACATTAAAGACCTGAATAACTCCCGATATTAACGTTCTTTAATAGGTATGGTTTCATCCATTGATCAAAACAAGAGAAACTCCAAGAGGCTTATTAGTTTGAATGAGATAATATTGTGTAAAATTTTATTAAAAGCCGTGCTGAAGTATGTTCATCACAAAAGCAAGTCACCCTTTAATACCTTTCATCGTCATTTTATACAGGGTGATTGGTTTAAGGTGCACCAAAAAGCTTGAGAGTGTAGGTGGGGTTAAGACAAGAAAAAAATCGTATGGGAGGGGGGGGGGGGTTTTAACCAGATTAACCAGATTTCACCTTTTTTTAAAAAAGTGCTTTTAGTATTTTCTTAATTTCTCAAAAACTGTTTTTTCTGTTATCTGTTTTTGACTAAAAATTAATAAGAGCATTGAATTTTGAAAATAAAAATAATAGTTAATTACATACAATTTTGAAAAAAATTAGTTTAAAAATTCGTTTTAAAATTTTTTTTTTTAAATTTTGAGTTTGAAAATTAATTTTTTTAAAACTGTTCACTTAAACAACTTAATTTATAAAATAAAAGAATAGTTTTCTGGCTTTCCAAAAAGATATAACAAGGCTTTGTATCATTCACCGTTGTTTTTAAATAATTTTTTTTCTGATTTAAGTCAATTTTTTAGAAAATTGCCCCTCCCGCCTAAACGGGGGGAAATAGACCCCCCTCCTATACGATTTTTTTCTTTTCTTAACCCCACCTACACTATCAAGTTTTTTGGTGCACCTTAAACCAATCACCCTGTATTTTAAATAGTTCTTATGTTTTTTTTTTCTCATTTTTTCTTCTATAAATTTGTAAATTTGAATTTAAAAATCTTACTTTTTTTACAGGACAATAATGCACCAAAAGCCTTAACTATTATATTTTATTACGGTATGTTTTACACCATTATTTTATGTCACATTTAATCAATATTTCACCCACTTATATGCACACAAATATATATCCTAGCCATAATTCAAATCTCGAAATAAATCTGTAAAAAGAAAATCCTTGCAAAAGAGGATAATAGATATGATTATTTCATAACTTCGTTGAAATACGTACCATACTTCTGCCAAATCCCAATGTCATTGTCCCAAACGCTGGATTACCAATATATTGAACCTCTTACAATATTATTGTAGAGGAAGGCTTTAGCAAGGATAATCTAAGGAGTGTGTATTGGTTTTCAAATGGAAATGAGGCAAGGACCAGAGGATTTAAATCACACAATCATCATATCATGCTCGTTATGACTATCCTTAAATGTGGTACCTATACACACTTATATAACTTCAGGTCTAAGTAAAATATAGTTAAAGAGGAAACGGTAATCCTTAAGTGGGTATAAGTTGAGTTGTTCTGTGCCTCGGTCTTAGATTTGTATATAGAAAACTCCTTTGGATCAATTGTCAATTGAATCATATATCTATAAGAGACCTTTAGTTGTTTTACCTGATTGAATTTATGTTTGTGTTTTTTTTTTGTCTGATAAGTAACAAAGGAAACAACATTTCATTGTACGTCATTGCATTTACTATCGTTGTTTGGGTACAATTGTATAGTTTTATCTAAAGAAATTGCTGTTATTCTTACGAATTTGTTTGCTATCCCGGAAATAAGAAACAATTATAGAAAATTGAAAAGAAAATAATGGATTAGTGATAAAGAGAATGTATATTTAGGTATACCTAGAAACCAAATTGGTTTGCGGAAATAACTGTTTATACCTATATCAATACAATATTTATTTTCAAGCAATTATAATGAAGATTGAAGAAGTTCTTGAGGCAATAGGCAAACATCATTGCATTTTAAATCTTTCAACTCAATAACTACATGGAATACCAATTTAGTAGGGTAGTAAAGGGTCCTTAACACCATAGGGGGGTTTAAGTTGAGTATTTGTTGTATTGTTTATTATGTAAAAAATTGCATTTTACAAAATGATATTTTCCAAGATGAAAATTGTATTTGAATCTACATAAAATATTTAAAGTTAAATAAGGTATTAAGTTATTATTTTTGGTATTGAAAGCGAAAAGAACCATCATATTACTTCCTAACTTATCTTTTCTTTTGGCATGCAGTCCGCTGTTAATTTGGACCAGAAACTAAGATATCTTCACAAAAAAGGGGTTGAGGGTACGAAATCCCAATTTAAAAAATCCCGAATTCCGAAATCCCGAATTAGAAAGTCCCGAGTAGGTACTTAATTTTTGTTTTGATATTTTTATTATTTTACAAGAAATGCGTATTATTTTCTCGCATACCATACTGATATATTTGTTTCTATATTATAAACTAGCAGAAAGTACCCGGCAACGTTGCCCGGTCACTGTAAGTATGCAGCCTGCACAAAGTCTCTATTCCTGAATTCGCTGCGCAGCTTCTTTGTAATCATAATATAAAATTAAATCGATCTGACTTATTTTAATAATCACATTCTTAAAATTACGCTTTTGACGTTTGCTGTGCAACCGATATAGTTAATGTTTTTTAATTGCAGGTACGGTCAATAAGTTTTTTCGGAAAAAAAATGTTTAGATAAAAAACACGACCTTTGGCAAAAAAATCGCTCTCAAAAATTTTTATTAAAAGTCGATTTTTTTTTCGAGAAAAATGGAACTTCGTTACAATAAAAATAAATGTTTTTCTTAGAAAAAGGTGGTTTTGGTTTTTTTTTAATTTCTTGAGAACGACATAAAATTTTTGCATCCGGTTTTCTTATTTAGACTTAAAATTAATAACAGCATTGAATTTTGAAATTAAAATTAGCACTTAATTACGTAAAATTTTGAAAAAAATGAATTTGAATTTTTTTTTTCAATTTTTTTTTTCAAAGTTTTGACTTTGAAAATTAATATTTCAAAAACTATTTCTTAGAATAGATTTATTTAAACACAGAATGAAAGAAAAAGTTATTGGCTTTTCAAAAACGTATCGCACATCATTGTGAATGAAGTCGTTGATTTTAAATAATTTTTTTCCCATTTTAAGTCAGTTTTTTCGAAAATTGCCCCTCCTGGCTAAACGGAGGGGAATAGACCCCCCCTCCCATACGATTTTTTTTTGTCTCAACACAACCTACACGCCCTAGCATTTTGTCGCATTGCTCATGACTCACCCTGTATATCACTTATATGGTAGGTACCGTTATTTTAAGACATAGGAAAAAAAAATTGTAATGAATGGGGATTTATTCCAACCGCTTAACCGGGAGGGGCAATTTTCAAAAAAAAAAAAAACTAATAAAAGAAAAAAAAATCAAAGCCAGATATCTCTTTTTTTTTGACATCGCGGTTTTTTTAACTGTTAAAGCCTTGCAAAAAGTTATTTTTGAAATATAAAATGCGACTATATCCATGTATAGTCATCCTTATATAGTAATGCTTTTGACGTTTCCTCTGCGAACCATAAAGAGGCATTGGGGATTGACGTCTATAAGTGTGGCGCTGCAGTAGTCAAGGTTTAGTTATATAACAAATAATATAATGTTTTTGTTATAATACAAAATAAAATTTAAATTTTTTTTAAGATATTTGTTGGTTTTTCCATTAAATAGAAATTTCTCTTTAGTCCAGGAAAACGGGGAATGAACCGTGCATTTTGTGCTCTCAGTGGGATTTTTTCATATGTGGTAGAGGTGTGCCTCCTGACTATAAAAAATTATAAAATAACACTTTGACCTTTACATTTTTATGTAATATGAAAAAACAAAAAAGTTCCACGACTCCGAATACTAAGCAAGTAAAACATTGATTTTTAATTATTTATAACTTTTGAAATATTAAAGATACATTAAAAAAGTGTGTACAAAAAATATGAGAAATTTTATTTGCTACAAATTCGTGCTCGGCAAGTCTTATGCCAGACTAACGGTTTTCGAGATAATTAGGTTCAAACTCTCCTCAAAATTTCGGAACTTAGTGCGCGGATCTTTTTTATACTTAGGAGGCACCCCTCTACCACATATAAAAAAATTCCACTGAGAGCACAAAATGCACGGTTTGTTTTTTTCTCGTTTTCCTATGCTATTAATACTTTAATTAAATCTATATACCTACTACATTGAAAATATTATATAATAAATAAAAATAATTTCAACTAAATAGAAGACTTAGCATTAATTAAGTGGACTTTTGAATGATTAGCTTATTGTTTTGTTATGGTCTTTAGTCATAATAGTTATACATGTATATAACAAAGAAGACGATTTGGAGTATTCAAAAAAAAACCTTTCTATTTTGACTTTCTCGTTAACGACTCGTCAGATTTCAACCAAATTTTAATTCGTTTTCTCATATTTTGTTATTTTTTAAATTATAAAAAAAAGGAAAATAATTTCATATACCATAAGTACAAAAATTGAAAGACTACGACAGTCAAGAGAAGTACTTGCTAATGCTTAGTTTTCTTATTTTCAAGATTTTAAATTTTTGTTTAACGGATCTTATTTCAACCAAAAAATACTCGAAGATTTAGTAACTTATTTCTTCCCTTTTCTGTATACAGACAATATCAGTTGTTCAAACACTTACTAATTGGATATTTAGTCGATTCTATGAATCCCTTTAGAATTTCTCCAATCACCCGGAACATACACTTTTCCAAAAATAAACTCCTATTTAACGAACATCTAGAACCTTGGGCCACCAGCGACCAGCAGCCCAACATTTAGAAAATACTAAAATTAAATTCCAAAAACATCTGCTTTGGTTTACGAGATTAGAATCATAATATCAATCCTTCGAGACAAATACAATAAACAGTAAAAGAATAGAAGAACCTCCATCCGAGATCAAACATTATGGTGTTCGGTATAATCAGTTCTGAGTGACGCCCTCGTCCACTTAGAAAAAAAAATGTTTTCTTGTTTGTTAATTTCTTTTTCATAGACCATACGAGGATACAATGAGATCATGATGATGGTCTACTGCCCTGTCGGCTAGCTGCCCCTGCCTGAGGAACTAAAGAAGGTAGGCCAAAAGGAAGAAAAAAATGTTTCAGATTTCACGATTAACGCTTGGATGTTATTTCCACTTAGGGTTATACGTATCGAGTATCGAGAGGGTGCAACGTGAAAAATCATGCCTACCTAACAACCTAACTGAAAAAAAAAATTATTTTCGATTTTATATAACCTAGGGTAGTATTTGGTTTGTAGAGCAAATTTTACACATAAAATTAATTACGATTTTAAACATACTTACCTACAATTAGTAACGTCTACCAACGTGTTTTTTTTTGGAAATACTATATTGATCAGACAAGAGAATTTTGTGTGATTTTCTATAAAAAAAAAACATCCCACTGCGGATAACTGGGGATAATAGCAGGAGCAGGAGTCAAATCTCACTGTGCCGATGAATTTACATTTACAAAAATGATATCTACTTTTATACCTACATATATATGTGTGTGGTTTTGTTTTATGTTCGATTGCCCACAACACAATCATTACAAATTTAATAATACCACGTTTTTAAGAAATATCAAGGTTTTTTTTAAATTTATATAAAACCATAGACGAACATAATTGTTGACGTTGTGAACTATTTATGATAAAATGGTTGAATATAAAATTTATTTGTGGACAAATTAATGGTTGATACTATATGGTTTAAGGAATGTGCTTATACGTATACGTACCTTTTGGTTCCAGCTGAAAGTGAAATCCAGAAACTCCAGTGGGAACCAAAATTAGTGCGTGCTCTCGAGTTAAGGTTAAGTTAAAAGTTAAAGTTTTGGTTAGGAGTTAAATGAACAATTCCGTCTTTCCATTTTAATCTTGCAAGTGTATGATAGTGGTCGGATGAAAAAGCTGGCAAATTTTGCATGTATTTGACTGGGTGTCTAATTTACGTACGTATTAGGTAAATTACGCTATGAACGATCCTGAGCAATCTGACATTATGGGCGCACTATATACAGTTTCCTTGCATTCGGATATTTTTGTACGACCCCACCCCGAACGCACTGTTTCGACTTTTATGATTCAGCTTTTAAACAATTCCTATTTAACTATCTGGAAACACTACTCCAATGTTCCTTCTGAAAACTTTTTACACTGAAATCATTCCTACCCGTTGGAAAGAACAAGACATTTCAACAAAAGAAAAAATTAGACAGTTGAAGTATAGGGTACTACACTATCCTTGCAACACAGACCGCAGTTTCTCCTACAAACCAGATTTATTTTAAGTCATTTTATATATCGCGCCGCGGGGAATGTTTTGATAAGTGCTGCAGGATTTTTACAGAGTAGAAGAGTACTACTAGTGTAGTGCATTCTAAGTGTGTTAATGGCGTCCATCTGGTGTTTGAAATTCCACTATCGTCCTCGCTACCTCCATCAACATGTACAGCAAACGTACGAACATAGATATCGTCGATGAAGTGTTTAGTGCAGTGAAGATGGAGATGGATTATAAAATTGTTTTCAAAAATGTCAAGTTGAAGGAATGGCAGCCCTTAATTGAACCGTTGTCTTTTAAAAACAAAAAGGGACCCACAAATACTCACATAAACCAGAAAAAGGATCATTCCCGCTTGAATGATTTGAATATTGATTTAAGTTATTGTAAACCACACCGCTTTGAAGTCAATGAATATTATAATTAAAATAGTTTCATGTGGTTTTATCTGCTTCCCATATTAAATTCTTTAAAATTCAATTTTTCTTCTTTTTGTTTATATGACATGTTGGTATATTTTGCTTTTATTTACATTCAATTCGGTAACCGTAAATTAAGTCAAATATGGTGCTTTTCAGTGCCAAGACTCATCCGTAATATTCTTACTTTGTCACGTTCTGGTAATTAAGAAACATGGAATGCATTCTCATGCTGAGTGAGGGTTGAAAACATTAACTAAACATGAAAGCACCGTACAAAAATACGTAGGTACATGAGCATGAAAAATTATTTTCTGGTTTGTAAGAGATTTTAATTTATTGTATGTTGCGGAAGTTGATGTGAAAGCTTGTTAAAACTACAGGTTTGTTTCACAACTAGGCTCCTTGAAACTTATTCGTCATTGCAACTACTTGCGTTTCACTAAATGTGATTACCTATGGTTAAGGCCTTAGTAAATTTAATACCTAAACTCGATTAATGAAGTACCAAACTAAAAGCTAAATAATTTGAATTTAACAAGTGTCAATATAAGTGAAATTTTTACTCCTTTTTTTTTTTTTGAAAAACGTTTTTAAGAAGAAACTTTTTTGAAAACAAATTCGCTATATGTAAAGAGACATAGAAGGAGAATTTTTTTACATTTATTGTGAACAAATTTCCATAGAAAAACATAGAAACTAACGCTATCTAGTAAATAATAGAAGAATTTGTTGCTATTTTTTTGACATTTTTGTGTGTACTGCCTAAGAAAATCTCCTTTCTCTGTCTCTTTGCACATAGCGAATAGGTACACACAAAAATTTAAAAAAAATCATTACACATTCTTCTATTATTTACTAGATAGCGTTAGTTTCTATGTGTTTCTATGGAAATTTGTTCACAATTAATTTTATTATTGAACACTCGCTGACTGTTATTGTGTCTATACTAGAGGAGCAAAGCGAATAGAATATTTTATTTTAACAACTATCTCGTAAATAACTGCATTCATTTCGAAAAAAATCAATATTTGAGGATATTGAAAATTATTCAATAATATTAATTATATACTAATCTTTTATTTTTATTTACAAGAATAAATCCATGTTCTGAATACTTTTTGTATAAAATTTTGAATTTTTTTTCAAAACAAAACTAAATGTTTTCAAAAAAATTCTTTTCTAAAAATATTGTTGGCCGTATTCATTAAGCTTGACAGAACCCTTTTACGCCCGATTCGATTACTTTTAAAACTTGAACTAGAAAACCGTTGTAAAATAATAGGTAAAGGAAATTTTATTTTACAACCAGTTTTTGCTTAAAACGAGTTTTAATCAATTTGAACAAATCGGGCGGAAAATTTTAAAATTCTGGCATATTCGGTATTTAAAAAAATGTTAATAATATTTGTATGACAAAAAATATCTGATGAAAAACATCGACGTTGGAAACAAATATTTCATATAAAATTGGATCAAAATGAGCATTCGTTGAATGGGCTAATAACATGTATTTAAGGGTAATATGACCGGATATTTTTGTAAAAGTCATATTTACCATCTTGATTTTCATTTTATTTATTTCTTACCTACCGTATTTGTAAATAATATAAATGTTTTTCCAGTTTTAAGCATTTCCGAAATAACTAACAGCGTTCCAGAGAACATAACTTCCGCTTGAACTATAAATCTAATATTTCTGTGTTTTAAATTTCATCCAAAGTAGTCACTACATCCCCGGTAAAGTTACGAATTTGTATAAATTATTAATTTATTAAATCTAAGATTCGATTACACACATCGAAATTTATTATCGATTTTTATCGAAATTTATAATCGAAATGACTGTCATCTCTTTTTTCCTGTATTTTTTTCTTTGAATGCATTTTATTAACAGGTTGGTGTAACTGCTTAAGTTGTAGTGCCCTCTCTGTGCGGAGGAACATACTGAAAGTACGCGTCGTAATGATGGTTCTTGTTTGTGATAAGTTCATCTTCTTACCTTTATGTACTTCTACTATAGACCAGCAGACGCATGTCAACTAGTTTGTTTTTAACCAGGGTTGGCTCTGAGTTGAAATAAATATTTTAAGTAGTTTATAAATGATAAGTGTGCTATTACACCATTATTCTGGAGTCATGATTCTTTTTCAAATTATGATTCTGGTTCTGTTAAGAGTGAATCGAATAAATTAATATAAACTGCGAATATCTTTAAGTAGAACACTCATTTGTAAATGAGGGCGTGAAAACAATTTATTTATATGAACATTTTTGACGTTTGGTTTTAATTTTTCACAGAACTGGAATCGAAGTAATGGCGAAAGAGTGAAAATATTTTCATTTCATATTCTACACGTGGTGGCCCGATTTGGAAATACGAAGCGAGTCGTTTTTGGTGGCGAAAATGAAGTTTGGTATTACTGTTTTTTTATATTTTCGAAAGTTTTTTTTTTTTTTTGCAAATATTCAACATACAATATTATCTACATTTCTGTTTAATAACATATTCATTCGAAGTAAATGACAAAAAATTGCAAATAGCTGTTGAATATTTCGTACAAATAAGACAAGTTTCCATAAAGCAATTTGACAGTCAATAAACAAATTACTTACTTATATTTTCCGAATTCGATTTCGGAAAACAAAATCCAAACGAATTGAAATCGATATTTAGAATACCGGGCAATTGAAGACGATAGAATTTTGTATTCAAGTGATTGACCGGTGAAAGGTTTTTTTTACATAATTCATTATACACAGAATAAATCAATATTTTGACATTTTGAGAGAATAGAATTACCTACAGAATAATAAACTGGTAGAAAATGCCATAAATAAGATTAACGGGGTGAACACAATAGACTTCAACTGCAGCTGAAAAGCCTTTATACATTTTATGTCATTCGTGTGAACTGATAATAATTTGTTTGCAAATTTATAAAAAGCAAAACAACTAAATTAAGTTTAATCAAATTCTTTGTTTTTTTAAAAGGTTAAATAAAATATTTCTTCGGAAAAATTTGATAAGGGGTGTGTCCACCATTTTGAAGATTTACAGACGTATTGTGTACTTATTTCTCGTTTAAAACACCATACACATCAAAAAGCATTACCAAAGTGCCAAGTGTGTTTCTTATGGGTTAAGTGTATTTTGTTTTATGTTTATAGTGTCTTATAAGTATGACAAAATAGTGCCACTCCTGGTCGTTAACTTATATTTTTTTATAATTAAATATTATTTCCACCGATCAAATAATTTATTTTGTTATTTTTGTCGATAAAAGTCAAAGAACTTATGTTATTTATGAATCATTATCATTGTTTTCATGAATAGTCATTATAAGGTTTGTACGGAATAAAAGTATCAATAACTTCTATAATGATGACGATATAGAACAATTTTTTTGTTTGGATCAAATAATGGACTTTTAACTACATGCCAAGGAAGAAACAAAAACATTTTCCCAGCAAGCCGCGAAGAAAATGAGCGTATATAAACATAGCACCTGTCCCAGCTGTGGTACATGTGGCCCACTGATACACACCGGTGGGTCAGGTGGCAGTTAACGGGCCATAACCATAAATGAGATTAAAACGGCATTTTCAAATTGCACCAACCAATTTTAAAATGGCCAATAAAATAAAGTCCCGTCCCATTTCGTTCCAAATAAATTTTAAACGCGTCTTAAAAATGCAAGACAATGAAAACGTTGAAATTGTTCGATTGAAATGCTCTCTTCTCGTTAACTCTAATGAAAGGACCCAAGTGTAGTGTTGGTACCAAACTACCAAGTTTCCTCATTTTTAAAAATTCACCTCCTAATGCTGGTGCACGTCCAACCCTTTTAAAGTTAATATGTCAATAAATGTTAGTATGCTTTTAAGTGTATTTTATTTTAACAGTTGGTATATTTAAAAAGTGATTGCCGTTGCATTATAAAAATGTTTTGATTTATATAATGAAATAAGTTGAGTTAAGACATAATAGTCCAGTCACCTTAGATTTTAACCTGTCACAATTGAATTACAAGTTGAAACCGCTTTTAATTTTTTTTTTCTGAGTAAAAATATAGGAAAAAAAAGTCTACCCCGTATTTTTGCCAACATAAAAAGTTATAAACAATTTACGTCAATTTATTTTTAAATAAAGTAAATTTGCAACGAAAAACAATGTATGACTTGGTACTTTGTCTTACCGTTAAGTAATTATGGACGTTTTCCATGGTTACCACATTTTTAAATTGTTAAAAAATTAAATATTTTTGTTTCGGCTATTTGCAGTGTAGTTAAAGTTCTGTAAAACATTTCCCGTATTTTTAGACTCTATAGAAAGATTATATTGAAGAATCATATTATTAGAACCTAAATTGTTTAAACTATAATTTTTAAATGATTAAAATATTGATTTTTTTTAAAGTGTTTTCAACTTATTAATAATTTGTGACATGTTTGACCCTTTTTTAGTACTAAGGTGACTGAGTTTAAAATAAAGGAAGTTTTATTTTAACGATCCCTTGACAAAAATATAAAACTATCATAGTAGGTATACTTATGCTGTTAGCTCAATTTTTTAAATTCCATCTTAGGTAGAATGTTCATCTTAAATGCAATACGAAATTTTAATGAAATCGGTTTAGCTGTTATCAATTTATAGCCAAAATTGTGAAAAAAAGTTAAAACCAAATCTCCGTTATATTTATGTGAACTTTAATCAAAAATCCTGAGCACTGTCGATACAACTCGTCTAAAATATTATCAAACTACGATTTTGATTAACCTTTGGGAGAGTTTTCGATAAAATCTAGAAAAACTAAAACTATTACGTCCAATTCGTTCACATAGTTTTAAATTCAATAAAATTCGTTTTATGCTATAACAAGTTTTAAAACAAATTTTTTTTTGTTATTTTATTATTTTACAACGATTTCCTAGTTACAGATGAAGTTTTAAATTTGCAACTATGTGATTGAATCGGGCGTTACGGTTTAAGTTTTAGCAATTTTTTTCAAAACGGAAAGAAAAACTGAAAGTGTTTGGTGTAATTGAAAATTACAGTCTTAAGTTTCGACCCAATATATTTTTAAAAGTGTTTACAGCAACTGGCCGTTATAAAATTGTCTTTATTCTAAACACTTTCGACTACCATTAGTTGTGATCGTTGAATTTTACCCAGGGTCGACCCAGGTTTTCTTGACAGCCCCAAGAGCTGTAAAAAAAACCTGGGTTTTTTGGTTCTCAAAAAACGCACAAGGGTAGGTTTTGTGTTGTTGACAAAAAGAATGAAACAAAAAATATTTGTTTCCGAAATTAAAACTTGAAATTTGTTGCTTTTGGTACATTCCAAAACATAAAACAACTACATTTTGTTTTATTTGTATGTTTTCTATTTATTTTCATAAAAATAAATCTATGTATAATTTCTTTTCTTTGCATTGCAAAAGTAAAATAAAATATTCAGTTGTAAACATATGTTTGACAATACACATGTCAATTTGTTTACCTCAACTCGCCCCAGCAAAATACCTAGATCTACTTCAGGGCGAGTTGAGTGCGACCCCAGGTCTCAAAAAACAGAGAATTTGTTACCCAGGGCGAGTTGAGGTTTTTTAAAAAACGCTTTGGAGCGACTTCAGGGCGACCCCAGGGCTCAACAAACTCAACTATTATAATACTATCAACATGCTATAATTTTTAAAAGAAACGGTACACAACGACTAAGAGATTCTCGCCTTTCTTTCGGGGCTTCTTACCAGTGAATGAGTGACCTTTTTGTATGCCCCAATGAACTCCAGTTTATCACAGATTCAATTGAATTTGAATCCATTGCCATTCACATAGGATAGCAATGTTTCTTTCATTTTGTATGTCAAAAAGCATACCTACACAAAACACATATTCGTTCTTTCAGCAATCAAAGACGAAGGGATTCGAATTGTGATTTATTGTCATGCATTTTTAAAACATTATAATAATTATTTTTATTTCTCTTAACACTCAGAATGTTTTTCAGACCAAAATATTTCTAGTGTTTAATGTTAGTGACATTTTTAGCTTCCAAAATACTATTATTAAATTATCATATGTTTGTATGTATGTATATAATATCTATCTAACATTATTCGTTGTTGTTATATTAATATGTGTTGCATATTTATAAATAATAATTAATATTATTCAATTATACAGTAAATAGAAATCTTATAAACTAATTTCATTCATAAAAACAATTTTGCAAAATAAAACAATAAATAAAAAATAAACAGATTTTTAGAGATATTTTGTTGTTCCTTTTAAAGGTCAACAAGATAAAATGTTTCAGTTTGTGAATAGCAAAAGATAACAGGAGTCTTAGAAAAAATCTATAATCCTTGTATATAGCGTCGCAACTCTTCTTCTGTGTCGTAAATCATAACCGGAAATGGTGAACCCGGAACGAATTCACCAGCCCATTTCACTTCTACTCGATAGTCACCAGGTTCCGTTGGATCGTACTTTAATGAGATATAGCTTATTTGAAAAAAGAAACTCTAATTAATATCAAACCGAATTATATACCTTGCAAAGTATCGTCCTATCTTTCTGGCTCTCACGTTGCATCTCAACTCGAAACGCGCCTTTGGGACCTCGCACTCTAACAGTCAGTTGCCCAGCACCAGCACCTCTTGTGTCACAAATAAAACGTGATTGAAAAGTGGCCAGCACCCCATGTTCGATTCCAGGACCATAAACACGAACCTAATACAAAAAACAAATTTAAATATGAATGTCAAGAAAAGAAACTGATTTCTCATGACGAACCTTGCTGGCATCAGGGGCTCCAGCAACTTTTAAGCCAAATGGTGATCCAGGAACATGTTGTCCACCATACTTTATGGTTAGTAAATGTCTTCCAGGCTCCTGTGGTTTGATGTTTAACGTAAATGTTGCATCACCATGATCATAAAGCTCGCAGTAAGCAACTTTTCGTGGGCCAGCACAATGCGCAGTAAGCTCTCCAGGACCTGCACGTCTGGTGTCAATCCATGATTTGATCTCTTTCCCTACAACTCCATGACGAAGGCCTTCACCAGAAGCTATAACCTTTGACGCATCCATAGACGATCCCACCGCAACAGTAAGGGGACATCCTTTTACAAGCCTTCCATTCCATTTGACCGACAATGTCAGTGAACCAGAGGACGACTTTTGGGGAGTGTAGGATGCCAACCAGATGTTTTCATTGGGCCTTGGTTGTGCAAGGCTAACCGGTACAGAAGTATTGTCTTGGTGAACAAGGATAACTTCAGGCCTTCCTGGTGGTGCATTTGTCGCATCGATGGTGAAGTGTGCTGCCTCTCCAGCTTGAGAAGCAGCAAGACCTCTTCCAGTTAGAACCACTTTATCAGCTGCCTGTTGGGCTGTTACATAGGCACTCCTTGGGCATTGAACAATGGACATACCACTCCATGTGAGATCGAGATCATGTTCACCTGGAGCAAGATTGTCAGCCGAAACGAAAAGCCTTGTTTTGCCATCACTCAGTTTATCGACGGGAATTTCTATGCCATCTATGGTACAAACAAGCTCTCCAGGTCCTGCCTGATCAACATCGAAGACTATGCGGGCTGGCAATATCAGGCGACCCTCATGATCCAGGAGAGTTCCCCATCCTCCTACTGGGGTAACCTTCGATGCTTCCACGCATGAAACATTCCATGGAGAACCAGGCAAGGAACCTCTATTAGGGCAGCTTGCTCGGATTTCATATCTTCCCACAGATAAAATTGTGTATGAAATCCTCCACTCGTTATTTCCAAGGGCCTGTAACCAAAAATCCTCCATTGTAGGAAAAAAGAGTCAATGGATTTTATCATACAAACCTTGATTTTCGGCTCAATTCTCTCCCCAAATTCATCAACTCGCTCGATCTGAACGTTGGGTGCAATCGGACAATAAACGACAAAGGAAGCTTCCTTATTCCGGTGGCAGACTTCTAGACCAGTTCCGGCTGCTCGTGTGTCACCTTTATTGCCTGTAGCTGATACCGTGAAGTTGAAAGGTGATCCTTGAACAGTCTCTCCTCCATATAGGACTGTCAACCTATGATTTCCTGGAACGGATGGAAGGAAATCCACAGAATAGACACCATCACTTTGTTCTGTCACTCGAACAGGAAGATTCTGATTGCTTGGGGAGACTGCATATGCCTCGACTTCTGCTACTCCAGCTTGGTCAGTTCGCACTATGATAAGAAACTAATTAAATAAAATACCTTTAAGCAAAACAAATAAAACTTACAAGTGAAAGAAATTGGACTATGAAGAGCCATTTGTCCTTTAGGGACACCTTGAATGGCAACTTTAGATGAATCAAATGACTCACAAGTAAAAGGACTTCCCGGTAACGGTTTAGATTGATGAAGAACCTCTGTTGAGTAAGAAAATTTAATGAGTACAACAGCTCTTGGAAAAAAGTTAAAAAAGTTACCGAGCACACATTGTCCAATTTTAGTGATTGTGAACTCAGCCTGCAACTGTCCGCCTTTTGTTTGATAGCAGCGAACTGGCAAGGCCTGTCCTCCTGGTCCCGAAACAACGACATCAAATTCTCTAGCAGGTCTTCCCACGGTGTCAATAGCAAAAGAAGTGGTTTTTCCAACCCGTGCTTGATAAAGGCCCAACCCACTGACACTTATCTCTTTACCTGTTCCCGGTGGCAAAACAGTGATCTCAAGAGGCTTCAAAGACACCGGAACTCCATTATATAAGATTGTTATCTTGTGGGGTGCAACTCTTGTTGGATGATAGACAATTTCCCAGATGCCACTCTTTGAGGGACCTCTAATCGAGTGGGGCACCTCTGCTGCACCACATCGAACCATTGCTGTGAGTGTTCCTTGTCCAGCATCGTTCAAGGACACCGATATGCTAGCTGGTCTGTGACATAGAGCTTCTCCAACTTCGGTTATTTTGACAAGGGATGGATCAAAAACGGTCAAAGTACGAGTAGCAACGTGTTGTCTAGTATCGCGGTCAATAAAACGGATCATGTAGTTGCCGATCATATTTGTACGGAACTCAGCGCTGTGTCTTGTGATGGTGTATGCTACTGGCTTGTGATCTGGTCCTGAAATTTCCGCAATTTGGTCATCAGTGGGAAAGTCAATCGTGGCCAAACTTCCAATTTGAATCTGTTGAGTGGTCTGTTGAATATCAACATGGAACGGACTTCCATCTACTGGAACGTCATTAAAGGTAATATTGACGTAATGAGGTTCACTGCTTTGTGGTACAAATGTTACATCGTAGAGACCTCGAGCACAGGCTACAACCTCGGCTTTTACAGTGCTTGTATCCGTGGAAACAACAAGCTCCAAAGTGCCTTCACCTGCTCCAGCGGCATCAACGCTAAAGGTAACCGGGATGCCTAGTGGGGATGGTCCTTCATGCTGTTCTAGTCCGCTGATGGTCACTCGTGATACGTCAAAAACATTGCACGAGAAGGGAGATCCATTTATGTGTTGGTCGTTAGCGGTAACACTGATCAAATGCCTTCCTACTGCCATTGGACGGAACGAAGCCTTGTAAGTGTCTCCACGATGGGTGACCTGACAGGAAACGTTGTCTCCAGATGGAGATGTGACAAATATTTGTGGCTCCACACCATCAAAACCATCTAGCTCGAATATGTTATCCATTTTTACAGCAGCTTGCTTAAGGCCTTCTCCAGAGGCTATAGCTCGAGGAAGTGAAACCGGAGCTGCAGCAATCTGACACGTGAATGGTGATCCAGGAACCGGATGACCGTTGAATCTCACAGATAGCGAATGAGCGGCAGACTCAGTTGGCTTAAAGTTCACCTTGAAGCGAGCATTTCCTTCTGATTGTACGAAATTCGGAACATTTTTTCCATTTACTGCAACAATTATTTCCAAGTTTCCAGCTCCAGCCTGACTTGCATTGATTCCAAAGGTGACACTCTTTCCAACTACTCCTGGACGAATATCCGTTACCACTACCTTCTCAGCAGAGTAGGCTTTCAGCAAAAATGGACTTCCTTCGACATGTCCTCCTCCGGGAAGGCGAACTTCAACGGAGTGGTCTCCAACATCTATTGGTTCAAACTTGACACTATATCCAACATCAGCACGCTCGATTTTAGTTGCAACGCTCCGACGAGCCGGCCCAAGAACTTCAACCAAAGGCATGGTATCTGACTCCACAACGAAGTCAAACATTCGTCCAACACTAACCTTGTCCATGGACTCAGGCGAGACAATGCGGGCTGCCGCCGACACCCTGCATGTAAACGGGCTTCCTGGTACATCCTGTCCGTTGAATCGTAGTTCCACAGTGTGATTTTGTGCATCTCGCGGAGTGAAACTTATAGCATAAGTGTGTTGACCTTGACCCTGTGCCGAGGTAGGAACTCGACCTCCATTCACGGTAACCTCGAGATTTCCAGGTCCAGCTTGTGAAGTCTCCACAAGGAATGTGACCGGTTTTCCAACTGTTCCGGTGCTCACATTCTTAACTTTGATTGCATTAACGTCATAAACCTGTGAAGCGATCGATTTATAGTTTTTGAAAATCAAAATGGAAAAACGATCAACAAACCTTAGCGGCGTATGGACTTCCTGCTGTTGGTAACCCATTAACTGTTACATTGACACGATGTTCCCCAACAGAACGTGGGACAAAATCAGCCTTGAAAACACCTTCAGCGGTCTGGTGAACCTGTGCTGGCACAGATTGCCCAGCGGGTCCTGATTTTTGAACAAGTAGTTCAAGTTATCGATGATTGTAGTCGCAAAATCGGTTTTGCGATTTTTTATTTTTTATTTGTTAAATTTTTACCAATTTTTTTTTTTTAAATAAATATGTTTGTTGTTTTGTTGGTAGTAGTTTTGTGGTAGCAATAAGGAAGAAGACAATGAAGTCAACAATTTTATGTCAGCAAATACGAATATGGTTTGGATGGGGATGGGTGGGTGTTGTTTTAGGGGTGGACAAATATTTTTAATAACAAAAGCGTTAAGGAAAACTGATCAGTAGTATTACTTTAAAGACAGGATTCATGCTCAAGGAAAAGAAAAATTTAAAAATGTGTACAGAAAAATGTATCTACGGATATTAAATTAGCAAATTAAGTTAGTAACAAAAAATTGATTTTGTTAAGACAAAATGTACGATTTAAATGTAATTTAAAAAATAACAACTGTTTTTTTCAAATTATCTACAAAACAAAATGCAAAATTAGTAAATATTTTTTTTTTATTTTTCATTTCAATGTTAAAAGTGTGTGTGGTAAAATACAACAAATTCATAAAACTTTGTGTGTGTCTCAGTTTAATTAAAATCTAATGTTATTGCAAAAGAAATTATAAGATTTTTTTTATATAATCAAGTTAAATAATAATAAAATATTTATAAAAGTCTAGTACAAAAGTCTTCGTCGCCCTGAAATAATATACAGATTTAAAAGTGAGAAATAAAAATAAAACAAAATAATAAAAATTATTTTTTTTTTAAATAAATCTTAAAAAGTTTAATGAAACAGAAAATATATTCTTTTAAGGATAAAATTTTAGAAAGTAAACATTTAACACACAAAAGTGATAGAGGGGAAGGGAATAGAAAATGTGAGAGGATTCAAACTTTAAGTTGATTTGAAGGTGCCCCAAAAGGTCTATTCACTAGGGTTAGATCGATGAAATAGAAGGTCACTAAGAAGAACATCAGTAATGTAATTCTTTTATAGTTGTATTCAGGTTTGTATGCAGGTTTATATTTCGAAAAGGCTAATACAGGGTGTCCCGAAACTCAACTTCAAGCGGGTTCCGGGCGATAGGGTAGATTATGACCGTATTGGGAATAATAAAAAAAACAAAATTTATCGCGCTGGGTTACGTAATAATAGCCTGGGTTTTCGAGCTAGTAAAATGAATTTTTTTAAATAGGAACGTATTATATCTTATTGATGTGTATAAATCCCCCAGAAGGGAGCATTTTGGGACGTACGCTTATACCACATGGTACCATGATTATGGAATTAGCAAATGGCAAGTGTTGCACTATTTTTGGAAACTTGATAAAATGGGCCAATTTAAAAAAAAAAACTTGCCGTGGGTAATGTGCTACATTTTTTTTTTTTTGAAATATGAAGTGTTTAAGTCAGCTTACAAATTTTTTTTGAACAATGACTATTTTTGATTTCGAGATTGCATTCAGGAGTATATAAATATTAAGAACTACATAGAAAATAAAAATCACTGCAAAATATGAACATTTGTGACCACAGTACATAAAAATGTGGCCCAGGGTATCGATTTTCATAATTTTTCTAAATATTGCTATTATTACGTAACCCAGCGAAATACTTTTTTTTACTATTCCCAATATAGGTATAACCTACGCGGAACCCGCTTGACATTGATTTTCGGGTCACCCTGTATGTTCATACATCATACTTTATTTAACTTTCTATTTTTAAACAGTTTGGTATTTTACTGCACTTTATTGGTGATGACGTCAGAAACTTAAGTTTCATAAATTAATAAATAAATAATTTTAATTTTGGGAACATTCACGCAGAAAAAAAAGTTCTGTTTAAAAACGTACTTTAAAAAATAAAACCGAGCCTGCGACGAAAAGTTTGGTATTGGTAAATTTGGCATTGCTATGCTATGAAGAATGGTGGTAGTCAGCTGCGCCGCAGGCGGTACCTTGGACCACAGCATCTGCCCAAAGGTGTACAAATTTTATGACGTTTGTGGCACAATCAAACATAGTTTGTCTATATTACACACGAAAAGTTGCATATACGAAAACTAACTCTTAGTTTAAAACAAACAAACACTTGAAGTTTAAATTAATCACCTGCATCGTGCATAGCTTTGGATATGCCTGAAAAAATTGTTATGATACCCTTATCCGTTCTAACTAATGATTTTGTCAACGAAAAATGTCTTTTGCCACCACATTGCGGCACAACCAAAATATGCTTTGATGGCTTAAAGTGAAATACTCTATCCCAGAGGCATAAAGCAGAGCATATATATTATAATACTGATAGACAAATTATATAATATGTATATAGAGAAATTCAATACTGCTTATCTACCATGAAAAGTGGCAAATTTTGATGGGAATAAGCGGTTGTTTGGATGGGCATTGGGGGATTTCGATGAAGGGAAAACATGGGCAAAAAAGTCTTTAGCTTTTCGCTATTTAACCGAGAGAGAGGCATAAAATGTATAAAAGGGCCAGATTCCACCACTTGAGTTTTATATGTACCCATCACGCGCTGCTTACCAAAACATATGAGCCATGCCCTAAAAAGAGAACTACGGTAAAATACCTCAAGAAGATCTCAATGACTCTAATTGTAAAAGAAAACAACTTTTGGTAGCACAATTACAGAACACATAGTCTGCATGAAATCCAACTGTGAAGTGCATGGTGCTGAGCTGCCCCAAATTTCACAAAGAAACATGGTCTCTATTATGGTCAAACATGCAACTAAATCGTAAGCTGTAATTTGTCAGCTTTTACTTCGTTTGAATAAGGTCCCAAGTAGCATTTTGTACCTATTATGTTACAAATTTATTGTATGTCGTTTACAATTCATATACAGTTGCTGAAAAAATGTTTTGTATGTTTACATTAACTAATTGGATGATTGGTAAACAAATTGTAAAACACAGAATGTTGGTGAAACAACACATCTTCAAACGTAAACGTACTGTAAACCAAATTTCGTGAATGTAAAACCAATATCACAAAACATTTACATTTGTAGCACTTTTGTAAAGCTATTATCAAAACTTTACTCTTACAAAACGTTTACAGTGAATAGTCACATCACATCTTCAAACGTAAGCATACTGTAAAACATTTCATTTACAGATAATGTAACACGTATAGCATTGATCGGCCATTATAATGTTTCCATTTTTTATCAAATTAGAAATTTTATCATTGAAAATCTATTTTTGTTGATATTTAATAAAAAAAAGCATGTTAAGTTTTGATTGAAATAAGAGTTTGAATTTTATCTTACAAAATATTAAAAAATATGGTTTTTGTGGGAAAAAAAAAACTTCTCAAACATTTTATAAGAAATCATTTCTAAAATAAGAAAGTTTTCACAGGCCCCTTATTTTTATCGACCTGTTTTAGAAAACTGGTAGAAAATATTTCTCGCGTTCGATATTTTGCCTTTACTTGCACAAAAAATATAATAATTGATTATTTTTATACCTCCCATATTATAATAATAATGTCAAGAACAAGATGGAAATTGTTCTCAAATTAATGGCATTACTTTTTTACCTATACAGTTTAATATTTTTCTGTAAACGATTTGTACCTAAGTTAGTTTTTATGTTATTTATTTCGAAGTGTATTTGAACGTTTACATTAAAACGTTCATATACCTATTCCAGGAATACTATCTGTAAACTATTTGTTACTAAAAAGTAGTTTGTCTTGTATGTGTTTTGAAGAGTTTTTGAACGTTTACATTTGTAAATGTACAAATCAGGTACATCAAATAGAATTTGTTCATATACTGTCAACACGACATTTCATTCCCCAAAACCGTTTACATTTACAGTGAGTAAACATTTCATATACGCCTTAAACATTACAGCTACGATGTAAACGTTCAGTAAATGTTCTGTAGCTCTGAAATGCTCCTTGGGGTATGAGAACTCATGATAGGTACTCATGGAAGAAGAGAAAATAGAACGAGCAACGTTAGGTCGAAGAGTTGCAAAATGTCAGATTGAAGAAGATATCTGCCAATTTCAAGATCAAGTACGAAATTGGAGACAGAAAATTAAGGATCGAGAAGACAGGATAGACATTTTATGTTAGGCACTCGAGGTATAGGACAAACGGAATGAAAAGTTTGACCAAATCTTAAAATCAAACGCTATAACTCGGTAGATACGTGGTTTAAAGAGAAGAATTAAATTTTATTTATCGAAGGCAAACATTTCATGCAAATTAACTAGAAACTAGATACATAAAATGTTTCATAAAGAAATGAAAAAGAACAATACATTTCTAAATTCTATAAGAAAGTATTTAAAATAAGGAAAAGTCGAAAATCTACCTAAATCTAAAATTCTAAAGGACTAAAGCAACAATTTTCGAGGTTCACTTTCGAAATCGTGCATTTGTTTTGTTTGTTTACAAGTAATAGTTTAAAAAAAAAACAAACACTGTGTTCTGCATAAAACAGTGTCAGCAGAAATAATTAGAAACTATTCAGTACTTCAACTTAATTTTTTTTCTATAGTCTATGAGAGATATCGGGTGGAAGGAAAATGTTTAAAAAGGATACCTACAAATGCACACATTCCAGGAAAAATAAAAAAAATAGAAGAATTTATTTAAATTTTGTTATTGCTGTACAAAAAAACGCTTGAATGCATTGATGGTGTGTGCGAATGTATTCGTATGCTACCAACCCTCACATGTATGTACATTAACACAAAACTCAGTCAATCATTTTGATGATCAAAATTTCAAGACCAAGTTCCAAACTCACCTTCTACATTCACTTCAATATCTTCTAAGCGGCCGCCGGTGTGATTGATTACAAAAGAATTTGGCTGATGTACTGGGCCAGGCCCACCTAATGAAACCTGCGGCCCTGACATCCCACCGCTAATATTCACGGTTATGGGACATCCAGGGACGGGCATTTTGTTGAATGATACGTTGATTGTGTGTTCGCATGCCTCAGCGGGGACAAATGAAACGGAGAATCTGAAAGACAAAAATAAAGTAAGAAGATTATCACAAATTAGGGTCTAATTGGCAACACTTACCTTGCATTACCCTGTGGATGAACTTGTGTGGGTATATTAAGGCCTTTAGCGGAAATTGTTATCTCTAGATTTCCTTCGCCCGCATCTCCAGCATCAACTGTGAACTGGACGGAGCGACCTACTGTCCCTCTGGACACACTACCGACAACAACTTTGGTTGCGTCATAGGCCTTAGCAAGGAACGGAGTTCCCTGCACAGGGAAGCCATTATACTCCACATTGATTGAATGGCCACCAACAGTGTTAGGAGAGAATTCGGCAGTGAAGCCAGCATGAATGTCTCCAGTTACACGGACTGGTAGCTCACCGTGTGGCCCTCGAACGCTGACTGCCAATTCAGCTGCTCCTCCTCCACTAACCGTGATGTGAAACGAAGCCGGTCGATTGACTGGAATCAATTCCAGATTTGTGAGATTAAGCATGACACGACTTGTGTCCGCCACAGAGCATACAAACGGACATCCTCGAACTGTTTCTCCGTTAAATTTGATGTCAATCAAATGTGGCTTAGCTTGTTCGGGTGTGAACGAAACTAGACAACGTCCACCACCGACAACTTGCACATGATTCGGGACTTCTCCCTCATTAATCGATATTTCCAGTTGACCTTCCCCAGCAGCGCTGGCGTCTACACGGAACTGACATGGCTGACCGACAACTCCACCGTTCACGTCTGTGACTTGTATCAAACTGGCGTCATAGACTTTTGCCACCAAAGGTCCGCCAGATATTTTAGTTCCGCTTATTGCAGCTTCGATGATGTGCGTTCCGACTTCTGTGGGGACAAATTCGATGCGCACTGCACCGTTTGCCGCCTCATGGGTAACGCGGGCATTTAGTTTAGATTTGTTTGGCGTTAAAACTGTGGCCACGCATTCGCCTTTGGAAAGGCTTGCTCCAGGAGGCGGCAGTATCTCAAAAACCGCCGACGTATTTGCTGGTACGAGGCGAGTAGACTCGCCAAGTGCTGTTAGTCCGGGTGAAGACATTATTTCAACGTGCCACGGTGATCCTGAAATGAGAAAAATGAAGTCATGTTATAGCAATGTATAACTAGATACATGTCAGTCAATCAAAGATAAATAAATTATTATTCTTCGGTCTAACGAGCTTATGGTTAGCCAAGCATGAGGCGAATATTCAGTTTCAAATACATCATCAAACACTAGTATACGGAGATACTTCAAAAAGAGGGACAGGTTGATCAATACGTATGGTAAGTATATGTATAATCAGATACTCGTAAATTGTTCAAAACATGACATGGAGAAGTGCTAAAAGAAAAGTAGATATCTTTCGTCATGGAACTGTGCAGAATTTTCTTTTTGCCTCACATTTCTTACAACATTGGGTCTTAGGATTCGGTTGGATGAGTCTGCGATCGTTTGAATTAGAGCTTCTGCACAAAAATATGATACAAGGCTTGGAGATTTTTTTCTATATAGTTATTTCAGCATTTATCTGAAGATTCACGCCAACGCGTCGTAAAGGAGACTTGGTGGGAAGATTAATTTTTCATTTATGGGTTCGGCATGAAATGCTTCTGTGAGAGGAATACAAATTAATTTGTTATAAACAGTGACTGCCTGACAATTTTGTGCAGGTTTTTTTTTAGATTTATGGTGCAACTTCGCAATGTCACGTTATTCATACAAAAAACGGTTAGTCTGATGAATAATAAAAATAGTAACGCTTTGAAGTTTACCAGATAAAATATATTTTCCATTGATTCTAAATTTTAATTCATAGTTGACTTGAGAGATGAGATGTCAATTTTGATTTCGGGAAGTTAAGTCCTGTACTATACCGGTTGACATTTACTTACGTTGCCTCATCTTATTGAAAACTAAAACTTAAGTTAAAGTATTTTGTATACAAAAATTGCGGTTTGATGAATGTTCTCTTGCGATTATACAGGTCATTTTGCATAAAATTTGACATGCGATAAAAAGCTTTTTTATAAAGTCGTATACAAGAGGTAGCCTATTTTCCCTCGCTTGGAAGGAGAAACTATTTTGTTATCAAAATTAATTACTAAAAAAAACACTTACACCACCTATTGATTTATATATCATTTTTAATTTAAAATATAATTTTGTGTCACTTTAAAACAAAGATGTTTTTTTAAAATACCTATTTTATATAGGAACAAAATCTGTAACTATACATATATACGTACATTATATGTATAAAAATCAAGTAGGTACGGAATGATTATTATCTAACTTTCGTTGCCTTTTGTTTCTTAACTTAAACTCAACTGTAATTGAATGTAAGAAATAAAAATAAAAGCACTTTCATAAAACACATATGTAACTACGTAGACGTAATGCAGGTTTGTAACCCTGAGATCAAATTTGTACAATTTTCTCCTTAAGTATAAACAACAAATAAAGAAAGAGATAAATTATTTAATTCATACACACACTAGTTCTTGCATATTTTTTATATCTTAAATAATAATCTAATTGCTCATCACTTAATGACCTGAATGTGGAAATGTGCATTTTACATTAAACTGGTGACACAAGCTAAATAAGCAATTATTTTTTAAGTAGAGTTATGTAATTTGAGCTGTCACCTCAACCGCTGCTGGTGATGTGTAACATGTTACGAACTAATAAGCAACTTGAGTAGAACTGGATTACAAAACATGCAATGAAATTTCATTCTAATGAACATATTTATTTTCAAGTTATTTTTGATTTCAATAGAGTTTGTTTTTATTTAAAGAAATTTATGTAAACCGTTTCCTGTGTTCAATTAGTTTTAAAAAAAAAAATATATAATCTAACTATACATTTATCAGTTTTGTACGTAACTTAATTATTTATCTACATAATCCAATTAAAAAAGATAAATTTCACTTAATAAATTCTGCTGCGAAAGTGTTTGTATCTTCTTTGAATTTTAAAAGAATTTATCATGCAATGCAAATTTTCTGTTATGCTTGTGATGGATCTAAAGAAAATATTATATAGATAAACAAATCTCTTGGACAACAGAAGAAAGTGAAATTATTCATTCATAAAATTAAGAAATAAATTAAAACTAATCTTCAATTGATGCAAAATAAAAACAACTCACTTTTATTTTGTTTTTACCTTTTTTTTTAATTGGTTCACCTTGCCCGATATAACTGTTAGCGTCAGCATTAAAACGGCACTATGGACTGATGTCTGTCTAGTTATGTTGAATTAATTTTTGAAATTTTTGCTGAATTTGATATGTTAAGGTATAACGGTTCAGTTATTGAAATTTTACATCAGACGATGCATAGGTAATAAAGTGTAATCGGAACTAGACAAATTGGGTTTGCTATTGACAATAATTATTACTAATTTGAATTGCATATACATACATATAGTTAACAGAAGGGCATTGACACAGATGTTATGAGAAATTGATGAAATTATCTGAAGTATCAAAATACCTTAACTATATGTGTATATTTTCAATTTTTTGATCTTGGTGTGAAAATGCAGCTCGATGCTCCAAATGAATGAATTTATTGAATCAAAACGGTCACCCACGATGACCATTTTTTAAAGATTTAAGGTAGGTAACTGTTAGTAAATAATTATTTATAGATATCATTTAATTTTCTAGATGCGACTTAATTAGGGTTAAAAAAAAACACCGACCATAAAATACTTTATTACATTTGAAGAACGACCAGAAGGCTAGTTCAATCGTTATCCCCTTTTTTTAATTTATGCTGTTTTCAGGATCATAACTTTTTACAACATTTATCCGACCAATTTCGGAATATGGTTGCCAGGTTTGGTCACCTCATTATGACTGCCACAAGTTAAGGTTGGAACAGGTGCAGAAACTATTCCTAAGATTTGCTCTTAGGGGCTTATTATGGCTGGCAAAATCCTTATGAACTTCCTCCTTATAAAAACAAACTCCTACTTATTGATTTACCATCTCTTAAGAGCAGACGTTCATATTTAAGTTTTGTGTTTGTTGTTATGTTAATAAATGGAAAATTTGACTCTTTGCACTTTCTATATCTCGTTTTCATTTTAACAATCCTCAAAGGAATTTGAGAAATACATATATCGGAAATTGTTTATATTCAGTATACTTTCGTACCAATTACTATTATTATAAAATGCTTTAAATGTTTGATCAATTAACTTATAATTTAAATTTGGGTGATACAACAAAATTTGAACGTAACTTTTTAAGAAATGATTTATAATTTTTTGTATAATTATTTTTATCACCTAGACATTTAGCTTAGTGTTAATAATAATTAAATAAATAAATGACATATCAATATAATGAAAATATTGAGTAAAGTTTTGAAGTCAAATTTCCATATGATTTGAATTAAGATTGCACACTTTCGAGCTAATTAGGTTTCAAAAAAGGTGGTACATATGTATGGAGCGTAACCAATATTAGTTTTTAAGTTTCAAATAAGCGTTTTTTTTAGGAGCATTTTCCCTTAAGTCTTAAATTTAAGATTAAAACTATTTTCATTATACATATGTACATATAAGCTTATATTAGAGTTAAAGTTGTAAAGAATTATTATATTCTAAATCTCTTGCAAATAACTTAATGTAAACGTTGAAAATGTATATTATGCTATAAATAAAGAATTAAAAAAGGTGGTATGTTTGAAACGGAATTTGGTACGTGATGTTTACCTTATTTTCTCAGTTATAAATTCTTAATTCATGTGCGTACGTAATGCCGATGATATAAAAATGTAATGTGGTTTCGTATAATGTTGCCTTCATACTTGTGATTATATATATTCTAATAAAGATGAGATGCAAATATCGATGACAGTAACCGCAAATTTGTAATTTCATAAACAAAATACTATTTGTGTACACATGACAAGTATTAAATTGTTTCAAACGTTTAGTTATACACATTGTAAACAAAATATATAGGTGCTAGGTAGGAAGGTAGGTACCGAAAACTTACACATAAAATACAGAGCACGATTGCTAAGGACCGCGGAAACTCATTTGAATAGATTTTTTTAATTTTCAAAAACAATTTTTTTTTTACAATAACATATAATACTTTTTTTTAAATTTTCTTGTGCAATAATTGCAAATCATAGAAGAACTATCCAAATATTAAATTTCATCAAAATCGGTGAATATATTTATAAGAAAGTATGTATAAGATACTGATACAACCAGACTGACAAATAGGCAGACAGAATTTCCAGACCGATTTTTCGATTTTCCTGTCAACGTAATGTCATTTGTAAGTGTTATCTCAAAACAATTTTTTTTTTTATGAATACATGACGTGGATTATATAGAACTCGCATAGTTGCAGTAAAAACAAAACGGGTATATATAATGTAAATATCTTATAATCGAAAAATTATTTATAAATCAAATAAATAAAATACTTTTATAAATGAAAGTTGTTCACTATGAAAATAGAGTATCGATGATTTAACCATGTTGTGCTATTCAATTCCGAAACAACTATTAACATAACAAGCACACGTCGCCCGAAGATGGAAACATTTCCGAAAAACGTCGCGAATTGAATTTTTTTAAAGTAAAATAAAACTTAATAAAAATAATTTTTACAAAATATTTATATTTATATGTAGGTATATGTTTAGTTTAATTTATTTAATAAACCAATTCTTTTCTAATTTATTTAAAATTATAAACTTTTAAGAAAAAAAAATTGAAACATATAAATTCAAATTATTCTCTACCAAAAAAAAACTTTATATCTTACCATTAACCAATTTCAAGAAAGTGTTAAATAATTTTTAAAAAATCTGTTTTTTCACAAGACTGCACTTTTTTATTATCATTTGGCTTGAGTTTTCTATTTTACTTTGTGACTTGCCCATAATGGCTTAATCTACAAAAAAATAAAATGCACGACTGGGTCGCAATAACTTGTTCTTGTAGAAAACTATGAACTTACAAAAAGAGAATTTGTTAGTTAAATTATAATGTATCATCGTATTTTACTTTTTATGTTGTTTATAGTTTAAAACTTTAAATGCTATCTTGTGTTGATTGTTAGACTTAAATTCACTACCAAATTTAAATGAAATCGGTTAAGTCGTTATAAATTCATGGTCAAATTTGTAAAAAAAGAAACCGTTATCTTAATATTTCCGTAATGTTTATTTTTAGCCCAAATCCTGGGAATGTTGTGAGTGTTTTTATTTGTATAGCCAAATGAAAGTTTAAGGTGGTTTTTCATTGCTCGCAAAAAGTGTTTTTTTATTGATCTAGATATATTGTTTTCCCATCTTTTTTAGATTTTGCGTTTCATTGGTCAAAAAATCGAGATTACGTCTAGATCAAAATCTCGAAATCACGATTTGAAGGGAGATTTTTTCATTTGCTTTCACATGCACAACAATGTGTGAGACTGCCAACTTGTCGAGTTAGTGCGAACTCAGTTTGTCTCCCTCTCACCAATTTATAAATGAACAAACATAAAATAATACACACAAAAAAATCTTTTTGCGATTAATTCAGCAACAAAAATATTAAATCTCAGAGCAATATCTGAAGTTTCCAATGAAAAACCACATAGCTAACTGTTGATTTATTACACCCATTCCCGGCTCATTTCCAAAACAAGAACAAAAACACCTAACATTTTTTTTCTGGCATTTTTTCCAAACAAGATTTTCTACCGAAAAATGTCAGATTCTTTTGGGAAGAAACCTAAAATTTCTAAAACACTGTCAGAAATGTTACGCTTATTTTTCCTATGGAAAAACCTCGGTCATTTGTACAAAAAATTTTCGGGCGATTTTTTTAAAAAAATCTGTGTGGAATTTCTTTTGGCGTTATTTCCGGGAGCCGCTTTCTCTACACACTTAAAAGTTTTTATTTTTCCAAATTTTCTAGAAAACGGTTTTGCGATTTTGATAACACTTTTTTTTTTCGCCTCTTGAATAAGTGTCTTTTCATTAATATAAGATAAGAATTAAATTTAATTAATTTTTTTAAACCGTATTTATGTCGTGTAAATGACAAAAAAAATAAAAAAAAACCTAAATATACAGAGTTGAATTCAATACATTAAATGAAATTAAATTTGATTTAATAGTAGAAGAGCGTGGTTAATATTAATACTTTTTTTTTGAAATTGGTCAACATTTGAGAAAGATTTTTTCAAAATATTCACAAATAATATTTTTAAGCAATCAAACATATTTAATTTAAAAGTTGAGGAAGAAATGCGTTTCTCATGTAGATGTAACCCACAGTAAAACAATCATGGGCTAAATTATACCTACAAACAAATCTAAATGACTGACTGTTCACCATGTGAGAATGTGAACTGTACACTCAAATAATAATGTTGGAACTTGGAACCTTGTTGTTTGTTATAACTTATTCAATCGCTTGACAGTTGAAAGGAAACAGAAATGCATCATAGGAAAGAAAAGGTTGTTAAGGAAATGACTTTTAGACATAAGGAATGAGAAAAAAATTATTTATTTCACTGGCTTAGGTACCCCTTTCCGTATTTGTATTTCATTTATTCCAACATTGTTGAAAAATTGACAAAAACGATCTTAAGATATTTATCATTTTTCATTTTGACACTTCCTTAAGATAATCTACCATCAAGTTTTATTTTTGTTTATATTTTTTTTTTTTTTTATCTCTTCTTTATACGATATCTTCTACGCGTATAATTTTAGAATAATTTCCAAAATCAAATTAAGTCCAGTAACATGGACGTAGATACCAATATGCTCACGGTTCTGCAGTACAAATTACGAAGAATTTTTTAGTGTTTCCTTCTTAGGCTATGCCAATATGACTTAAAGAGAATTATTTAAATGTTAAAAATATAAAAATATCCCACGAATTGACTAAAAACGCTCAACAAAAACTTTTCATATTTTATAGGTAATCACTGGAGAAATCTAAATATTTTTCTCAAATGTAATTTCAACTTTCTAGAAAAATAACATCGTTAGGAATCTTAAACAACTAATCAAAATTCTTGACAATGCATTCAGTATTTCCAAATATATAAAAAAGGAAAAATACCTTATATGTGAACGTCTCAACGACCGATCAATAAATCACGTTTTTTCTGTGATCGGCACTTCATTCCACAGTGCATTTTTTTTTTTGCGATTGTTATAAATTTCACACGACGGCAATGATTGTTATAAAAAAAAATCGAAAGTGAAATTTCCTCAACTACTACTCATCAGTCTATCAGTATATTTACGGCATACCAGTTAGCAATTTTAATTGATTCATCAAATATAAGAATTATTAATGCTATTTGCAGTTTTGCACTGTGTCGTTAAAGTTTTCTCTCGATTATTTCTGGTTCATTGTTTGAGTTTTTTTCTTTTGCAATTCCATGAGTATAATTTTTATTGCCGAGTAAAGTACAAATAGTTAACCATTTCCTATTCACGGCGTCTTCTTTTTAATGGTTAGTCGCGTTTAAACCAACTCACGCGAGATGCTTTCATCACGAAAACACCTTGACTTTGACTTTCACATTGTGGTCGTGAATGATGATGGTAACGATCATCCGCCACCGCCATTATGGTTCAGACACATTCATTGATGCCGGCCATTTAGAGAGTATATTATTTATCAGTCAATTAAACCAACTATTTGCTTAACCTGTCTTGTACAATTATTTTGTCCATTTTGTTATTTTTTTTTTAAGTGCAAGGGAACTATCCTCTCATCGCATGTCAATAATTTCAAATTGTGATGAGCCATCAAACATTTTAAAAAAAGATACAAAAAAGGTAATCCTACATGTTCAAGTTTAAATGGTTAGTGAAAAGTCATAGTGCAAGCTGAACCGTAAATGGTTTTATTTAATTTCCTAAAGGAAGATATTTTGATTAAACATAAACACTCTGCTTTCGACGCACATTTGGCCAAGAAATAGCTATAAAATGATAGAGACGATGAAAAACGGATTTTGAGTAAAAGAAATATCTATGGATCATCTAGTGTTTTGAGAACAACACCTTTGATGAGAAACGAAGCTGAAGAGCTCAGAAACCGTACTAAAATTCAAAATACTGTCGCCATCATTATGCAGAAATCTGAAGAAATTAACCCCGAATATCGATGGCGAAGTCCATAAATGTGCTAAGTGCACTTTCGGTTTTTCTTTTTTTTAAATAAGCTTTATTGATTGCAAGTCCTCCCTAAAATTGCTGTATTGATTGCAAATAAGAGACACAGCCTAATAGAACTTCAGCCTTATTGAATTCTAAAACTTGAAAGCGTTATCTTGCAAAATCAAATTTTGAACAGTTAACACATTTGTTTAACTATATGCTATCGATGGCGCAGAGGCGCAGGTGCTCAATTTTGTCATCTGGGATTTATGTCCTCCGTAAGTGGGAAAGAAGTCCCAAATTTATATTGAAATTGATGTCCCACCCACCGTGACATAATGCCCAACATTTTTTTTTTCTCGGAGATGGGACATAAAGCTACCAATACACAGTACACTTGTGCACGCACCGGTGTCAGACACAGTGTCAGTAAAAACAGTAGGTACCTACAGAAGTGGGTGCACTAGTGTCAAGACACCGGTGTTACCTTAAACCGCAGACCAGAACACCGATTTGTAAATATCAGTTTTCATTTGATTTTTACAAGAAAAAAATGATTTTAAAAAAGTACGTAGGTACCTAGGTACCTGGGTATACTAAGGTAAATCGGGATTTTTTATTTTGGGATTGAGTAATTCGCGATTTTGTAATGTGGGGTTTTCATTTTGTAGTTCGGGATTTTAGTGCCTCAATTTTGCAATTCGGGATTTCATACCCAAACCCTTTCTATCTTTCTTTTAATGATAATAAAAACTTAAAAGAGTGCACAGACACAGACAGACAGTTTCGCTCTCTATTTTTTTAATACTAGTTATGATATCTCTCTTTGAGACAGCGAAAATGTACGGAAACGCTTGAAAAAAAATATTTTTAAGCGCACTTTAATATTTTATTTATCAATTATCGAAGTTGGAAATTGAATTTATTTGTTTTGTAATATGAACTTCAGATCACCAGAACAATATTCCAAAACTCATCGTAAGAAACTTTGGAAAGAGATTTAAGAGTAAAAGAATCAGTGAATTATATAAAATTCCCGTATTTAATACGTATATACGATCGCATAAGTTAGACTGGAAACATTTTAGAAGATTCAAGTGAAAATCTTGACCTATATGAATGGTGATTTACTCGATCAAAAGTTTTGGCAAAATCAGTGTAGATGATAGAAAATCGTAAGATTTTTCGTATTTGATTTCATGTGACGAAAAGAAGTTCACAGATTGTGCTAACTGCAGTTGACTTTTATCAGAGTTGGGATTCCATTGGATTTTTTTTTTGCTGTTAATATACCTCCAGAAGAATTTTCTGTTCTTAAATAAGATTCTGTACTAATGAGATAATCATTCAATCAATTGGAAATTAATATATGTAAAGGGTGTTTTTTTAGAGGTATATAACTTTAAATTGCAATAAAACAACGATGGAATATTCGATTGACATGATTTTTTATTTATTCGAAAGATAATCTTGTGGCATTACATTTTTAATATGATTTCTGGCATATGACTACCACGGCTGGCTCGGATGTAGTCCAATCTGGACGTCCAATTTTCGATGACTTCTTCCAACATGTTTGGCCGTATATCGGCAATAATACGGCGAATGTTGTCTTCCAAATGGTCAAGCGTTTGTGGCTTATCCGTATAGACCAATGACTTAACATAACCCCACAGAAAAAAGTCTAGCGGTGTTGAATCACAAGATCTAGGAGGCCAATTCACAGGTTCAAAACATGAAATTAGACGGTCACCAAACGTGTCTTTGAATAAATCGATTGTGGCACGAGCTGTGTGACATGTTGCGCCGTCTTGTTGGAACCACAGCTCCTGGACATCATGATTGTTCAATTCAGGAATGAAAAAGTTAGTAATCATGGCTCTATACCGATCACCATTGACTGTAACGTTGTTGCCATCATCGTTTTTGAAGAAGTACGGACCAATGATTCCACCAGCCCATAAAGCGCACCAAACAGTCAGTTTTTCTGGATGTAACGGTGTTTCGATATACACTTGAGGATTAGCTTCACTCCAAATGCGGCAGTTTTCTTTGTTGACGTAGCTATTCACCCAGAAGTGCGCTTCATCGCTAAACAAAATTCGCGCGATACGTATTCCGCACAGAACCATTATTTTCGAAATAAAATTGCACAATGAGCAAGCGTTGTTCAGGCGTGAATCTATTTATGATTAATTGCCAAACCAAACTGATAATAAATCACTTGACAGCTGTTAAATCGGTCGCCGTCTTGAAAATTAATTCCAACTTAAAGTTCTATACCTCGAAAAAAAAACACCCGTTATAATATGGTTCTTGACTTATGTTAATCATACAAAAGAGTTTGTAAGACCTAAAAAAAATTATAATACCTGCCTACCTTCATATTTACAATTATCTACTTATTCTTCAGAACAGTTGCCAGGGTCGGTGCTGGTCAAAATATTCCTGCAATAAATCGCGCTCAGTCAGAAATATATTAGAATGTATAGAATAATTTGAAAAGGGGTGAATCTACTTCAGCCTTGAACCTCTGTGGAGGGTAAATTGCACTCTTTTGTTAAACAATCTCGATATCATTATTTGAACAAATGCAAACAATTTGAACCGGAAAGAAAAAAGCTAGGCCTTCAAACTTCTAATTCTAATACAAACAATATATAGGAGATATCTATACCTTACCTAATCTATACGTTTTCAGAAATTTCTTCGACTGTGTTAACATAGAAAAGAATGTGTTGTGAGTCGATAATAATTTACCAATCAATATATCATAAAGTAAGTGGAAAAAAATAAGAAAACAAACACTTTCATCAAAACCCATTTGAATAACAATGTGTTGAGTAATCAAACTCTGTATTCAAATATTTCGCACATAAATAATTCACCTTGGCACGCTATTATTATCATTATGGATATACCTAGGTAGTTGCCTTTATGCCAAAAATAAAACACGTCTAATAAAAACCTATTATCTAATAAGCCCGGTCATCGATCTAAACGAGTCACGAACTCAATCAACCAAAAGGTAAATTAAAATCAATATGCATGAACGATATCTTTGAATTGATTTTAATAATATTATTATATATCATTCTTCACGTATGGCGGCGGTTATACCCGTTATTCAGGCAATATAAAACGGTTTGACTATTAAACAAAATAAAAGAAAAATATTTCAAGAAGCAAATTATATAACAAAGTGCACTAGCACTGCCAACAAAAACAGGTAAGCAGTGTTAAAATCGTTAAAATGGTTTTCCCATTTTAGCCTCAATGTGTCTTTTATAATATTTTTCTTTTAGATTCTCTTTCTGGGAAGAATTTCGTATCTTTTACCTGTTAAATTATAAAGGCACACTCCGTTTTCTTGTATATATTAATTTGGTATCTATGCGTATACAAAGGTATACTTTAGATACAAGAAACTTCCGGATTGACAGGTATTCCAAAGGCACGCAGGTGGTTGATAACGGGTTAGCAATTTATATTAAAGGCAATGGTCTGTAATCTCAGTTATAGTTGATTTCTTCGTTGTAATGCTGATGATGATGATGATGATGATTTTGATAACAATAGGTAACCGCAGAAATATTTGAAATCAATCACACACTAGCGGCAACGAGCAGAAGATACTCATATAGGTACACAAAAAAAAACTAAAAATAATAAACAAAAACAAAACAATTAAATAAACATCCGGAAATATTCAAACACTTTTCACTTTTTTTTTCTGATGAATCTTTCGAGTAATTTTAATGACTTGTTCAACAAAAAATAAATCACTAAAGCAAAATCGACCGAACACAGAAAAAACTTGTTTTGAAATTCTTCTGTCGCTCCCCTTCTTTAACGTGGGTAGGTATCTCAATTTCACTGATCACCAACGACCTGAAGAAATATAAGAAAACGTATCTATTGTCACCGATTTATTTATATGGCAGCGGAGACAAAAAAAAAAAAAAAAACACTCAAAAATAAAAGAAATTTTTCGTGAGCTCAGGTAATTCGACGACAAACATAGAAAAATAAAAACCGTCACGTCATCTCGCAAAAATGTATCGGAATGTCAACTTGAATCTTTGAGCTGCGTTCGATTTTTGCACGAGAATTTACCTAAGTTGTTAAGTTAGATTTTTTTTACTTGGAGCTGGTTTCTTTTATGTAATTTATTTTGTTAATGAAGCAACAAGTCAAATGTATCTCAGATATTTCAACAATTTAATTGCTAGTTTTCATCAGTACTTAAGAAAAAATGCAGAAAAAGTAACACCCCGACATACAAAATGGCGACGTTGCAGTTACACCAGTATACTTTTCGTTCAAAATTACGAGAAAACTTTTACTTTGAACCCTTTCTTATGTGTCAAGATTAACATAAGACTTATTAAGTTGTTGTACAATTTTTTTTTTCTTTTTAAATAATATAAAGAAAATCAGTCTTGTGAATTGTGTTCAAAGCAGTTTTTTAGATATTGTTTTTGTTTTTATTTTTTTTCCGTGGCTTGATGCGTAAGCCAGACATGAACGAAGCGAGAGTAAAGTAGAGACTGTTTAAAAGTTAACTGCAGAAGTCTCAATCCACCATTCGCGATCGTTTTATTTCTATCTATGAGATACCTGTTGAGCTAGCTCTTGTATGACTTGACTATATACATAACAGGTATAATAGTCTTCTCTCTGGTAGTTTTCTTTAACTCAAAAGATACTTCACTCAATGTTCAGTTTCAGTATCTACCGGTATATTTACAATAAACACGAAAATGTACAGCATATTATAGTATAGAGACTAAGCCACTCTCAGATCTTGGAAATGAATTGCGCACAGAATCTTGAGTAAAACTTGATTCATTCCTCAGAGAACTTGGTGTTTACCACTTAACACATATACAGAGACAATAAAGGTATGTGCAAGAAGAAGGTGTGCTAAGTAACATCATATATTGTACACTGGTTGTACAAAGTACAGTGAGTTTAAGATTAAATCGAGTTTTATTAAACGAACAAATATGTTGAAAGGAGTCTAAAGATAATACCTAGAAATGTATTTTTTTTTTATAAAATAAACTAATATAAGACAGATAAAAATATAAAAAAATATTAGACTTAACACAAAAGAAATTAAAATATGTAGGTAGAACCAAAAATACGACAAAATATCATCTATTTTATATTTTTTTTAATGTGCTTTAAATAAATTTCTAAGAAATTAATACAGAAGTTTAAAAATTTTTGAATTAAACATTGAACAAATAAAGTGCACCGCTGGGTATGACGAATTTGCTCTTGTGACAAGCTGAATACAAGCTTTACATAAAAAAATAATTCAATTAAAAAGTAATTAAAATATATAAGTAAACGAGAATTACGAAAGAAATTGTTTCCCTAAATTATAATGAATGGACTAAAAATATTTCATAACAAATTTGAAGCAAGCCGTTTAGTTTAGGCTGTAGGTGCTGACTGACATACAGACAGACAGATAAAATTGCCGGACCCACTTTTCCCGCACTATCATTGTTATGTCATGTTTGATTGTTATCTCAAAACTTTTTTTCTTTGCGAACGTACTTGCCTTATAATCCCAAGTAAAAAGTTATATGACTGGTACCGTTAAACGCATATTGCTTAAAGTTTGGCTTGGCTTCCACCATTTTGTGGATCTTCTATGCTTCTTCAATTTGTGAAACTTGATTGAAATCGTGAATGTTATCAATGTCGATTATATAGGTAAATATTTACCATTATTTTTAGACATAGAACGCCAGTTACAAATATATACCTTAGGCCGCATGTTACCATATGTGCCAAATTCGAAATCTTAGACTATAGCTAGCTAGCTTAGAGTTATTTCTGTCACAACTTTGTTCTAAGTTAGAGATTAAAATGAAAATTCTGAAACTTCTTTTCATTTATAAATTTTTTGAAGAAAAAATTCAGTAGATATGTTTCAAAAGTTTCCAATCAGTTTTTTGAAAATTTCTTGGAAACTTTTTGCAAAAAGTTTTAAAACCAAATTTTAGTTTTATGATTCTCTACAAAACACTTTTCAATCAATTTCAAGAAAAAACGTGTTAAATTTTTAATAAAACTGTTTTTTCACAACAGTGTACTTTTTCACTAGTATTTGGCACCTTTTTTTATTTTTTTTGTTGAAAAATTTGGCGGATACAACGATATTTTTAAGCCTTTGTAAAGATTGATTTTAAGTTTAACATAAAATGATTTTTAGAGTTTTTAATTAAAACACATAAAAATTAAACAACGATGATAGGTAATTTAATAAAATAATTTTTACTTAGTCCATTTTACTTTTTTCATATACCAAATTTACATGTTAACTTCATAACGACCCTGAACACATGCGCAGTAGTATTGACATCATATTATGATTTGATATCAGAGCCCTTAGTTTTTAAATTAATTTTAAGTGTCTATCAACATTATTTAAGCTCACGAAATATTAATGCATTGTTAATACAGTCTTTCACGAAATTGGCCCTACAATCGACTGTGGCACGCTCTCTTTTAAAACCATATAGTCATATCGAAATATACTAACTGTAGGTATTAGGTTATCAATCAAACAAAATTGATGTGGGCTCCTAGACTATCAAAAGCTTTTGTGTTCACACTTTTAGATGATTCCCCCCGGAAACAAAAATGATAAGTTCAAAACAGTGAAATAAATAAATAGTTCAACGCCCGAAGTTTTGATTTTTTTTTTTAAATGAAACCCCTGCTTAACTTGAACTGAAATCTTTTTTTATTTTCAACCAGAGTGGATGATCATTTCTTTCATTTTTAGTACATATCTCTAAAATTACTTAAACTGAGGAGTAAACCGTACACTTGTACGAAACACATTGGAAAGAAGGGAATTTAAGACTTTCGGAATGTATTGTATATATGGGTTGATTAGTTTTGACTCTATTTGAAAATTCAATCCATAATTTTTTCCAGTGCGTAGTGAAAAAAATGTTTTTTGATTAAATCATTCATATTCGTTTTTATTTAATTTTAATTGACACATTTGCGTTTGTGATTAAGTGCTTTTAAGTGGTTCTGTGTATGTGTTCACCTTAAGCTAACGTTAAATTTTCCATTAATTTGAATTTTTCTCATCGTATTTTTTCAATTGGATAACACTTCATTCTCAGAAATTCGCGCTTCGTAGGTTCGCATCCCACCGTCTGCAATCTTCTTTTTTTATTTTTTTTTTTCCTCATTTTATCATTTTTATATACAGTTTTTTTTTTTAATTTATGTCTCGATAATGGTTTGCTCTGCAACAGCCTGTCCTGATAGCTCAAACAAACAGCCCTTGTTTGCATGTTTTGGAACCTGTGGCAATCTTTATCATGTCAAATGTGTTGTGTTTCCAAGAATGTATTCATTGAAAAAATAATAGCTTCGAAAATTGCCTTTTGGTACTGCACCGACTGCCGCAAAATATCCATTTCGCAGCTAGCTTTCGAGATGAATTCTTTCAAAGAAAACATATTGAAACTGTCTGCAGGGTTTGAGGACTTGCTTAAAAATTTCAATACTGCAGTCTCAAACGTATTCACTTTGTGTCCTTTAAATGATAAGGTTAACATATCAACATCAACTGATGATCTGATCCAAGGACCTCCCCTTGTTTCTATCTCATCAGTTGACAAGGATTTGTTTGCAGAATCCTCTTCATTTGCTAGTTTTGATCTTGCCCTAGTTGTTAAAAATTGTAAGAAAAGGGGACGAGAAAAATCAGTGATTAAAAATACGAGTCCTCCCCCAAAGCGAACCAATCTCAGGAGTTGTTCAAACCGTAATAATGCTTCGGATTCACCTGATTCATCTCAGACCAACAGTCCTACTTGATTGCCTATTTCAGATATAGATGGTGATATGGATTGTGAAACCATATCGGATGATGTTGTATCAACTAGACCTATCGAGGCTATCCCAAAACCTAAGTCTATTTTTGTATCGCGTTTGAATCCAGATATTGTTGTTTGGACACAGAACTTTTCAATCAAGAGTTCTTAGTTTACAGAAAAGATCGTCATGTTGATAAACCTAAAGAAGTAGGATGCGATGTTCTGATCGCAGTTCGTAATCGTCTTTTATCAACGTCTATTTCTATTCCATTTTTTTCTTTCTATTGATTTAATATGTACCAAATTAACAATACAGCCTAAGCTGATATATGTACTAATTTTCAGTTGCTTTCTGAAGTTATAAGTAGATCTTATATTGAAAATATATTAGATTCAACAAATATTGACGATGCGGTAACTGGGTTTTATAATATACTCAGTAGCTGTATAAATAATTCTGTACCTACGAAAATATCTAAAAATACCAATTTTTGTCACCTAAAACTTAAAACTCTTCGAAACAAGAGAAATAAAGTATGGAAAATTTACCTAAAATCCCTTTCTCCAATAATCTTCGAACAGTATATAACTCTTTTTGAAGAATTTAAAAATCTTTCAAAAGCTTTATACTCAAACTATGTTAACGAAATGGGAATCTCTTTAAAACAGGACCCTTAAAGCTTTTGGAATTTTGTTAACTTGAAGAAAAGTTCGGATCCCAGTGATATTTGCAATGCGTTTGCAAATAATTTTTCAAACTCCTTTGTTGATAGGTACTCATGTAAGTGTTGATAAAGATTTTTTAAAGACGTTAACACCTACCCGCAAGTAAATTTTAACACTATTCCTGTGGAACAAGATAGGGTTTTACACTTTTTGTCATTATTAAATGACGATTGCTCCTATGGACCCGACGGTTAACCCCCAATTGTTTTGAAAAAGTGTAGTCGTGTATTGATTTTCAAATTAATTAATTTGACATCAAGAACTATAGACCTACTTCTAAATTGTCCTGTATCCCTAAGCTCTTTGAAAAGGTTGTATGTGAAAGCCTTTTATTCTTTGGTAAGAACATTATATGTAAACAGCAACACGGTTTCGTGCAGAAAAGGTATACTGTTACAAACCTTACCTTTACATAATTGTTTATATGAAATAGAAAGTGGTTTTGAAGTTGATTGCATATACACAGATTTTTAGAAAGCATTTGACCAAAACAGCCATAATATTATTGTTTTTAAACTGCAAGCATACGGTTTCCCTACTCTTTTTATATCGTGGATCAAATCCTACCTAGAAAATAGAACTTACCAGATTAAATTTAGAAATTCCCTTTCTAATACTTTCGTTGCCCATTCAGGCGTACCCCAGGGAAGCCATTTGGGTCCATCCTTATTTATTCTTGCTATAAATGACGTTTTTTCTTGTATACGCTTTAGTAAGATTGTCATATTTGCAGATGATATGAAAAATATAAATCAAATCTCCCAATGATCACACTCTTTTGCAGGCTGATCTTGATAGTTTCAGTATTTGGTGTAATAAAAATGGGTTAACTCTTAAAAAAGTTCCAAGTGACTTTGAATATTTTATAACACAAAATAAAATTAGTCGTGTTTTAAGTTTTAAGGACTTAGGAGTTAATTTCAGTGCTAATCTGGAATTTTCTGAACATGTTAACTTTATTGTGAAAAAGGCGAACTCTATGCTTGGATTCATAAAACGGTGGGCAAAGGAATTTAACGATCCATACGTTACTCTCTCTCTTTGCATAACTGTTATGTTAGGCCGCATTTTGAGTATGCCTCACAAGTATGGAGCCCTTTCTATGAAATCCATAAGAAACGTATTGAATCAGTCCAGCATAATTTTATTCGCTTTGCTCTTAAAGGCCTTCCATGGGCTGATCCTTATAACCTGCCACCATACGAGCATCGGATAAGGCTTTTGCAGATACAATCTTTATATCAACATAGAGTAAACAATGACTTAATTTTTCTCCATCAACTTATCTCTGGACAAATTGATTCGTCGGACCTGTTGGCCTCAATTGGTTTAAACTACCACGGAAGGTGGTACCTTCGAAGTTCTGAGCTTTTTAATATTGAACATCACAGAACCAATTATATCATGCAAGAGCCTCTCACGCGTATGAGTAAATTATATAACTTGAACCATGATGTGTTGGATTTTAATTTAAATAAAATTAATTTAAAAACTATCTTCAGAACCAGTGCTCCACAATAATAAATGTTTCTGTGTAATTTTTTTTAATTTTGTCTTTATATGTTTTCATGTTTTTATGTGCATGTGTTTTTGTTTTTGTTGCATTGTGCTTACTAACAACTAACACCTGCACTAAGTGATGAGCCAGTGGGAAACATTATATGTGTTGGCAAATCTTCTTTCATGTGCTGATGTTTGCTTTAAGCTCTATTTGAATAAGATCTGATAGTGTAAACAAAAAATCTTTAAATAAGTTAAAAATTCTCAAAATAATATACTTATCGTGATATCACTTTTATGTTTTAATCTCTCCGGGTTTTCTACTAACTTGTATATACATATAATTAAAGTTAAATTAATATTGTAAAAAATCCGCTTCAAGAAATTGATTTCTGAACGCTCGTTCAAAGATTTTTTTTAAATGTTTGCTTCTTTGTAACATGTAACAATTTTTTACATGTTTTCGTTTTCTTTTAAGAGTAAAGAAAACCCTAAGTCTCAAATTTTTCATTTTATATAATTTTTCGGGATATTGGGAACTTTTTCGGTCTTTTGGGTTTTCGGTCTTTTGTTTTTCGGGATTTCGACCCCAACCCGTTTATCATCCCTATGAAAATCATTAACGCCCGATTCGATCACATCGTTGCAAATTTGAAACTTCATTTGTAACTAAGAAACCGTTATAAAATAATAAAATAACAAAGGACATTTTGTTATATAAATAGTTTAATCATAAAACTAGTTTTAATGAATTTAGAACTTGGACGTAACTAAAATAATTTTGATTTGATTCCTAAAACATACCTGGTACTGTTTCTCCGTTAAATGTTATTTGTACAGTGTGTGTTCCTGGCTCGTGTGGCGTGAAAGATGCAATAAATCTTTGACCTCCCAACGATCTAACAGACGAAGTGACTCTTCCTCCATTGACAAGAATTTCTAAATTCCCTGATCCTGCTTTTGATCCATCAATTTCGAATTCAACTGGTCTTCCGATTGCTCCATTTGAAATGTCTTGAACCCTTATGGCTTGCGATCCAGTGGCATTGCTATCTATTGGTCGGAATCTTGACAAAGAAGAATATCCATAGTTGCCAGAGTCACTGGTTCTTTCGGTAACATGACGTTCGGACGTCTCCTTAATCGTTGTCGTGTAACCAGATTTCGTATTGTAAGCATTGCTGTCACTCTGTTTTACAGTAATCGAACTTGGTCTGCAAAAGAAATCTTTATTTTAATCTGATATCAAAACAGAATATTAAGGAAAATAACCTGTACTGGTCCGAATCATCTGATCCATGTCGTTCTGATTGATGCTTTTGTTCGGCCAAGGCAAACTTATTGTATTGAGTATTCCGATGAGTTTCGTGATCAATATCTGGTCTGTGATAAGACAGATCTGTATTCAATTGCTTTTCTGTCATATTTGCCAATGATTCGAGGGAATTATGCGAAAGCATGTGTTTGGTCTTGTTGATCACATCCCAGCTATCGCGACGTGCTGCAGCTGGCTTTATCGATGATACTCGAACGTTTGATGAGTGATCAATTGCTGGTTCAGGAGAAACTGTTCGACGAGTCAGACCAGCTGTAAAAAGTGGACTTGCTCGAACATTCGAATCTGTAACGTAATTTGAACTTGTTTTATAGGTTGAAGACTTTTCAACATGTCTGACACTTTCATAACCAGGACCCTGGAAACAAGAAAACAAAAATATCAAAACGTGCTAATATAGGAATGGGTTTTGGGACAAACCTTGGTAACGGTAACTGGACTACCAATTCTATGTGAAGCTGTTGTCACATATTGACTCGGTGAGTTACTATACTGCCTTGGGGGTATTGGTGAAGCTGACAAAGTCCTTGGACTAGATGAGTTTCTTGTGGTTTGCTCAAAATGGTTTGATGTTTTGATCGTAAGAGGACTGTTTCTGGTTACTTCACTGGATCTTATCTAAATAAGAGAAATCATAATAATTATTTGTTTATAGCTTTGTAAATAAAATATGTTAAAGGTTAAGGAAACAAAGTGTATAAAAGTGTAATTTACGTGTAAGGGACTCGCAGTGGGGCTTTCGGAAATTTTCGCCCTCGACACATAACGATCTTCTCGGGGTGGACTTAGTGTAAGATTATGGTCGCGCTCTCTTTTTCGCGCATACAACTCATTTTCCTTGTCGAAGTAATAATCTGTCTTCGAAGAAGATGAGTTGACCAATTTTGTATCCTTTCGACTAGTCGAGTATAAGTGATCGTCATTTGTTGTGCTAACGTTGTATTTATGGACTAGGGATGCATCGACTGTGTCACGAGACGGTGAAGCCAATTGTGGTGAGGAACCCTGTGTGTTAGTTAAATTTTGGTTTGTGTTTGTAGGTGTTTGGATTGCAAGGATTTAGTTACATGACACAGAATAAACATGGTTTATTGTATAAACTTACCTCACTCTCGCGCTTGTAATAGCTGCTTGATCGATAATCAGGTTCATTCTTTGGAGAGTATTGCGGTGAATAAGATCTCTGACGTTCCTGATTCAAAAGATCGTTCTTGGCGGATCTATAGTCCTTGTGTCTGGTTGCCGTGGTAGTAGTGTAGTGTAGTGCTGGACTTTCCGAGCGATGTTTGCTTTCATGTTGAGGACTACTGCGTGTCTTTCCAGATCGTCCTTTAGTTCCAACTCTCATAATGAATGGTGATCCTTTGACATCATATCCATTGAAGTACACATACACCCTGTATTTTCCATTTTGTCTTGGCATAAAGGTTACCCTGTATTTATTGTCGACAATTTTCTCCACAGAGCATACCAACGATCGTTTATCATGGACAATATCAACATGCAGCTCACCCGATACACCAACCCCACGGGCATCAATTTCAAACGAATGAGCTCGCAGTGGCATTGCTCCATCCAGTCCATGAACGGACACACCAGTTGGATCAAAAACTGCACAAGTGAATGGTCCACCTTGAATGTGTCTTCCTTGATAAGTGATGGCGATCTCCCAGATACCAGCTTCATCAGGCTTAAATATGGCACTGTGTCCTTCTTCGACCTTTTTCAATGGACACTTGTGAGAAATACCCGATGGACTGACAGCTGTCACTAGAATGTCCTCAGTTTTTGGAGCTCCAGTTGCATTGACCAGAACTTCAACAAGACTTCCGAGAGCACATGGTGCCATTCCAGGTGGAGCCACTTGTATGAATCTCGGCAAAACTCTAAAGAAATGACCTCCGATGCTGTCGTCGCCTACTTCAACTACTATTTCATGCATTCCGTACTTTTCAGGAATGAACACTCCTTCTCCATGATTATTCAAACGCACAACATGAGCGCTTCCAGTTGGTGGAACGATTACAGCTCTAACCGAGCTTATATCAATTTCACGAGACATTACGTCTACTCGGAAGTGGGTCTGAAAAAAGATGGTTCATGTTTAAAAGATAAGATTTGATGACTTCTCTATACACACCTGTTCTCCAACCCTTCCCGAAGTACTCTCCAAGTATACATTTATCATGTCGGATAGAGGAGCTCGAGGCGTTACCCATTGCAAGTTAGCGGCGTAGGCCATTATACCAAGATGTTCGACATCATGACTTGCCATATCCTTCGGAGACAGAAAAGGTTTTACACCTAACTTGCTGCCAGCTTCCACGGCCTTGCGAATATTATTCTCATAGTGAAATGGATCCGTACTCAATTTTTCTGGTGCTGGGGCTGGTCCTCCGAGGTTTTTGATGATTTGACAGAAAACTCGACCATCATTCCAATCGGTCTGTGAAACAAATAAATTAGATCAAAAATACCATTGAAGTGAATATGAAAACTCACCGTGAAATTGTTGACTTTTTCCTTTGTTTGCGTATTCACCCATCTTAGGGTAGCATTGTAACCTGGAGCACCAGGCTTCATAAAGTAAGAAAGATACGTCATTCCCGACAATTCATCCAACCAAGGGGAAGCCAAATATTCAGGCTCCAGAACCTTTGGAATTCCAAACTCTCTTTGGGCAATATTCATGGCGGTCGTACAATTACGAACACTCTGACTCGGATCGATACCACGCCAATGTGGAAACAGTCCAGGTTCGCAGTAATCCAGAAGTGCTGACAAATTAACTCCACTATTCCAGTCTGTGGTGAGATTTGAAATCTTGCATTCCGGCAGAGCTGCCTGTAACCATGCCAACATCAACTTCCTTGGCGGGAACTTGCTTCGACCAATTTGATATCTCACAATCAGGGACCAAATGAGTCCCAATATAAGCTTCACATTTCCATTCACAATATCTACATTTCCAATATTCACAAGCTTTATGTGATCAGATTCGACAGCATTTAACGCAGTTGATGCATTTTCGAGGTAATGATGCTGATTAGCCGGTCTCCGGTTCCATGAGGGTTTCAAAGGTCGCGTTTGTAAATTTTCAATCAAAGCACAAAGGTGGGTGCCATCGCAGAAATCTGTCGCCCAGTCATGTACCTGCAAATTGTTAAAGAAATTCTCATGAATAAAATAGACATTTTTCAGTGGGAACTCCACAAATGCATCGGGAAATCATTTTCATGGACGCGTGTGGAGTCAAATTCAATTGTTTGGATTCGTATCTGTCTTTTGTGTAAATCAGTTCAGATTTGTTTATGTGAAACACAAAATTGAGGGAAATATAAACCATGAAACAACACGAAGGCGTGCAAATGTCTTTGCGTTCATATTAAAAAAAAAAGTTTAGGTGAGCTACCGCATTGACTGTGGGAAGGTTCAATGAGCTTCCTTAGATTCTTATGTTTTATTTAACAGACTTATCCGGCTTGTTGGTGTAAAATGAAAATTGCATTACGCCAACAGCGGAACCGGAACAAAGGTAGAAAAGTGTCAAATATTGAAATTGATAAGGTTGTTAACTGTTCCATTATTCTGTGTTTTAAAAAGTAAAAATGTTAAAATATTGTAATGAAATTTCAGCTTAAACATATGCGACTTAACCAATTTCGTATGTTGGCTTTGTATAACATTCCCAAGAGGAAAAAAAACGTAATTTTAGTTCAAAAAATAATGGTTTTTCTAGCATTTTGGAGATCATGGTTTTTACTTGCGATTATAAATAGGTAATAAAAGACACTTTATGAATTAGTGCAAAAAAAAAAAGTTTTGAGATAACAATCAAGCATGACATAAGCGAAGTCGAAAAGAGTGGGTCAGGAAATTCTGTTTGTGTGTCTACCTGTCAGTCTGTCAGTCTGTTAGTCTATCAGTCTGTCATTAGCACCTTCAGCCTAAACGGAAGGACCAATATTTTTTTAGACTTGGTATCTAGGGTATTTAGGGTGACCGTCAGATGGGTTTTTGGAATTTTTGTTTTAGGCCTAAAAATAACGGTACCTTATATATAACGGTAATGCTTGTTTTTTTTTTTTGTTCAAAAAACGGCTCTAACGATTTTGATTAAACTTGACATCAGTGACACAGCATCCAAATTTTTTTTAATAGAAAAATTATATAATTCATTACCTTCATTTTAATACCAATTAACACAAACATTGTTGGATAGTTTGCCTTAAATTTGAAAAAAAGATTTCAATGATAGCTGTGACTGGCCCCTTCCAAGGTTTTGAAACTCTTACGAAAGCTTGAGAACAAAACCAGGAACCGTCAATGCTGCCTTGAAGATATTAAAAATAAATTTCTTCAGGTTCTTAAACTTCGATAATGAACGTTGGTAACCTTACCACTATGGTAGAAAAAATTAAATATTAGAAACAAATTGTGACAGACAAACAGACACCAATCCCTCACTTTTAAGAAATGTTTCCTTATGGTCTAGACTAGGCTCACTTTTAAAAACTAACTATTTTTTATAACAAACGTTTTAATTTAAAGTTAAAACCTATTAAACAAGCCACGGGAATAGTGTGACTGTACATTATAGCTTTGATAACCTGCAAGTTGATTCTTTCCGATTCGGGTGTTTTGGGACATGGATATCAATTTTTTATCACACACAGTGGAATCTTCTTTGAAAAAGTATTTGCATTTACATTACCACTATAATTTTTTGAGTAGGATAATCGTAAATATATGAATACTATAATAGGGTTAGTCTGTTTGACTGTTATTTCCAGATCGTTTTTAGTTGTTTAGTTTACTTCATAGGCACATGTCTATACCTATAAATAATAATTTTTCGAGTAAAAATAGTTATAACATTAACAGCTGTTCCGCAATTCCTTATTTATACTTGACTTTCCCTTTTCATAGTTATATCTGTTTCCAAAAATGGTATAAACTTCCTTAACTCAGTTTGAAGGTCAATCATCCGCATTTATAGCACCAATGACGCCACCGATGTAAGTCGATGTCTTGGTCCCTGACTGTTCAACCCACATTCGTATTTATATTCACAGAAATTACGTCATCTGACGCCAGATGCAATGAACGATATTTGCGATCTCCTACGCCTCTATTTTAAAGTAAATTACGTTAAGATGTTTTGCCGATTCGAAGTGCACCAGTCAGTTAGCTAAATTACAAAAATATTGTAAAAACTTATTGTAAGTCATGTGTATCTAAGCATTTTAATTCATTTTTCATTTTTTCATGTGTATCTAACCTTAATCAACGATGTACCTAACAATACAATGCAATGTGTCATATACTGAATCAGAATTTTTATGTTTTTAATTTAAACTGCTACTGCCAACTTTGCGCGTAATTAAACGTTCATTGTCATTCAATTACATTGAACAAGATACCATATAAGGCTCACTTGCCAGACCAACGAAGGTGAACCCTCCGCGCCGTTAAAACAAATGAACTTGTCAATCATTTCAGACGGAAAGTTATATTATTTTTCATTTAGGTATTTTGTATCCTTAAAATGTACAAAAGCGTTGGAGAGGTATTGAATGTTTATCTGGGCAATGACGTCAGTTCATAGTTTAACTTTCGTCATTTCCTTTCGCTCCTTTTAAGCGTTTATCTTTATACATTAAAAAATGACAAATCAATGGCTGCTTAAGCGGTTCATTAACTTGTCATCTTACAGCGCGCGATCCGATATGGCGTCTACGTAGATTCAGATAACTACGTAGAATGTTTGCGAAAAACCCTCGCAACTTTATTTCGTATTTCATATTAAATAAACGAGAGTGAAATTAATTTAAATTGAGGTTATCGAACGCGCAGTGCTGCCTTCAATACTCCGCCGGGGGTGAATGAAATATAAATAGCTTATGTCCACTCAACGCACGCACTTTAAAATCAAGTTTGTATAACTTGCTTGGAGTTTTTCAAACCTCGGCCAGCTTAAACTATATCTCCTATGATGCGTATCTAAATTAATTTTGCGTGGGATATGCGATAAATCATTTGGAGTCTCATTTTGAGTGGTATAGTGGGGTGTTTTTTTTATCGAAACGGAAATAATTCCTCAACCATCTATCAAGCCATTATGACTGGTTTTTATTTTGCGTGGATCGTTGACATGGAAGTATGGTTGCGGGGCGAGATAATTCCTAATCCAGATGCTTCACATTGCTTATTTATGATTTCTAAATTTGTATTCAAATTAAAGTGAACCAGTTTTGCTATGACAAGGTAAGTTATTTTAAAATGTGTGACATCGAAACATGATTTAAAATTCTATCAAAATTCATTCAATTCCAATTTTATGTTGATTTAACTCAATTGATATTGAATTTTCATGATCGTTGCTAAAAATATTTGAGAAGAGGTTGGAACAGTGAGACAGTACGAACATTGAGACACAAAATTTTTCTGCTTCCCCATAACACACACCAATATTTCGATGCCAGCGATATAAGTTATTTTACATTGCGTTACTTTTGTTTCTACTCCGAACAAAATCCCGTTGCGCGATTGATTTCAGTAAGTGAAGACTGGAAAAAAAGGGCAAAATCATTTTTTGTATAAATTTGTCAAAATTTGTATAACAACTGGCGATTTACAGATAGATGGACCAATTTTTTTTCTATATGCTCTTTCGTATGTGTTCTTTTGTTTTACAAACAAAAAAATTACGAAAGCTTTGCCAGTTTTTCGTGAAATTTATTTTTTCTAGGAAATAACAAAAACTGAACACTGAGACAGATGAAAAGAACGAACAGTAAGACATATGCATATATATATGAATCAGATATATATATATTTATATATCTAAATATATAGATTTTTACATATTATTATTACATATAATAACATTATAGATATATAGATATCCATACATACAATAACGCGATTTTTTAAATTTATTTTATTAATTTATCATTATTTAGCGAAAACATGATTATTTTGCTTTTTGTTGTTTTTTATTATTTAAATTAACAGAACAAAAACATATTAATAGATGTGAAGTTCATGTTATTTCTTATAAAAGTTGTTAGACGAATATTTATGTAAGCTATTGTACTGTCCCACTGTTCGATCGACGCTGTCTCATTCTTCTGACTGTCAACGAACAGTGAAACAGTTTGATCTTCTGCAACAATTTAACTCATAAGTAAGTTTTTTTTTATTTATGCCTTACATTTTTAATGGCAAAACGTAGAAAAAATGTGTCTCAATAAACAACGAAAAAATCATTTTGAAAGCTCAAAGGAGTTCGGAGATATCACTGTTTATAAAAAAAAGTGTCTCACTGTTTTGACCTCTCCCCTATACATAGTTATGCTTCAAGACTTTGTAGAAAGAAAAAAATTGTAACTTGCTGATTCAAACCTAATTTCATAAAGTGTTTATAGTGGTTGATTAGCATTAGAGAGACCGGGCCTAGTGCACCCGACGGTGTATTCTCTGAATTTTGCAAAGAATTAGATACATCGTGCTTAGATTAGATGGCTCACATATGAAAAGTTATCAGCGGTTATTTAATAACCTAATAAGTGCATTAAAAGTTACTTGTTTGCAATTAAAATAATTAATTTTGTAAATCATTCAAAACACGGTTTTATACAAAACACTGCATCATCATTTAGTTCAAATTGTTTGAAAGTAAAACAAAAACATAAAAGATATTTATTTTTGTTTTGTGCAATTTGTTCTGTTCAACGAATTAGGAAAAAGGTGAAGGAAATTAATGAAAAAGTAATTATAGACTTGCATGTAGGCAAGGCGATCGCTTTTATTTGATCTGTGTCAAATAGTAGAAGTTCAAAAAAGGTTTCTTTAATATTTATACGCAGGATAAGCCATACTAAACGAAACTGAAACTGTTTATGAGGTAGTCCGTATACAAAAAAAAAACTATTATATGAAAAGTAAAAGTAAAATATATTTTTTCAAACATTTTTGAAATCCAAGTTCAACAAAAAAGTACGATAAAACAAACAAAAACTGTCAACTCACCTGCATTCCAGTTCCTCTTAAATGCTCGTTAACCCAATTCCTGAAGGTATTCGCTTGAATTTCAACCCAGAGATCTTCATTACCGCGAATATTCATACCCTTGGCAGCCGTGCCCTCAGGACTGCGAGCCACCAAACCGGCATGAGTGATCTTCTGCGTATCTGTTGTCCCATCCGAATTGTGCTTTAGCAAACCGGCATGGGTAACTTTCGCTCCTTTAATATCCTTTAAATCCATTTTAGGTGCTTTTGCTGCACACACAGATATTTTTTTTTTTACTTTTCGTTATATTTATTTATTTTTCTTTTCTTTCACATTCACTTTCGTTTCGTATATTCGCACTAAGTTTTAATTCACTACACTGTCTGCCATCCTCAGAACAGAGTTTTCTTTTTTGATTTTTTGAATTTCATCTTAATTTATTATTTTAATATTCGTATAATTTATTCTAAAGAAATTATTAAAAAAAAAAATAGTAATATCGCAGTACATTTAATTTTTTCTCATGCAACAGGTTACAAAGTTTAAATCGAACTGAAACTGAGATTCGATTGAAAATCATTCATTGAGGTGTACCTGCAGCCGCGCTTTGTATTCCCTACCAACAATCAGACGATGACGTCATTTTTGTCGAATAATAAAAAGAAACACGCTATTGGAATGGAATTTCGAGCAGGTTTTTGTATCTTTTAGAGCTTTGTGGGTACAACATTGTAGATATTTATTTTGCCATTGTAGCTCCACCTGTGTGATTGTGTGGAAAAAATAACCGAAACAAAAACAAAAAAACACGTTAACTCAACCAGAGGCTTTGATACTGGAAGAAACAAAATATTGATGTGGTGGGTTCCGAGGTCTACTATAAGTGGAGACCGGTTTTTCGATATTTTCGTGTGTTTATTTTGGTTGAAGTTCCTCATCACTTTCCAGGAATTCAATTCACATAATACCAAAACCAATCAAATCAGTATAGCTTTTCCTATTAGGAAAGAAGAGAGCTTGAATGAAATTGCTTTTGAGCTGAAAAACAGGGGGTATTTTTGAAGTGTTTTTTTTAGAGAGAATCGAGTGGTAAATAAGTTTAACTATCTTTGAGAATTTTTGTTCGAATACCAGTTTGAAGAATTAGGTAGGTACTGTTTTATTTTCGAATACAAACAACCTTGAATTAACGAACTGCTACAAGATATGACTACACAAGGTAAACAGATATAAATTGAATAAATTATAGGTAATTCGATTAATATTTGGAAAAAAAACTTAGAGGTGTTAATTATACAAAAAAACAACCTGTTGTTAAACTCTAATGATGAATATAAATATAGAGCTGTTATTAATAAATGAGAAGTTACTCTATAACCCATAATACCAGCTTCTTGCTTTGTTTTTGTTTATAAATGTTCATAATAATTCGTTTACCAGAACTTGAAAAACATTTCTGGTTAATTATAAATATTTGCTGAATTTAATAGCATTTGGAATTTAAATACCTACTTTGATTAACATTTTGACATTTTGTTTGATAATTCACTCAACACAAAACAAGCATAGGTACCTAGATGTAACTTACAAAACGTTTTTAAGGAGAGAAAGGTGGGTGTAATATTTGCAAGTAAAACAATTTGAAGATAAAAAATACCTGCATATTTATTAAAAAAAACACTACAAATTCCTCACAATTTTCTACCTATTTCTAGGGTTGGTACATAAATTTTTTTTTAATGATGATTTACCTACCTACTAAAGAATATTTATTTTTTAATGATCATGATTTATGACACAAATAGACACCCTTGGCATTGTGCGATTTCCAGTTTGCAATTTTGCTTGCAAATCATATACAGTGCATTCTCGATTATCGCAACTAATTAAAACAAGGGTGGTTGCAACGACCGAGGTCGAGTAAAACATTTTTCAGGCTTAATTCGAAATGCAAATCGAAATTCAGAAAATCAGCCACTTATATAATTTATTTAATGCAACAAATTTTTATTCAATAACACATAAATAATAAGAATCAAAACAAAAATAAGCTAATTCATTGATATAAGTACATAAATACATACATATGTTTAGTTTTCTATCAGCTATATTTATTTTCTTTTGAAAAAATTGGACATTTTTGTTTGGATTTTTTGGATTTTTTTTTAATCGCCATTTGTCGCAGTTTTTGAAGACTCATGTGTTCGAGCAGTAATCTCAACCTCGGGCATATTTTCATTTGACAAGCGACTGAACACCGGACAAAATTCATTAAACTAACAAGAAAATTTTGCGTTGTATAGCATACATAATGATGTACATTCATACAACTTTATCGTACCATCACTGAAAAGTTGCGGTAAAATAACTGCCGAGACAAAATTTAACGCAACAGACAAAGAGAAACTTAGCCAAGAACCTGAGTATATAAAGATATGCATATAAAAACAAAAGTTGTACTTATCGCGTCAATTTTTTTTTTGAAGAGTTGCGATTACTGCGTCAACAATGATATAAATTCAGCTGTTGCGAAAATCGAGGAGTTGCGTGAATCGAGAACGTACTGTAATTCAAATGCTTTTCAATTTTCTTTCTTTACAATAAAATAAAACTTCCTTTTTTTATTTCACTCAAGTATAACAATATTTATTATTATGTTTAATAAATACTAAAATTTGATTTTATTAAATTGTTATTATTTTGAAGGAATAGAAGAAATTAATTATCTGTCAGAAAAGGCAAATAAAACGAATGTTGGATAGACGATAACAAATTGACAAAGAATTTCCTAGTTTCCTGCTATTTCCGGTAAGCTATAACTGTCGTTTATTGAGGAGTCACATTCAAGTAATAACTTGACAATAATTCAGGCGCACGAAAATATACTTGAACTGAGAAAAATTGATTTTCTTTCAAAACATAAAATTTTTGTTCATTTAAAGAATAAACATTATTCTCTTCGAAACAAAATTCAATCAACAAATATTTGTTTTTCAATATTTTTTACGCGTCATGTCAGCTTTCGACGCATGAAATTGGATTTGAATATGTATATGTATATGAACTTTGAATTTAAATGGCTTACAAGATTTCGTTTGTGATAATTGAAATAACAACAACGTACAACTTCAAATGTTTGTGAGTTACTTAACTTGTAAATAAACTTGGGTATCTTTTTGCCTCCACCCAATTTTCTCTGTCTATATATAATTGCCTATAATAGTTGTACCTACTGTACTGATACATCAGTTTGAAAAGCAGTATGGACTGATGTTGTGTTGACTTTGAAGACGACTCAATTGGCAAAAGGCAGCACTCCCATAATATTGTATGTCATTCAAACAAAACGAGTACATCATCAACATCAACTAAATAAAGCTGACTCAACATAAGGTAAAGATTATTATATCGGAAGCTCTGAATAACTTGTTTAAATGAAAAAAAGGTATGGATGAGAGATGTTTCATCTGATATTTATATATCTTTCATCAATCTTATGATAATCAAAGATAAATATTGCAGAAATGTCTGCCATAGACTTGATTTCATATTGAATTGCTAAACCAAATATAACGATAACCTGCATGAGTTTTTTTTTTTATATATTTGTATTATTTATTTTAAAGTAGGTGAAACGATAGAAGCAAAAAATAAATATAATAAAAAAAATCGAATTAGTTAGCATTTAATTCAATTACTTTCTTCGAAGAGTAAATAGTGCGAGGACGGTTTCCTTACTTGGATTCGTAGAAAGTTAAAATATTCTTTTTGGTATTTAATACGTGTGGTCGCTTTTTGAATTAATTTTCAAAGAGAAATTGAAAAATCTGTCTAGATATTTCACATTATTATCGCAAAGGACAAGATTTCTGTCTGAATGTGGAAATGTAAGATAAACGTGTTTGTGCATTTTAATTGATTCAATAATTCCACAACATATGGCTGCTTGATAATTTTATGTTTTTTCGAAAAACATAAAATATTTCTTATGAGGATTTGTGTGTATTTTTTGTTAAACGTATTATGATAGATAAAAGATATTCTATTTTATTTATGAAATATAAACATAAAGAAATGAAAAGTTGTCAGTTTGGTGATGAATTATTTAACCAAAATATATCCGAATTAATAACGATTTTTTTTTCAACAAAAAACTCTCTTGAAATTTCAAAAATTATATTGAAAGTCCACCAAATATCTACTGTAAAAATTCAATTTACCATGTCATTCTGTTCGAAACTAAGTAATTGCATGTAATTAAACTTAAAAACTTAAAACTTATATGCATTTGTTTAAATACTCTTAAACGTTTTATTAAAAAAGTAACGTTCAGTGACAAATTATACCTATAAAAGAACTATAATCGCATGTTAAAACTATAGGGAAGGTCATTTTCATGCATGACGACACATGAAAATCACTCTGGCCTATGGACAATGGACATTGGACATACAACAATAATTGTATTTACTCGAATCTACCAACAAAACACTCATTGATATGTTTGATTGTTTGTTTCACCTTCAACTAACTCTTCAAAAAAAAAGTATAAAAAGCTATTTTCCGCCACAAGTGGTCAGACAAATAAAAGTAAGTATATATATTTTTACAATTATTCTTAACCGGCCGGCATTTATTCGGTTGAAAGAATTCAAGTGATGAAAACTTTTCAAAAGACTTTTTTTTAACAAAACATACTATTATCGCCGACATAAAATTGAATTGACATGTGGACGCAACTGAATTTTAACTCAGTATCCAAATCTATTAATCTATAGCAAAAGTATTTCGTATATAGAAAAACTAATCAATGGAAATCTAATTAAAAAAACAGTGCTTAGATGTTTTGTTGAACAAAATATGTAATATACATATTTATATTTCTGACCATACGGAGATCTCGGAAATCTTAGAAATATAAACTGGGCTATTAATTTATTATGACAAGACTTGCCAACATTTGGTGAATAGTGGAACTTCTTTTCGATATATGTACGTGATCTGTGTGTCAAACTAAAAGAGTGTATATATTTTTTGATTCCATGGGTCACTGCCAACAAGAGATGAAATGGTTCAGACGACTGAAATGGTGTTACATAAACCACGCGGCACTGTTAACACCATTGATCTAATAAAGGGCACCTATAGCTATAGCACATTAAATGCCAAAACAATTCACAAGTTACTAAAGTTAAAAATTTGGTCACCTAACAGATAAATGTAGAAAAGTAAATCTTTATATCATGCATCGCTGATTACTGAAGTTTGAATTTAGATCATATAAGTACATTACTCACAAAGGGTGTCCCGCAACTCAACGTCAAGCGGGTACCGGGTTATAGGGTAGGTTATACCCGTACTGCAAATAGTAAGAAAAAAAATTATCTGGGTTACGGAATAATAGCAATATTTAGAAAAATTATGAAAATCGATACCCAGGGCCACATTTTTATCTACTGTGGTCACAAATTTTCATATTTTTCAGTAATTTTTTTTCTACGTAATCAATTTTTTCCTACGTTAGTCTGTCTTCATGCGGTTAATGGCATGTTTTATCAACATCCGGCAGCAGAATTTACATTTTTACATACTGTTCATGCAAATATCTATTGAAATCAGTCATGTGGGCAGGGGGGGGGGGAGGAGTTGTAACCCCCTCCATGGGAATAAAAAGCATACTGAAAAGTATATACCTTTCTTCAACAGAATGAACATTTTCTATGAAAAGTGAACTATTTGCACCGTGCTCTTCAATTATGCATGATGATGCTCGTGACTTCTGGATAAACGGATTTCAACTTTAGCGTCGAGGCCTAAAAATGCACTCCGAGCACTCGACATTTGCAACGAATATGGGTTTCCATTTTTCAAATTTCAAATACTTAACGTTCTGTCAATTTTGCCTGTGAAAAACAGAAAAAAACAAATGGTCTTTTTCAATACATGTTCGTATAAAAACCAGGCGATTTTTCAATGAATGTGGGCAAAATGGACAGAGAAGGTTTTTTAATTGAAATTTATTCATTCTAAACAACTTTTACAAAAGCAGACAAAGTTCGACCATGGGAGCACCTCAAAAAATCCAATTAAAAATGGCGGTTTGGAGGTTCTAAGCGTGTTATAATAGCCTTATAATATAATAATTCATACTTACTCTTTGGTGTTTTGTGTTAAAGTCAGAATGTAGGCCTATCGAAGGCCTATTCGCTGAAACTTATTTTAGCCAAATTGCCGGACACCATCCGATTTTAGAGAACCATATTAACGATTATAGCCACAGTCCTACAGACTGATACTAAATTCGATGTTAGTCCTTGACTGGGAAAACAGTTACAGGGAGTATTTGAATTACTTTTTTTGACATCGACCAATAGCGCTAATAGTATTGAATAGGTCTACACGCTGACACTAATTTCTATTTCTTTTGTCGACACTTACGTCGACTTTTTGTTTGACTGGGAAAATAGTTAAAGGGTGTAAATCGGTGTTAATCGTGATGTTTAAATCGATCAAAGTAAAGATGTTTTCTTATTTTGTCAAATGGCAATTATTCAAATTTTTGGGGTACTGTACGCCTACATATACTTATAAATGCGTGCTTCATGTAAAATTTAACTTTTATTTATGAAAAATCAAAAATTTCTTGTAGTGCAATTGCAAAACCCCCTTCATGAGCAATTCCTGCGCACGGGCCTGATTGAAATATACATTATCTTAATTGCAATACGACAAAAGATAGCTGAATATTTGGCTAGCTTGAAAATGTCATTTTTTGTCTTTTTAATTATTATTATATTCAGTAGGGGCAATAAGTAAAGTTTTTTTTTGTTTAAGAAACAAAAAAGTAAAGTTTTTAAATTTAAGAAAAAATAAAAATAAAAGCTTGTATTTTGACTATCTACAGGAATTTCTTATTATGTAAGCTTAATAGCTTAATGATGGCAATTTTATTTTAATGTCTTTGAATCAATCTCATCATAAATAATTTTAGCACAAAGCAATTGGAATGTTTACATTAAAAAATTAAAAGTTTTTTATCGTCCACAATTATTATAAGACATTGTAACCAATTATCTTATATCCGCACCACCCTCACTAAATAAACAGTTCATCCATTATCACTAAATTATTAAACACAGTTATTATATCCTACAAAACAATTAACGTATGTTCCCACAATTAAGGTAGATAATTATATATTTTTTTATTTCAGTTATTCAAAGCAACTACACACAATCATTCATCATTAAGTATAATTATACCACCTAAGCACTGATTTAATATCCGAAAATAAATAAACACACACAAACAAAAGTTTAAAATTCCGTTGGACTCTTAAACATTTTTTTTACCACTTGTATTATTAAGAAAAACATTGCAATATACAGAAAGATAAATATCGCAAAAATAATGGTTATCGGAACAGCATCGACTTGAAAAGCAATTTACAACCTCTATACCGACCCACACCCACTATAATATTGACGCAATCCAAATATGGTGTAGCAGTTAAAAAACAACAACAACAAAAAACATTCCACAAATTCAATTTCGGTCAGCTTAATCTTGCTGTGAGAAATGTTGCCAAAAAGCCGAGGTATCCACTTAATAATAAGTGTAGGTGTTCAGGTACACAAATATACCTACTCTACTCTTAACTTCGCCCATTTATGATTCGAATTTATTTTATTTTATTTTATTATTGAATTCTTTTACTAATCCCGCGCAAATATATACCAAGAAAAATAATTTGTAGGTGCGAAAATCAATAGTATAAAGGGGGGATTGCAAATAAGACTTTGCTTTTACAAGTTCGCTGCTCAGCTCTTTCGTTTAACACAAAATTCACTTTGCTTTATTTTTGCAACACTTTGCGGTATCTACGGATATTTTTTTTTTTAACTTATGCACATGATGGAGATTTAAGTTAACTAAACCGGTATTTCGTTTTTGTCCGGTAACTGAATATTTGTTGTCGCGACTATGGCGTTACGTAATACATTGTTACCTTAGAGCTATTATGTTTGTAGTTCGCATTGACTACTATTATGCTTGTGGGGGATGCTGGTAGCAATGTTTTGCCATTTCCGTGCGCCATTTTAAGCAATTACTGTTTACCTATCATGGCGCACAAATGCTAATGCAACCAAGTTAACCTACTAGCAAAAAAATAAGAACAACAATCCTGAAAATATGAGGTTGCACTTTTGACATAGACAGTTTAAATACGACTTGGCATGCAGGTACAGCTCATCAGAATAGAGTTGCCTTGAGAACAAAAAATATAAAACTGTTTTTCTACTCAGCTGTTATTATTATTATGATTCTTCTCTTTTTTTCTAAGCGTGTACATACACTTTTACTAAGAACACACATAAAGCAGCGGATGGAAAAAGATTGGTTTTAATTTTATAATTCTCTAAAGCGTAACCATTGTTGACGTAATAATGAACTGTAAATTATTTCTCAGCAAGTAATTACTGTAATTTCTTTGAGTTTTGTTCTATGTTAATTATAAACTTTGTTCGAAAAAACACTTGAATAAAAGAAAACTAATGTTTTTGTTGTTTTAAGATTCGATCGAAATTGAATTATGTATTATATACTTTTTTGCACTTGGATTTCCACACCTCTTTGTGTTAAATTTGATATTTCGTTTTGTATCTGATGAATTCGCGTCTGTATCGTAAGTTAAATGAAATACAACTGAAACTAACAAGTGAATGAAACACGAAGAGTAGATACAAGAACTAAGCTTTTTTTCTGTTTCCACTGGAAAAATAATGACGTAACGATCATGTTGGTAAAATGAGAGATGTGTGGGTTAAATAGTTTGTTGATAATTTCACCATGAGTGAGTGGTGAGTTTGGATTGTTAAGTTTTGACTCAACTCAAAGTTAAAACTTTATTCTGGGGGTGTTTTTAATGATGATAATTTCATTAAAACAAAGAATTTATTGTCGTGTTGAAATTTATAAATAATAGCTTGATAATAAAATAATTCTCCCGGTGGTTTCAGTTTATGCAAACTTATTAATATTAATAACTGCATCGAGATTGTGACTGATCAAAAAACTACTAACAGAATGAAGACAAATAACACAGAACTTTTATCTATGAATTGAAATCATATATGGAAAGTTTACCGTTAAAACAAGGTACAGCAGAAGAAGGTGCAATTTGTTGTGCTTCCAGTACTTCCAAAAATATATAGAATGAGTGAACGAAAGATTGTTAGTCTCATTTAGAAAAATAATTTAGGTACTTTCAATCAGAATAAACTGGAGAATAGTATATGGCAAGATGTAGAATTTTGGTCATAAAACAAAGATACTTTCCATTAATAGGTAAGTAAGACATCCATGAAATAATTTTTTTTTTTTAAGCAATCTTGCAATTTTGATCACAAAAAGACAGAGATTGAGTGAATTCTCATCTCGATAAAGTTTTCTTTTTTTAGTAAGGATGCACTTTACCACTAACAAGTTTGTAAAAATTTCAAAAAATTCATAATCAGCGGCACAGACCTAAGTTTCGAAGAAGATTTCGTCAAGAAGAATTGTATATATTTATATCTGAACCTTGTTAGAGAAAAAATCTAATATAATATGTATGTCCATTTTCATTTTATTTCATAGAAATTACAATGAATTTTATTATTATTTTTTGTTTCGTGGTTCTTGAAAATAAGATATTTTATTATTTTTTTTTTTTATTTTGGGAGATTTTTAAAATTTGTTTTTTTTTTTTTGTCAATTGGTTTAAATTTTACTATATATTAAATATATATATATAACTTAATTGTAATAATAAAACATTACACCTTTTCCAAATCATTTCAGTATTTTTTTTTTTAATTTTAGTTTTTAAATAATTTAAACTATATTTTTATCCTTACGCGTAAGACTAACAAAACATGCATACGAAAAGTGATGAAAAAAACTTTTTCGGTCTGACATGTACATATATAATATAATATATAATATCCATTTATTTCTTTTACACGATTTAAAGTAAAGCAAATGTAAATATATTTCATGAGTATGTTGCCTTAACATACATTTCTAATATTTCTTTTCTATATTTTTACTTGCAATTTATTTCTTACAACAACACAACCAAATCGATGTTCACATTGAAAACAATTTCAAAAAAGCAACATAAATAAATAATTTTAATTAGACAATATATTTATAACAGTTTCGCCAATATCGTTTTAAGTTTTAAAATTCTTAAAGCATTTAAAAGTTATATTTAAGCATTTATATGTAATTTTATAAAAAAAAAAATAATATAAATTCATGGAGATTCAGAGATAAAGATATATGTAAGTTCTTTGATATTTAATGGATGAATGAGAGTTTATATACATACATTATGTGCTTTTATATATTTGTTTGTGATTTATAATTATTTTTGACATTTTTTTCTAATTTATATTCGTTCTTGTTGTAATTCTGTATTGAAACCCCATGAATATGCGCTAATTTTTTTGCGTAATATTAAAGCATTTTACTTTTTTTTTATTAATAACATCTCAGCATATTAAAATATAATTTGAATAATATTAAATAATAAATATATCTCTCTTAATGAAAAGAAAGAAACATTTTAATCTGCAAATATATATATTTTTAAAGATTCTTTCGCTCAATCGACTTGAATAAAATAAATAATTTGTAAAAATATATACATATAACAATTATTATAATTTTTAACAGATACAAAATATACAAGTTTGATCAACATTAATTATGTAGGACATCTTATGTTTGTGTAATAAATATTTTTAGATTTTAATAAATGGTTTTAATAATAAAGATAATTGCTTACAAAAAAGAAAACATTAATTAGAAAATTTTACAAATTTCATCTTTTCGCTCTTTCTATTCTTATTCAATGCAATGCATTTATTAAAATTTCAAACATTTAACTATTTTAGTTAAATTAAAATATTGATCCATAAAATGCGTATCTAATTTACGATTACATTTATTTGAGCTTTCTGAAATAGGTTTTTTTTTACATTTTTTTAAATTTTATTAGTTTAATTACAAAATTTAGTTTTAATTGTTTTATTTGAATTTTCTCGTATTTTAATTATTTTTATATTCTTTCATACTTATGTATGATTTTTTACACAGATAACTTTATTACCTACTAAATTGTTTTATGTACCTAATTTTCTATTGTAATTTTATTTGGCAGTTTTTTTTTTTTGTGAATTGTTTTTTTTTTTAAATTAGTTGTTATTATAATGGTAAATTAATTTATTTTTTTAATGAAGAGTCCTAGTTTTGTTTGCTTTGTTTAATTAATTTTTCTATCTCTTCTCGGTTCTGATGCACTTAAACTGAATATTATGTACAACGTTTTTATATTTTCTTTAAACTATGTTTTTTTATTTATAGTATTTTAAAATTAAAATTATATGTCTAAACGAATTTGTTATTCCTCTATATTTATAGTAGTAAGTTAATTTCATTCAATGAAATATTTATATAATTTTTACATTTAAATTTGTTTTTGTTGTATGTCGGATCAAAAATTTTATATACAGTGGTCCCTTTGAACCTATCGATAATTTAAATCGTTTTTTTTTTTTGTCTTTGAGATGAATTCAAAGTATTATAATTTAATTAAATTCTGTCTATAAGCGAGTTATGATTTTTTTTTTGTTTTATGAGAAAGGTGCTACAGAGTTAAGATGTTGAATTTTTTATTAATACAAATATTATGCATTTTGTATGAGAAAACAAAAAGCAGCAACACATTTGAGAGCAGTACGTCAAAATTTGGAGGTTCAAGAGTACAAACAATTATCAGTCGTTATAACATTAGTCTTAGAGTTTTTAAATTTTTTTATTAATCATATTTGGTCCTTTTAGAATCAAATGTTCAAATTTGAAGTCAATTTTTTTTTAAATTTTGACTTTGAAATTTAATTTCTCAAAAATCATTAGCTTAAATTACTTGAATAATACATAAGCATAATGACTTTCAGTTCAAATTTAAGATACAAATTTGGAACATCATCGTAAAAGCTTTGATATTTGCCCCTCCCACCTATACGGGGGTAGATAGACCCCTATTCGTAATTTTTTTTTTGTCTTGTCTTTAGCTACTTGTTTTATGAGTTGTGTCTAAAGCGAATTACCCTTAAAAATTGCAAGTAAAAAGCAGCAGTAACAGATGCATTTCATATGAACTTTTCCTTTCGTCGTAGTACAAGAAAATTTCTAATTAATAGATTCGCTTTAGATTTGATGTGGCTCATTTCAACAACAAGTGGAACAAATCTTTTCATAGTTTGGGAGAAAGTAAAATCATTGTGCTTGATATTTCAAAAGCATTTGATTTCTTTTATGGAAAACGCATGCTTTCGGTATTGATGAATATCTTCTTCGTTGGATTAGAAATTAACTTTTGGACCGATCTTTTGTTATAAACTTCTAATCCGCACCCTCAGCTTTTCATATTTATTTCTAGATTCACAAACCTGTCATTGAATTCCAACTCAATGTTGTCTTCTGTTGCATAAGCAAAACATACCCCCTATGCCATATGCCATTATCAAAAAGTGTCAAAAGATGTCACTGCAAAATGCTTAGGTTTTGTACGATGATTCAAGAAATTTTCTGGCTGTTATTTATAAGGCCAAAAGTAGGCTAAAATTCGCATACCTAAGCAGGAGCTCTTATAACGTATTTGAATTAAGCAGAAAAAATATAACATTTTTTCAACAAATAATTTTGTCCGACAAGAATGTGAATTTGAGACATTGTGAGTTGAAGTAAAACTAACCCAGCTGGAAAAGATTATCAGAGAAATACAAAATGAAAGCAATTTTTGAAGTAAACTTCGTGACATTTTAAAGTGCAACAGAAATACCACTAACACTTGTGATAAAAAGTAACACCCATCAACCGCAAGACATGAAAAGTATTACAAAATTCAATTAAGTTTGTTTTTTCCTTATTCTGCTGTGTATTTCAATCCCTTGATATCCGACGCCCCTTTTTGCAAAAAGTGATGCCCAACGTTTTTATTAACTGTGTATTTACGTCCTTGCTGTGTTACCTGTCATCCGTAGCCAAAATGTTCATTCAAATTAATTACACTACCAACACAAAAGAAAAAATAGGAAATCCTCTGGAAAGATACTGTAGTAAATGTTTAATTAGTTCGCGAAGCAATTTTACTTGCACCTTTTGCACAGTTAATTTTCTTCAAATGTATAAGAGCAAGGATATTTTTGAGAGGACTTCAAGATTGTATTTAAGCCACGGTAGGTGTGATGGTGGTATAGTGGCGGCAAAGTTAGTGTATAGAAAAATATAGGACAAGGAAATGCTACTGCGCGTCACGGAATAAATTCATTTAAAAATTCTCTTTATGCTGAGTAAATATTTTAATTTTCGTTAATGGGGTTAATTCATCGCGCCTCATTTGTATTAAAATTAAATCTCTAAGAAGACCCGATTTTGCTTAAGTTTTGTCCCCTCTGATAGATACAATGGATTTGTGAATTATAATAATACGCTTTAGCGAATTAATTTAATTCCCTTCAACTGAAAAGTTTAATGATGGTCTTGTTATCTTTATTTGCCTTAACATTCCTTTCGGAAGTTCTAAAGGGTTTTTTTTTTCTAAAGGACAACCCACAATTTTTGATATTCAAAGTGGGAGATATTCAAAGACTGCGGTTCTTGAGAACAAAACACTTAATAAGTAAATCGGTTCAAAAGCTTCTACTGCCCTTGAAGATTTTAGAATTATTAACGAATCCTTGATGATGAACCTCAAAATTCTGACAGCAATCAAAAGAATATGAATGGTTTTATGATTGAAAGGGAAATAGTGCTAAAAATATTAAACAGCTGCCCTATTTCAATGCCAATTAGGATGACCTGCGCAGAATGACCTTTGGACTTGTAATAATGTCATGATATGCACGATACGTACATCACACCAATCGGCTGGGGCAGCTCGGTCCCGTGTTATATGATAGACTCGCGATTTCTCTCCAATTCGTCGGTTTCGTTTTCAGGGTCTAAACTCGATGTTGATGATGCACCACAGATTTGCATTTCTATTTCGGCCAGTCGGTTTTCCAAGTCCCATTGTTGTTGGGACAGCTTTGTATTTAAATTTTGATTCTCCGATTCAACCGTATGAAGACGTTCCCTTAATCGTTTGATTTCATCTTCTAAGGCTTCGTGAGAGCCCAGCAGGGGTGTTGCACCACCACCGGCTCCACCATAACATTCAATATGTGATATTGATCCGCAAATGTGACCTTGAAAATGTTGGAAAGTATTTAAGATGTTTTTTTTTTTTAGAAATATTTATTGTTGTTATACCAGTCCTACTAGGCTGTGATTGAGGACGTGATTGATGGGATGTTGCTCGACTGCGTGGTCGATCATCTGAGCTATGTACACTTGGACTCATAGAGCCTGGTGAATCTGACGTCCTTGCGAGACGTTCGGTTACTGTTTGGGTTGATCTAGGACTAGGGGCACGGCTAAAAGATGAAAAAGTTTTAATGATTATCGTTTTGGTTCGCTATGTCTTACCTATAAACTAATGGTTGGGTGTATGCTACAGATGGTCCTGGGGGCAACCACATATCCTCCAGTGTCGTTCGACCTTCACTTTCAACAAGTCCAGGCGTCGACTGGCATCGTCCCATTGCAACTGAATTAAAATATATTACTGTATCTTAATTAGAAAATTTCAAATTTCAATTTTGTTTTGATTTGTTGAGGAAGTGAGTATACGAGTTGGTTGTTTCGTGTTATGATGACGCATAATAAAATTTATATTTCCTTAAAATAAGAATTCTCAATTTTTAAATACTAACATATAAAAATAAAATTGTTTTCTTGTGTTTGTGTGATGGGATAAGATGTTATGGGGGGCCACAAAATTGTTGTCATTTTTATGAAGCACGACATCCATCACAAATTAAATACCTTTCTCTAATGGAGCTTTTTTGTATTTCTCCAAACGTTTGACAGCTATCGATTCTAAACGTACCCTCGCCGCTGGATATTCTTTAAGGACATCCCACATGTCTGTTTTGCTTAGAACAAATAAATCGCTGTATCCAACAGAGCGTACACTGGCTGTTCGTCGATTACCTGTCAAATATTTGTTTTTATTTAAAAAAATGTACATTGAAAAATACAATCTAAAAACTTTTATTAAAGTTTAATATGTGAATACAAAATCAATAAATTAAATATTCTAATAAAACAAAAACTAAAAATAAAAACGTAGATTCATATTTTATGCAGAATTTAAAAAACAATATTAATTTGGATGCACCTCCTGAAGTAATCCATAGCACGGCACACATTGTCAATTTTGCTTTCATATTTTTGAAGTAACCAATTAAACATGAATTTTAGCCAAGTTAAGTCCGAAAAGACTATAACAACATGTTCCGGAAAACTCCGTAGTTATATTCTTTATTCTTTATTGTTTATACATTTACGATTTTACATCCACAGATATTATATAATTAACTTAAAATTAAAAATTTACAAACTATTACAATAAGCTTAAAGCTTAGTGATCGATCAAATGAAAATTATAGCCGCTTTGGCTGGACATAACTCGGATAAAAGCGATGCAGAAACGTGATCAATGAATTGGTTATATGATATGACAATATGGTTATAAAAGGACGAGAAATTAAGTGACCGAAAACACTGATTGCACTTATCTTCAGAATTTTTCGCCCAAACTTTTGAAATTGGATAAAATGAGCCAAAAGGGTCATGAAAAATATCGGCGCCCACTTAACAATCAGCCTTATTGTGAAGTTCGCCCAAATAACATTCCACCCTGAAAAAATTAAATTTCCCTTTCCGCCTATTGTGAATTTCACCCGAAAAATGTTTAATGTTCGAAAAATTCCCCCTATTGTGGTCACTTTTGCCGGGCGAAATGCAAATGTCATTACAGCTAAAATGTTCACTTATTTTTTGAAGGCGAACAAGTGAAAAAATTGTGAATTGCAAAACATTTGTTTATTTTTCATCAGCTCAAGTACGACAAAACGCTAATTTGTAGTATTAATTAAATCTGTAAAACATACATTGATATATTTTCTTGAAAGTTTGGTTTTACTTAGCGATAGACCTTCTATAGACTTAATTACACATGTGAAATTTGGTTGAAATCGTTTCGAGAAAAAAGAGATTTTCGATAACCGTAATATGACAGGTACTGTTATTTTCAGACTTATGCAGTGACCTAATAAATAAAGGGCACGACTGGGTCGCACAGACTTGCTCTTGTGGCAAGTTACTTGAGGATTAAGAGTACAAACGGAATATAGGTACACGAAAAACTCGTATGAAATGTTTTTAAAAGTTCTAAATCAAAGATTCAAACCAAAATCAAAGTATGCACAAAATTTTCTTTATTAAATATGAGTTTAAAAAAATTTGTTTCAAAATTGTTGGACAATTGATTTTTTCAAAACATTTAAAAAAAGGGGAGTTTTTTGAACTTCATTTATAATACGTATAATAAATGAAGTTCAAAAACCCTGCATACCTTTAAACTAAATTATAAAAAAATCCGTCAACTAGTTTTTGAAATATTGAATTCACAAAAACAGTTTTTCAAAAAGTGTTTAAAATTAAACAAAAACATTTTTAAAAAATAATTTTATGCCATGTTATTTTAAATAGTTAGGACAATTTCAGTATTGCAATTGTTCGTTCAAATCGCTTCAGCTGTTATCGAGATAGTCGAAATTTAAAAATACCGTTATATGGCAGCTACCGTTATACGAATTTTCTAGAAAGTTTTGTATTCACTATTTTAGTTTTGTTTTACATTTTATTACAATAAATATTGATGTAAAAACGAAACTTTATATCATACGTTCTCATGTGAAATGTCAACAAAAATGGCTACTTTCATCTTTACATCGTCACTTTCCGCATCGAATTCGTGATGAAAGTTTATATGTTCCGAGGGAAAACTTTCCCATACAAAATCTGACAGCTCGTTTACGACGGCGGAAAAGTATATCGTTACAGTCGTTTAACGTCGTTAGATGAGTACCCTTAATGTGAAATTTAGTTGAAATCGTTAGAGCTGTTTTCGAAAAAAAATACAATACAAAAAATATAATACAAAAATTGTATGGCAGGTACTGTTTATTTTTAGACTTAAAGTAACTTACAAAAAAGCTCTGGGCGTAAAACCCTTAAATACCATATACCTACCAAATTTTAGGTAAATCCGGCTTATCCGTTTAGGCTGTAAGTGCCGAGACAGACAGACAGTCAGACAGACGGAATTTCCAGACCCAATTTTTTCGTCTTTTCTATAATCAAAATGCCATTTTCGATTGTTTTCTGAAAACTTTTTTAAAAACAAGTAAAAAGCTAAAAGTTCAATAAAATTGTACTCCTTTCATTTTTTCATTGTTTCAATTATTCACGCAAATCACATAAAGTAATATCGTAAAAAATCAAAACAATTGGAATTTGTGACTCTCTTATATTGAGACTATAATGGAGAATACGAAAAAGTCACAAAATTAATTTCACCTCTTTCTGTCTTGTGACTTAAGAGTTATGAGACATCACAGCCAGCGGTTGGAAAAAATCGGGCTATTATAGTTTATTATTTGTACATTTTGTCGACATTTTAAGAAAACAGACGACAAATCGTATATCCTTCCCGATTAAATTCATATTATAAAAATTAAATTATATAACATTATTACCCATTTAGTTTTTTTACTAATAATATGTTGGTATATTGAAGCAATAAAATATGAATCTGTGCTGTTAATAGAAACAAATTTTAATCATAATTTTAAATTAAACTTTAACTATAGATAGAAAAAAATATTTTTAATTTAAGGAAATGCAAATCTATTTATTTAATATCAAAAACTCTTTAAACATAAGAAAGCAAATTATCTACGTTCATGCATTGGATTTTTAAATTCATTTTACCAAAAATAATAATTTACAACAATAAAACCCAAAATTAATAATATCTTAGTAGTTTTTATAGTTGAAAAAATAAAAAACAAAAATTAAAAAAAATAACACACACTTAACTGTTACATTCCGCCAGGCAAAGCAATATCATAAAATATTATTTCTTTCAATATTTATTTTGTGTTATAAAAAAAAGAAGGAAAAACGTTACCGTGTCATAAAAGTAAAGGAATAGTGATTTGTTTAAACTCGTTCGAGGGAATATTTATTTAAAGTAAATTTTAATATTTTAATTTATTTATGTTAATGATGTTTTTTTTTATATTTTTCTAATTATTATATTAAATATACATACATTCCAGGAAAAAATGTATTACTATCTAAATTATGTGATGACACGAACAAAACAAAAATATGTAATCTAGATTTTTAAAATGGGGGATCAAAATAAAATTTAAAAAAAAATATTGCTATCCTAAATGGCATCCCGCACACCTATACAATCAGGACATTCAACAAAAAAATGCTGACTATTTTAATCTCACAGCTTTGGCAACTCACACGATTTTGTATAGCTCGTGAAATCTAACACCAGCACACCTAAAATAGGTAGAAACTCAATTAGTTGGATATACGTATGAGAGCGAAAGGACCCCGTGCCACATTACATAGAATTACGAACATTTCAAGCTCAAGAAAAGTATCTTTTTTCCTTGCTTAACTCAATGATGACGACAACGACAATTCTACGTTATAATACATTTGGCATCTCGGTAGCAACAAAGTCCTATTTATATCCTTTTCACCTCGTTTCAGAGAACGAAGCAATAACGGAGCACATGATACCAATGGGGGCGCGCAAAATTCAAATTGGCTAAAAAGTTGCTGTCGCATACGATGAATGAATTTAGATATATATAATTTTTTTTAGGATAAAGCTCTGTGTGAATTGCTGATGGTTGTTGTTTATGTTATTCCCATTCTAGGATACAAAAAAAAAATATAAAACTGTAAACATACTTTGAAGTTTGAAAGTATATATAGTGCGGCATGACTGGGGATAAAATTCAAGAGTTAGTTTAACTTGCGTATCCTGGGTGTAGTACTTCAAGTTTTAAATTGCATATGGAGACGAAAACGACGACATATGGGAGTATCTTCTTTCTGTTGGTGGTATTTGCATTTAAAGTTTTTCAATTCAAAAACGTCAGCATGTTTGGTATGTCGGTCTCGGTTTCACAGAGAAAAATTATTTCCATGGTCGTCTACAAAATAATCGAATAAATATTGCGGAGGAATTAGAGTTTCCTCCGAATGCAGAGTGTGTGTTGCAACTTTGTATAAAAGCATTTTTATGTTGAAAGATAGATCTTAACAGGAGATGGATTTAAGAATTTGTGTGTATACATAAGACTCTTTTACTCTTTATATGCAAACAGAAGTGACGTTTTTTTTTAATTAAGTTGGTTTTCAAGTATCCTTAAGAGTTTATCTTGTTAAATGGCTCAAAGAAGTCTTAAACCAAATAAGATCAAACTTTTAAGGGATGCAAACAGTGTATGAAATTTTTTTTTAATGATTAATAAATATGTATGGTCCACAGATAAAAATAGATTATTGAATGATGTGGGTTCACCCACTGATAGAATAATATAAGTATTTTTTATGTAGCTTATAAGTACATACTTACATACATATGTAGATACATCTGAAAAGTGTTTAGGAGGAGCACAAACACCATGAAATTATTACAACAAATAGAACTATTATTATATAGCGTGATTCGCATAAGGTGTGACAAAAAGATAGAACGGGTTGAGTTAAGACAAAAGACGGTACATCCCACAATGCCATGCTATACTTTCTTGAAAGGCCAGAGATCCCATCTTTTATGATATTTTTGAATTAAGTTGGTTTTTGTAAAAAAATTGTAAACAAACAAATTTTTATAAATTTTCAAAATATTTTTTTTTACATTTTATGTATAGTAAATACGATTTTTTGTTTTCAAAATACAATGATCTTATTAATGTAGGATGGCGAGTACATAAAAAAACACAAACGGTCTTTACTCTATTGTTGGCCCCATATGTGAGGAAGGACGATTCCGGAGACGGTACAATCATGAATTGTACGCAATCTACCTTGAAGCAGATATCGTGACAAAAATTAGGCTCGGTAGACTTCGGTGGGCAGGGCACCTAGCTCGCATGAGCGAAGAGGAACCTGCTCGGAAAGTTCTTTGTGGTACATTCTATGGCAGACGAAAGCGTGGTAAACCATGCTTGCGCTGGAGAGATGGCGTAGACCAGGACGCCCGGAGCCTTGGGGTGCGCAACTGGATGGCGTCGGCTCGAGACCGGGATAGGTGGAGAGACTTGTTGAAGGAGGCCAGGACCGGACCCCGGTTGTCGAGCCGATGATGATGATGATCTTTACTCTTCGATGCTTTATTACTAACTTTAAGGTCTTTTTAACATTAATACCTAGCGATACCATGTGATAACATAGTGCTTATGGGCTATGGCACAAACAGTAATATGATTCGATATCTTATTTATCGAGTTCTTGTTACTTACATTCTTTTATACATTGCTGTATGTTTCATTGACAGGAATTGAAATAGAATTGATAAAAGGAATATGCAAGTGCATTAGTTTGCGCACAGGGTGCTTCTAATATGTAAATAAATATTAATATCTCATTTTAAATATGTTACATTAATTTCTGGTCAAAAACAAAAAATCGATGCTCAAATGTCTTGTGCATTTTTAGAAAATTAAAAATAACGAAAACAAACCCTTCTAAGAAAACTCTTTTTTTTAGTTCTTACATGAATATATACTTTTATGTAATTCAATGAAGATTAAAGGATGGGCACTTGTTTTCAAACTAAAAAAAATGCACCGTATGTGACACACCTTCTGTAGGAATATTTTTCGGCTTAAATCTTTTGGCCTTCACGGTCTTAAGCATTTAGCTAAATGGTAGTTGAAGTGCATCTCCACAAATTCTTCTCGAGAGTAGTTTCACATAGTGATGTGTTAACTATACTTAAAATATAATAAAAAATGGATTGCCTATAATTTGTGATCAATGAAATAACAATGTGTTTGCAGTACGTTTTCACTTAATTGTAAGCGCGTATAACAATCTTGATATTTTAAAAATAATAAATGGAAGTTTGATCCTTAAATATTTATTAAATTACATATATAATTCCAGTCACGTAAGAACTTAAAATATGTTTTTCCTAAGAAGTTTTTTTTTCGTTATTTTAAATTTTCTCAAAAAGTACAAGACACTTAAGCATCCAGTTTTCTGTATTTGACTAAAAATTAGAAAAAGAATTGAATTTCTGAAACAAAAAATTTAAAAATAAATTAGTTTTAAATTTTCTTCCAAAATTTTGAGTTTAAAAATTAATTTTACAGATATTTACTACTTTATTCAAAAAGAAAAAAAAAAAGAATGAATTTCTGGCTTTTCAAGAAATCTTAATTTGGATCTCTCGGTTGGTCAAATATATGAAAAATCTCAGTTTTTTCAATTCGAATGGTTTGCAAGTTGCTCAGCCAATGTTTGCACTTGGCAAGTATTTTATTCAATATGAGAAAAGAATATTTGTTTCCGAGCCAAGTATCAACTGCGGACTAAATCATTTACTATTTGAATAGATTCAGTTCAATGTATTTCGACGATGTTCTTGTAATTTTTATCAGCGTCTTATTACCAGAACTGTAGTTTTATTCTTTAATACTGAAACCGATGTCCCCCAAGGTTGCCCTCCGTTAGTGTTTACCTTCTTAATCGATGATTATTCTAAGGTTTTCCCTTAAGGTATAAAGAATGGCAGTCTATTCATTAAGCTGATTTGCTTTATGCTGATGATTTCATAATTTTGGTGGAAAACCCTATTTCTTTACAAACATCTTCATGTGAATGATTTTTAGAATTATCAAACAGACATTATTTTTAAATAATCATTTAGGTATTATTGCAATATAATAAAACTTCGGCATTGATTGTTCTAATAGATTTAACTTTTCCATATTAGCATATCAGTGTTTTAAAAATCTTTCCGAGAATTCGAAGTTAATTCTTAATTTCAGTCATATTTCCGATATTGACTTCATGATGATGTTCTTTTATATCTTTCAATATCAATAATGTCGGAACATGAATCAACCACAAAACAAAAATTACAATCAAAGTGCATAAAATTCGTTGCACCGTGTCAAACCATCGACAAGCTATTGAGATTTCTGTTTGCTTTTACTTTGATGAAAGATAATCTAATTTTTCCACATGGATTGCTAATGAACGAGCAATTGATAAAGTTCTCCATTCCGTCTGCTCGTCAGTCGGTTTTGGTAAGTAAAGTGGTAATATAACCCTAACGATAACTATTATCAATTCCAGTGGGGGAGTAATCTCCTTTGTTTCAGTCACAAGGGATTGTAAGTAGTATGGTAATGGATTTTGATTTAATATGTCTTCCCATTGACACGATGCATGAAGTTGCTCTCGTTTCCCTTGTGCTATAGGACACAGATACATAATAGGTTGTCACTAATTCGAAAGCGAAATTACTGTTAGCGTCAACGCACACAGAATACGAATTAATTTTGCTACAAAGACGGTAACCGGTAAATTAGAGTGCTGACGCTAAAGAGGGGTTTCTCTAATTAAGTATTTTATGACAGTACCATCATTATGGTTTTCGAATGTAAATGAAAATGATGTAAAATAATAATGCTTATGAATTAACGAAGACAATTTGGAAAACTATTTACGTACTTTTTGGACAATTGGTATCTACATATTGGTTTAATTGGACTGAGTTAATTATATCCAAGTGTAGCGTTTAAAATTAAGGGAAATAGTGAGGTATAGGTAAAACTGGGTATTGAGGGTATCTTACATTTTTTTTAACAGAAATTTTAATTGTATTTTAAAATATACAGTTAGATACTCTAACAGCGAAGAAATAGCTAAGAAGCAAAGAGTTACCACTAACACCGCTACTCTCTTTCTTTCTTCCTTTCTCTCTTTCATTCTTTCTTTCTTTCTCGTATTCTTTCCCGATTATATTCTTTTATATAAGCTCTCTCAGAAAAGTTTTTACATACAAATCTTGGTTTCTGTGTAGATAAAAATAAGTAGTTTTCCACTGTTGAATTAATAGACCCATTATATAATTTAGGATTAATCATCAATGCTCAGAAAAATTTTTATGGGAAATTCGCTGATTACTTTTATAATTTAAACAATCAAGTAACAAAAACAATTAATTTTTCTTTTCACCAAATATCCATATCATTATTGGTAAACTACTCTCTCTACCTCCTCCTGTTACTTCTGGGAATCGTTATTTATATCAGCCAGCACTCAAATGAGCCATTTTGTTAAAATTCAAAAAGTATGCTCGAATTTAAAATTATTTTCCATTAAAAAAAATACAATTTTTAAAATTCCATTGGATAAAAAGAACACATAAAATAAATAAACTAAAGTCAGGAGTGAAGAGGCTTTATCGAAAAATCATCGCTTATTGATTAAATTCGAAATAAAGGAATAAAACACTCTGTAGCTATGCGGAATTTCACTGTAAAAGAATTTTGCTCTTTTTCGTAAGGGTGAAGAAGTCCCTTATCAATGTTGTAAATGCACAAAAAAATTGTTCAACGTTGAGGTCATTGTTTAATGCAATTAAAGTCAAATGACCCGAGAAACGCATTTAATTAAAAATAAAGCCGTTAAAACCAAAATCGTGATGCAGATGCCACTTCCGATGCGACTCAATGAGAGAAAATAATTTCCGTACTCGTTGTAATATAAATAAAACAGAAAATAATCGAAATTAATGTAGAAAAAGTTCGTTTAATTTTGAATAAATTTATATGAAAATAATGGAGGTACAAACACACATTCGAATATATATGTATATCTTATTAATTAATTCAGGGGGCGGGATTATATTCAAATTAATAAAAAAGGAAATCAGTAGCATTAACATTTCAACAAGAAATAAATTCGAGATGCTATTTGGATATTTAAACAGTAATTAGTATCGCAAGAGAGGTCCTTTAATACTGGATACTTTTGTATAGTATGCAACATGAAATTCCTTAATTTGTTTTTAATATAAATAATGAGAATTAATCATTGCAGTATGTATCTATGTACTTAAAAAGGTATATTTTAGGTATTTTGGTTGAGATATCCTTTGGTATTCTGTTCTTAAAAGATTTACATACCTCCAGTAGCAATTCTTTTTATTAGTACTCACTTAATTCACTTAATTAATAAAAATAACAGTTTAATGGCTTAAAAAACTATAATGAATGATATTTCCTAATCGTCCTTTTGTTTATCATTAGCCCATTAACTCAAGCTCAATAGCACCCTTTATATATTTTAGTGTTCTTTAAATAAAACTTAATTTCCGCTCCATAAAAACTAAAGCAATTAGTAGTTAGGTGATTGATTCTAAAAAAAAGTGGCCAACAAATATTGTATAACTGCATTTTAACTGTTTTTCTATACATAAAACGTGTTTCACCCATGACTTTTACGAAGCCTTAAATTATGTGGAAAAAAATTGAAAACACTCCGTTAAATAACGTAAGTAAAACTAAAATAAATAAATCATTTTAAAAGTAAAAAATATATTAAATTAATTGATAACAATAAAAGCGATTTACGCTTCGCAATCCTTAACAATTATAAATCACTAGCAGAAAGAACCCGGCGTTGCTCGGGCACCAGAGGCTTGCAGCCTAGAGTAGAGATGCAGGATGTTTTCAATTAGACACACAGGTCATCAACTCGTACTCCTCTGTCTCCTCTAATAGAAAAAAAATTTACACACGCTTTTTTATATGTGAATACGTGTGGACTGCTAAATGCAAAGTTGTAAGAATGTATTGTTCAGACAAGTTTTGCAGTTCCATTTGAAATGCACGGGCACGTATACAGAGTTAGAACCTTGCAGTTTTGAAAATTTGTAGATAAAAGTGGGTGGAGCCTACTGAGATGATGGTCTATTTATTTATTATTCTATGATTAGACAATACGAAGCGAGTCGTTTTTAATTTGTTCTCTTTTTCTACCCGCCTGGCTTCAAAATTAATTTTCTTCTAATCTGTCAAACTTCAAAGTTTCAATTTGTTGGTCTGATAATGTAATTCGCATAATATTCTGAAAATGTTTTAATTAGAGTTCTACAAATGTAAAATGTATAACGTCCTATAACAGTTTCTTTTTAAAGAGTTCATGACTGAATTTCGCCATTGGAGGCGTATGACCATATTCAACATGTTATCATTAAAGTGATGCTATTGACGAAAAAAATCGACTTTCAAAACTATTTAAAAATTACTTGTTGCAAGATGTTGAGTTTGACAGTTAGTTTTTCTTTTTACAACATGGTAAAATTCCCTGTTGATCATTCCGAAAACGTCAAAATAAGTTTTCTTGTCATCTGTCAAACTGCAAATAATCAATTTTTGCGCTTGCTAAGAATTTTGCAGACAGTTCTCTCTATTCATTCAAAAAGAATATTTGTTTTTTTTTTAATTACATTTGATTAAACTTTACCACATTCATAATCCAAAAATAATATTTTGTTATTTCCGTCGAACACCATTGGGTATTGGAGACTATGTGTGTGCTGCTGCAGTAGTCAAGTTTGTACTAAACTGCAAATACAACTGACTACCCGTTGCACGTTTCAACCAAACCATATATGTGTGGCGCTGCAGTAGTCATGTTTCTTTTAAGCAGCAAAGACAATTTAGTGCTAATTCTGACTATCCGTTGCACATATCAACTTTAGCAATCCTCAAACAGCAAATACAATTTAGTGCTAACGTTGAATACCTGTTGCGCATTTCAACTTTACCATATAATATGTACGCGTGGAGTTGATAATATAACCAGCAGAAGGTTTTTTTTTAAATCTCTGCTGTACTGTTTATCAGTGGTAGATTTGACAGTTCGGCGAAATGTTTTGTGAGGTCTCCCTAAATATTACCAAATAAAATGAAAACAAAGTAGAGAACGTCAAAAAAGTTGAAAATTACTTATATTTGCTGCCGTGAAAAAGTTTTTTTTAATATTTAAACCTGTTTTAATGGGTATATTTTTCTTTAAAGTAGCTTAAAGTGAGGCGAACAAATAAAAGTAATTTTGCAAGTTTTATTTATAAAAGAGTAATTTGTTGGTATGTATGTATTGATGGGACAAAAGCTGAACATCCATACTTTCAAAATTACTCTTTTATATAGTAGTAAGAATTGTGGGAGTCTGATAGGTAGATAGGTTTGAAAATTTGATTTGAATGGATCTTTTATAGTTTGGGTAAAAATACGGTTAAAGTGCCTTAAATTTTCTACTTAGAGTGTAAAATGTAAACAAAAAAATAATAAAAATTATATTTAAAAATTAAATTGGGATTGTAAAATGCAAGGAATGAAATTCACAACAATTATATTAATCACATCCATTCATATTTTTTTTCTATTCATCATTTATTCTTTAACAAAGAATTAAAAAAAAAAAAACAATAATTTTACTCTGTTATTTTGTTTTGCAAGTATGCACCGATTTTGCAATTTTTCGTTTGTTGTTAAATGAAAGCATATTGTTCCACCTGGCGTCAGATTTGATATTTACCAAGCTCTTTACCTGCTGTTCCCATGTTTAGAATACTAATTTCGCCAAAATAGGAACCTGCCTTTAATGAAGCCATCACAGTTTTACCATTGTCAGCGACCACCTGAAGTCGGCCGCGATTAACAATATACATCTCCTTGCCAACTTCACCTATAAATTTATTTTAGAAAAAATCCTATCATCATCATTAATATGTTGGACTTACCTTTACGACAAATGTAGTCACCAGGAGAAAACAGTACCGGTCGCAATCGTAGCACCAGCTCACATAGGAAACCAGCTTCGGTGTTTTGAAATATTTCGACTCGCTTAAGTGTATCTAAATGGACGTTAATTGCTATTTCAGCCTAAAAAATAAATAAAAATAAGATAAACTTGATTCATGGTTTAAAAAAAAACACAAACCTTTAGTTTATCAGGAAGACAGGATACGGCTCGTTCTTCGTCGGAACACTTTTGGGTTAGCCACAAATAGTCAAACCATTTTATGACCTTCACTTGAAGATGATTTGGTACTCGACGCATTCGCATGTACGTCTTCACGCCATCCAATTTCGCTATAATTAAAAAAACAAACACGTTTCATTCAAAAGAATTTAAAATGAAAATAGATAAGTCTTATAATTGCATTCTCCATCTCAGAATCAGACACACATAAATCCATCACTTAAAATCCCTGGACATTCCTTTACACTCAATCGTATAAGAAAGCATTCTATTTGCACCTCCAGAATAGATACCTATCTTCAGTCTCAAAAAATTTCATTGACTATTTCTATTGTTGTCGGTTGGATACTTTTGCTTGTGGTATGACTGGGTAAGTTCGAAGGAAATCCTGCCATCCGATTACAAAGTAAAGTCTGTGGCACAAGCTAGAAGGATTTTTTTTAACCAGTACGTGACAACATTAAGTGGTTTTCATCCTGGGGTAATAAATCTTTCGTTTTTTTTTTAGCTCACACACATAGGTTCCAGTTTAGTCGAAGACCTTAAGCTACCTGATGCAAGTTGCATGCAGACATTAGAGAAGGATCTCGATTCATTGTATTAAAATGACACGAAAGTTAGTTCAAAAGGAGTGTGCAGATTTCTTAACTTTTTTATTTTCTTGGAATTGGTTTGAATTCTGAGAAGTTTTTAATTGAACATGAAGTTAGTTTTAGTTCTAATGAAATGGATTGCAAGCAATCAATGATTCCTTTCCAAGAACAACTAATCAATCGTAAAATTTCAAAGATTTATTATGCTGCCGTTTTAGTCCAGTAAAATTATAAATTTATGTATACGTACTTTGTCAAAAATCGAAAAAGCCTGCGAAAATTTCGGATTTTTTTCACATTTTGGCCGAGATTTTGGCAACGACTACACGACTACTTTTTGACAGTACCTTCTCGTGACGTTTTTTAAGTTAACTAAATTTACGAGACTATTATATTGTCACAGACTTAATAGTTTTTTAGATACAGCTTTTCAAAGTTTATCATTTTATCGAACTCTTAGTCCAGTACCTCAAATCCAGGAGTCCTGATTTTTTTCAGACTTAACTGTGATGTTGGATAATAATGAATAGTTCAAGTTTTTGACCTCAAGCGCCGAAGGCAACTCTGTCAAAAATCGAAAAAAAACTCTAAAATTTCGGATTTTTGTTCCCACTTTAGCCATTATAACTCGAAAGGACTAGACAATACCTTTTTAGGACGGTCTTAAAGATACAATATGAGATTATACTTGTGCCTGTAGACCCAATAGTTTCCGAGATAAAGCTGATAAAAGTTTTACCATATTTTCGAAATTCTTTTCAATTCGATTTCAACTCGATTTTAATTCAATAATAATTCGATATCAATGTTTTATCAAATCATCTAGATCTTTCTAAAATATTTGTTTAATTAAAATCGATTAAACTGTTCATGAGATAGTTCAAGAAAAAATAACGGTTCTATAGGAGGTATACCTTTAATAGGATTGCAAAATTAGTTTTTTTGCAATTTAACAAAAGACAATCAGATAAAAACTATCTTTATTTTTTTAAAAGAAAATCGTTTGAGCCCTTTTCGAGAAAATTAAGCTTTTCCAAAACCGTTATTTTTTGAGCAAAAAAAAGTTTCATTTTCTCCTCTAAGAAGACATACCAAATTTTAAGGAAATCGGTACAGACGTTTAGGCTGATACACGCAGACTGACATACAGAAAGACAGACAGACAGTGATTTTTTAGCTGGTTTGTTTTTGGCAACACTGGTTCTGACAGCTGACGTGTGTTTAGTACCTTGTGTCACTGTCAAACAGCTTCAGTTTGGTTTGCAATTTAACCATGGATCGTCTTACAAATGAACAACGCTTGCAAATTATTGAATTTTACTATCAAAATTCGTGCTCGGTTCGAAATGTTCGAAATGCTTTTTTATCGAAAAATTGTGTTCAGCGATGAGGCTCATTTTTGGTTGAATGCGGGTACGTAAATAAGCAAAATTGCCGCATTTGGAGTGAAGATCAGCCAGAAGCATTGCAACAGCTACCAATGCATCCCGAAAAAGCCACTGTTTGGTACGGTTTATAGGCCGGCGGCATTATTGGGCCATATTTCTTCAAAGATGATGCGAATCGCAGAGTTACTGTCAATGGTGAACGCTACCGAGCGATGATAACAAACTTTTTTTTGCCCGAAATGGAAGTTCTTGACTTGCATGATATGTGGTTTCAACAAGACGGTGCCACATGCCACACAGCACGCGAAACAATTTCGCAATTGCGAGGCGAGTTTGGTGAACAGTTAATTTCACGTTTCGGGCCGGTCAATTGGCCGCCTAGATCGTGCGATTTGACACCATTAGACTATTTTTTGTGGGGGTATGTCAAGGCTAATGTCTATAGGGACAAGCCCGCTTCGATTGACGCACTGGAAGCCATCATCCATGCATTCATTCGTGAGATACCGGCCGATATGTGTGAAAGAGTATGCCAAAGTTGGACTCAGCGGATGGGCTACCTGAGACGCAGCCGCGGTCAACATTTGCATAAAATTATCTTTAAACATTAAATTGCAAGGTTCAAACTATCGATTCAAATAAATATTTCATTAATTTTTTCGATTTTTTTGTGTTTTTAAAAAAAAAAGTTTCAAACCTCTTAAAAAATCACCCGTTAGTATGTTGGGGTTCTTAATACCTCCAGAACATTATAATCGAATACATAATGTTCAATTATTATAAATGTCCATTTTTCACCGAATTAAGTCTTTAAAAAAAAAAAAGTTCAAAACGTTTTTAAATGTCTAATTTCAGTATATTTTATCCTTATATGTATCTACCTATACCAACTTTCGCAAATAAAACAAAGCGATATAATTATTCTCGAATCTTGCCCTCATGTTTCTGCTAAAAGGACACTTTTTATCTGCATTATACTCTCCTGGAACGAGTTATTACGGCCATAAATAAACACAGAACCACCACTGTAAGACATTTAATGGCCATTGTTGCAAGTGTATATGGCGGTTTGCGTTCTCATATACCTACAGCAAACTTAATATAAAAGATTCCACGCACAAGAAACATCCATTTCGTAACACATGTCGATATAATAAATACATTTTCGAAATAACCACCCAATGCTAAGGCAGTTTTTCGCTTACCCCATCCTTTCCTTGTACCTCCTCGTCACATTGTTAAAACGGACTTGCTGTATAATTTTCACATAACAAAATAGGACTTTTATTTCCAGATACAAGCATAAATGTGTATGTATATGTGTGTCTTCCTTTTATTTAGTATGAAGATCTGCTCTGGCTAAAGTGGCAAGGCAAGCAGTGATGTTCTGGTGGTCGGCCCAAAAACTGAATTATCCAAGTCCGAGACAGACTGCGGTTCAATTTCATGCTGTTGCTGGTACTGCCTGCCAGTTCTGCCATTGCTGCAGTCACTATTCAGAATATATATATTCAGAATGTAAATTTCAGTTTTATTGGAAGAATTTATTAAGGCAATTTCTCGATAAAGTAAGGATGCGAATGTTTTGCTTTTTTTGCAATCATCTGATATCTACATAGATACTTGTGTCGTTTAACTTTATTCTTCATGGGGCTGAGGGTTGTTCTCGGTGTTCCACTGGCCATTGTCCATGTCTCCCGGTAAGTAAGTCACTCTATTATTGAACGGATAAAAAGTATAATATAACCGAAACTTGTAGATAGAAATCAATTTTACATATCCTGGTGCACTTGCAACTGCTTAAGGACTCGTTACTGGATATACTGGATCATCAGCAAAATGTATATGCAGCGCAATATTTGCAGAAATTGCTTTTGTTAAGTTGATTTTTTTTTTGCTGCAGTGAAGAACTTTCTTTATCAAACTGTATCATGATGGTGACTTTTTAAATATTTTTCGAACTTATTTTTAGCACTTTCGGATGTGCAATGCACATTTGAAGAATCTTGAAAAGCTAACTTGGGTTTATTTTTTTTACTGCTCTTTACTATTGAAAATAACCTTATTACGGTAAGGCTTAGATGGGATAAGGGATATCAAATTCTATGCCAACACAGTTGGGTCAAGTGTGTACCTACTTAAAGACAAGTGGCTTCAATTATGCAACAACTTTAATGGATTTGGCTCACATGTTGTTTGTGTGCTAATGTCCTACATCAAGTAGAGAAGGGTACACATAACATTATACTTAAATGTACATACAAACACGATGTACAGATTGCATCATGAGTAATTTAAAAATGCTCTTTCACTTCCTCATGTTTTAATGCCAAAGTAACTATAGGTATGTAGATTAGAATTGTCCATTGGATTCCTTAATGAATCGCACTGGGATATTTATGGTACCTACATATATCTATAATATGTAGATATATATAAAAATCAAATGTTCGTTTGTGTTGTTATAACTTAAGTTTGGCAGATCCGAATTTGATGGTTTTTTTTTGTTGAATGTTTTTGAACAACAACAACAACTTATTCAAAAACATTCAATGAAAATTAACAGAATGGTCAGTAATAAAAACTATATATAAAATGTTTTGTTATAATACAAATTCTATATACCTACATTGAAAAAATTAATAAATATAGAATAATAAATAAAAATAATTTCAACTAAGTAGAAGACTTAGCATTAAATTTATTGGACTTGTTGAATTATTGATTCAAATTAGCTTTTTATGGCCTTTAGTCCATGAAAAAATGGCGTTTCGTGCGGATGCTCACTTTGCACTCATCAGTTGACGACGAGTGAGCACCTTGTCAATACGCAAATTTCCGCTTGTTTCAGTTCAACTTACATAAATTTTTTGATAAAAAGCTAAAGTGAACGGAAATTTGCGTATTGACAAGGTGATCACTGGTCGTCAACTGATGAGTGCAAAGTGAGCATCCGCACGAAACGCCATTTTTTCATGGACTAAAGGCCATAAAAAGCTAATTTGAATCAAGTAATAAAAACTGAATTCTATAGTACGAAAAGTACAATATAACAACAATAATGATTTTTTTTTTGTTTGAAAGGTATTTGTATGTAGCAGGTTTATATGTAAAAAAAAACAACACCTTTCCAACAAAAAAGGTATAAAAACTATAGTTGCAAATTACTCCATCTCAACGAACACCTTCAACTATTTTTATAGCAATTTCTTTTCATTTATTTATTTATTTATTTATAGCTAAATAATTTACAAAATTAATTTATAAACTATTTTTTTAAGGAAGACACTAGGGCAGCAAGGCCATATATAATGTCGTTTTTTGAAATGCACAAATAATTCAGTTCTCAAACTCTCAAATTCAAATTAATTATTTCGTTCCTATTATACAACACATTTCATTTTTACAAAACGTCGATATTTCGTTTGTTTAAAAATCGCGACCACGACGTTCAAATATTGATCGCCGTACATAGTTATTATACACGTGAAGCGGCTCGATTAGCGCAAAAGCGCGTCAACAAGGCGAACATGGACGGATTAAAAAACACGAACGGTAAGATCACGTGGAAGACGTTCAAATTACTAACAAGAACAAGAAAATTCACAAGTCGCTTATCAGTAAATTTGAATGAACGAATACGCAAACAAACACCTGGGGCCAAATTAAAAAGTCTTCAAGCAGTCAAAAGAATGTAAAAGACTTTTAAAAGACTACAAAAAATTTAAGCAGTTAAAAGTATAGGTACTGCATTCTTTTTTCTTTAAATCTTTTGAGTGCTTTAAGCAATTATTTTAGTAGACTTCAAAATTAATTTGGATTTTATTTTTTTAAGGTATAAAGAATGGGAATGCATTACGTAAAATAAGTTAAAAGACTGAGACTTTACGTCATGCAAAATACTGCATTTTTTTACAGCTCTGTCAAATATACAATCTAAAAATTTGTTTTTTGAACAAAACTTATGCGATAATTTGGCTCCTGGTGTTGGAATCGATTAAAGTTTGCATCCGTCAGTTCAAATCGGAATCAAGTTTTTTCAATTTGTTGCTGCTTTGAAATTTATTAATAAAACGACAATATTGTGTTGTGGGCATGCTTCGACTGGTGTAATGAATTTGTGCGGATGTGCTAATACCTTTTTTAAATTTTCCAATTAGTCTATAGATACTAAAATCCAAATTTCGAATTTCTGCAAATATATTTAATTGGAAATTCCGATCAAGAATTCAGTCGACGCACCTTGAGAAATCGGATCAAATATAAAAGAGATATGGTCGAACAAATTCAACTTTTTTTTTACACGAGCACAACCATTTAGTATAGATACGTTTGTTCAAAACGGCATTTTATCGAATGCCAATTATCACAAAGTTGTAATTCGGCCAGATAAAATGCCAGTTGAGCAAAATGCACGATGCACCCACAATTGATGAGGTCGCAATAGTAATTGTGGGAGAAAGATTTCAACCCCTTGATATTGTATTGAATCGAAGGAAGGACCAATTGCAACGTGTCTGAAACTCATCGTTGCTATGACGCCTTACAATCTACAATACCCTTTAATACTATGGGAAAAGGTAAAAATGTATACTATTTGTACTTAAATATGAGAAATCTGATAAATGAATGTTGTTGAGTGTTCAGTATAAGTTTGGATAAAAATTTCATATTTTTTCGTAGTCCATCAGTTAAAAAAAAAAGGTTAGGGCTATGAATTATTATGCTTACAGGTTCATAAAGATAATCATATTTTAAAATGCCGTAGACTATTTCATCAGTACGTGATGGTTAACATGTACGCCAAAATGGAATTTAAATTATATAAGATTCCATCATAAGAATTACGTAGTGAACAGTACATTCATCTTCGGGATGCTATTACTAATGATGGGATGCTCAAAATATTGGACAAATTTCAATTTCAACAGCAACAGCACTAGTATGCACGCTGTGTCTTTTCCCCTTGAATACCAGCGGCCTGATTTATTTATAACGTTACATGCAGTTTCCAATAGAATAAAATCACAGCCAATTCGTTGCCAGGTCCGTCGCCGATTGATCGACATAACATAACAGCGCGCATATTCAAGCAAAAATTGAAAGCATTTATGGATTTTCTGATTAAACAGAAAGATATTTATTCCGGGGGGCGATCGTAGGATAACCAATCAATCTGACGGTCGCTTCCCTTATAATTTGGAGAAATTCGTTGTTATATGTATATTCGTAGAAAAAAGAAGAAGGGACTCACATGCACATTCTTATTTGGTTGGTTTTTAAAATAAGACCAATTGAAATTGATGGTGATATCAGCAGAAATAGAAGATCAAACAACAGAATTATTTAAAGTTGTTGTCAAACATGGGCAAATATATGAATTTTTTTTTTTTGCTTTTGCAATGGCAATTAACAAGGCCAGTCTTTAGAAGTACATATTATGTATGTGGCATACATTAAGAATACCCAATATTTTCACATGTGCCGTTTTATGTTGCATGCTCCAGAGTAGGAAAACCGCTTTATTTATATACACCACAAATAAAAAGACGAAAAATGTGGTATACAAAAAGCATTAGTTTAAATAAATTTGTTTTTCATGTAAAGTAACGACCAGCGAAGCGGGCGAGGGTACGCTAGATATTAGGTATTTAAAATGAAAATGGAAGTGATTTATTATTTATTGTGAACGAAATTATATCTTCCTAAAGTGAAAGATAGATGTTGCAGTCTTGAAAATAAAAATACCAGAATGCAACATACATTATTCTATTTTATTTTGAAGAAAACAAGTAAGTCTTACCGACAAAATTCTAAGGAAATTCAGAGTTTTGATCCCAGATCCCAGATGTCAACCGAAAAAAAGAAGCTTATAATAATCAAATATTAAAACGTTAATAAAATAAGTTGTTCAATAATTGATTTTGCTTTATAGTTTAAATAGTCATTAAACTATTTAATCGTTTCAGTATTTTGAACCCACCTACAGTTTAACATAAAATATGCAATGCACTCAATCAAAAAAATAAATTGATTCCAATTATATGATTTAATTTCAGATATAATTTGTTTTCATTAAAAACTTTTTTTTTACAATAATATCATTTGAACCTGCCAATACAATGAAGATTGAAACGTTTCATCATAACCAGAAAATAAATAATTTATTTACACACACATTATTTGTATTGAACAAAAAAAATATTAAGCACTTCTGTGATGAGATGAATAACCGTCTATAAAAATTTTCATTACCGAGTTAATCAAAAATGTATATAAAATAAAATGAGTGCATTTAAAATATTATTTTATATCTGTTTTATATCTGTTTTATATTATTTTTGTACGTAAAGTTTACCTCTGTAGGAGAAAAAAGAAATGTTTTAGAACAAAGAATAATTATACCTGTGTCAGAACAAGAAAATATTTCAAGTAACTTTTCTAAAATGTCATGTCATCCACGTGATATTATCGAATTTCCAAAACAATTAACACCTCACATTCTTGTGTTATTTGGGAAACCTAGAAAGTTTTCAATGGCAAACTGGAAATATAGAAACATTTCAGAAATGTTTATCAAGCGTCCGGAACAAAGGAAACGGGGGGAGGGGGGGGGGGTGGTAATTCAAATCTTTTGTTTTTCATTTTTTTTCCCTTTAGGAAATTTTCAAAAATTTCGCTAAAAAAACATTTGATCCCAATGCCATCCAAAATGTTAATGTGCGTTTCATAAAAATGTGCGTTGGGAAAAATGTTTTCTACAAAAATCTTGCAATTTGTATAAAATCGGAGAATTTTACTTTCCGAACGAAAACATCGATAGGACTGATAATGTATAACATTTCAAGAATATTGTATTAAGTTTTGAGGTCAATCGGATCAAAATTGACAGATTTATGGTAGTTTGAATGACCGTACGTTGTGAAGAGCAACACTAATTTTTTCTGGTATACAAAACTTTAAATCGATTTTCCGAAACATGTAATTTTTAAATTCGGTTACCATTATTCCGAAAAAACTACTTAAATGATAGTTTTAAAAATTGCTACCTATTCTACATAAAAATAACTATCATCGCAATATCTTGGTTATAATTCATTATTAAAAATTTAAATATTTTGGTTTATGGTTCGGTAACGTGCCTTTTTGCGTATAAGTGTTTAACTGTTTTTTTTTTCAAAACAACCATTGTTTCTAGAATTATCTTGATTTAATTTGTTTTGGTTTATATTAATCAACTCCTTTCTATTTTGAACTCTAAAACCGTTAAAGATTCATAAATAATTTTTGATAAAGGATTTCTAGAATTTTTGCTCTAAGAAAATATTAATTCCAACATAAATACAGGCCGGAATTAGTCATAGTCATTCATTACTCAAGTCGGCCAAATGCTTAAGGTTGCTTCTGACTACACTTAGAAAATGTTAACCTTGAATGACAACTATGAATTCCGCTCATGGTCTTCCCTTCTTTAAAACAATTATTCTTATTTTATTTATTTATTAATACGTTTAACTCGCGTTTAAAAATAAAGGGCACGACTGGATCGCACGAACTTGCAGAAATCTTAAAACATAGAACTTTTTTGATTTTTTTAACGAACAAGTTTTAAAATGCAAATGCATTTGCTGTGTAAATTAATTTGTACAATAGATATATACCTACCAATCCTCTGAAGAAGAATTTAAAGAACACAACATGAAAAAGGGAAATAATAATATTAAAATTCATATATTGGTGTTTATGTGCCGAATTGGAATTGTCTCTGATATCAACATTTTTTGAAAGTACCTTACTCACTTAACTTATATTTCTGTCAATCAGTTGCAAAAGGATCTCCCAAAAAAAAAATGTTTTGCGCAAAAGATAAATATTCAAATAAAATACATTGCCAGTTTTTTGTTTGTTCACAGACAGAACATTCACGTCAGCGGCGCTTTCAACAATAGACACGTCCTTGGTCCTTTTATTTATTCTTCTAACTTGTTCCGCCATTTAAAGCAAATTGATTTGTGACAGATTTCCACGAAACAACTTAATTCAATTTCAAATAAATGAACGTGTATAAAAGGCAATAGAAAAAGAAAGACACACATGCAAATATTAAAACAGGAAAGCATTTTAATTTTTCATCAATTTCACAGTTCGATGGTTTATAAATAAATTATCGTGTACGTCACCACCACCCAAAGGCTTTCAGATGAAAACTGAACAAAAAGTTTACACTGCAAAACAGAGCATCAGTCCTAAAATAATTAAACAAAAACCTCAAAGACCAAACGTTATGCCAAAAAATTGAGGTTGCGTGTGATGGAGTTGAATTCAAAATGAACAACTTTATTTAACAAAATAATTGACCACCTTTTTTTTTTAAATAAAATTATTGTCTCGTCGTCGAAATTTGTTTTTATCACACGGAATTTTTTGTTGTTGGATTTTTCATTCTATAACAATTTACCAATTCCATGCCATTTTACTGTCAACTTGATGATTGAAGGTTCAATTCGTTAAAACAGAGAGTATGAACAAAAAATACCAAACTCACAGAGAAAAATATTCAAGCCCTGATGCAGGACAGCAGATTGGATGCTAGAGTTCCGATTGAGTTCCTTCTGACACAATTTGCAACAAAAATTGTTTAACTGTATTCCTTGTAATGCGTTTTTTAGTCAAAGGATAACGACTGGATGGTTGCATCACACGGACTTTGGTCACAAGAACTTCAATGAAAAATGCAATTAAAAATTCAATTGGCATTTGTAAAGATATATGCAGATATACGAATATATGATACACTGACAATGGTCTCATTTGATATCTGTGATCAGCTTATCTGTACCTACCTATATATAGCTTTAAATATATTGAACGAGTCTAGGGTCAAATTTAAAAAGATGCAATGTTGGTTCAAAATTAAGGAATGATAAACCGGAGCGTTTTATAAGTAAGATATACTTCAATTTGAAAATAGACTTCGAGAAAAATCGTAACGGAAGTTTGTAAAAATAGCAGGGATGGAAAATTCACTTTTGGACATAAGACCCATAATAAATTACTTATAGGTTCGTAATACATCAACATTTTTCGCAAAAAAATCCGATCAATTTTGATAAAATATACTATGTGAGTGATTTATTTCCAACGGCGATGTTTTTTTTAAAGAAAAATCTTCTAACGTTACGTTCTTTTTTTTAAAACGAACCGTCCGGCAGACGTAAAAATAGCCAGGTCGGTATTCTTAAGTAAAAATTTGTACCAAATTTAATTAAAAAAATAAAAAATCTATCTATTTATCTATCTTTCTATATAGTAAAAACTAAATTAATTTATAACACTTTTTTGTATGTTTCTGTCAACAAATCGGTCATTAACGCTTGATTTTCCAATTCTTCGACCATTATTTTTCATAAACTTTTACACTCAATAGAAAAGGTAAAATAAACACGAATAAAAATTGTCTAACCCCCATCTAACATTGATTAATGTTACATATTCAAACCCCAACCTAATCCATACAATTGCCTTACAGAACCTAAGAGAAGATATTAATTTGCTTTCACGTGAATATTGGTCAACCCAAGTACATGGCACTTCCATTAAAGTGATTACACACCCTCTAACTTCACACACACACATGATATAAGGGCAACAGGAAACGAATAAAACAACAAATTTATATACTTCTATAGGTAGAAGGTATGATAGTAATAAAAACATTGGGTTGGTTTTCTCAGTTGGCCAAACCGTGATCAAGTATCTCAATAAAAACAGAAACTTTTCTTTGAGAAATGAGTTTGAGCCCAGAGATAAACTTGACAGTCTACAAGAACAAGAGGTAGGGTATAAAAAAACGGACAAGGGCGTGTCACCCTTCTTTCGAGAAATGACATTTGAAATTGATGAATCGTTTTCACTTGGTCCATTTCAGTTACAATGTCCAGTAGGAAATAGGACCAACAATACGTAATTCATTAAAAATCTTCAACATATCAGATGTTTCCATATGATGTTTGTTTGAGTAGAGAAAAGAAACTTGAATCTCAAATCAAATAGAAAAGGAGACATAGAAGAAATAAGATGAATAACACACAAATACACAAATAGATTGTGCAAATGACTTCTCAAAAACAGGATTTTCGATTATGTGCCTTCGATTTTGCAGAATCAACACAGGGATTCAAATTTCATCCAGGTTCACATGGAAAATTGAAAATTCACACTGAGAAGTCAAATTGTTAGTTCAGCAATTCACATTCGTGTTGGAATATGGAATTTTCAAACGCGTACTGTCAGCAGTGCAGGATCAGCCAATATAGGCAACAAATGTAGCTTCCTAGGGCGGCAGATATTAGGGGGGGGGGGGGGGGGGGAGGGGTCAGTGAATTTTTAACGCTCCGACTAGACATAATGCTATTTGGGTTTTTAAAAATATAAATAAATAATACATATAAATAAAGCGATTGATCGTCTTTTTTACCTGTTCACTGTAAGAGATTTATGCTTACAATCAAACAAAAGCAAACAAATCGATCTCGATTTCTATCGTTTTGAAATGAACGACACTGAAGACAACCAATTCAATCTTAGTACTTTATTGCTGTTTGTTTGCTAAAACCAACAATTTGATTGAATTGAAATGATTTTTGACCGAACGGGATGTAGATGGTAGCTCCTAGTGGTGAGAGAGCCCCGTATTTGTACATTATACCTATTACTTCTACACTCATTGTCCCGGTTTTTTAATTCAGCTTTTTTTTCAATTCAAGAGCGTCCAATGCAATGTATGGGGTTTTCCAATAATGAAACGCAGCAATTTATTTTTGATCCACATATACCTATGTATAGTAGATATATAATATGTGTTAAAATCCTTATTTTAAAAATCTTTTCCGTCCACTCTGCCAAACAAAACTGTTTTTTATGTATTTTGGAACTATTTTTCAGGTACATAAAGCTAAAAACAAAAGGTAAAAAAAAATTGGGGGAAGGGCAGCAAATTACAGCTCTACCTAGGGCCAGGGCGGGGAAATGTCCTAATCCGCTAATGCCTATTTGGATTTATTTAAGTTGAATATCATCTGAATTTTTAGAAATACACAATAAACGATTGGAAAGGATTTAAAATATGATTTGATTTCATATTCTGCATTAACCTTTTGATTAGGTGTGTATGCATCAATAATGTTGATAAAGCTAAAATTAAATAAAGAGCATGACTGGGCCGCACGAACTTGCTCTTATGACAAGTTACCTTCTTGTTAAAGACTTGACAATTAATTTGACCAGTTTTAAAAAAAAGCTTTTTTAATTTCCATACAAATAATTTTTTCCAAAAAATATTTTGTTCGAAATATGGATTTTCGTTTACGTTTGTATGGCGTTTGAGCTAAAACAAAAATTTCAATTTTTCCTCTAAGGAATGGTCTATAAACCCTACCAAATTTGAGGCTAATCGGTTCAAATAGTTACTTATACAACCAGACTGACTGACAGACAGAATTACCGGCCCCACTTTTTTCGTCTTCTCTATCATCGTAATGTCATGTTTGATTGTTATCTCAATTTTTCTTTTTTGCACGAATTCATAACTTTAGAGAATACCCTACGGAGATTCAAACTAGGCAATTGATTTACAATTGAATTGTCAAGTGGTTTTCAAATGCCTACAGGAAATTTAATGAAATAACCATGGCGAAATAAATACGAACAAATTTATGTAAAAGCAATGGAAAATTTCGAATTCTAATACAAATTGTTTACTTTCATTTTATCAACTCCTAAAAGTATGCTATGTTTTTGATCAAAGTTAAATCCAAAACATTCCATGCACCCAAAATCGCGCAGAAAAAATATTATTTTCCTCGCGAGTGTATAATATGTTACGATAACTCGCAATCACATAAACCAGCTTATTATAACCTCGCAATTACAATATCCTGTTTTTAGAACCTTGCATTTACAAAAACCTGCCGACTAAAATCTCGAAAACTAAAATCTCGCATTAAAAAAAGTAGTTTCAGTTTACGGCGTAGGACCAGTGAAATTGGTATGGGGGACATGCTGTCCCCTGCAAACTCCCTGCTTGGCTTCACTATAGGATTTGGGGTGGGAGCGAATTTGGGTGTATCCAGTTTCTTTTGGATTTAGAATTTATATTTAGTGGGATTTTATTTTTCGGTTGAAAATTTCTAGAATTTTGTGTTTAAAGAAACAGGATTTTTAGATTGCGAATTTATGAAAAGCGGGATTTTAAGCTTTAAAAAAAGCGAGATTTCGTTATTCGAGATTTTACATTGCGAGATATCGTAACGCTCCCCCTAAAAAAAGCTTGTTTGATCATCAGTTTTGGAAATGTTTGAGCTAAGCCATTTTGGTTACCATCAATTTTACCAAAAGCCGCGATGAGATAGGTGATCTTAGGGCCCGGTTATAGCGACCAAGAAAACGAAACAGGAACAATTTCCAGATCGAGAATTTATTATGTTTTCATTTGTTTTAAAACAAAAATGTTTCACTTATCGATGGCAAATAACTCAAATAATTTTTGGTAATGATAAAATTTTGAGTCGAACAAATACTTATGGTAAAAATCGCATTTATTTTCCTGATGGAATTTAATTTTTCGTACGAAAATTCCATCAGGAAAATAATCAAATGTATTTTTTACAAAAAATACGTACCTACATAATTGAAATTTTTATCATCAGAAAAAATTGTGTGAGTTATTTGCCATCGATAAATGTAGCATTGTGTTTCAAAGAAAATTAGATCACAGTTAATTATCGATTTGAAAAGATTTTCCTGATTCGTTTTCCTGATGGCTATAACCGGCCCCTTACGGTCGCCTCCCGGACTATAATAATAGCTTGGGAGAGATTTGCAAAACTAGATAAACACATATACTTTTCCTTTGACATATGAAATCCATTGAGTTATGAAAACCTAGTTGGAACCTCTATAGGAGCGTGGACATTGTTAAAATCGAATGAGGAAGGTGTCCGGAACTTCGAGTAAAACAAAAAGAATACGTATTCAACGTCTCCGATGGGTGTGTCATGTAGAGCGATTAAACAACTGTGCTCCACCTCGAAGGATCTTAGACGCCACCCCGCAGTTTTCTGGAGAAAAAAAGCCATGCTTACGGTGGGTGGCTTGACCAAGCAGGTCTCAAGAAACTTGAGGTTCAAAAACTAAATTAAATTCTTCCTTTAAACAATTCTTTTCAAATTTCACATGCAAAAATTAAAGACACTCGGTTCATTCCTGTATTGGTTATATTACAACATCTGAGCCAAAAGCAATAGCTTTATAGAAAAAACTTGCTAGGTACTATTTTTATATTCTAAGGAAGCTACCTTTTAAAATTATATAGGTATTTTTGTGCTTAAAATATTTTTCTAAACAATTTCTATAAATGCACAATGCATTCTTTTTTTTTTTTAAGGCAGTAAAAATGTCTCGATTTTCAAAGCACATCGTACCTACACGCTGCAACGCTCATTTTACAAAGCTTTCATCATACAAAAAAACGCTACACATTCCTCTGGCTTATATAAGCGACAACAATTCTGTGCAACAAAGGACATATTCTCCATTGTTAGAAAGACAAGAAAAAAAATACAAATTACTCCATCCCTGCTATTTGAAAAGGATACACAATTATGTAGCTTGTAATAAATACAAAGAGCTGGAGGTACCTTTCTTTGAAAACTGCATCACCAATTCTCCTTCCCTCAGCGTTACGCCAACGCATCCATCAGGGATAATGAAAAATATTATTATAAAAAAAAACTACTAAAAAAAAACTGACATTTCACTTTTCAAACTAATCTACCCAAGCTTAACATTTGAACGATGTCATCATCAGAAACTGAGACGAAAATTCCTAATTATACCCCGAGGGGTGAGCATGACGACAATGAAAAAAAAAGTCGTTTTAGGTTAGTCTCCTTTTGGAGATACCTATTTCTCTTGTGCTTGTGTGTGACTAGATTCGGTAAGAAAAAATGTCTAAAAAAAAAATCCGAGAACTTAAGGGGAAGTTTTTCACCAACGCTCCCTCACTTTAGGACAAAAACCGACTGTTTGATGATATTTTTTGTGTATTTGGTCTTCATTGCAAAACTAGCTTTAAAAAAATGCATGTACATACATATAAATAATATAAATTAAAATAAAAAATAAATTAAGTTTTGTTTTTATTCACTGCTGCAGTAGAGACCGCTTTCATCTGTAAGTGTCATGCCAACAAGCAGCAATGAGCACGTAAAAATTCAATTTCATTCCATGATGATTATATTGTACGAAATTTATGTTATCATTAAGTATCCTTGCTGGAAATTCCGCGCCTCCCGTCCAGCCTTCGACGGTAAGTAAAGTTCTGTACAGACAGATAAAAAAATGCATAGTGAACATTTCAATGCTAACACGAGAATAATTGGAGATAGAATATACAACAATCTGTGAAAAAAACATTTTCAAAAAAACTTCATCAAACTTTTTTTTTTTTGATTTTTTTATTAAAAAAAAATGCACAGATACCTACCTCCTATACATTCTGAAGCCAAATAACAGGAGCAATTCTTTGTCATATCAAACTCGCAGAAATACCGTACGCAAAAAGTGACGTCAGCGGCTATGGCAAACCATAGCTGGATATGGTGTCTCCATAGGATGTTTAAGTATTTTTATATTTTTTTTTTGTCATAAATACTCGTGGTCGTGATATAGCGCATTATTATACTTTTACATTGTTTAGATATGTGCAGTTGATATGAGAGTGGGTTTTGAGTTTTAATGGTTCAAGTGATAAAGTATGACTGGCTGGGGAAGCGGCGACAGTTAAGGATGCGAAAAATTCTGAAGCAACAGTACTACGGAAAAATAGTTTATGTAAATAAGTATAGGTACGTATATACCTACTACATATAAAATAAAATGAGAAAAAAGTGGCCGTGTGTTTTTGTACACAAAAGATGCATGCACATTTAAAAAAGTGTTGCCAGTGCTTTGTTGCATCAGATGCACTTTTGTAGCATACTTTCATTATAAAAAATATATTTTTCCGTTAAAAGAAGAATGTATTAAATCACTGACCAACTTTATTGTATAAACTTAGGTCTTAGGAGTCTTATTTAGATATGAAAATCTTTGCAAGAATTTTTTTTAAATAAGCCGGTACAAGAGACAATCATGTTTTACGATTTAACCATTTTATTCTTCAGATAATACCTTTCAATGCCAATGGATACCATTTCAACGGGTTTTGGCTAATTCACTTGGCAAAATTCACTGTGCCCAATTCACTGCGCACAATTCACTGCATGGACAACTCACTGTGAACAATTCACTGTAGAACACAATTCACTGTGGGGACCATAATTCACTGTGCACAATTCACTGTGTATAATTCACTGTGGGGCAATTCACTTTGATGGACGATTCACTGTGTGCATTTCACTGTGGTGCACTATTCGCGCACTGTTTTCGAAAAGAATGACCACAGTGAATTGTGTTCCACAGTGAATTGTGATCCACATTGAATTGTGCACAGTGAATTGTCCATACAGTGGATTGTGCATAGTGAATTAAACGGCTTCGCATTTTGACAGTCAATCTTTCGAAGTGATTAAACGATATGCCAATTAAAGAGTTTACTTTACGGTAGTAGAGCTCTTGAATTCAAAAATATTTTTGTGAAAGCCATTCAAATACATACAGGGTGATTGGTTTAAGGTGCACCAAACAGCTGTAGGCGGAAGGGGCAATTTTCTAAAAACCTGACTTACATGAGAACAAATTTTTTTTAAAACAATGGTAAAACCTACAAACCCATGTTATACCTTTTTGGAAAGCCAGAAAACTCTCCTTTTAATTTCTTTTGAAAAAATGTTGTAAATGTTATTTAATAAAATATTATGATCAACTGAGTCAAATGCTTTACTTAAATCGGTTTAAACTACATCAACTTGATATTTATTCCCAATTGAATTCAAAACATAAGACGAAAACACTGCCAAATAAGTCACTGTAGATCGCCCAGATACAAAGCCATATTTTGACTCAGATATGCATTCTTTAGTCAAAAACTCGATTTTATTTTTTATTATACTTCCAAATAGCTTAGGAATGACTCTGAGCTTACAAATTCCCCCATATTTATCGACCAAATTTTTAGAACCAGATTTAAATATTGGAACAAGATACGATTCCTTCCATTTCAATTGAAATAAGCCTTCAAATAAAGACTTATTAAAAATAAGTAAGGCCGTCTGTGAATTAGGTTAAAATTTTGGGTTAAATTTTCTACCACGACGAAATTTTGAAGTTGTTCGAGGTGGGATAAAAATTAGCCATTTGTTGTGTGAATTGGGTTGAAAGAGATTTTTTAAAAACACTACTTTGGCTAAAATTCCCTCAAGATTTAAGAAATTTCCCTTTCTTTTTCTTTCTTCAATTTAGTTAATTCTTTATTCAAAATCTAACTTGAAAGATACAAATTTATAAATTCGGTCTGAAAAATGTAACAAAATTTCAATTTTACTTATTTTTCTCGGTTTCGCAAAGTTAATTTCAAAGTGTTTTGAAACAATAGTCCCAAAATCTTTGCAAAAAAAATTCCCATTATATGGATAGTTTATTAATTCAGTATATGAACACTGCTAGTTTTCAGAGCTGCTGTTAAAAATTTCAAAGCAATCAAAAAACAATTATGTTTTTTGCAAAATGAACAACAATTTCAGGAAGTATTTTATATTTATTTTTCGTATTTTGTTTTCAATATCTGCGCATTATTACAAGGAATTTTTTGATGTGAACAAATTATCAAATTCTATCCTTATTTTTAATAGCTTTGTTTTTTTTTCGTCGTTAGACCCAACGCAAACAAGAATATTAAGATAATTTTATTTTTTAATTGGATAAGTTCAAACTTAGATTTATTTATGGTTTCCCAAGTACTCTTGCCTTTTTTGCGTCTATACGTTAATCGAAAAAAAAAACAAAACAAATACAATCTTCTTTATCTATCTTGAAACGTCAAATTTTCACTCATTTAGGTTAAAATTTAAAATTTGATTGAAATGTCACATTTATATTCCAAAAAATTACTTGAAAATGAAAAAGAATTTATTAAATAAAAAAAATTAAGACTGTCCAACAGCGTAGAGATTTTTTTTTAGATTTCCAATGAAATTCGGGAGTGTAGTGATCGAAGTGTGATACACGAAAAACCACAAGAATGAAAATATTTTGCAAAAAACAAAAATGTGTATCTATTTCGCGGAAGTTAAAACATCAACATCGGTGTTGGTAGACTACAGGGTCTGCAAATCACAACCTACATTTAGAAAAATCTATTCTTAAATTCTACTGAGAGCTGACAACCATGCAAAAGAAGCTGGAATCATGCACCAAATAGTTTTTTTGAAAAGTGTGCAATACCAAGTATTGTTATTTGTTTGGATGGATAGTTGCAGTCTGAAAATCCACATGAGTTTCGGTGGAATTTCGATACATTCATTTTTTTTCTCGCTAAGTCTAAATTGTCTCTCTCCGACAGTCTTTTATTCAATCGCTAATGTGGCCCAGCACTAAGAGAATGACATATTTTGCAAATTACCATGTCATTAAATTTACATATATCCATTTTGCAGGTATTTCACTTCATAAAATTCACACTTTAAAAATTTAACGCACACAATAACAATCACTGCCACAAAAACGAGATCATCACATGGTTAGAGTTAATCTCAACTTAACTCTGAAAATACGTTTTTCAATTCGTTTGACAGTCCGAGTTTACTCATAGTTAACTCACAAAATTGTCTGAGTTAAGATTGGATCAAATAAAATTAAATTTTTTAAAATTATACTGAAATATCTCCAGCAGAATATAATTTGTACTTGTAAACACTGGTTACATTTTTGTTTTTATTATAATGTATAGTAATTTGCTTTATTTTGTTTGTTGTTTGTTTTATTTTTTCATTGAAAATGGCATGTTTCGATAAACATGCCAGCATTTATATGCCATTTCCAATCAGAGTCTGTCCTGTACTGAAAAACTGCTTAGTGAGTTAACTCGAGATTAATTTATGCTCGGGATTAACTAGCTCTGAGGATAAGTCAGTGTTAACCCAACGAAAAACTGGGCCTTACAGGTAAGAAATAAAGTTTGAAAAACAAGGAGAGTTTTTTCAAATTTTGGTAGAGTAACTCTTCTTATACCGTTATTTTTTTCAGCTTTAAGTCAATTTTTAGAAAATTAGTCCTCCCGGCTAAACGGGGGATGATAGACCTCCCCAAAAGTGGCGGATGAGTGGATTTGTGAGATAGTTTGAGTGAATATCTCCTCAGCCAATTGACACAGAACTTTAGTGTAGTACTATAAAATATTCATTTTAATACGGTATATTATAATACCGACTTCTTTTCGGCTAAAATAAGATAAGCCCAAATTGGCGGATGTCCTTTATAAGATAATTTCCTTCGATATTGTATTGTTGCATGAACAATTTTATTGATTATTAATTAATCGATTAAAAATCTGATTAACTTTTCAATGATAATTCAATTATCGATTTCAATGACCAAAAAGTCATACATAAGATAAGTTATGAAACATCCAATTTTATTTTTTACGATTTTTTTTTATATTAAGTTACTTTTTAATTTTTACAATATTTATTAATGGGTGAATTTACAACAGAAGCATTTGTAAGATATAAAAAAAAACTTAAGATTATCTTAACCAATTAAATCTTGAAGCATCAAATGAAAACCCATTCTTAAATTAATTGCAAACAAGTTTTTTCCTTAGCAGCTGAGACATGCTATTCAAAGATAGATAAAAATTGTCAAGTTTTTATGTCAGTGGCCTTTAGAGATACTCTTTTGATATGAAGCACTCAAAACACACACACCACACAGTCTTTTTTTCATCCTTAATGACCCAAAACCAAACGAACTAGCATTTAGGATTAGAAAATGGGTGAAAGGTTTCAATGATCCCCTCTTTTATTTTTATTTTATGTAACTCAATAAGCTAATGGAGTGTAGATGAGAAAGCGTTTTATCTTTGTGTATGCGGATAATGATTCCCGTACGTGTCAAGTTCTTAGCCCCTTCTATGTATATCCTAATGGAATTCAATACATACAGTACGTACTAATTATCTCTTTTACGTCAGCAACACTTTCGATGACACACAAACGATTCGAGAATAAAAAAAGATATAAAAAAATGATGAAAATCAAGAGCTAAAATCACGAAGGAACGAACGAGAGTAACCTACTTTCCTTCATTTCTATTTCCAGCCCCAAAACGTACTCAAGGATTTCCACACAGAGCTAAAAATAGAAATTTCCACCATGTCGCATGGGGTCGATCAATATTTTGACCGGCAATTCTATTTTTAGATAAAATGGTTGTTCATGAAAATCCTTGAATGCAAGGATAACCTATATATACAAATATCCACTCTCGCTCTGATATTGTGTATGAATTTGTATTTGCATTTGTTTGTATGGGTAAGGTTTTTATGTGCAAAGTGCTGCACCATCATCACCGAGTGAAGCAGCAATCTAAAGCATGTAACATTCACTTACCTCGTTTGTGGGGTGAAGGTACACAATGTGTGTATGTTTTGCAATTGCAAACTTACCCCCAAACCTTTTTCCTTTTATTTTTTGTATTCCTCAAGGGATATTGGAAAATAAATTTCCGCACAGGAATTGAAAACACTATGAGGTGGATGGCATGTACAATACAAACAGAGTTGCCAGATGTCCCGTTTATATAGAAATTATTTATTTTTATTGCCTTGTCTTTTTAAGGTAAAAAAAATGCAAGAAAGTAAAAAAAATATGTAGTCAGTTAACTGTCAAATTTTCGTCCTCAAAGTGCGAACGGCATCGCATTTTACATCCGTGGCCATGACTATAAAGCTTATTGAAACTTGACGAAACAGGTTCTTGCTAAAAAAAAAAAACTTATATTTTACACTTCTGTTTGCGTTCTTGCTATGAAATAGCCGCATAAGAAAATTAATTCCTTGAAAATTCCTTTTAAGAATATCGCATATCACTTTTGAATTCCAACTCATTCAATCGATGAAAATTAGACTTATCGCTGAAGATCATTAACTTTTGAAAAATGTTTCGACAATGAAAACGCGTGCAGCTGACATAGTGAAGTTTTTTTTCTTTGATAACACTTTGTCATACAATAGGCCCCAAACTCAAATCTTTTATGTATTTTAGCTCACCCTTAAGATAGACTGACATCTTTAATCAGTGAAGTTAGTTTTTATAACGAAAAAGAGTAATCCTTCTCAGTTGTAAAGTTGTTGAAAAGTAAGTACAAGCTTTTATGACTCCGATTAGATGTAATAAAATTTAACATTCATGTAAGATCACATGTTTGCAAAAATACCAGGCCTAATTATTGCAAGAGCCAAATCTTGTTTGCGCATTAGTTTTACACCAGTCAATTGAATGCAATTATTTGAGAATTTATCATGCAATCGTTTGTATAGTCTTCTCATTCTTTGTAATCGTGTAAAATAACAAACATACTATTACTCAAAAGAAAACAAAAAATGCAAAGAACAATACAAAAGAATGCAAAAGATTTCAAGGAATGCAAATGAATGCATAAATTCTCAAATGATTGCATTCAATTGATTGCTGTAAGATAGACAAGAAAAATGAGTACAATTTTTTTGATGTGAAAAAAATAAAGCTTGGAAATCAAAGCCTTTACCTCCTACGCCATAAGCTACAAATTGGTATGGGAATGCGTAGGAAAACTAAACGAAATGGGAAGAGAAAACAATGCCACTCTATACTGGGTATCAGGCCACGTTGGTATAAGAGGCAAAGAAGAGGCAAAGAAGAGGCAAAAACACTGCTCATAGGGCCTGAACCTTACTGCGGATTTGGCGAAAACCTCATAAAGACCAAATCAAAAAGAAGAGGAGTCCAAAAGAACCCTTACCTGGAGAGGACTCCCTAAGCTAAGCAGGCAAAACTTCTACTTGGGAACTACAACCAAGGAAAATTTAAAGACTGGTATTAGCCTCAGTAGAAACAACCTCAGAATCAAGGCAATAGGTCTGGAGGAGAAGCTGTAAATTGAGAATCCTCATCAGACTCTGTACAGGGACACAATAGATCTTAAGGTTGCAGTGCATATAACCCCAATTATAATTCATTCATGTGAACATGAAGTCAATGCTGAATGATTTTAAGTACTTCATTCAAAAAATATTGTATTCTTATATAAAAACTTTCCGGCTATATATTATAAACATGATTTTAAAATCAATAAAAGCAAATCAAAAAATTATATGAAGTCAGAAATATTGGATTTCTTTGTTTTAAATAATTTTTTTTCGGGTGCTATCTAAAGTTTAAAGGATACTGTAATACAGCGTTTTTGCAAACAGTAAATCTACTACACAAGGAAACTCTTAACGCTAAGGTAAGGAAGAAGTCAAGAAAACATAATTCTAATACGTTTACACCCCCACACGAAATAGGGATCTTAGAAGGATACTAAGCACCAATCTGGAATTACTGCAACAGTCTATGCGTTTTATAATCTTGTTTCAAACTTTGACTTGGAAATATACGAGAACCAGGGTGCTATGTAATCAGAGTTTAACGAGACATGCATATTCTTAAGTGCGGCACAATCAAGGCGGATTGCTCCAATATCTTGACATTTACGTGTGAAGTGCGACATGAATTGCATTCGCGTTGTGGTTCTAAGACACTATAACCACCATCATAGCATAGCAGAGAATTCGATGTTGCAACCAGGCGATAGTCTTGAAGAGCTGCTGCTTTCCAAATTGCTGCAGTACTTGCGAATTCAGTGAAATCATTTTGAATATTTTACCTCGAGGGTTTTAACGCAAGGCCAGGAGAACAGAACAATATTAGCGTCACATTTATGTATACAAGAACGGGAACACGTTTCGCATCTAAGTGTGTGTATTTTCTATATTAAATGCATACATACCTTCCAGAGTCAAATCTATTTCTTTATGTACATACATATATTTATCTAGCTGCTCTAAGGAAGAGAACGCATTTTTTAACACATTTCGCAGAAGCACTAACGGTGGAATTGAGTGGAGAAAATTTTCAACTCATGGTAAGGGGTTATAGAAGAATGAGGACGATATAACGGCAAACGACGAGAAATGAGAAGCATTGTCGAAATAGTTTAGCTTCCTGGATTAGAGAGACGAAATTTATTTATTCGTGAAATTTTTCCTCGGGTTCCTTTTGATTTAAAAAAAAAAAAGTTGAGTAAAGTACGGTAAAGAGGTAATATAATAAAATCCAAAATGACTGAGTGCATCTTATAAGTTATTTATGATAACAAAGACTTTATATATGTACAAGTATAGTTATGAATACTTGAAGAATTCGTTTACGGTATCTTGGAATTATGTTCAATCGAAAAAGTTCAGCTAGAAAGTAGCATAATCGCATATTTTGTTGAAGTACAGTTGTTTGGTTTACCTTGGCATGTAAAGAGTATATCGACAGATGTGCTTTATATTTAAAGTTAAATTATTGTTGTATGGATCGTGATTTAGAGAGTTATAAGAAGTTCCTTAAATAGTTTTGAGTTTTAGTTTAATTTGTATATTAACTTTTATTGATTCAGTTTACTTGCAGTCGCGTCTGTTGCTTTTTGATTACTGGACAAGGTAGATTGGTAGTATTCAATAGGCAAACCAATTAACGAAGAAGTGCCGGGGCTCACATTCGAAGAAATCAATATGGCGGTGAAAAAATACAAAAAAGATAACTGATTGCACAAGTCGGGATACCCTCTCAGTTCTGAGGTAAAAATATGGGAGACATCGAGAAAATGACCTGATATCTAATTAGTGATTTGGGAGAGATACTTTCTCCCAATTCAAAACGGCAAGAGACATACGCGAAACTGCGATAGCTACCGTTCAACAAGCTGAGTCACATATAATGAAGATCTTTGAACGAGTGTTAGTACGAAAAGAAAGGGTGGATACTTTCGACCAAAACTCACAACAATAAAAGGAAACAACACATACCTACTATTTCTAATTTCCTTTTTTGGTATTTAAAATGTTTTCTGTTAAGATTCTACGTATACATTAAAACTATGTGCTCGAAATCCGCTCTAAGGTTTTTGATGTCTTTTTAATTTTTTACATAAAAAATACTGTAAAAGAATTAAATCAAATTTCAATTGTGATTGCATTCAAGAGAAATCTCAATTAAATTTGATATCAATGGATTAAAATCGCTAAATTCATAATGACTTTGAACTTCAAGTTTTCTCATTCCCCATTCAATTTGAATTCAGTAATTTAAATCATTGAATTCAAAATGATTTCAGAATTAAGCCTGTTCAAATTCCATTCATTTTGAATTCACTTATATCATCACAGAATTATTTTGCATTCACTGACTTAAAACACTGAATTCAAAATTAATTAATAATTCAGAGTGTTTAAATCCCATTTAATAAAATTAATCAATTCAAATATATCCTTCAGGATTAAGGATGTTTAGTTACCATTCTCCTTAGAATGAAAAAAAAAATACAATCGCATTAGAAAAGATACAATTTTATACAAAAAAATTGAGAGACTGAATTAAAAATGAATGGGATTTAAATCACAGAATACAAACTAAGGCCCGTTTGCTCATACTCGACATAAGGCCTTAAATATAACTTAAATTTTTAAGTTCCACTTAACAGTTTGCACGAAATTCAAAGTTAATCATAAATGTGCTAAGGTTGAACTTAATTTAAGGGGAAGAAAAGGTAGCTCATAAATACTTATGTATGTTTTACTTAAGAATTTTTAAGGTACATTTATACCTTAAAAAAAGTTTAATTCCAGAAATTTTTTATTAAAACTAAATAAAATTTATATTTTTGCATCGAATAGAGCCAAATATAAGTATATTTTGTTAATTTTGACAGCCGGCACATAACCATGCTTTAGAGATTTATAATTTATAGTTTAAATGTATATATAGAAACAAATGTTGGTACTATTTAGAAAAAATTAAATATTTTGTTAATTTTGATGCCCAAAAACAAATATAAAAATATTTTGTAGTACATAGCCATTTTATTCACACTAAACAAAACTAAACAAACACAATCATAATCGGAGACACAAAAACAAAACAATAAAACGTCACTATTTGAATGAATTTAGCTTTAGAATTTAGAAGAAAAAATTGGTTGAATAGGATTTGAACACGCTGAATTCTCAGTTCATTTTTGAAGCCAGTGACTTCGGCACGTTTGCTCATGCTCTTCATGAATCTACAACATAACTGGGTTAAACTTAATTCTTGTGTTTGACATAATTTATTCTAGGTTGTTACAAAAAAAATATGTTCTACTTAGCTATGATTTAGTTTCTTGATAGAAATCTCAGTCAATTTTGCACGAACTGTCAAATTTATTTTATTATTTTTCTTTTTATCTCTATTACCTACATATATGAAGTTTAACAAATATTTTTGGTGTTCTTTTTCTTTTTTTTAGTGAAATTTACCTTCTAGATGTGATAAAATTAATTTTTTCTTCTGAATTCTGAACCCAAAAAGTGACGTTTAATATTGTTTTGTTTTTGTGTCTCCGATTGTTATTGTGCGCGTTTAGTTTTTTTTTTTAATAAAATGGCAAGAAAACTACAAGATATATTTAAATTTGTTTTTGCACGTGGAAACTAACAAAATATAGATATTTTTGGCCTTATTCAATGCAAAAATATTAAGGGTTATGTAGATTTGATAAAAATTTACTGGAATAAAACTTTTTTAGGGATAAAATGTAGACTTCAAATAGTTCTTAAGTAGAACCATTGAGTTTATACACTGAGGCCCGTTTGCTCATACTCTACATAAATCTACATTTTAACTAAGTCAAACTTAATTTCTATGTTCAACATAAATTATTCTACGTTGTTAGAAAAAAAAAATATGTTTAACTTAGCTATGATTTAATTTCATGAGAGAAATCTCAATCAAAATGTCAATTTGCCCGAAAAGTCAAATTTATTTTTTATTATTTTGCAGTTCACGTTCTTTTATTTTAAGTTTAACTTTATATTTGGTGTTTTTTCCATGTTTTTTTTAGTATAATTCGTGGGTATAAATAAAACAAATGTTTATCTTTAAATACCAATGCGAAAAAGTGACATGTTGTTATTTTGTTTTTGTGATTCCGATTGTGATTGTGTGTGTATAGTTTATTGTAGTGTAAATAAAATGAATGGAAATAGTTGAAGTATGTTCTTACATTATTTTTTTTTTTGGACGGTAATATACAAGCCATTGTTTTTTGGTTTAGTTTAATGCCAAAATATCATGTGTATTTAGTAACAAGCCAAATTTTCTGGAATATAACTTTTAAAAACGTTGAAATCTGAATACATTTTTAAATTCTGTGTTCTGAATTCAAAATGAATTGGGAGTTCAACTCGTTGCAGTCTGCATTCAAATGAATGCCACCACGAAATGATTTAATTCTTTTACAGCTCATTGAGTATACACAGAATTTTATTGCAGAAAAGCCGTTATCTGAACTGATCTCCTGTTTGGCTGGTCCGCGTCAGATTAAACGCGTGATTACCCTAAAAAAAGGTTAGGTAAATAGTATAGATAATAATAATTTTTTTAATATGATAAATAGAAATTCTGATATAACTATAACTTCTTTCTGGTATATTCAACTGCAAAAACAAGTTATGCACCAACTTGTTGAAGACAGAATATTCTAAAAGTTTGGAGTAAAAAGTTTTTTTTTCATCAATAGCAACGCAGTTTTTAAGCTACAGAAAACGACAAAAAAACGTGAAATAAAGTGGTGATGAGATAAACTTTAACATAAAAACATAAAACTAATTTTTTATAGACAATTTAATCAATCGCAATTACTTGTATGGATTTAAATTTTGTTGAATCTTCATCAGCACTAAGTAGGTATGGCTTAAAATTTAATAATTTCAACTTAGTATTGACATACCTACCTATCTACATAATTATAAAAAGTTTCTTTTTTTTAGGTATACACTATATACACATACATTTTTGAAATTCCAAAAAAAAAAAAAACATAAAGTAAATGAACTTTAAATGACAAAATGAATATAAAAAACACATACCAGTACATTTTATAACAAAATAATCATTAAAATTTACCTAGCCACGCCGTATTGTGCAGCACCTGTTCCATTACATAGTGACACGATTTTCATAATTACTACAAAATGTTAAAATACAATTAAGGTTCATCTCCTCCATAAATTAAGTGCAGTCCTGCAGAATGCAAGGCTTAATGATAATCGCCAACAGCGTAATTTGTAAGCAGATTATTTATTTTTCTTTTCATGTTGGACGGATATAATAAAATATACATATTTCTTTTTTTGTTTTTCAAATTTACATTTTTAAATTATGAAATTACTAACCAAAGTGATATGCCCTTAGTCTTTAAACACATAACATTTTTATATGTAAACATTAAAATTAAATCAATATTTCTATCAAAAAGATAACTTTTTTTTATAAAACGTAGTTTTATTTGCATAAAAGCAAAATAAATCTATTTTAATTCGAGAGAATGGCATAAAACGAAAAAAAACTTCAAGTCTAATTTAATTGCTTTGAAAAATGAAACAATTTACAATATTTGCATGATGAATGCTTTTTATAATTATATTATTTAACTTATATAATTTGGATGTAATCGATGGAACTTGATGATGCTTCACTTAATGTCCTCATGCCCTCCATGACCATTTTTCTATTAATTACATTAGGTAATCTTAATGGTCTTTTTTTAAATTCCTTTATTCTTTATCCAACAATTGTTAGAATAAATGTCAACATATCTAATGGTGATTGACCATTTTTTATATTATTTTTAGAATAAATTGAAAATGTCAGTGCCCTAGGATATAGACTCTAGAACTAGATGCGAAATTCATTAATAATTTCACTTCACGAAGAAAGCTTCAATCTGAAGAGGCAATTGTATACTGCCTCCTTTATTCTCGAAATAAAAGATTGATCGAAAGTTGTTATAATGTTTGCAAATGGCGTCGTATGTCAATCATATTTGTCATTTGTTAACTAGACAAGTGCAAAATACACACGAATAGACAATGAAGCTCGTGGAATAACTGTTAGTTCAATCAAACTAATAAAAAGAAATAACAAAATTCATGTAGTTTCAATTTCTTCAAAAATGTGTATAGGGGAGGGTCTTTTGTTCACAGAATGAAAAAGCACCTGTGCTCGGGTTGCCGCGGTAGCGGGGGCGTCGTTTAAAGGTGTCCTCTCAAGGTTGCGTCCGAATATCTCGAAAACGTAGAAAAAAATTGTTAAAAAAATTAAGCTGACAAAATTTTCTGCAATTTTGTTTCACACATTATATGGCAAAAAAAAAAAACCGTCTTTGAGATAACCTCTCTGCAAAATGCCAAAAAATTGTTTTATCGCCAAACTTCTTGTTCTTACATATAAAGTTGTGAATTTAAAAAAATGAAGAAAATCAAACTAGCTTCAAGAACATATGCACCATTATTTATAATTAAAAATTTATCTCTAACTGGTGAAAAGATAACGCAAAACCCATACTCACCAAACCCAATACATTACTTGCAACAAGTTAGTGCACAAATACCTACGTAGTAAGGGTATGGGGATTTGCATAAGAAGCAAAAACAGCTAAAATTCTGCTTATCATTATTTTCAGAATTTGGATAATCAGAGCGTACTCCTTCTTAAGAGTTAAACATAAATATAGCTTACTTTTTTTGTAATAAGAAATTTTGTTATAAAATACAAAACTATTTCATTATTTAATGACCATAATTAATTTGTTGTTTTATAAATAAAAGAATTGAATAAAAAACAAAAGCAGGATTTTAAGCCAGAATTTTGAAAACCAGAATTTTAGAAAGCAGAATTTTGTCAACCAGAATGAAAAAAAAACAGAATTTTGAAAAGTAGAATTTCGAAACCAGAATTTCGACCCGCTCCCATTTTGAAGACCTTAAGCAGAGGAAAGTTAAATTGTTGAAAGAGAAAAAAAGCAGAAACTTCATTATACATAACAACTGCTTATTGGAAAGAATCAAGAAAAGGCAGTCTTTCAAATGAAATTATTTTTGTACCCCTTTTCGTCATCCACAACCTAATTCAATAATTTTATTTATAATATCTTCACGGAACATAACGCAATACAAAGAAAAGTTTTAAACATAATTTGTATCCCCTATCTTATAATATGCTCGCAAAGTATCCAGCTGATAATGTTTTATCCGGTAAAATCAAGTTCCGGACCAATTATTAGAACACCCATAGTAAGTGAGTCGAAAAGTATATGAACTATTTATACAGTTATAGGTACGACCGACTGCTGTGACGTAACAATAAAGAAGTGCCAATTAAACTTTACCATCATAGAAAGCACAAACTTAATGCTTATCCAATTTATTTAACACTCTTCAATGACCAGGGGAATTCAAGGAAAACATTGCAAAATAGACGAAACCGTCTAAAAACTGCTGCTGCCACTGCCTCCATCTTCAGCGGCAGAGACCAAACTATTTGTATTTGTTATAATAAACCAAAACTCAATTTGGAAGAGCTCCAAAGTCAACACTGTATACGACGAGCGGCGGCAACGGCGACGGTGAGGACAGCAAAGGATGCGTTTTAATGTAAAAGACAAAGTTTTGCCTCGGTTGGGGCTTTGCCACTCAGCCAGGAACCAGGAAACACCTCCTCTGCCATTGGCAATGATCTAATTTTAACTCTGATTTTCCTCTTTCACGTTGTATAATAATGGAGGTATATAGGGTCCTTTCTCTTGTTCGGTTCAGTTTCATTCTATGGCATTGGAAAACTGCTTATCCATCTTCTATGGCAAAACAACTGAATTAATTCAGACTTGAACAAGTTGGTAAATAGCCTCAGCCATTGTCAAATAATAGCCATGTGTAGACAACGTTAGAAGGAAGGTAAATATATAAAACGGGTGCTTCTGACATTGTAAAGAATGTTCTATTTAATAAATGTGGAACAAAATTTAAGTAGATGGTTTTATGTTAAGCAACGAAACCAAAAAACAGCAGGAGATGTTCAAAATTAAATGAACTATTTTGAATGAATTTGAATTCTCTTGTTAGCCACAACTTTAAGCAAATATTGTAAGGGAAAGAAACTTCAACAGAACCGGAAATGAAAATATCACTAAAGTTACAAACAATAGTAGAATTCGTAGGAAAACTTGCATAGTGCGTCATAGTCTTTTGAACTTTAAACTTTTATCATAATTTAATTAATAAAAATATTAATGGAATTGATGGTTCTAAATGAAATCACAAAGTCACAAGTGTAATAAAAAAAAATATAAAAGTTTGGTTGCTGTCAAAGAATAGAAGACAAAGTTATAGAAGAACTTTAACTTCTCGCAGAAGTGTAGGGTGGCAACAAGTCTCTTTTATCTCTTTTGACTTGGTTTCTTTAAACCTTCAGTCAACAAATAAGGGAATAAATAGCCGACTTCCAATCGCCGAGCATTAAGAATGGAATCCAGATAGTTTTCCGTGAAATGAGGACTCAATTTACTTGTTATTATAATTAGCTTTTTGTACTATGAGCCAAAAATTACCAAACCTGTCTAAGTGAGCCAAAGAGTTTTACAACTTACTTCCCTTGTTGCCTATAAGTATCAGAGCTGTAAAAGAATGAAACCAATTGCGAATGCATTCACGTGAAGTATGAATTCAATTTGATATAAATGAATTAAAATCACTGAATTCAAAATGAATTCAGAATTTACTTTTTTCATTCCCCATCCTTATTAACTTTGTATTCAGTGATTTAATCAATGAATTCAAAATGCTTTCAGAATTATGCATGTTCAAATCCCATTCATTTTCAATTCAGTGACTTAAATCACTGAATTATATTGCATTGACTGACGTAAATCACTGAATTCAAAATGAATTCAGAATTTAGAGCGTTTTAGTCTGATTCAATAAAATCGACCAATTTAATTAACCTTCAAGATTAACGATGTTAAGTTGCTATTCTCTTTATTCAAAATGAATGGAATTTAAACATGCTTAATTCTGAAATCATTTTGAATTCTGTGAATTAAATCACTGAATTCAAAATTAATTGGGAACTCATCTCGTAGCAGTCTTCATTCAAATGAATGCATTCATAAAATGATTTAACTCTTTTACAGCTCTGCTAGGTATCTATAGATTTAGTACTATTTTACTGATAATCATTAATATTTAATACTGTTTGTGCTTAATGATATTTGCAATTGGTCACAGGCATAAATGCGCTATCTGATGTTGTACCCCAAGAAAGCTATATCGGACCCTTACTGTTCTTCAGAAATATAAAATTCTAATTTGTGTCTGGTGATTTAATAGAAATCTTTTTTGCGAAATGACAACAATAACATTTCTGAATAGAAAAAACCAAACAGAATCGATAAAAAACTAAAAGATATGTAAAGTGCTCGAAGAAGAAGACAACCAAAATTCTTTAACATTTAATTTTGTTGTGTAGAATTTGTTTGAAACTCATAGTTTGTTGTGTACATAATATGTTTCTCTAAAAAAATTAACTACCTAGAGCTGTAAAAGAGTTAAATCATTTGGTGATTTAGTTCATTTGAATGAAGACTGCAACGAGATGAATTCCCAATTCATTTTGAATTCAGTGATTTAATTCGCAGAATTCACAATGATTTCAGAATTAAGCATGTTAAAATTTCATTTATTTTGAATATATGACTTAAATTACTGACTTCAAAAATGAAAACAAATCAGAATGCAGCGTGTTTAAATCCTATTCATTTGGAATTCATTTTTTTAAATCACTGAATTAATCCGCATTCAGTGATTTAAATCCAAATTATTATGAATTCAGTCTCTCGATTTTTTTTGATTTTTTTGTATAAAACTAATCTTTTCCAATGCGATTGTAATTTTTGTTTTATTCTTAAGAGAACAACTAAACATCAACTAAATTGAATGATTTTATTTAATGGGATTTAAACGCTCTTAATTCTGAATCCATTTTGAATTCAGTGATTTAAGTCAGTGAATGCTAAATAATTCATTGAAAATGAATTGTATTTGAACATGCATAATTCTGAAATTATTTTGAATTCATTGATTTAAATCACTGAATTCAAAACGAATGTGGAATGAAAAAAATTATTTCTGAAGTCATTTTTAATTCAGTGATTTTAAATCATTTAGGTATATCAAATTGAATTCAGACTTCACTTGAATGCATTCGAAATTGTTTGAATTCTTTTACAGTTTTGTGTTCTTATAGATAGAGGAACATTGTAAACCACGTATGTTGCCCTTATATCATGCAACGATTCGAGACAATGACAATCCTATAATACGACCAGAATTTGTAACTGCGGCTGCAGCACAAGTTCACTCAAATTCAATTTATGCGTATGCTGCTTAGTAATTTTTGACATTTGACAAACAAAAAAAAAACAAAAACGAAGCAAAGTGACTGATGTTCTATGCTATACCATTCTGGACAAGCTTGTAACTTATGGCCAGTTTCTCCAAACACTTTTAAATATTTATTGGTTTGTTAAATCTTAAAATGGCATTTTTCAATTTCACCAACCACTTTCAGTTTTAAAAGAGCCAATAAAATAAAGTCTCATTTTGTTCCAAATAAATTTTAAAGGCGTCTTAAAAATGCAAGACAAAGAGAACGTTGAAATTATTCGATTGATATGCTCTCGTCTCGCTTTCTCTAATGAAAAAGAGCCATGAGTGGTGAATAAAAATCCGTGGTTGGCATCAAGTTTCCTCATTTTTAAAAAATTCACCTCCTTATGTTGGTGCAAACCATTTTAAGCTAAAATGCCATCAAATTTTATTACTCCGTTAACTTAAATGCTTTTAGGTGTATTTTGGTGAAACTGGACATTAATGAACTACATTTTGACATTGACAGCGCTACATGCTACATAATGGTGTACAGCTAGTAAATCAAAAATCGTATTTTTATGCCGCTAATATTCAAAGAACAGCTAGAAAATCAAAAATCGTAAGTTTATGCCGCTAATATTCAAAAACAACGCAAAAGATCATGCACTGTGAATTCGATATCTGACTTAATTTTCACAATAAAATTACCAAGCAAAAACACAGAAGACCCAGATGCTACACACGTTGCATCCTTTCTTTGGTATGAATGGTTTCCGTGCAAGCAATACATAGCTATCGTTTAATTTGACAAAGAGTCAAATAAACTACTGGGGTTCGCTGGATTACTGTTGCTAACCAAAACGTTTATAATGCAAAATGACACTAAATACAAAATTTTGTAAAAACAGAAGTCATTTGAATATCAGGAAGCAAATTACAATGATATGATAAAATTCATATCTAAACTTTGGTGAGATCATGTAGTTGAAGGGTATAAAGAACCAGCAAAGTAATGTGTAGGCATAATTTTGATTAATTCAATCCCTTGTACAACACATGTTATAATCAAACTCTCCTCAGTAAACATACATAATGAATTACTATTCATGTAGCACCTATTCACCGACCCACTTATCGTTAATCATAAAGCACGTTCCTCATCACTCTCACTCATTTAACAGAGCGACGGCGACGTGTCGGTGGCGGTGGTAGTATAGCAATGACAGTATCGCTATATGGGTTGCTTAGAACTTTTGTCAGTCACCTTCAATCTCACCATTAACAGCCTTGTCACTGCATACATAAGTTCCTAGACAGCAAACGTAAATCTTAATCCAATCTTGCCGCTCCATTATGTCGATAATAATATTGATTCACATCCTTCATTTAGAGTCCTTACAGATTTTTCGTTTTTTTTTTTTTTTCTTCTTTTATTTGTTCGTTACATATTATTATTTTTATACACTCCTTCATTGAAATCGAAACATGGAGCATCAAAATGAGACTTAGCATTAATCTAACTCTGTGTGTCTTGATTACCGAACGATAAATATGTTGGTAGGAGTTTGCGGGAACTCGGCATAGGTGAGATATGATTATGTAACTCAACGGTGGCGAACAGCGAATGATTCTCATCCATTGTATGAGGATGACAGGCCGCACAAATTATATCCTCGGTACACATGTCAAAAGTGCTATCATCAGTCAGGGTAAACTTTGTCGGCATTCGTTTTAATCTGGTGCAGGAAATCTGCCATATATTTTTTTTTTTTTTTTCATTTCTTTTATAACCTTCGAAGTGGGGTTGGAAACTTTGTTTGTTTTCTCATTTATAAAGCTCGACTGTGTGTTGCCAACTGATTTTGATTTAAATTTTTCATTTCAAGAAAAAAAAAATTGTTAGCTTTAAAAGTGTGCCCATACCAAAGAAACATTTCAAAAACATTTTAGAAACATTTATTAAATGAGGAAACATTTCAAAATCATTTTAAAAATGTTTCTTTTGGTGTGAACGCTTGAAAAAAAAATTTGAACTATTTCTTAAATGACACAGGAAGAAATTTAAGTGGTTATTGTATAGTGAAAATCTTGAAATGTCAAGTGGATGACTAAATGCGTAACACGAAACATTTGAAATCTTTTTCAAAAAATTAGACATTTTAGTTTCCAAAAAACAAACGTAAACCGTATATTTGAGAATATCTGTTATTTTTAAGGTCCTTCGTCCATTTGTAGCAATGTAACGCAATATAAAAAACAATACACACCACTGTCATGAATTTGCTTGTGAGCTTCGTTACGTTTCTCAAGGCCCTTCCGGATCTAAAATGCTTTTGCATTTTTTTGTTTTTAACAAATAGAAACACATTTCAGAAAAGTTTATTTAAAAATGTTTTTTGGTCTGGACTATGAACCTTTAATAACAAAAAAAAAAAACACCTTTAATAACAAAATTTTGATTTAACGCAACACTTGATTGCAAACAAAAACATGTCACACAATAATGTCATTTTAATTTGACTGACTGAAAAAAAAAATAAATCCATCGAACCAAAACCATTTTTAAAGAGTTAACTTTTTCGAAAATCTGGAAAATATTTCTTTTTTTTTTTTCACTTGAATTTGAGTATTAAATATTGCAAACTGTCCTGTGGATTAAAAAAGTTCTTCAGCAAAAAAACAATTTCATGTAATTGGCAACATTGTTCTATAGCCTCATCTATTATATAGTGGTGGCTTTGTCGCTGAATACGAAAAGGTTTAAATTAATTAAGTGTTGAGAGAGGAAAATAAGGGGAACACGGCACAGGTAACAGACAGCGGTAGAGTATGAAATATGGGGTGCTCGGATAGTAGGATATATTAGAAATGAAGTGACGCGTTAAATTGGAAATTCACAACTTATGTGAGATCGTCGACAGATTGCAAACTTTTAATCAGAAGTTTGTCTAGCTGCATTAAACATAGACTAGCTATTATAAAATAGCGAAAATAACTATTTCTAAGGAAATTCTGATAACAAAAGACATATGATTAAAGTTTTCAAAGTTTTTTTTTATTCGATTGAAAACGGTTCTTCAGATTGGTCTATAAAGTTGACGACCCATATAGTTTTTGCTTTTAATATAATTAATTAATAAATTCATCTTGAAAGTTGTTTATTAACCTAAATTAAACTGTGAAAAGTCATATAATTCAGACCATAGGTACTGTGGAACTTTAATTATTTAATTTAAAACATTTAAGTTAATTGTTTTTTAAATTTTAATGTTTTTAATGAATTTATATCATATTGTCATATTTGACGTACTTTAAACTGTATTTTACTAATAAAATCATTATTTTAGAAAACAATATAATTAATATTTTAATATAATTATGACCAACAGTGCCAATAGGTACGTGTGTCCAATCTATCTATGAATGTGAACTGCAGAAATAAATCAGTAATTCATCAAAAGCCTGCATTTGGCTTAAATAACTTGTTTATGTTAGATATATGGATTTCAAAAATATTTAAATTTATCTCTGTGCTCTTAATCAGCAAAATTAATTTCTAACTTAATTTGAATCGTAAAATATTTTATTAGTTTGCGTTAACATAACTATACTGTGTGCTAACATGATTTCAATAACGATAGCATCGATAGCAATAGTTATATTATGAAGAGCCAACGACACAAGTAAGTGCGACTTGATGCCGTCACGCCGCTCTGCCGCCCGCATTACTGACTATATTTAAAGGCCATCATTTTGCACCACCAATCGAGTTTGCCTTATTGTTGTGTTGTCAATGTGCATCCATTGAACCCTGAATTTAATAATAACGATTGAGTGCTCAAAGTTGTTGAGTTGTGAATAGAAATGAGTTTGTATTTTTTTAACTCCATTGATTTATTGATCACTTCATTTCTATTCAAATGGATTGAATTCAATTATTTCGTTGAACAACATTAATTTTGACAAGTAACAGTTATTTTTTGCAAATTTTGTTTAATTGGAAAGAGTACATTTTGGTGCATATATGTAAATAGGTTATTTTGTATAGCCTATTAAATTTTAAATATGGTTACAGAATAAAAATATTAAAAGGCACGACACAAATTTGCTCTTGTGGCAAGTTACCTATGAGCTTAAAACAACCTTCCATAAAATTATTGTAAGTAAGTATATGAAATTATATCTTAAATTTTAATTATTTAAAAATAAATAATTAAAAAAAAAATAATAAAAATAAATAATTTGAAAATCAACTTATAACAAACAAGAATTTGCTGAGAAAATCGTGGTATGCCAGTAATTTTATTGTATTAAAATATATTAAGAGACTACCCAAGTAACATCGTTAAAGCTGCAAGTACTTAAAAAGTTTTTAAATAGCTCTAAAAAAGTTAATCTCAAGGCTTCTGTTCTATTTCGAAAACCTTTGCAGCTATTGGCGTTTTCTTCTAAAAGACCGTCTCTATATTGAAGTTTGACAACAACTTGCAGCTCTATTATCTTATAAAGCATTTGGCTCTACAATTATGCTCCTAAACAACGTTTGAAATGACACTATAAAAGCATTACACACTCAACGTCTTTGCGCTGCAGAAAAGCTTCTAAATAGCAAATAGAGTTCTTTTAGAGGCTCAATGGAACTGTTTGTTTGTGTTTGACCGGCACCACGCGATTTTTACTATTCAACTTTTAAATAATTACATTAATATAAATGTAGTTGTAGGTCCATAATTTTTGTTTGTGTTTTATATACATAGAGTTCTTCTGGCAATCTTATTTTTAGCGCTTAGTTCATTTTTATATTAATTTTAATATTGGTTAAATGGATAGCTTTTTAGAAGTTCTTTTGCAGCTCTATAGTTTATTTATTTTCGTCCAAATGACAGGCATTCGTGTTTTTTTTTTGTGCTTTTAGAGCTATTATGAAACACAAAACAAAATCATGATATAAAAGTGAAAATTTATTCAAATCGTTTTGAAACAAAATAAGAACTATGTTATTGCTACATTATTATAGAATTTTAAAAGCCAGCTGAAGAATACAACTAAGCTTATAAGAAATAAAATAGTTTTTGGTTGAAATTTCAATAAAATTTGCATTGTTTATGTTTTCTTGGCGATTTTGCTTCTAAAAAGTTCTTTTACAGCTCTACTAAATCTGTTAACTGACAGCTGTATACATGGTTTGTCTATGTATTGTATGTTGGTTTTTTCTGTAGGTACTTTTATAGAGTTGGTATAAAACACAGCAGCTCTATAGTGATGTAATTATAGTTCTTTTTCGAGTTTCGAGTTTTATAATAACACAATCCATTGCTACTTACGGTCTTTTTGCTCTTCTTAACATTTTAAAGAGTTCTACAAAGCATGTTGTATGTTTTTCGTTTTTAATAAATTTCTTCTCATAAGTATTGAATGTTTGGGTACATTTTTACAGGGTGTTTAAAAAATTTAAAAGAAACTAATATTTTTTTTTTATTTTTAAATAAAAAATAAAAAAAGTTTTTCAAACATTTGATTAATAACAACATTTCAAAATTACTACTTTCTCAAATATTAAATACTTAGTGAGTAAAAAGAGCTATTCGAGCAATTAGATTGCATGTGATCGAGCTAAATTTACAAAAAAAGGATTGCGATGAATTGGAATAAATAAATTTGGTTCAAATGGGAAAACATCAGAAAATGGCCTTAACATCAAGAGATCAATTTTCTGGGTAATCAAACTTTTAATATTAAACGTTTGTTTACCCAGAAACTTTAAAAGCAATTTTGTGTTAAGTAATAAACTCAAGGAAAAACTAAAACCATTATATATAATTATAATTAATCACCAAAAAGTGCTATACACGAAATTGGGAGTAAATCCAACAGTTTGGATTGCATTTCAGTGCACAGACAACCGCACATATGCACATACGCACATACGCACATACCTTTATCCGCACAGGCATAACGACAGACGGCATGACGATACCTTCTTTTATAGGATTTTCTGTCATCGTAATGTCATGGTTTAATTAAAACCTGGAAATCTGTGTTTACGCAAAACTGCCATTTGTTTTACTGTATGTAACATTTTGTTCTTGTTTATAACACATTAAAACAAGTTTCGTGTTATTCAGCCGGTTTCTATACAAATAAAACAAAATTTGGGGTGCTTCAGACAAGAGCGGTACATTTTGTTTTTCTGTTCATAGCGTAAAAAAGAGCTTTACCACGCTGCACGAATCAGGTCTTTTATATATGTGTTTTACATTATGTTCCTGCCCGTTTGTTACGCCTCGGGAGTTAATATTCTTCAAAAGTATTCACAAATATGAATACTTTAACATGCAAAAAAAAAGAAAACGCTCTAATTTTTCATTATCAAGTTTCTACTAGTGACACCCTGTGCTTTATTATTGAGCTGTCATTGATGTCATTAAACAGCTCTAGTGCAACATAACCCAAGTCTTTTGGCGATATAAGAGTTCCAAACAGTATTAATTTTCTTCAACGAAAAATGGCGAAAAAATTGGATGAAACAATAAAAACAACAAATTTTTTTCTTCTTTTTACATTTATTATATTTATCCAAAACAATAAAAAGCTGTTTTCATTGATACTTTTTTATTTAGAATGTATGGATTTTTTTCGAGTGATTTCTCGCCTTTTTTTTCATAATTTGTAATTATTTTTATATTATTTTATTTCCGAAAAGTAAAAATTTCGAAGGCGCGTTGTACTTTTGCTTAGTACTTTACAAACATTTGTGGAAAAATCAAAACCGCACTGAGAAATCACTTTGGAAAAAACTGTATTGCCATTTTATTAATTCACAAATTCACTTTATTTCGTAATTTGAAATCGATTTAATAGATGGTAAATTTTATCACAAACACAAATAACTTCTTTTTCACAGACGATGATAATTTATCTATCTTTATTTATACATATACTAACACAAAATATTTATTACACTGTAAACTTCTATTTAATGATGAAAAGAACTAGGTAAACAACAACTGTCAAATATGCATATGGCTTTAAATAAGCAAGACAACGGCTTCAGAAGCACTTCTAGAGCTGACATTAAAGCATACAGACAATGGAACTGCTTTTCTAGAGTTGATAAGGAGCAAAATAGTGCTCTCAAACTCATGAAATTGACTCCAAATAAGTCGTACAGTGGCTCGAGAAGCGTATATAGAGTTAATTGTGAAACATGTAGCTACGAAAAATAGCTTTTCAAGCGCTGTTAGAACTTACAACGAGCTTAAAATGTTACTTGGGTATCAGCCCTATTCTGCTATATGATCTGATCGAATTTTTCGATTCATGTGAATATTTGACTTAATTGTTTACTATTTATTTTCAAAAGTCTTCTATCTTTTGAGTTCAAATCTTTACCAATTTTTTTTTTAATTTCTTCATAGAATCTTATTGTTAAAATTTATTTTTGATCAAAACTTATATGCTTTTAAGATCAATTCTTTTTTCATCGGATAGCAGAAAACAAAAATTCACGGGAATTTTTAACAGAATTTAAAATTTTTGATTTTCAAAAATTTTAGTATTTAATCAAAATTTAAATTAAAAAAGTTTATACTTTAATTTATAATTAATAATTTGATTCGATAAAATGAAAAAAACGACTTTAAATGCTGATTTTCAAATTTTCTTTTTTGTAAGAAAGTTAGAAAATTTCGTACTAATATTACAATACTGTGATAACTCAAAATTAAAAAAAATTGAGGTAACTTCATAAATCCTTATTTTTATTAATTAACGCGATAAAATATTAATATTTTTTAAGTTAACAGAAAGTGAATAATCAATTTTTCGTTGGCTCTGAAAAAATAAACAAATTTTAAGATAAAATATATTTTATTTAATTTTTTTTAATTTTAAATTTTAAAATGTTTCTATTTTAAATATTATTGTTTAATATTATTGTAATATTAGTGCGATTTGTTATCCTGCTTAAACGTTCTTCCAATACAAATTAGTTTATTCCAAACCTAACCTACGTTCCAGCCTTTTGTTGCATCGTATATGCCAATCACCCTGTATCCCTGTATGAGTATGCAAATGTGCATAATTTCCTCCTTACAAACATTAAATGCTTTCTAAATAATGTTTCAATATCAATTCTCAAAGTAATATGCATGACAAAATGTTCAATCATTTCCATCTTAAGTAACATATTTATCTACATTCTATACCAACTTCCTCTTTTCCATCACATCCTTCCTTGCATCATTACCCACACCAAACTCGTTCCTATATTACACTCCACCCTCTTATATAGCTCGTTCCATTAGCCAAACAAATTTGCTTCTAGGATACTTACCTTTGATTTTGTGTTGACGGTGTCTTCCTTCCTTTGAACTTCTTTGTCTAAGTTACATTTTTTTCTGTAAGTAAGAAGCCACGTCAATTTAATCCTGATTGTCGTTTCTAATTTCCTCCATTGAAAAAAGAAGAAATAGAAAAAAAAATCTCAAAATAGAAAAAAAAAACTCCGAACAAAGCCACTAGTTTTCTGAGTGCAAGGAATTTTAACTTTAATTATTTTTTACTTCTTGTTCCCCAAAGCTTGCACCTCTAGCGACAGGAAAGTATTAAACTTCAAAAACAGATATAAGTGCAAGAGGTGTTAGGAAACTTAAATTATCCTTTTTCTTTCACATTGAAATATAATATTTAAGTTTGAATAATTTAAGTATTTACACGGGCGGAAAAAACATTGATTTGTTTGTCAATGGTCGAACGAAATGATTGTTTATCTTCATAAGTCGTTTGAGTTTTCAAAGAATTCCATATAATGTGAGTATAGGTAATCTTGTTGAGTTTTTACAGTGGTGGTAAAAAAAAAATCCCCAATATTGTTTTGCTATGTCTTCAAACCGGATGAACATTATTTGTTGTTATGTTTATTTGAAGTGTTAAACTTTTCTTCAAATAGTTTATTGATCTTTTAGATTTTTATTGCATTTTATTTTTTCGGATTCTTTGAAAACTTCCATGTCTGTGGCTTGTTCTAAAAGACACATGACAAAGTCTGAAGCTGTCTAATCGGGATATTTCCAAACAATATGGATTGCCGAATGGAGACATTTGGTGACCCGAAAGAGCATTCTTATGAAAAACAAGCTGTATGTATAGTTAAACCGTCCAGTTAAAACCGGATCTCTTAAAGTTCCCATCTCAGTAAAAACTTCGGCAAAACGTGCCCACAACGGATACATCTCCTTCCTTTGCCTAAGTGATGAATACTTTGAACTCATATTTCACAATTGACAAATGTAATTGAAATATTTCATAAACAACTGCATGCCTAGAGCAGTGTTTTTCAAACTTTTCGAGTACGCGACCCCTTTGTTAGTAAAAATATTTTAGCGACCCCCACATTAATAACAAAAATACTTTGTTACCTAGTTATTTAATAGGAAACAAACAAAAAAAATTGTATACCCAAGACTCTATGGAATTCCACTTATTCAAAATGAAATTTTTCCATGTTGCCAAAAATGATAAACAAAATAAATGGTAAGACTGAATCACACGAACTTGCTCTCTTGGGACAAGTTTCGTGCTGGAGTAACACAAATATTTTATAATAAAATTGTCAAATACACTAGCATTTTTTTCTACAAATGCATTAAATTATTTTTCTGATCGAATTTCCGTAAGAAAAAAGAAATTCAATCAGGAAAATAAATAAATGCATTTTTTGCAATAAGTAAATTGTTTAGCTCAAAATGTTATCTTCACAAAAAATTCCATCCGCTATAGGCTGCGCGAACTACTTTTTACAAAGACTGAAGACAAAATGAAAGTATGCAAACAATTTTGTTGGATAAATATAAATTTAACAAAAAAAATATTTCAAAATCTTTAAAGCGGTTTTTTTTATAATTAATTTTTTTTTTAATTAAAAAATTCTTAAAAATTAAGTTCGTCAATTTTAAGCGCCTGTAAAAGTTTACGTCGTAAATTAAAAAGTTAGGTGAACCCTTTTTCCACACATTAAATTTTAAAAAAAACTGAAATATTTTTTTAATTATAAAGAGTAAGCATTTTTGCAAAATTTTGTTATTTATATTGGGTCGGGTTTTCTTTTTAAAAGCAGAGTTTTGAAAAACAGAAATTTGATTCGTCAGAATATTGACTCCAACCCGTTTTTGTGAAAAAAAGGCTTTTTTAAAAGGGTTGTACGGCAGGTAGGTACCGTTTTTTGTATCTAAAAAAATTAAATTTCTCTTCTAAGAAATGGTCTACAAATCTTACATACCAAATTTAAAGCAAATTAAGTCAGCCGTGTATATAAACCTCTGACAGACAGCATTTGCGGTCCCAGCAGCACTTTTAACGTGTTCTCTATCATAGTAATGGCATTTTGATTGTTACATATTTTTTTTAAACAATGTATAACTTTACCTTATTAGCAATCGCATGTAAAATAGGCTTTGTATATTAATATTCATTTTTCGAATTCTACTAGTTAGTGTCGCTTGTACAATCATTTTTGTGGTTCAGCATTGGTTCAAGTTTTTAAGTCCCCAATTTCCACAGCTAACCCACCGAATCGGTACGTTTTGTAATTTTACCGGCTTGCGATCGCTACCCCCCCGAGTAATTCTTGGCGAACCCTTAGGAGGTTGCGGCCCACAGTTTGAAAAACACTGACCTAGAGGATAGTTGAAGTTCATTTTTGAAGCCAAAACTAACTGGTTTAGCCTCACTTTGGACAGCGGCCTGTTCTTTTGAATAAATTATTTTTTGTAAACTATACCTATGTAACACATTCAATAATTAATAAATACACATGTATGTATGTACATATGTACATTACTAATAAAAAAATATAAATAAGGAACGTTATTATTTTTTAAATCAAACCACAAATTTATTAACCTCCAGCGCAACTATGGTGCACTATGCACTGAATTTGAGGGGAGGTTTTAGCTCTTCCTCTTTGTGAATAAAACTTCGATTTCACAAGTATTTCGCGATCCTGAGAAGTTTATCGTTAAATGACTTTTCGACGTTAATACACGCAAAATAAAACTGACTTTAAAAACAAACAAACTAGTTTTTAATAAACACAGGTACAATAAAGTCGGCCTTTGCCGACAAGTTTTTTTTTTCAGGGGAACTATTGCGAGCGACAAATTCTCAAAGATTTTCATTTTTGATGATGAGGTACAATAACTTTGTGCAGAAGTGCAAGTACAAAAAACACAAACAAAAATTGAAAGAGAAATAAAGGACACGACTCAATTGCACATATTTCCTTTTGTGGAAAATTTCTTTCCTGTTAACGACTGAGAAATTTGTCAAATTTTCATTCATATAAAAATTGAAAAAATTTTCAGAAAATACTCATTTCGAATATTTTTGATAGCTGAATTTATTGACCTTAGCAGATATTTTAAAATATTGATTTTCATTGAAATCGGTACAAAAACATCAACTTTGGCAATAAACCACTCATATAAGAACTGACAATTTTTGTTGAGCAGAGTTCCTAAAGCTCATGGTTTTCCATGAGCTGTCATGGCCATAATAATGTTGTGCAGTAACACAGCTGTAAGAAACCAAAATATTAAACATTTTTAATAAAAACATTTTCTTAAACAAATGTTAAACTTTTAACAAATTTGCAACAAAATTAGTTCTTCACGTTTTAAGTGTCTTAACTCCAAAATAATGATATTATCTTTATAAAATAATTGTAAGATAGGTAAGTATAAGTACCCATTTCAAAATGCTTTCATTAAATCTCCAAAAATGTATTCATCCCGAAAATCTTTCCATCATTAAAGACTTTTTTTTTTATTTTTGGTGATTGAAGTAACGATGTGAATTAAAGCTTTTTTTCTTTAGCTATAGGTATAACAACTGTTTCATTGTTTTTCCGCACGCAATTTGCCATTATTTCAAATTTCCATTCTTCCACAAACAAATCTCTTATCAGTGGTAAGGAAAAAACATAAATGATAAATGAGATACATTTTCGACTGGAATATCCCATTGTTTGAATTAGGATATATATTTGTAAAGCCTATACCTACAATAAATATACCCCACAACTCAACAAACCAGTAACCACCCTCTCTCTAGAGAATGTTCTTTCAAATGACTGTACAATCAATTCACGCATACCATTTATCATTTTTCAAGATACATCCAACAACGATTAATCAAAACTGAGATACCAGGAGAAAGATATTCATATTATCATTTGATTTACAACAACAAAAATAAAGAACTCACCTTGAAACTCCTTGCGCGCCGCACTCACCGATGTCACAATGTTCGCCACATGCCCCAATACTGTGGCAAATAACATTAAACCGAAAAGTAACTGCATTATCACAAACACATATTCACCCTTCGACCGGGGTTTGGGCAGATCACCGATCGTCGTTAAAGCTAACGTACACCAATAATAACTCTGTAAATACTGTTTAACTACATCGGCCGATTCCGAGTCGTGGTACACCCAGTTCCGCGAACCGAAACCGTTGTTCTTATGAATAATATGATATAAACATCCGTTCCAATGGAATATCACAAGTAGATAATGTATGAGCGCCGTCGAACGGAACAGATTTGGATAGTTCGTGTGGCGTTCGGTGCGATCCATGAACGCCCAGAACCGATAGATCTTCACCAGTCGAAACGAGCGCAGTATCGAATTAAAACCGATCGATAAGTATAAAAAATCTAATGGCAGTAGACACAGGCAATCTATGTAGAATGTCGTTGAGTTCATGTAGTGTTGGCGTAGTTTCGAGGAATCCGTTTGTAGAACGCCATCCTCGAGATAGCCGGTTCGAAAGTGGAAAAGTATATCTACAAGATACAGAAAGTCCGAGAGGTAGTCAAGGCAGAACCACACGACAATGGTTTTGCCGTTGATCTCTTGAAAGGCGAACCGGTAGATTATCACCCAAAAATTGTACAAAAATGCTAAACTAACAACCATTGACCAGTAATAGCAGAGCCGGCCCGCCGGATCAAATACGAATGTGAATTTCGTTGCCGATCCGGCTGCCACCGCGGAGCTTGTACTGTTGCGAAAGCGTAGATGCGTGGTGTGTCCACTACTTGGATTACAACCGCCAGCTGTTGTCGCACAACCAGAGCGTCGATTTAGTCTGTAAATAGAAAGAAACAAAAATTTCAATTAAGGAATGGTAATTTCAATGAAAGAATAAATAAATAATATTGAGAGACATGGTGGTAAACAGCAAAGTTCTTCGGCATAAACTTTGGCATTAAACTGTATGATTTATACATGAACCTATTTATGCCGTTCTCAACCAGACAACCTATAATTTGATATTTTACTTAGAATCTCAAAAGTACTACAGATGAAAATATGTCAAGCTTAACTCCCCGAAAGAACATCATTATGATAACATAAACGGGGTACATTACAATAGTTCTATATTCCAATATGGCTGTCAGAGACCGGGTCGGAATGCTGTTTCCGAAATTCGAAATTAAAACAGAAGTCGTTGACAATAAAAATTCTAAGGTTGGTTGCATTCAATACTAAATTCCAATGTCAGTTCTTTGACATTCTGGATCAGTTATGTCAACTTCAAGAATTTTTTCCAGACGATGTGAAACAATTTGATGCACAGAATAGTCCAAAAATTGTTTAAACACCACGTTCTATCTCCTTATAAAAAATTTAGTCTTTTCACCCCTACGTCCACAGTAAAAAATTTCTATAGGCTTCCACCGTCCAATGTATCAATTTTGATACAAAAATAAATGGGGTTGGTCATAATTTCCCCAAGGACATAATCCCCAATGTAAAATCCCCACATCCAAAATCCCCAAAGTAAAATACCCCAGCAGCAAAATCCCCAAAGAGAGAATCCCCAGGGCAAAAATCCCCAAGCCAATATCCCCAAAACAAATATGTTGAAGTAGTGAATCATGCGATTAAATCGCGCGCGCGATTTAATCGCATGATTCACTACTTCAACATATTTGTTTTGGTGATATTGGGTTTAATTTATATTATGTATGTTTTTCGATCTTAAAATAATATGCTTTTCATTTTTTTCAATGGTCACCATAATAGCTTGGCACAAATTAATTTTTCTTTTGTCACAACACCATCGATAATTTTCATTTTTGTTTTTTGAGTGGAAATGATAGCCATATCCATTTACAAATAACTTTTTTCCACCTTTATTGGATTTGGAAACAATAACTTCATCCATTTGCATTTTTATTGCAAAAAAAAACACTCGGCACAAACAGCACTTAGACAGCACTACGCATGAACTATGAATACTAAAGCCAGACTGAAAAATGCATGCATTCGTAGTAATTTGTTCTTTAGAAACAACTGTTAATCGTTATCATTTATTAATATCACAATAAGAGAATATCATGAGAGTTTTTCTGAAAACTACATGCACATAATGTAGATGTGCATGGGCACTGGGGATTTGGAGATTTCGTGGGGATTTTGACAAAATGAATTCTTTCCTTGGGGATTTTGTCCATGTGTCTTACGGCTTTGGGGATTTTATCTATGGGGATTAAATTTTTTGGGGATTTTATCCCGTGGGGATTTTTTTTTTTGGGGGATTTCGTACGACACCCAAATAAATGTTATTGAAATTGTATGAAGTGTATATCAAAATAAAAATGATTCATTCGACAGTGAACGTGTTAAAGATTTTTTATTTTTCCCATATGAATTGTACTACATATACGTGTACCTACCGTGTTGCTCTTGTGGCAAGTTACCTTCTAACGATTAATTTGACGAGTTTAAAAAAAAAAACATACTTAAAAAAAAATTGTGGAAAATTTATCAAGCATTGCAGGACTTTGAATATCGAATTTCATCAAAAATGGTGAATAAATTTATGACATAGTTGGTATTAAAAAAAAAACCGTTCTATGGGAGGTACCGTTTAAAAATATTTAAAAAAAACAAATTTGAAGAAAGGCTTTGTCTTTGGCAACAAATTACTCATGCAAAATTTTATCGAAATTGATCATATTTTTTTTGAGAAAAATTGGACTTTCGTTTACGGTTATATGGTAGGTACCGTTGCTTTTTTCAATTTCTGCTCTAGGGAATTGTCAATGAAACCTACATACCAAATTTGAGGCCAATCGGTTTAACCGTTTAGGCTGTAGGCACTTATACAACCAGACTGACGGACAGACGAATGCATAACTTGCCTTATAGTACCTAAGGAACAATCTGTTTTTGTCATTTTTAAATTTAAATACACAAGTGTGTAGTACCTTAATTAAAAACTGTAGATTATAAATAGGCCTCCAATGGCTACACCTTTTCTTATAAATTCATTAGAATAACTTATCATATAATAGGCCGGGTTTTAAATTTCCTTTGATGATTGAACAGCAGAATATAAAAACAACGTTTTTTTATAATGAATATATTTAATTATAGAGTTCTTAATAACCGAATAGAGGGAAGAGAAGGGAAATAAAGAAAATAGGATTTTAATTACATACTGTGAAAGCTGCTATGCTTTGACAAAAGTCAATGGTTTCCTTTAGTAGATGGTCCTTTGAGAGTGGAATTTAAGTTAATTGCCTTAAGGCATGTTCTATATTTCATCATAAAATAATGTAATCGTGATTTTTACTTCCGAATTTAAAAAAGACCATAAAGGCAATAACATTTTTAAAATGAAAAAAAGGTGGTATCGGAAACATGTTGTTTAGTTTGTCTGAATGTTCCAGTCATCTGCAACTCAAACAGGTTGAATGTTTTCCTCCAAATATTATATTTAGTGTTTTGTAGAATTCTAAGATTGGAAATGTTAATTCTACAAATAAAAAAAATTTTGTTTCTATCAAAAACAGTTTAAATGACATCAAGCAGTTTTTTGGTGAGATATAGTATTATTATATCTTTGGTATGTATACTGTGTCTGTGAGTACTGTGACTTACATCCACCTCCAAACCGATTTTGGTTTGAAGCTCAAGAAGTCCACTGAGCTGTCAAGCAAAATATCTGTGTTTATTTTTACTGAGATACGTCAGTGATCATAGACAAGGTTATGACCTACAGTAGGTAACAATCAGGGTGAGAAAATCAAATTTACTCTCGGTGTATGAGTAAATTCCTGTCTAAACAGCAGTTGCCCAATTTTTTTTTTTTATTCTTAAAATTCCGTAACAAGTCCCTAATTCCATTATTCTAGTATATTATAATTCATAGTATCCTACACATTTTAAAAGGAGCTTAAATGGATTAAATGCGCATTTTACTGACTCCACGTGTTCACAAGAAATTAGGAGAATTTCCGTTCGTTCCGGGTTTGGTCGGCAATAGAGGTTCCGATTACTTCGATTTTGTCAACAAATTGGATATAACAAATTTTAGATAACATTTTTGAAGTTTTGTCAACACAAAGAAAAAAATCCACAGGGTTACCGAATTGTATTAAATATTCTGGCAGTATATCTAGTGATTTATTGACTCTGTGATAAACGAATGCGTAATTGAAATTTTTGCGAAACAGTCACATATAGCGAAATGAGAACCTGGCTGAACAAACAATAATTGACAATCAATTAAAAAAAAAATCATAAAATTCAACAAGAAAATTCAAAATAATCAGAAAATAAAAGTAAGCAAACTAAATAAAATGCATAACTGGGTCACATAAACTATGGACCTAAAATAAATTTATTTATTAAGTTATGCTGAAAGACAAAAAATATATATAAAAAATAGGTTGTTTAGACAAAAACTTTCTATGGCACCTTCAACAAAATAAATTCAGCAGTTACCATTTTATGTCTAAATTTGTAAAAACCATCAATAACTAATCTCCGTTATGTGCATCTTAAGCCAAAATCTGAAATTCTGTTATATATATATACAGCAATGCAGAATCAATATTCACCAAGTTCTATAAAAGGAACTTTAAAAAAATTAAAACTCCCTCCCGCATATAAGGAAAACGTCTTTTACGATTTAAATAAAACTTTGCAAAAGTAAAATCTGCAGAGCTATATTAATCAGCCCTAGCGAGGTATCAGTTGGAACGGAAAATTCTCCGATTTTATAAAAGTTGGATTTTCTCATCGAAGTATTTTTATAAACGCATACACTTTTAAGGAGCACATACTAGGATTTTGGATCGCAATTCGATCTAGTTGGCTTTTCGCGATATTTTTGGCAATTTGTTTTTATGATTTGTTTCAAATTATAGAATATTTTGTTTCAAAAGATACCACACTTGGCCTGATTAACTGCATTTCACAACTTTGTCTAAAAATTCACAAAATGGAAATTTTGGTGTTAACCGTTTTGTTTTTTTAAATTTGGTCAAAACTTGAAACAAGTCTGAACCGATTACCTACACATAGTTACATATTTTGAATTCCCATAGTTTGCAGTGCAAGTGCGAAAGTTCGTGCGATACATAGTTAGGCATTTGATTTTTCATTCCCTGGGGGTAGAAAGCAATAGATACTTGGTATGAGATTGACAAAGGCTTTGAAGAAATTAACTCTGTTCAATATTTTAGCAAGACAAAGATTAGATACGTATTTAAATTTTTAAGTTCTCTTTACTTACCTATCAGTTCCATTGCAATAATTTCCACTATTTATTTGATTACTGGACGCTAAGGCGCCAGCGCCCAATGTATTATCTTGCGAGCCTCTCATTCCAGAGCGATTCCAAGAGCCGAGCAGAGGCTGTTCGCCAGCTTTCAGACGGCCGCGGGATTTTCGTCGTTGTGGCTTTCGTGTCAAATCCATTTCGGAGGCAGTGCTGGCTACATGTGGATTTGAGGCACGTGTTACACATGGTGCTGTTAGGCTGTCGTGTGATGAAAAGAAACCTTGCTGTGAAACGCTTTGACCAAACTGCGGCCGTGACATTCCAAATTTCGATCCAAGATCTGTTTAAAATAAAAAAAAAAAAAACAAATCTTAGGAATATTATTTATAAAAGATATTTCAGTAATGCAATGGAGATATTATGATAATGGTTATCATGTTCTATTGAATGCCTGTCAAAGAATATTGTTTATCACCCTGTCAGATTGCTTACCATTAAAACTCTGACGATCTATTGAGAAGCGCCTTAAGCTGCCCAAATCGATATACTGTTCGTCGCCAATAACAGATGGCGTTATTGACAATTCTGTCGTGTGAATGCCACCACCTGCAGTCGGGCCTGTGTAGTTCTCTAGAAAAGGTTGAAAAGATCGTGAACTTTGTTCCCGGAACAACGGCCGAGGAGACGGCACTAAGTGCCTTTGACCCATTACAGTTCCATTCAACGAAAGCCTTGGCTGAAGTAACTCCGGGTAGCTACTGCGTGGCTTTTGGCTATGTCCTTGCACCGGCGGAATGGGGCTTCTCAGAGTCAAATATCGATTCGTGCTGCCACCGGCCGATAAAGATGTTGACATGGTGGGCGCAATCTTTGAAATGCCCAACTTGTTGGGTGACAGTGTGACGTTGGAAGCACTGAGCTGATGTCGCACGGCAGGGATTGGGATCAAGTTGCAGTGTGAAGTCGAGAAATCAGCCGACTGTTGGTCAAATTCATTGCCACCTGATTGAAAAGAGAAACATTGAGAAAATATTTCCGCACAAGTTCTGAACTATCAAAACGTGCATGGTCCTTTATGAAGGATGTTATTGGGCGGGTTATGGTGGTGGATCGCTAAAAGGTCTACAAATATAATCCATCTCTCGACATTTTTTTTTTTTTTTTTGCAGTGGAAATTGTTTACTCTTCTGGACCGTGAGAGAGGACACACAACACAGGCCACAAAGCAGGCATTCATGCAACACGATAATGTATTATTATATTTTTGAAGGTATAGGGTTGTGGTTGTGGTGGATTTTATGCTGTTTTTATACGGTATAGGGATGGGGTGCAAAAGGAACACAATACACAACATAAATAGTGGTGAATGTTTGTACTACATGAATATATGATGATGGTATGCTTATGGAAGGTGGCATCACTGAGATTCGGCTGCATTACACAGTAGACCATTTAAACACCATGCCACAATAACATGCGGTCGTGCCACACTATGACAGTGATGCCTATCAACTGATTGTACAGCAGGCCTCCTTGTTGCCGCACCAATAGCCGCTTAATATGCGGCAGCACAATGTGGTTGTAAATAAACTAAATGTGTATTTTACACATTGTAAATTCTGTGGGTATAGTTTTGTATATTTTGGCTCTATCGCATTAAATGTCTTACATCGTACAGTGGAATATTTTACTTTAAAAATCTGACCAAAATGAGTTTTGTTTTAATTATCGAATTTTATACCATAAATTAAAAAAAAACAATACCAAAGCATGTAACAAACTACCAAATAATTTATTGGCACCGAAAGCTGCAAAGAAAAGAGGCCTAAACCTAGTAACTTTCAGAATCAACCAATCCGTTTTTGAGGAAGTAAATGGATCACATTTTTTTGCAACAAAGAGGCTTTTTAATTTGGTTTTGTTTAGTTTTTGTTCAAAAGTATCGAACGATTATCCTTTTTTTTCTTAAATTTGTCCAACTTTTTCATAAAAACGCCCTAATGTGCAGCGACCGTTTATAATGAAACTTAAAAGGGTAAGGAAAATAAAGAAGTGCGTATATGCGTAAAATTTCTATAAGGATTTTGGTAAACTACAAGCAAAAATTGACATTAAACGTGATGTTTTGCCAAGACAGCGAGGCTACATTATGTGACTACAAACAGTGTGTCTGTATACACAATAATGTAGATTGGGGGATGGATCTCTCGCTGTTGCTGATAATAAGCGACCTTTTATATACATACCTACAAAATTCAAATAAAAAACTTTGTGACTTGGGTTCAGATATGCTTTTATTATTGAAGCTTGGAAGGTATATTGATAGTGTAATATTAAATCAATATTAGTATTATGAAATCGTTGGTAAATTAATGGCATTAAGTGATGATGTTTATGCTGTACACATAGTAAGGACTGCATTCTCAGCTTTTGTAAAGTATTCCTATGGTAAAGAAACAATTTTAGTGAGACAAAACAAACATTTTAAATGGAAACGGAATATTTTTGATTAACGTTTTCAATGAGGGCTGATGAAGAAATTAGTTAATTAAGTTGTGTACATACATAGTTTTTGTAGAGCCGACGCGACGCTAAGGCGAAATCACACAAAACTTTTTAAAAGTGACCACACGAAAAAAAAAATAACATGGAAAGTTGCTTAAACAAATGAGGAAGAAGCGAAAAAAATATGATACATTTTTTTATGAGTGATTTTTTGTCAACCTAAGTGTCTTTCCGCTAAATTTTTTTTTTCGGAGAAGCTTAGTAACGATGCCATTAGAACGGTACTTTTGATTAACTTTTAAATGAGTCCACCGATTTTGACGAAATTTTATATTCTAAAAGTTCTACATAGCTTGATTAATACTGCAAGAAATTTTTATTTTAAACATTTTTCTCGAAAAAAATACAATAAATTTTGATAAAATTTAATGTGAGTTATTTGTTGCCAATGCTGGTGTCTTTCACTTAAATTTTTGTCCGAAGAAGCTTATTAACGGTATACCTGCCGTATAACCGTACTTTTTAAATATATTGATTATCTTTCAAACGGCTCAACCAATTTTGACGAATGTTCTAAAAATTATGCTAAGCTTGATTAACTGCAGAAATTTACTAACTATACAGAAAATTATTTTTCAAAAAAACTAAATTTTTCAGTCGTTAATACGAATGTGAGTAACGGGCGGCAATTTTACAATGGATAAAGTGCTTGGCTGTTACACCAGTAGGTAATACACGGGTACATAGCATTTTTTTTCTTTCCAGTATATATCCAAGATTATGCTGGACGTCGCCCATGAGGTATGGAATGAAAAATAAAATTCAACTAAACAATAAATCGAATAATAGATATGTACATTAAAATATATTTTTCTTTTGGATTAGATATGTATATATTTTCGAGGAGGAACTTTATAATAATTGAATTGCAATCAAGGAACACAGAATTCTAAAATTGCGTGTTTTGTTTCGTGAATTTTCTATTGTAAATGTTAAAGTCAAAGCTTTTGGTGATGTTGAATTGTGAATCTTAACAGTGCCGTGATTACGCATGAAAAGTATGTTCCCTTTTCAAAAAGGACTAATCTTAATATTTTTTAAAATTACATTCTATTATCATCTTAAATGATAAACATGCTCAGATTTAAAGAAATCTTCCTCAACTTACCAATATGAGTTTATAAAATATCTCACATTCCTTGAAAAATTCTTCAAAAGTTAAGAGGCACAAAAATGCAATATAATTAAGTCAAGAGTATTTATCTTCCATAGTCCACATCTCTGACCTACTCTGCGAATCTTTCATTCACATTTTCTCCATTATCAAAATGAGTTTTAAGAAATTTACGTGTTAAATAATTTAAATGCTACAACTACGTACCGTATACCATATACTTTCAAAATTTCCTATACAGAAGGTTACCGTTTATTAGCAAAACATTCAACCGTTTGCAACAATGAGACGAAAATTCTTCTGGTACCTCATCTTGGTATAGTAAAGCGTGTGCTTGTTTAATTTTTTATTTCATAGCATGGAAGTACGAGAGTCTTGAAATACCTTGTTGCACTCTCATCCTGGCATTTCAAGATGGAATGTGAAAATATGAAAAATTACCCAAATGGGGATAGGTAAGGTAGGTATACTATGAAATACTTTGATGGAGAAAACAAGCAACTGCATAAGCAGGGAAATATGATGTTAAGTATGAAGCGAAACATAGCATGTTACTGCAACTAAAATTGCTTTAATTCATATAAAATTAATGTAGTATTATTGTTTTCTTAGTTTGGTTGCAAGTTTATTATTTCAATTTCAGAAAGATATTAGCACACAAGTATTAAATTGAAATTTTAATTAGAACATTAGTTTTCAAATAGATTATAAAATCTTACCTCGGAAGAAGTCTGATTAATAATTGATTTGCACATTGCACAAATTGTTGTTTTGTATAAATTATATCTAAGATTTTCATAGGTTGAAAACGGAAAAGATTTTAAGGAGGGTGTATGCGATATCGGTACCGAATTATATATACATACATAATGTATATTTTAAGATGTTAGAGTTGATGGTGCATTATTTCATAAATTATGAGCTGCAGAAACTCAAACGTCTTACCAAAGCGTCATTTGAATTTGACTCTTTGAAAATATGTTGTTCCTATAGTGCTATGAAATTAAGTCGATGGCTTCAAAGCTAAAACGGCTTTATTTAATTTTTTGTTTCATTAATCATGTCAAAATAAATAACATCAAAGAAAAAGATAAAAAGAAACATAAACAGCTATAAATACCATGAGGTATGGAACTTGGAGTTAAGGCCACCTTTAAAATTGAATTTCATTCATAAACACTGCACTTAATAATATTTAATTTGGCTATTTTTGTTTATTTTTTTTAAACTAGAAGTTGAAATATTTCAACTTTTGCGCCCGTTGAACAAGATCCGTAGCCATGCGGGGTTGAAAATCGGGTTTAGTTGTACCCGATTCATTTTCGGTTTAAGTGAAAATATTATTTTTAACACAAAAGTGCCAGAATTGTTGATAAACAAATACAGAAGAAGTGAAATGAAACCATCTTATCATTTGTTTGACCTTGTATGAGTATTTTTCCCGAGATAGTACCCCTCCAAAATACCTTTTCTGGATATGATCCTGTCAATGACATTTTGATAAACAGATATGTGTGTTTGAAGAAAAATAAATAGATTTTGTAGTTGGTCATGTTTTAAATGCATTTAAATGGAGTGATATAGCTTCATTTGGTAATACATATGATACCATAAAATACAATATTATTTTTATTCTTAGATAAAACACTTGATATTGATATCAAAATTGTAAAACAACTTTTTAAGACTGTTTTTGAAAAAATGTTTTTAACATGATATTTCACTTGAGTTCTTCTGTCATCTCACTGCGCCCGTAACGCTGGCTAAATGTAATATACGCGGCGATAACTCCAACGCGACATTGGAAATCAGCCTTAATGTATTTGATTGTTTTCAAGAATAAAAAAATTTGTAGGTATTTCCAAGCACTTTTTAAATAAATTAATAACTTGCTTGCCACGAGGAGAACCAGTGCCGGACTGGAGGGGACCTTTTCCACCTAATCCGGATAGCTAATATGAGATGTAGCTTAGCAAGAAAAACTATACTCTTGTAATAGACAAAACGTAGTGCCATTTTTCTAGCAGGTGAAAGTCAGTGTTTGAATGACGAACCTCTGGCGTAAGAGTTCGACACACTTACCAGTCCGTATCGTGTGCACTTTTGGAGATTTTTTATAAAACCTCCTTCTTTTGTCACCCAAAACTAAAAGAATTTTAAAAAATAACACCACCTGATTGAACCTTTAAGATATTTTCTCATCAATTTCAAGATGGTTTTTGTTTTATATTTTCAAGTGAACAAACAAATTATCCGTTGACCAAAGTGTATCATCATTGCTATATCATTCAAGAAAACAATGGCCCTCTTAAGGGGTTGCTTGCACACTTGGAAAACATAAAAACAGTTAATAATAAACTCCTTCAACCTTAATGAAGTGCCACTTAATAGCCTCTTTCAGCTGCAGGTAAACATTTTTCATGTGTTTGGCCTTATCTTAATATAGAAAACGGTTAAGTGCATTTAAGTACATTTTTTCCTGTTCAAGTTGGTAGAATGTACCACTTTAAGTGACAGACATTTTTTTTTTGTTGTATTAATGGGTGGAATGCACTAATGCAGTAAAAAAAAAATATAATACAAAAAAAAAAATATCGTGACACTGCACTGCACACCCAGAGCCACCCTGTTTAGTGTGTGTATTGTGTATAGTTTGCCTGAGAAAAGACAATTTGAAAGGAGAAGAAAACTGAATGAGCCAACTCAGAACATGGTTCCTCTATAATAGGCTTGTGTGTAGTACTCAAGTCATTGAGTATAGCACTCGGAAGGATATGTTCTCTATAAATGTCAAATGACTTCCTCTATAAGCTGAATATAAGTTGTGACATGCAGGGGGTCGAATGAAGGCTTCACTTAATTTTAAGTTCGTGTCAAATGTATAACAGAAAATTAATAGGAAAACATTTTTTTTTAATGCTCCCTGGGGAAAGTTTATGTGTGTGAATTTCAGAATTCTGGAATATCATGCGGATTAATGTCAAGGAATGTTTGCTTTCAGACAAGAGATGTTTTGTTTTTTAACAATTTATTTTTTTAAGTAATTTTCGGGTACGTATTTTTTGTTATGAAGGGATACGATTTTGTTTAAAAGTATAATGGCGTTCCTACAAGAAATAATAGGTGTACAGTTTACCAATGACTTCAAAAAGCACAGAAAACCGGATGCCAAAATGTATCTTAGTTTTTGAGAAATTAAAAAAAAAATAAAAGTAAAACTAGTAAGTAAAGTAAAAAGTTAATTCGTTTTTTTTTTTTATTATTTGATTAAAATTTGGATGGTATGTAATAAAAAATAAAAAAAGTGATAATTCCCTTATTAATAATTGACCTGAGAAGGTCAAATTTGGGAAAACCAAACAAAATTGTTTTTCTTGGAAAAAAATTCTTCTAGTTTTTCTTAATTTCTCAAAAACTAATTCATTTTGGCATCCGGTTTTCTGTTTTTGACTAAAAATTAATAAGAGCATTGAATTTTGAAAATAAAAATAATAGTTAATTACATAAAATTTTGAAAAAAATTAGTTTAAACATTTTTTTTTAGTTTTTTTTTTTCAAAATTTTGAGTTTGAAAATTATTTTTTTTTAAAACTGTTCACTTAAACAACTTAATTTAAAAATTAAATAAAAGAGTAGTTTTCTGGCTTTCAAAAAAAAATATAACAAGGCTTTGTATCATTCACCGTTGTATCATTCACCAATCACCCTGTATAGGTAATTTTTTTTAAAATGTTTTAAAAACATTTTCCAAGCCATATTTTTACTATTTGCAGAAAATTAAATAATAAGAGCGAGTTTTTAAAAGTTTAAAATAAAATCATGTTTTTGTTCCTAAGATATTTTTCGCCAGAATTTTGTACACAGAATTCTTTTCTATTTCTCATTAACTATACATCAGCTTAATTCACGCGCGCGAATAGTGCACCACAGTGAAATGCACACAGTGAATTGTCCATCACAGTGAACTGGCCCCCATGCCATTCTTTTAGATTATTTAATTGGACATTTTTTTATATTGTTTCTTGAAAGAAAAAATGAAAATAAAAAGATTTCGGTTCCGATTGTATTGATAGAATTTAAACATGGTCAAGTGTTAGAAAAGAAATTAATTTTGATTAAATTTTTTATTAGTTTCTCAAAGTTTCATATATATCTATTTGAGATGTAAGAAAATAAAAAAAATATTATCTATTTGAGATGTAAATCAACATAAATGCAAATTTTGTAAAACGCGAAGTCAATTTGCTGTGTTCGAAAAAATAGACCGCGGTGAATTGAATTCCACAGTGAATTGTGGTCCACAGTGAATTGTTATCCACAGTGAATTCACAGTGAATTGTCCATAAAGTTAATTGTGTACAGTGAATTTTGCACAGTGAATTGTGCACAGTACCGTGCCGGCTACGGTAAACAATATCTATAATATTTTTGAGAAACAAAAATGATAAGTCACAATTGTCTGTGTACTATAATTAAGTTGATGTAGTTAATAGAAAATAGGACCCAGAATGAAAAACAAAATATAATTTTGAAAAGCAGAATTTTCCATTTGAAAGTAAATTTTTTAAAGCAGGAGTTTGAAAGCCAGTTGGATTTTGGAATAAGAATTTTGAAATACCAAATTTTGAATACAAAATTTAGGTCATGCTGAAATTTTTTCTGCCAGAATTATGAAAAACAAAATTTTTAAATCCAAAATTTTGAAATTTTGACATCCAAAATTTTTAAAACAGATAATAATGGTCACACAGAATTTCATTCCCAAACGCCCAAACCACTTGAAATATTAGCCGCGTTTTTTTTGCAAGTCCATATAGACATGTGTGAAAAAAACGACATTGAGATTTAGCCCACAACAATACCGACGTTCCCATATAACAACCACATGTAATTGTGTCGGTAACGCAGTAATCTATATGGACTTAGCTAAGTCCCGATAGTTATCGAGAGTTAGCTAAGGCTATATGGATGGCCTTATGTGTTGTTGAATTACGAAGTTGTAGTTTTTTTCGCACAAGTCTTTATGAACTTGCAAGAACACGGCTATTGAGAAATACGTTTTACTTAAGATGGTTTTTACTCCAGGATAGACTATTACCCAAAATTTACCTTTTCTGGGCAAAGAACCCTATCAATCAAGAACAAAATAAAGTTTATGCAAGTACTGAACAAGTATTAAAAAAGTGTGTTCAGACCAAAGAAACATTTCAGCAACATTTGTTAAATATGTTAGAACGGCTTTTTTGAATTAAATTTTTCATCAATGTATTTATAATGCTTTTTTTATTGAAAAGTTTGATAAATGGAAGCGGGTGAAGATCAAGATTCTAGTTTCAAAATTCTGCTCGGGAAGAGTACGGTAACTTTGGCGACGAAAATTGATAACGAACTAATTTTTAATTTTCTCGAGAACTAGAAGACATAAAATTATTTTGTTTTCGGTTTCTGATTAAAAATTAATATGAGCACGATTTAAAAAAAAATATAATGTAAAACCTCAAAGTTTTGAAAAAATACGCTTTAAACATTGTTTTTATGTTTTTTTTTCCAAATTTTGAGTTTGAAAGTAGTTTTTTTAAAAACTTTGAATCGATTTCACTTGATTCAAAAACTGGCTAACAAAACAGAGTATTGGCTTTTAAAAAAGATGTAATACTTAATTGCAGGTATTACCCTTATTTTTTAATGATTTTATTCCATTTTAATTACTTTTTTTATTAAATTGACCCTCCCGCCCAAACGTGGGGAGATAAACCTCCCTCACATAGTAAAAAATGTTTGTATTTGACCCCTCTACAAAAACCTGTTATCAATTGTCGGCGCCAAAGTTATCGTACTCAGCGTTCTGCTCTAACAACGAAAATATTCTGCAATGTAAAATCCTGGCTGTTAAAAAGAAAAAAAAAAGGTAGAACTCACTTTATGAAATTTTATGCGAGAGCATTTTTTAAAACTTGTAATGAAAAATCAGAAAGGTCTTTTCACAAATTATTTTTATATTTAACTTTGTGTTTTAAAGATTGGTAAGGTTTTGATTTGTGAGAACAACTTTCTGAATTTTGTATGACATTTTGAGCTTTAAAAAATGCTCTCACCTCAAATTTTAAAAATGTGACAGTATTAATGCTGATCTTTCATTGATTGATCCTGATTTCCGGTTGTTTTAGAGCGTAAAAAGTTCCAAACTGCCTGGTATCGATTTACAAGTGCCTTTTGAAAGTTTCCTTTATGTAGAAAATAAAAATATCTTGAAAAATTTTCATGCCCCTAGTCAGGTAGTCAATAAGCTCAAAAGATGTGATTAATCTTTACGAACACATTCCCTTATTGTCAAGCATATGTTCTTGACGATCGATGTTCACATTGGACGTGCTCACCCGACGCATTGTTCTTATTAAATCTATTTAGCTGTGTTCACAAGATATGATTAGTATAATTTTTTTTTTTCAAGTTGAGTCAATTGGAAGAAAGTATCTTTTTTTAAATTACTTTTTTTCTTGAATTTGACAAAATGTATTCAAGATAAGAGTAGATATGAGTCGAATTATATATAAATAAAACATTCATAACAAAATATTATGTTATTTATAGAAATTAACTTGTCGCTTCTTGTCAAGCTGATCTTTAATACAAAGTTCGTACAAACTCTATTAACCTCTTATCTCACTCAATGTATAAAAGTCTTATATTTGATTATCTCAGTTCATTCGCTTGACTTGCCATAACTTCTCTCGACATTTGCCACAAGAAGAACACTCTAGCCACATCATATCCCCTTCAAGTATTAAAAGAGGGGATATGCGGAGGATACGAAGCACAGTGCAGAGCTTGGTCAAATCTGTTTGCAATTCTAATAGATTGTCAGGACGTATTATCTTTAAACAGTCGGACAGGATTACTCTACACATGTGATGGCTGGATAGTCTTCACACACAGTTTAGAATATTTTTTTTTAATGTCTGCTGCTCCTTGAATGAAACAAACACTTGAATTGACAGCAACAGTGTCAGAATAACGGACACACAATGCATACTATATATAGGAGTACATATACAACATATACAAACGCACATATAAATATTCACGTGCATCTTATAGCTGCCACAGAAGGACCCAAGTGCATACTATTTTTTTTTCTGGACTTTGTTTATGGTGAAGTGGGACACCAGTCTTGTTTATTTCACTCTCAAAGGGGATGAAGAGATAGAAACTATATCCCAGGCGATGTTGTTGGAAACAACGAAAAGCAATTTAAGCACCAGCATGCTCCAACCTTCTTCCAGTGATGTGGTTGGATAAAAAGATAGAATGATGAGATAGGTCCATCAGTTGCAGTTATATGTACAACTTTGCTTCCCCCACTATGCTAACATGCATTAAAGAAGTTAAAAGTTTTCTACTTAATTTTGACTTTTTATTCCGAATTTTCTCTCACCCTAAAGTGTTAGAAAAAGAGTTTCATTTGAATGACATTCGGGTCGGTACACATCCAGAAAGTATCTAGGACAGTACGACCGAAGGATGTTTGACGTTTATTATAAAAGCTCGATTCGACTTGGGGTGAAATTGAGAGTTCTTCGCCTTAAGTGTCGAAGATGAAGACACAGTTCATGGTACCGAACCAAAGTCCAAACCGTCTCTTAATTAGAATTAATGGTGTCACCCTATTTGAAAAGGTTGTACAGAGAGATGTAAGAACTTAAGAAGTTTTCTTTTCGGCTAAGGTTAATTTGTGTAACTTTTATTGCGTGTGACAAGAAAAAAAAACCAATCAATGAACTTTTGAAAAGGGCATAGATTAAGTTAATGGGCGAGTGTGAACATGAAAAGTTATATAGACGAACAAAAATGTATTTAATAGCTATCCAGCTTTAATGGTGATATAAAGCTTAGAACTTCTATAGGCATATTTGAATCAAAATTCTTTATGAAATTGTTTGGATAAAGTTTTTTATGATAGAACTGTTTTGTTCATATGTGTTCGGTTAGTCTTAAGAATTCCATTTTGAACTTAATTTTGATATTATGTGTTATTGGCAAGTTAAGGAAGAACAATAAAGTTGGGAAATACTAGTTTTTTGGGTTTCACCGCCGTAACGGTTGGTGTTTCTAATTTAATTATTTGTTAGTTCTAAATTGGTTCATGAATTTCGTTGTCTTTTTACGTTTAAGAATAGATTGATGAATAGATTCTAGTTGCTCGTATGTTTCTTCAGCTATCAATATCTTGGTTTTGTTCAAGTTGAGATTCTTGATATTTTGTATATTTATTTTCACTTCGATGTTTTTCTTCCAATTGATGCTTTTTTGTTGACATAATTTTTTTTAATTTTAACTATGGAGGAAAATCACGGAAAATTTATTGATGGTAGAACGAGTTTTTAAAGGTTTTGTGGCCTTTACTCCAAGCATTGCGTTTGCCCTAGTTTGATGGTGGGTTCATTAGCTAGATGACATCAAACCCAATCTGGTACGCAATAATTGTCGATGATTACCGACTGCTTTATAAAATTTACAGAGAAAACTTCCTGTGAATTATATTATTCTAAAGAACTTTGAATTTTTAGTCTTTTTATTGTTTTTATTTGTTCATTCTTAGAATGAGTTTTTGTTAAAATGTTCATATCATTTTTCGACTGTATGGTCTTTTTGAATTTTAAAATGCAAACAAAACATATTACTTCATTTTTATCCCGACACGTTTCATTAGTTTTTCTGACTTCTTCTGGGGTGTTTTTTTTTTTTTAATTTTTGGTACATTTTACATATTTTGTTTCTTAATTCTATATTGCATCAATCCCATTTTTGACACAAAATATATAAATAACACGAAAAAACATTTTATAATAAGTCAGCTCTTAAAATTAAATATAGGTACTGGTAACATAAAACCAGTATTTCATTTTGTTACCAGTATTTAATTTAAAATGTTTTATTTATTATAAAACTTTTTTTTGGTGTTATTTATAAATTTTTTGTCTGATTTATTAATCGAACGAACGAAACAGAACATCCTGCGAAAAAGTTAATCCTGTATTTATCCAACGAAAATCATCTACATCCAAATTTGGTGAGTGGTTTTGCTAATCAGCCGAAAACTAACTTTACTAACTTCATAAAACTTTCGTTAAGTAGTTTGGTGAACATTAATTCAATTTTAAAGTTAAATTGATAATGGATGTTATATTATTAGCCATTTTAGGGATAATAAGAAGGCGATTATTTATGGGAATATTTTCTTCTGCTATGAATTTTTATATCTCCACAAAAATAATGACTAAATAAAGATAACAACAACAATACAAATCTTGCAAACTTTCACACCAAAAAAGATACAACGCAACTGTAACAGCAACGATTTCACGAATAATTCACAAGCCAGAAACAAAGTGAAATGCAAACGTAAGAAACCTGTACAAATCCGTTATTTAACAAAGAAAAAAATCTTAATAAAAGCAAATTTTCGCATTTCATTCTGTATTTCGCCAAAAATATTATGGAAACGTTACCCATACCACTTAACTTTAAACTAATAGACGCCAGAAATAAATTTCAATTAATTTATTGTTTTTATAATAAAACACACTTTTGTTTAAAAAAATACTTTGACCAGAGTTCGCTATAAAAACATTTAATATTTGTATTGACAATGCATACGCCACAGTGAACCGAAAACTGATTTTTTTTTTAATTCATATTTTTATGATTTTTGATTTCAAAACACAAAATATGTATCGATTAATCAAATTTTATATTAATGAAAAATCATATGAGAACTCTAAAAGTCTACATAACATATAACACAAGGACGCCCTGATTTTCACCATGGCGAAATGTGTGTTAAATCTATTGACATAGTTTTAGTTTGCTTACAAATTTCACGTCAAAATTGTAATGCACCCATTGGATTTGTGTACACAAAATTACAAACACGTCTCTGAAAGGTATTACCTTACCTGCATCGTTAATCATTTTACACTGCAGTCAACATTGAAACCACACAAATATTTTTCAATTACTTTGGGCAATCAGCTTTGCACTGCATACACATCCCAGTTAGCCATTTAGGAGTGCGGCAAATAAAAATATCCATCCTAATAATTGATCAGGCTAACAGTATATAGATTTAAAGCGATTACCGTTTTGTAAAAATGCTATATATTCTCCATATATGCACTGCTAAGGATACGAATACCACTCTCGAATCCACTAAATCCTTTTTCTGCTTCTTGAATACAGGAAATGTGCATCTAACGAGCAAAAACACGATATGGTAAAATCAATTTCTGAAGCGGAAGGATATTTGATATGGGACCTAAAGCTGCTGTTGAACAAAAAATAAAAAAAAAAAAAGTCGAACCGGACGAGTAAACTAACGAACATGATGTTTGCCAATTTTACCCGAAAAGACAACAAACTCTGACAAAAAAAAAATAAGCAGTTCTGTAAAAAAATAATCCTTGAAATATCTTTTGTATTGTTTAGACACGGGTTGAATGTTCATGTCATACGTTGCTGAAGCAGCACCATTAAATTTCTTCTACCCGGCTGAAGCTTCATTCCTTCCTGCCGTGCGTCGCCGTCCGTCCGTAGACTTCGTCGTTGCTGTGATGTTCTACTCTACGAATGACCGTTGAATTAGATTGGGGTATTTTGTTTAAGTGTGTGTATGCAGTATAATCGTAACATGTGTCCAAAATGGGGATTTAAATCCTTTTCTTGCAGGTTCCCTTCCCACAGGGAACCGTTTTTCCCATTGTTACTATACTGACTCAATACATAGCTATTTTCTATGTGCGGTGTTGGGTTGTTCTTATAGCAATTTTTAAGTTGAGTTTCTCTTTTCTTTTTTTTTATTGAATTCAATATTTGATTGGGGATAACAATCATGACTAAAAGGAATTCAACTTTTGAATAAACAGTCCTTTGTTTGCGTGATTTCGGAATTTATATTGCTAGATGTGACGAAGGGTCTGGGATCAAAGCCGTAGCCAGGGGGGGGATCATCGGGTTTGATCTCCTCCGAATTTTTTTTGTAAATTGCACCTTTCCCGGTCGGATTTCCGGTAAATTTAATATTTAGCAACTTATTTTGGTACTTGTCTCTGATGAGCATATTTCTTTAAAACAATAAAACTTATTTTTTTCTTTTATATAATTTTTTGTGTTAGCGACAAGACAGAAGAACACGTTGGTGTGACCCATTAATGTCCATAGAACTTTTGACGAATCTGGCAAACCAAGAAAATCACCCCAAAAAAATTGAGGCAATTGGAGCAAAACAGAATTTTACCCGTAAGTAAGCCCTGTTTATTTTATTTTCATGTATGACAGGTTAATTTGACAGCTCAACTTATTGCCTTCCAATAAAATTTCCAATCGAAATGAGTCAAAAAAGATGATGGATTGACAAAATCCATATTACGGTTTCAGTTTTCGTTTCAAATTTTCTCTAAACGATTATCTATTTTGATAAAACTTTGGCAAAGTTATATTTTTGCAGTGCTGTTATTACAACTGAACTTTATGTTTTTGGTTTTAAGTTCACATAAAAGTAATTTTATTTTAACTATTTTTACAAATTTGACCATAAATTGATTACGCCTTGTTTTTTTGCTAAGCAACCGATTCTGACTGATTCGAGCACTTTATTTATATCGATTACACACTAAGCTATGCATTTTTTTTTCGAAAGAGTATATCTCCCCCGAAATGATTTTCTGGCTACGGCTTTGTCTGGGATAAGCGGTTTTTATTTGTCTTAGGTCAGAAATAAATGAGGAAAAACACAATGTTATGTGTTTAATTTTAAGGTCTCTTCTTAAGTGAGTTTTTTAATCTAAAATTTTATAAATTTTTCAACAGAATAACTGCTAAGCAATAAATAAATATGATTCTTTAAAACAGATTCAACAATTTCTTATCAAATCGAAAAAACATTTTAAAAAATCAGAAACATTTAAAAATACTTGTTAAATTAGGAAACATTTCTAAAATGTTAAGTTTATTATAATTTTTTTCAAATTTTATCTGGTCATTTGTAAACAAAATGTTTCGTAGTTTTCCATTCGCATTGGGAATTTTCTAATGTTTCCCAAATGACCCAGGAAATATGTTAGGTTTTTAATGTTGTGGAAATCTGAAATGGTCGTGGATAACAACATTAGACAAACAAAACGTTTCAAACATATTTAAAAATGTTTCTCCAACAAGTTCGTTGTTATCTATTTAAACCATTCTGAATTATTATAATTTCTCCTAAATCGAACTACCCTTTTCAAGATAGTTGTTATCAGAAAGTTGTTCTACAAAAACGAACATAAAAACTCTTCAAATAAATTAATATAAAATAAGTCAAAAAAATTTAACCGTTCTAGTCAGTACAAAATCTCAAAAAGTTACTTTGAACGTTGCGAACCTGCTGGAGTACTGATTCACTGTGTACCAATGCTCTGATTTTACATAAATATCGTAAGTTTTAAGATTTTTAATCAAAGTAAACAAATGGACAGCAAATATTAAATTTATGCATCCAGAAAAACAAATATTAAATTCACATGAAGTTACAACACATACACTCTTTTAAAAGGATTAAAAGCAAATATAGAATAAAACTACTTCCCTATGCAGAAAACACAAACACACGAGAACAATTGACTTCGACAACACAATCCCGCAAGATGATGATTTGATGTAATAGGAATTAAAAATGTGTTCTTTTCTTATTTTCAGATTCATTCTAAAATAAGAAGAGACATTGTGAAAGCAAGTGATTCACAATGTACCCTGATACACTGTTGACATAAGTGCCCAAAGTCAGCTAGAACCGAAAAAATTATAGTTTAAAAGAGTCTATTAATTTGTAAATAGAATAAATCATCATTTCTGTATTATTTTGTATCTGCAAACTGAAGAACTAATTAAAAAAAAAGACATTTCTGGGCCACTCTTTATTTCTTAGAAAAAAAAAAAATACCTATGCCAGATTGTTCAGTTTGCAACAAAAGGTAGTACTCACGCCTCATACATATTTCAAAAGGTTAAAGTAAAATTCTAAATCCCAAACTTCAGCAATTCACCAGTTGGATACTCCCACATATTATAAAAACAGTAACAATCAATCTTTTTGTCCATGGGGATGAATTCAGGTAATATAAGGACGATTAAATTCATGAAATAATAATGGGATTTTTTGAATACACTATACATTCATTCCTCTGCACGGCGAAATGAGTCATGCTGGAAGAACGATGCCTTTTGGTACTAACACAATAATCCTCAGACATTTTGTAGTGACTTCACAAAATATAGAAAAAAATATTATTAACAAACACCTTAATAATAAAAACGACACTTGTGAAATAAGCTGTTGGTAGTTAATTCATGGAAAAGAATATCACAGGAACATAGGAAACAATAACGGAACTAATATATTGCTTTTGTTCTCCAAAAGACAATCAAAAGAAATCGATACGTATTCATGGAAATTAAATTTAAATTTGTTTTTTTTTTTCGACAATGGGAGTTATAATATTTATAATATTAAGTCAGAGAAATAAGTCTATTACTGTTGCCCTCTTTAGTCCATTTTCTTGTCTGAAAATTTTGTTTTTCATTCTCAGTTATATACCTATGTGGTTGAAATTTTCTCGAAGAAGTACTGAGGTATTGAGAAAATATTTATGAGTTTATTTTAGTTTTATTTGTTAACTATACCGACATTCGACACACATATATGTATACAATCCAGTTTTTGTTTGTGTATGTCAATTGAATGGGAAAACATCAAAGAGTAATTTAAAATAAACATTTGACAAGGGTTTAGTTTTCGATATAGTATGGTTTCTTGAAAACACAAAATCAAAAGAAGGACACAAGGATGAAAAGTGAATGAAATCACTTTTAAATTATGTATACTCCTCGTCGTTTGATCAATCTTCTGAGGATTTAAGTGCTTGTATGCTGAAGGAACTTGATTTTATTTTTTTTGCTCATTTGAAATTGCAATACAGGATTTTGCAATCAAATCGTGATTTTCAATCAATCGAAAGGATAACATGAAGTTGGTAAAATTTTATAAATTGACCTTTCGATCATTAATTCTTTTGACACAATAAACGTTTATGTTTCTTTTTTTTTATTTTGTTTGAACGATTGCTGATTTCGAAAGCAATAGAGATGATGGTTGGTAGATTAATATGTAATTAAAATTCCAACTTTGCTGCTTTACCATAAGGATCTGCATGGTAAGTTCGCCGGGTTGATCTCAACGACACAAAACTTCCATATTGTTAGTTTATTTGAGTTTTTAATCCTGGATATACTTCTCTGTTTTTTTCATTTCTGTTTGCATGTGGGATATGTTCCAGCACCACACCACCCTAGCACCATGATAGAACCAAGCAGGCATCACGCCAGTACCACTCAAGCATCACGCAAGCACTACGCCAGTACCACACCAGCACTACACCACCCCCATGCCAGCACTACGCCAGCACTTAGTCAGCACCTCGCCAGCAGCAAGCCAGCACCTTACACTCCAGTTCTGTGTGAATCGGAACTATGGACGTGGAATAATTAAAAAAATATACAAAACATATATATGCAACATATATATATACATGTATATACAATTTGAATTTAAGGAAATAAAGCTTCAAAATCAGAACATATATATTTTAAATAACACAAATCAATAGCCACGGGAATACGAACTGATGATTCAACCTACACAAGGTATCAAATCAAAATATAGTTTTTCATTTAAACAAATATAAAATATAATTAAAATATCGGAAACACGACCGATCGGGTTATGCCATTTATGAAAGCTTGTTAAACCAAAGTAAACATAAAATTATCAAATTATTATATTAACCTTTGAAAACGCCCTTGGTATAAAGCACGGCACTCCTGTTGACCATTGAACTATATCCTCGATATTGTTCCCCAGACATCAACTAGTTTAATTCGAGGGCTGTTCCATTTTATTATCACTTTGCCGCACGGGCACAATCAACACAAAAAAATTGTCATATAATGTGAGGCCATTACGACCAGATTTTCTATTCCTCAACTGGCCAAAACACAAAAGCAAAGAAGGACACTAATTTCGCCGCTCCACTGATCCACTCCCAGATTCTCCACCATCCACTGTCACAGCACACAATACATTCTAATGTATACCCACGCTTTACATCGAAGATATTAATCGAAATGTGTTTCCATAACCCCCAATTGAGGGCGAGGGTTCGTTGAAGTAATCCCTAAACACCGAACCGCGCGCGTACATATGTGGCTGTTGTGTTTCGGGTTTTGTGTTGCATTGCGTCGGTCGTAGGACATGGACATTCAAAAGGATTTTATATACATGACAAATAATTTTATGGAAGATCTTTGAATGTTCACACAGAGTCTAGGGACCGGACTGGGGTTCATTCAGGGTTGAGTTCGGCAATTCATTCTTAAGCACACCAAGACCACACAATGAAAACTTTTGTCTTGGGGTATATGTAATGTTCGTTGCACACAGTATAACGATCGAAATGTCGTCGGCCCTCATCAGTCGAACTGGGACGACTCTAAAGACCAAATGTCCGACAAAAGCCATCTTAAACACAAAGAAAAAGAAGAAGGTACCTTTATTTGAAGTGGGTTGAGGCGATCCATTAAATGCGTTTAATGGTATGGAAAATTATTGTATCCAGACAATGGAGTAGTAGTGAGTAGTTTTCTTAGTGTAATAGTCAGACAATACTATACCTACCACATTGTTTAACCAATTGGAATATTGTTTCATTGTCACAGAAAGTTGTAGGTCCTAATAACAATTATAAGGAGCTTATTGGGAATTGTGGCTTGAGTCTCTTGTATCTTTTTTCATGGGTTTTATTTTCTTGAAAGAACGTTTAAGGAATTTAAAATGAAAACAAATAGAACGATTCAAATTAACAATTCTGTAAAACAACAAAGGAAGACGATGTTCTTTGAAGCGACTTTTCTTTTGCTCATTAAGGGATGAAAGGGAATTAAATATATATTTATTTTCTTTTTTTTATGTTTGTACATATATTTTTCTAGGATAATTTTTTTTTTTTTTTTTCTCAGGATTATTTTGTCTGTTTTATTTATCAATTCAGATTCGGAAAAAGCATACAGGACGAAGATATTTTTGCAGTTGGTTATTTCTACTTTGAAGTAGGTACGTGGTATTAGGGTGTTGTTGATGATGTGTTTTTTTTTTGTTGTCACCATAGAACTATGGAATAACGTACATGATGGTATCTTTTGCTCTTTATGTGCTTTTATCTCGTGAACATTCCCTGATAATAGCTTTGCTAGCCTAATGAGGAATGGAAGTTATGTGTCAACTTTTAAGAACAAAACAATATGGCAACTTAATATTTGCTCTAGGTGTTTAGTCTTATAAAACAACTTCTTATATAGTGTTCCAAATAAATTGTGTTATTAATATATTGTTTTAATTAAATCGAACAAACGAGGATTTTTTGATTTTTTCTCAATTATTCAATTTATCTCGCTTTCTTGTCTGGACTTCCATTTTTAGGTTGCCAGTTTAATTCTCACTTATTTTTTCTTTTCAGCATACCTCCCAGCTTATTCTGGACGTCGCCCATGAGGAATAAAATGAAAAAAAAAATCAACTATAGCTCTCTATCCATTGTACCAAAACAATTATTTCCTATATTTCTATTCCTTCTGACTAGTGTCCTGCAACCTGCAGCACCTGTTGCATTTAAAAGGCAATATGCGCCTTATAGACACATAGTTAAAATATTATTATTATGTTGTTGCCTTAGCGATGCCTGGTTGACGTTAACTACTCATCTGGTTGAAAACCCACTGAGGCGATATTATCGGCGAAACGAACAAAACAAAATTTGTCGGTACCTGTTCTGCACTTTGATGTTACAGTCTTTTCGTCCCGAGCAGACAAACGCCTTAGGGTTTACCAATTTCAGCAGGATTAACAAACACTTTCTGCGTCGAAAACTTAAAAAACAGTCATTAAGATAAATTGAAACCATAAAACAGGAAGCCTCATGAAAAGACGCAAACTCTTGTGACTTACTCTCAACTAAACCAATCCTTTTGTTTTCGCGTTTACTAGACCACTAGAGTAAAATGATATGAAGTAGGTATATCAAGACGAATGATAATCTTGGAGGATTTTTCACTTCCTTGGAAGAAGCAATACTTTCGAAAAAAACTAAGGTCAGATTAGAAATTCTTGAAACAGGAAAAATAAATGCATCAATAACTCAATATCCCATTGGAGTTTTAGTTTACTTTAAGACGCTATACAGAAAAAAAGTCTCCACTATCTAAAGCGAAATTTTCGACGCGAACTCTATTTTCCGGCAATACCCAATAATTTTTGCGACCAATTTTGGACACAAAACGAGAAAGTAAACGACCAGAAATTGTCCATCACAGTGAACTGGCCCACATGCCATTCTTTTAGATTATTTAATTGGACATTATTCTGGAAAAAAAGAAAATAAAAAGATTTTGGTTCCGATTGTAATGATAAAATTTAAACATGTTAAAGTGTTAGAAAATATATTAATTTTTTATTAAATTTTTTATTAGTTTCTCAAAGTTGCATACCTACATATATCTATTTGAGATGTAAAAAAAATTTTAAAAAATCATCTATTTGAGATGTAAATATACATAAATGCAAATTTTGTAAAACGCGAAGTAAATTAGCTGTATTCGAAAAAATAGACCACAGTGAATTGTGTTTCCACAGTGAATTGTGCACAGTGAATTAGCCGGCTTCGAGTTAGATCTATTTCACGAACGAAATAGTTCTAGTTAAAAATCAGATTTTTTAACTGAACTAAGCGAACAATTTCATAATTTTAAAACTTAATTAGTTCAATAGCTCAGTAGGTTCAATAATGAATATTATTGTATATGTTTCTGTTTGGCACAACCCAGAGTTAAGACTATGTTTAAATGGAAGATTTTAAAATCTCAAAACTCAAAAGTGAACTTGAAAGTTCAATTGAACAAGATAGTTCATTTGGACTAAAAGGTTCAATTGAACTAGATAGTTTATTTGAACTAAAGAAGTCAGCTAGTTCATCAGATAGTTCATTTAAAATCTAAAGTTTACTTGAACTATCTATATTTTTAGACTAAATTGAGGATAAATAAATACTTTTATATTAAAGCTAAAATCCTTTATTCATTTGTGTTGACATAGGTACCTTTAGACCTAAATTGCCTAAAATTGCTTTAAGAAAAGTTCACACCATTTTATAAATGAATACAAAAGCAACACAAAAATGACGAACCACGTTTAAAGTGTTTCCGTTTTTTTTTTTGTGTCTGTGGTTCATTCAATTCTAATTAGCATAGGTTGCAAATTCTCAAAGAACACAGATCACACACTAGTTAAGAAGAAGTCTCGAACCTATTCATCAAAAATTAGCTTTAAAAAAAAATCCTCAGCTTAATTGAAAAGAATATCAACAAGAAAAAAAAAATCAAACGAAACCAAAATCAAAACAAAGAAATGTTTCTTTTGTTTCAATTTTCATTGCATGATGTTTTTGTGTGGCACTCTCAAACTGCCCTTTTGTTATATCCTGTGTGTTGCATTGTTTTCAATTTTTCATCTCCAGATCCCGTCTGTGTCCCACAAAACATTCAGGTAACCCGAAAAGGAGCCGCACCGCACACATCGGCACAACATCACGCTTTTAACAAACACAACAGAAAAATACCACGGTTGTTGTGATGTGACGTACCAAAACCAAAAGCTGAACCGAAACACCAACAGACAATAGGGAAGTGAATCGAATAATAGAAAACAAAAGTATTTCCTGGTGTGGGATGTGCGAATGTAGAAAAGACAGAGCAAACCACAGAGAGAAATTATTGCATCACTCAAGGAGACCCCAATTAAATAGATGTCGCTGCGCCTCGTGTTAACGTGAAATAAAGAATCAAAAGAGGGTGGAAAAAGGACACAACGGGACTTGGGTGTTAAAATGGTTTTAATTAAACTTTTTCGATCTATTTAAGTCCGTTGTTTTGATTGGAGGGGTTAAATGGGGTGGGTTCAGTTTCATAGTTTAAAAAATTGGGGTAAAATTGTTATCATAATTATAATAACTAAAAAATTAAAAATATTTAGCATCAATTTAATTAAATTAGCATTTAAGTATGCTCTAGAAGATATACGTATGTATAGATGTATTAATAACCTTTCTGTGTCACATAAAATTTGATTGACGAAAATCAAACAACTTTTGATTTTGATTGATGACTGATCAAACAGATTGATGAGGGTATGATATGTTTGCACTTAATTCAAAACAACCCGTCTCGTTTCGATGTAGATATCAATGAAATGGGTTGGGGTCAAAATCCCGAAAACCGAAATCCCGAAAACCCAAAATCCCGAAAATCCATAATCCAGAAAACCCAAAATCCAGAAAATCCAGAATCCCGAAAACCCACAATCCCGAAAATCCATAATCCAGAAAACCCAAAATCCCGAAAAGCCAGAATCCCGAATGGGATCCCGAAATCCCGAAAAATTATATAAAATGAAAAATTTGCGCAAATTTTTCATTTTATATAATTTTTCAGGATTTCGATTTCGTAAAAATAATCCTAAGTGTAAAGTTAAGAAGTATAGGCGTAAAAAAAATATTAGTGTTTAGTACCGTTAGTATAAATCTTTGAAAATGATTTCAGGTTCTTATTGTGCTTTCAGTAGTGTTGTGTTGTTAAGTGAGAAGAAATCGTTATGTTACGTTATGTTATGTAATTTAACCACCTAATTGACTGTTATTGTTATTATATTTCGTTTATTTCTTTTGTTATTGTTAAATTATATGTTATACCTGTATGACTTTATCTTCAATTAAAGATTCAATGTGCAGACAATTTTGACTTTTTCTGTTTTGTTTTCGGGATTTTGGCCTTTCTGGATTGTGGGTTTTCGGGATTTCGGGTTTTCCGGATTGTGGGTTTGCGGGATTCTGGCTTTTCGGGATTTTGGGTTTTCTGGATTATGGATTTTCGGGATTGTGGGTTTTCTGGATTCAGATTTTCGGGATTCTGTCCGTCTCCCCAATGAAATAAATGTGGTTTAAAAATGATTTAGCGTGTAAGAAAAACGTCAATCTTCACGTACACGAAACTTGATGTCAAAGGATTGACCGTTTAAAGCTCACTTTTTTTTCAAGGAATTCGTCAAACGGTAGTAACGAAAATATGTTTTAACCGGAAATCCAGTAATCGGAACACGTTTTGCAATGCGATTTTCTGGACAGAAATTCTTTTATCCGTTAAAGTCCTTGTTCAAATGCTTACATTGTCTGCAAATGGCCGTTATCCAACAGTTTGTATATTTCTCATTGTAAGGTAATGTACCGAATAAGCCACGAATAAAATATTTAATTACCGAGTGATCAAGTTGCTCTGCAGGCTTCCTTCATATTTCCATCTCCAAAGCACTTTTAAATGACTTGAGTAAGACCACTGAAGTTGATATGATAAGGATAAGCACTAGCGCAACGTTGTCTTCATCGCTGCTGCTTAAAATTGCCTATTGATCATCCATTCTTTTCACTTGAGACATTTCGCCTGAACTTCTGGAGCCTCACGTTTCGAATATTGCCCAATTTTTTGGAAATATTCCGAATTTCTGTTCCAATATACGAATTTAATTTTTTCTTTTAAAAACTATTAAAAATTGTTTTTTTTTTTTTTAATTTCGAGTCAAGTTTGTCTACAAGAACAAACGTGTAATCTAGTATCTAATACATTGATCTTTGTAACTAAGAAGATTCTAGTTTTTTTTTGTTCGAATTATTTGCGAAGATTCATCTTTTGTTCGTCCAGAAGATTTTAGATCGATTTGTTCTTCAACCTGGTTCTCAAACAGTTTGCTGTAGGTTCGGAATTAGTATTAATACTTTATCTTTTTTATTATTTTCATTTTAATTCGTTTCATATTCACTTTGCTTATTATCTATAAATTAACTCGACTCAACTATGAAATATCTGATTTTTTAACCATCTTGAACCATATAGCTAGAGTTTCCTTTCTGTAAAATTCCATTCAATCCTCCACACAAAACGTATTTCATATAAATTTTTTTTGCCAGCATTTCTGATATCCTTTTTTAAATTCTCTGCAATGTTACGTTCGGTTGTTATTACGTGTTCGATTTTTGTTTTGTCCTTAAACTTTTAGTAGAAATCAGATTAAATCTACGTTTCTGGGGTATCCTGTACAAAACAAAAGTAGTATATGTGGCCCAAAGCGCACCCAGGATATGCCGAAATCACACCTTCATGTGGGTCTCATTTGAGGATTTGAGTAATGCACAATATATGGCCGTATATACTTCTCAAAAAATAGTTTATTTTACATACAAAATTTATTCGCGTCATGTTTAGAAGTATTTCAAATCTATTCTCGGATTTCATAAACACATTATATAGAGTACAACAGGACATCACTACGTTTCATATAAATAGAATTCTTCCGCATAGTTGTTATTGCTGTTTCCGTTTCCCACATCTTACCCACGGCAGATATAACAAATCATAATGAGGCTTTTATTCGGTGAAAGGAACATCGTGATGTTTGTCGGTCCAGTCCAGTCCAGAACTCAACCACAAATCCCACGGACTTTGCCGCCCTCCAAACCAAACTAACAGATGGACTGGATGTGTTATAATGCCATTGGTCCACCATGCAAAGGGCTAGGATAATTGAAGTTGACATTCAGGCGCTGCAAGGATGTGTGCATCCTGAGTAGGAACTCGAAAGAGATTTACACTTCTACATCTGCATTATATTTTTCGACAAGGATTTTCAGGATTGCAGCAAAATATTGTAATACAACAAACAATGTTCCAGGTAATTCGTGATGTGAATAGAATAATGCAACACATGTAAGCATGCAGCTTTAGCTTAAAAACTATATTACATATTATGTATGTAAATACATAGTTACTGGGGATCTACCGAACAACGATGCAACGCACTGGCGCATTCTGATGTGATTATGAAAAGATTACATTTTGCAGTGTTAGTTTAAGTGTGGGGATGTATGCAATGGGGATAGTGGCTTTATACTAATAGCTTGCGGTATGCTATTTAAAAATAATTTGCATGGAAATTAATTAGCTGGTCAAGAATGTGGTTACCATGGTTAGTTTCATACCTTTGTGATTTCAGTGGACAGCGGATATCTGAGTGGATTTGATTATTGAAAATTAACTTTAGAAGGATTAATGTAGAATATCATGTAGAAATTTGAGCATTTATAGTTGCATATTTGTTGACATCTTCACATAATTCAGACGTTTGAAATCAAATTGCCTCCTTTTTCACGTATGCTAATTCTGTTAAACTAATTATCTTATGATGAAATGGCTGGTACCATCAAAAGTTGTCCATTCCATCGACTAATTAAGTGCATAATTAAAAATCAGAATGTTTCCATTGGCAATGTGGAGTTGTGTCTGAAAGTTGTTAAATATTAATGCAATCAAAACTTTATTTTTTCTCGAAAACGAACGGAAAATTTAAATTAAACTTTCCTTATATTAGGGATTCCTCAATACTATTTCCCTAACTGGTTCTAATTTCCATATACATAGAAGTGATAAAACTCTTTATACCCCTTTACATTAACACAACGAAATACCAATTTATTTCTATATTTTATATTGAGTTATTGTTTTTTTTTATCATTTTGATTGAATGAATGAAATCAAAATAGTAATTTTATTAGTTTGTTAGTTTTCTTTATTTGCTTCAAAGTTTTTTTAATATTTTTAAAAAGATTTATTTAAATTACAAATGATACAAAAGAGTTGGTCAAACAAAAACCAAAATGGAATTAAATTATCAAGAAATAATGTAAGATTATCTTTTTTAATTAAATAATTGATGCCTCCGTTTGGGATATTAATCAGTAAATCGATTTTACACTCATCCAATCAACAAATCTCAAAACCATAATTGAAAATACATTATAACAATTAACCCTGGAAAACTCATTAATTACGCATTAACTAATTATGCTGTTAATTTCTGTATTATTTTACAAAATTAATTTTCAGATAAAACTGAAACTAAATAATATCATATTGCAGCTGTAAGCTTAGGAGTGTTTTCCTCTCAAAATTTTAAATCCCTGCAGCTTGAACTAAAATTACGTATTTATTCAAATTTACAATAAGCTATCACCTTAGAAATCTCATCCTGATGTTTACCGCATTGCCATTAGCTGTGCCTGTACCGGATCTTTATGAGCGTAATCAATACCAATCCATAATTTGTTTGCCCACAGGATTTAGGGCGCGGAACAAAATATTCAAAAGTATGCTTTATTTTAATAGAATTTTCCTAATTAGTTAATCAATTAACAAAAATTTATCTGTTTGTGGCAATATAATTGGTACCACCGACAGACTCACACAGATTCAAAATTTAAATAAACCAAAAAATAAATACCACATAATTGCTTACAATTTAACTCAATTGAATGCTTTTTACCCCCTTTTTTGCATCTATTGGCAAAAAGTTTTTTGACAATTTATAGCAAATTAATGTTTTTATTTATGAACAGCATTTATCGATTTTAATTGTGAATTTTATCGTCTGCAGGTTTAGATGATGCAGCGGAGGCTAACGACAAGAAGGACGAAATGGGTGGTATTACATACTTTATTATGTGCATCATAATTTGTTGTACTGCAGCTTGTGGCAAAATCATTTCAATTTTATTAAAGGAGATTAACATACTTGATTGCATTTGTTATCTAAAAGCCGCTTGATTGGGCGTTTATTAACATTAAAATTAAAAGAAGAAACATTTAATTCTGCATTTGCATTCGTTCGTTAAGTATTGAAAATGAATTAATTACCAAAGTTTGTGTTTTTTTTTTCTGCAATTATAAACTATTCTGAAATTCTTGACAATTATAAAGGCAAGCAATTAAAATGTTGAATGGAATAATTAGAAATCGGTTTCTGAAACTGTTGACCGACAAGCATTGATATTCAAATTGTTTGACATTTGAATTATGGTAAAATTTAGTTGGGTAATTTGGAATCTTTGTTTGGCCATCTGGAATGGCAGAATGGAATGGCAATGGTGTCTCGGAATGGTTCCAGATGAACTCAAAAGATCGATTGTGAAGTTCTTATGGTCCAAGTATATTCACACAGTTCATCAAAGATATTATTGACTCTTTAAATATATAGACGTAGAATACGAAGAAGAAGGATGAAATATCACTTCATTTGCTAATATAGCAAAGTAGGTAACCATTTTCATGTTCAATACCTCATAGACAAAACTTTAAGCATGTTTTGGTTACGATATACGAGGCAAACATATTGGACACGATTTCATACCGCAGTGCCAAGATCTATCCGTATTTAAAAATGTTTCAAAATGATTGAAGTTGGTAGGTAGGTGTATATATACTGCTTAAGGAAAGGAGTCCTAATACATAGAAGACATTTAAAACTCTCTATAAACAACATATATATATACATATGTATTATGTATATACGATATTGAAATAGTAAAGGTGACTGCTTCTTGTCCAACAACCTATAATAATAATAATAATAATATTTTAACTATTGGGCCTGTTCTGATTTACGTTCGGAATTGAATTCGTAAAAGTTTTCATGAATAAATTTAACAGTCAATAAACAAATTACTTAGATTTTCCGAATTTGAATTCGCAAAACAAAATACAAACGAATTTAATTTAATATTTAGAACACCGGGCATTTGAAAACGATAGAATTTAGTTTTCAAACGAAATTCAGAACAGGTTTGTTTGTGTAAGGCACACTGTCTTTTAAATGCGAGAGGTGTTGCACGACACTAGTTATAGAAGGAATAAAAATATAGGAAAGAATTGTTTTGGTACAATGGATAGAGAGCTAGTTGATTTTTATTTTTCATTGCATACCCCATGGGCGATGTTCAGCATAAGCTGGGAGGTATGCTGAAGAAAAACAACGCTTTATACCCGATGAGTATTGAACTGGCCACCTCCATTGGCACCATTGCCACCCTCTTTTATGTATACAAAAATGATAGTTAAATTTGTTTACTATCCCGTTTCTTATAATCCCGCTTTTGCAATCAAAACTTTTGATTCTGATACGCTTCCCATCATAATTCATATTTGGTTAAAAAGGTCTGAGGGACAAATTATAATTCACGTGACGACATGATGTATTTCAAAGAAATTTAGGATGGAATTGCAAACGCTTGTACGCATACTAAAATATAATCCCTTCAAGACAAAAGAGTCTAAAATTATTGCATTTATAGACAGATTTTTATCCAAACAAACGAATTGGGTACGAAATCTTGGACCTAGATATTCGCCTCTTAATATCCCGAAAAAAAGTTTCTCATAAAAACTTTTAATTTAAAAGATTTATTAAAAGAAAAATTTCCTTAAAAAATAAATAGCTAAAAAATAAATTCAATAATTAATTAAAAACCTGACATGGTGTTTCACATTAATGAACTTACTTAAAAGATTTCATTTAGTGGAGTATTTATACTTGATCATGATAATAACAATGTAGTTTTGAATAACTAACTTGAATCATATGGGTAGTTCTTTAGAAATATTAAATTCGCAGTGAGTTTTGCCTGTAAAATGTGATATATCTAGCAGTGGGTAATCATCTAACTGATACCATACCAGAGCGAAACACATATCTTAGAGTTGAGGTAACAAAACCTTTTAAATGATTGAATTCAACAAGATTTCACATATTATCGATAGGGTTAAACATTCTATCTTCGTCATTTCATGTTACTTTAATATTTGAATAAAGAAATAAGAAACTTTAACTTCTTTAAACAAATTAATAATTATAAGCCTTCCATAGAGAAATAAACTTTTAACTAACATTTTATTAATCGACAAAAACATGAAGCTATAGTTGGTTTAGCAAACTTCTACCGAACTAATCCAACAAATCAGCATATCATACATCATGCAGATGCTAGAAGGCACCATTTTATACGAATTGGCACTATCATAAGAACTTTCAAATATAATGATTTCGGTGAACACCCGCCAATAGCGTGGTTTCAGTTGTTTAAACCATCTCCACTGCCACCTGCCCGGTCTCAAGAGATATACAATCAGAAAGCACAACAATTTGACAATTCCCCCATAAGCACTTCATTTCGTCCAAAATATATCCTACCTTGAATTTTAGTGCAGATTTATTCGAGTGTAAATTGGTGATAGAACCCAAACCAACTGTGCTTGTGTATTCCCACACACCATCAAAAATGTAGAGCTGTTGCTGTGGTGATACCGGAACTAAGCCAAACTTATCAGATAACAATAACGGTGTCGGTGTGTGCACAAAGCCAACAATATCTATCTGTCTGTCCATCAAACAGTTTGAGATGACAAAAGTTGTTCCTACACGTAGTTCGTACATCTGGAAGTTTCATTTTCGAATTGAATTTCGTTCAAGAGTATTGGAACAGGATCTGGTCTACAATGAGGCAACACTAACAAAACACCTATATGTCACTTGGTTACAACCAAAATAACCAAAGACTAAACTTTAAACTTGAATGCACACGTTGATAGAAACTTTTGTGGCTTAGAGTTTTCGGTTGCGCTTTCGTAATCGAAATCCTTTCCAAATATTTGCAACCAAAATGTTTCTGTATTTTTCTTAAGGATTGTATAGCTATGTCGTTTCAAAAGCTGTAAATAACGAGATACTCAATGGTGAGCTTTAAGATTGAAGAAAAGTTGTGTTCTTTTGGGAAAATTTTTCTAGGGTGAGAATAAGTTTCTCCGTTGGAATACCTACGCTCGCCTTAACGGTAATTGCATTTTGTTATTCTTGTTCTTTTTTCTGTTTCGGTATGGATGGAAAAATAGAAAAAATAGGAAATCACCCCTGGACCGTTTAGTAAGGGCGCATTTTTGTTTTGCTCATACATTTTGGTTCATTTTTAAAGGTGCCCCAAAGTAATTTCAGTTTTGACGAAAAAAAAAAAGTTTCAATGGAGAATTAAATACTCCCTTAGGGAAGTGCGTAAGCAAAAATAACTGGATAAATATTTCTGTAACTTGTCTATAAGAAAATTTCTTGCTTTTTAAAAAAAAAAACTTCCTAGAATATTTAAGAAGAAGGCAAAGGGTTAACATAGGGGAGAGTAAATGAATATAATGATGAAAAAAATGTATAGTTGCGTTATGGGTATTCCTTGTTTTAGTTAGTTTGAATAAAAAAAGTTTTTCTCTTTCATGATATCTTGGGGGGATAGTAAAAATCAAGTTTGTTGTGCCACAGCTACAGCTACAGTTTTTCCCAGGAGCATCCTTTAATGGTCCCTATATAGCTAAGAAATTTTGTATAGGAATTTCTGTGTTAGTTAGTAAACGAAAATAAGACATAAAAACATTTAAGTTATGACTGAAAAGTTTTAAATTTTTAATAGCGTTTTTTTATTGACAGATGTGAATGAATGATGAAGGTTGTTGGTTAACATTTCGAGGGGGAACTTAATGGATGGTTATGCCAGAATAAATTTAATGACGTTGTAATTAAAGTTATGTTTTGTTTTATATCTCTAATTCATTGAGATGGTTCTTATCAGTTTTTATTTTGTTTGCTATTTAATTTTATGAACGACAGGTTTAAAATTAATATAATTACACGTACTAGATTAAAAAATAAAGTTGAGATTAGTCACAAAAATTAAGTTGTTTCGAAAATTTGCGATACATGAAAAAAATATATAATTCGCCGCATTTTCAGAGCAGAATCACAATATGGATAAAATCATTAAGATCAGCATTTTTGCTTTGTGATTTTAGTACCTACCTATCCGTGGTTAACGTCGTTTTTCAGTTTGATGTGAGAACAAAATAGTCGAAGCCGGCTAATTCACTGTGCACAATTCACTGTACGGGCAATTTACTCTGCACAATTCTCAGTGGATCACAATTCACTGCGTGGATCACAATTCACTGTGGAACACAATTCACTGTGGTCTATTTTATCGAACACAGCAAATTGACTTCGCGTTTTACAAAATTTGCATTTATGTAAATTTACATCTCAAAAATTATTATTTTCTAACATCCCAAATAGATAAATATGAAACTTTGAGAAACTAATAAAAAATAATATCTTTTCTAACACTTGACCATGTTTAAAATCTATCAATACAATCGGAACCTTTTTCTTTTTTTTTCTTTTTTTCTATGAAGGCAATGATTCAAAAAACAATATAGAATAATGTCCAATTAAATAATCTAAAAGAATGGCATGGGGCAAGTGCGAATAGTGCAACACAGTGAAATGTACAAAGTGAATTGTCCATCACAATGAATTGCCCCACAGTGAATTGTGCACAGTGAATTAGCCTAGACCCCAAATTAGTTTTTATTTTTTTTATTTTCTTAATTATATTTTATTTAACTTTTTTGACAATGAAAACGCGATCGTTTTTTTTATTCCATTGAAAGGCGCATAAAAATTATTATTTATTTTTATATGACTCACATTAGCTGTTAGTGCGTTTTAATATAATTTTATAATTTTCAGAAGTTGGATGCCGATTTTCATTGGGAATCGCTCTCAAATTTTAGATTTCGTTCCAAATATTAAATTTCGTGCTTGGATTTTCACTTGTTTGTTTTAAAGTAGAATTTAACAATAAAGAATGGGTTCTAACAGTGAATGTAAAAAAGAATAGGTATACTAACAATTCCCTATCGAAATCGACATCAATTTCAAAATATCACGTTTGTGAAATATAGTGGGGTTTAATTTGATTACCTAAAACCAACAATAAATATGAAAAATCGACTTTTTAAGACGTCTTTTAATGCACTGACATCCTTGACATCCATCTTTTAATAAAATATGAAATAGATTGAATGACTGGGTCACACGAACTTTCTCTTAAAGAAAAATATACCTTACTGCAAACTTACTTACTATCTTAGTGCTTAGTGGCAAAGGGCAATATCTTAGTCTTTTATTCTATATATGATTGCCAAATGGATGTATGAAAAAACGAATTTGCTCTTGAAGCAAGTTTTCAAAAGAAAAGAAAATTTAATAAAAAAAAATTAAATAATTTTGTTTTCAATATAAATGGGAAATACGAACCATCCTTTGTTTTTAAGTGTTTTGTCCTAAAACTTCTTCTTTTGACAAAGATTTAAGTAAAAATCAAAGTATGCAGAAAATTTTCTTGCCTAATTATAAGTTTACAAAAAAAAAAATTATTCCAGAATCGTTTAAGCGGTTTTTGAATACATCGATATTTAATTAATAATTTTAATAAAAAATTGCTAAATAGTTGGCATTTTAAGCATAAAAATAATAATTTTTAATCAAGCCGTTTTCCAAGTATTTCACTTACAAAAAAAAAAAAAAAAAAAGTTATTTAAAATAAAAGTAAGCACTTTTGCAATATTTTGACATTGAAGTCTTATAAAGTCATCTAAATCTTTTTTTTTTTTGTTGATATCGATTAATTATTTCATGAGATAGTTTAAGAAGAAAAAAACGGTTCTATAAGAGGAACCGTTAATAGGCTTGCAATTTTTTTTTTCAAGTAAACAAAAGGCAATCAGACAAAAGCCATTTGTAATTTTTTGCAGAAAATCGTTGGAGCCGTTTTCTAGAGAATTAAGCTTTTCCAAAACCCTTAGGTAACGTTATTTAAAAAAAAAAAAAGTTCAATTTCTCCTCTATGGTCTCTTAATAGTCTACAAACCCTACATACCGAATTTAAAGCAAACTGATACACACAGGCTGACACGTACAGACAGTCAGACAAACAGACAGACAGACAGAATTTCAGACCCACTTTTTCGACTTCGATATCATCGTAATATCATGTTTGATTGTCTTCTTAAAATTTTTTGTTTTCACGTTGCATAACTTGCCTTTACCTTTTTTACCCATAGTATATGGCATTTTTTAAGATTTCCTAAATCGATGTCACAATGGTTTTTTTCCGTAAAACGAAAAATGCTGATATATGTAAGTACATGCATATTATGTCTAAGAAATTTCCATGCACCTTAAAAACAAGTAAATAAATCAAATTCTCCTAACCATATTTTACCAGACTGGTTATACTTATATCTACTTAGTTTAAAAAAAAAAGTATTTTTTTCGAAAATAACTTTGCTTAAAATTTTGGTTGTAGTATTAGCAGTGTCTTTAGGTGTTTAGAATATTAAATTTAGTCAAATTCGGTACAGCCGTTCAAAAGATAGTCGGTGTAAAAGAAGTTCGTTAAGTAATATACGTTTTTGGTATCAAAACACAAGCGCTTATTGGGTTGTTCCAACTCGGAATAACCTCTATTTCTACCTATGACCGTTAAAAAGCTTTTTCTGAGAAAAATCGTTTGCCAAAAATCACTGAGGTAGATACATATACAAAAATTTGCCAAAATTGATCGTTCTTTTATCAAGAAAAATAGCATCAGCGGTTTTTCTAAATAAAAGTCTTGACATTGTGAAACACGCTTTCAGTGCTGAGGAAGGCTGCTATGTTGTATAAGAGAGTTTCTATTGAGCTGACGACTGCGTGTAAGTAAGAAAGCAAACGAACATTGTTTTTGATCATCTTTTAAGAAATAAAAAAAACACTTTCCTGAAAGGATTTTTGTTATGTACATATTGCAGTTGAGATACTTATAGCTTGGACTCCATAATTTAATATATATACATACATTGAAAAGTGAGTCAATTAGAAAACAACAAATCATTGCATACCAATACTATTTTACAGGAATTATAGCTATTGCATGGCCAATCATCAGATTCCTTAGTGGTGCTCGTTTATTTTATAATCGCATCTTTATTTGAAAAACACATTATTTCAATTTTGTAGATTTTAGGAGTCGCAATTCAACCAATGAGGCCAACGCACAACTGAACTGAACTTAAGATAAGCCTTATTAGTCGAGTTGCGTAGTACGATTGGCCATACGTATATAGGTTCATGCCTGGGTTTAACGAGTTTTTCGCATAAAGATGATTTTCTCTAAAGAAAATGATGATTTGCTTGGCAGCCATGAAATTGCTATAATTCCTGCCAAGTAGTGTTGGTTTGCGCAGGTTGTTTTTATAGTTAAAACTACTTTGGGTTTTAACAATGTTGCGTAAATATTAAGGCAACTCAACCACAAAAGCCAAGTGCGCATAAGGCAGTCGTATGCGCTTTCTATAACAAAGAAGTTAACGCAATAAAATCCATCCTTACCAATAAAAATAGAGAGTTTATAATCAGTGGTTCCACTTTCAATTATTTTGTTTTTTTTTTTTTTTTTGCTGCATAAGAAAAGTTAGTTGTTGTTCATGAGTACGAGGCGCCAAGCCTCAGACAAAGCAACATCTGAACCAGACAAAATTTATTTCTTCTTGAAGGTCATACTTCAAACTGACGAAAGTAGCATTTGGCAGGAGCAACCTATAGTCTAGTAAATACTTCTTGTTTTCATGTCCTTTGTCATCCCTTTCTCTATCAGATACATTCCATTGTTAGATTCATCTTTCTCACAAATAATATCAAACAACAAAACAATTGTTTAGATGAAACGCATTGAAGAACTTTACACACAGGGACAGGAAATCCCCGCCCCAACTGCCTTTCCCGTTGTCAACCGCCCACCAATCCAAGTTATGGTGAATTAATGAAAATTCTCCTCCTGCTGTTGTGGTGGTGGTGGTGGTGCAGTTCCAGAAAAGGATCAGCCAGCATCCAGCACACAATCGTATACAAAACACTGTTGCTTCCATTTCTTTTATGGCATCTACTGACTACCGTGGTTATTATTACGACAATTGCTGCTCCTGTTTTTATTGTTATGAGTATATAGTATGTGTTCGTCCTTTGGATGGTTCTTTTCAGTGCATGACCTTCGATGCTGCAAGTGTTCGCAAAACAAAAAGAAGAATTTGAGACCAAGGACTAAACCATTCCATAGAACAACACACAACCTATCATAACAATATGGACTTTGGGTATTGTTTGTCCTTTAGGATACACAGGTTAAAAGCGAGAGGTTAAAGATGTTTCGAGAGCGTCCATTGGCATGGTGATGCATCATCATTGCATTGCTATGCACTGGCTGTCCAGGTCAAGTTTCGCCCAGGATCACCCCTCTTTCATTATGTATATGCGGACTTGCGTGTCAAATTCAATTATTTAACTATTTCCTTGGGAACAGAAATAAGAACAAGCCGAAGGATGTTTTCTCTAGCTTTTAAATTGAAATTGAAAATGTTGCATTTGTAAGTGGATTATTTATACAAAATATAAATGAATTAAGCACACACGAGTGCTAAGGAATATATATGAAGTTTATTCAAAGCAATATCAGTTGAACGCCCTGAGCAAAAGCAATTTATTTCACATGTTCGCTGGAGTAGAGTTATATTTAAGGTTGAACAAGGTATGAAGCCTTTATGGTAAAGAGTGCGCACCTGCAAATTTACCTCTTATCCAAAATGCCAAAAGATAAATACTATGCAATGGCTATTTTGCTATAATCTACAGCTACTCTTTCGCATATAGAAAGGAGGTTGTTCCTTCGTATATAGGAAGTTTTATTTGCAATTAAAATATATTACGATGATAAAATGAAATGCTTAGAAATAAACCAACCAAACACTCTGTTTCTTCCGGATTTCAAAATAGATTCAATAGGATTATAGGGTTCTAATGGCGTATAGCTTGTTTATCTCAAACATGAAATTATGTAATTTACTTTTATCCTCTGTCTTGTCTCTGAATACATCCTTCAAAACTATTCAATATCCTATATTATTTGATGCAGCAACATTTGTTCAAATCCAAATGACTGACATAAAAAGCTATATACCTACTTAGTTCATCCGAACATCCTTCTCTAACAATATTGCAAAATATTTATTATTTAGTCCTTTTCCATTCAAATGACAGTATGTATTTTGTTGTCAAAAGCAAAAGACTTCTTGACCGAGAGCGGTGTCAAAATTCATTTTAATCTCATATCTAGTTGCAGGAGCGGCTTCCAAATTGTGGTTTTATCCTGTTGCCTTCTGGTGCTTCTTGGAATAGGAAAATACACGCACAAAGTATATCAAGAGCTTTTCATTTAATTTAAGCTGACATCAATATCTCCTCAGCATAATGTCCTTACAACAAGAGACACTCACTAAAGTCCAATATATCCTGTTCCTAGAATGCAACCACTTAGTATCGAGCAAAATGGCTTTAGTTAATTGAAATTTCATCGATGCAAAAGGTGCATTTTCCATGCTTTGAGGATAAAATAATTTGACCGCTTTGCATGGGTCATAGGTATAGATTTTAGCTGACTTCATCAAATGGGATGTTCGTCGGAACGTTTAAGCTATCAACTGACAACGACGATGACGATATTGTATTTATATAGATATAGTAACTTCATCAGGACAAGAAATCAACGTTCACCGACGTAGGCCCCGTCAACTGTCTCCTTGATGTGGGTGTTTTTAGTTCGACTTCAGTAGTTGCAATCATTTTAGCCAAAGGACTCGTATAATTGTTATGGACAAATGGCTGCTATGTTCTCACTGAAAGTTAGAATTCTGGAATGCAACTGCCAACTCAGCAGAAAAGTTCTGCATGGGATTTGAATGAGAATGACAAAGCGTTAATTTAAATCCCGGCTTGGATGTTTGCAGGATTATAAATGAAGTAACTTTTTAATGGAGAGAGACACGTGCAACGTTTAAATTATTGCATTGTTGATATAACGACGCACGCGACAGCTGTTGATGGTGATAAGGAAAAATTATTGCAATTCTGTTAATAGTTAGTTTAGGAACTTGAAATAGTATGAGCCATATATTACTGATAGTTTTTTCACACATGACATGAGATTAGAAACATTTGTCAGGAAATAAAAAAAAAATCAATCGAAATATTTTAATAGGAAAAAGTATTGAAAAGTAGAAACTTTAAACTGTATCGTGGTCACATAGATCTGGCTTGCTTCTGGTGTGGTCCTGGCGTGGTGCGGGTGTCAAGTGTACGTGGCGCCCGTCAGTTCTCAGAAGAGTGAAGATTTGTTTATAGATTAAAATAACGAACTTGATTCGATTGGATATTGCATTCTTACCTAATACAAGAAAATACAAGGTGCACTTTTTGTCAAAAAAAAAAAAGATAGTTCCTCAACAAAATGACAGGGTATATCTAACCTGAAAACCAACATCATTGCACAAGGATTCAAATAGTTTGGTAGCAAATTGTTTTACTTCGTTTACAGTTATCTGTGAAAGCTTAGGGCGACTGATATTAGCATTTGTGATACACGATGCACGAATCATGCTATTTTATGACAAAAAAAATCATTGGATTATTAGAATGCTGGCAGCAAGACACATCATTCGTTTGCCTCAAACGAATATAGTACATTTCCTTTCCTTATTTTTTTAATTACTTTGAATGTTGCTTCCCTTTCAGAAAATATAAGTTTGGTTCGCTATTTGAATAGCCTATATCCTATATTCAAAAAGTGAGCAACCATAACCTTATCCTCATAAAATTCATTAACCACGATGTTGGTTTTTGGTCCAATACCGCAAGCGATTGCAAAAAATACACCAAACATGAGAATACAAAATACTTATCATCATTCATCAAATAACCTTGTTCCCACAACTCACATTTCATATTGAAAGTCTACTGAAATTTAAAGAAGACTTTCTTATATGACAAGAAGTGCCTTCTTGATGTAATTACGTTCAAATTTGATCTCATAAAGGCATCATATTTTTCCAAATCTTATTAAACCTAAATTGTCCTCCATTTTACTCTTAAGAACGAAAGAATTTCATTTTCACTTAATAATATATATACTAACACACCGAAAGAGTATGTCGTCAAGAGTACATATGTTTCTAAAAACCAAGAAAAAATTTAAGAAGATAAAAACCAAACTCGCGAGAAAAGTTTCGATTTTTTTTAACGTTGTATCATAAAACCCATATAAACATTATTCGTGAATTATTAAAATGCAATTTCCGCCACAGCAACAATGTTAATTTATGCATTAAAAACCTCTTGCAAAGCTTATTAATTATCATAAGCAAACACAATGGACGATGTCGCTCCTATTCCAATAAACTGACATCGTAAGTAAGACTTTGGCCTAAATATTTGTATGGCTTACCGCAGAAATTCATTCCTCCTATTATCCATTATAATAGTATGTGATTGGGGACAAGGTTTGTATATTGCATAGCTGCAAACACACATTTTCAAAGAAACCAAGTCCACGTAGTTATAATCATAATAAGGGATAATGAATAATTCCTTATGAGCTCTTTGTCTGCAATTCATGGTTTGCTTGTGATAAGGATGTTCCCATTCCCCAGTTTCCCATATAAGTATATAAATCAATGTTCCCGGGTTGGGTGAAAGAAAAAAAGGACCTTTATCTATAGTAATTGCGGTGGTGTAGAAGATAATTCTAATCACCAGTTTGGGCTTCCACATGTCCATTTTCTTCTTCCTTTTTGATATTCTTTTATAAATACATGAAATGAATATATGTCCGGAAGACAATCCTTTTTAGCTTTGGTTTTTGGTGAATGAGCTTAAAGATTTGAGGTTGACGTAGATTTCAAATGCTTGCCGTACAAAGGCTTACTACCAGCTATTATTCAAATGAGAGATTATTTTTATGAAGTTAAATTTACTTGCATAAAAGCTTTTAAAAACTCATACAAGAACAAACAATGTATTTGTTTCTCCACTTCCGAGCCAGATGATACAAAGTCAGCACCGTTGTCAAATTTTAGGAAACAAAAATAACAGAAATCCATCAGAAAGCGGAGTTAAAAAATAAAACAGTTTCCGGAATTAGATACCACACTTTTTTATTTTCTGAAAACCAATCTTCACTAGAAAAATTTAAGTTATGCTGCACTTGACAGATTCATTCTCGTCGGAACCAATACCATCACTGGCATGTGAATATATTGCATCCCATCAAAATTTCATTATGCCCTCAGTTTCGTCGAAAGTGTAAATGCAATTATTGAACTGTCAATCCAAGCTTTACTTTTCTGTCTGACTCGTGTTACTTTGCGTATACATATTTATTTTATCCCAAACCCTTAATCTGCCATTTGTCAGTAATTCCAACGTGTTTCCCGATTTAAAGTTAACCAATGCAATGGCGTGAAAAGGATGGCTTCGAAGGGCCCTTTGGAAGCATCACGTTATTGATGACGGTGAATGCATCTGAAGACATTTGTTTTCTCATCGAATCTCACTGCCGCGCATTAACAGAAAATTGGTTTCTGCCCACATTTCGCCTTAAACAAAGAAAAGGCTAAAATGCACAAACGACCGAAGAAAACCCAGACACAAAAAAATATCGATTGTAATTAAAAAAGGATGCAAACGAAACGAAAGATTCAGCATCAGCGAATTTATAATACGATAAAGAGTTTAAAGGAAAAGTTTTATTCTAGCAAGGAGACCAGAAGTGCACTTCTTAGATTCAGCATCGTGTCGTCACTACCGCGCCGCCAATGGCGACTGTTGATGGCGGTCGGAAAGGTATTTTATAAAAAGGATTGACTTTTAATTTCACTCTGTTGTCGCTTTCTGTCCAGCTGATGAAAAAATAAGATCATAAAAAACGAGGAAAGACAGCGGTTTTTAAGAACTTTCTACCTCTTTTTCCATATGGAATATGCAGGCATTCTTAATGTTAAATGGCAAACAGGCAAAAGGATAAAGTTAAAAGCTTTGCATAAATGTGATTAAATTTCCGATTATAAGGATGTGCTTGATGAGGATGAACTTTTTTTTCTTGTTTGTGTTGAACGTTGATAAATGAAGGCTAAAGGTGTTGTGTTGCTGTTCTTCGTTTCCATGCCCCAATTTGACTTAAAGACAAACTGGATAGATTTTCATCTTTATACATCAAACCATTGAGTTTATGTATTTAATTAAAGTCCCATTTAGGATACAAGCCAGCGCCCGACAAGTTTCTATTATTTGTTTTCTTCTGGAACAAAGGACGAGATGGGATAATTTATGGCAATTAAAGGCTAAAAGAGTGATGAATGAACGAGTCTACAAGAAAGGGATAATTTATATTTGCCCTGAAGTACGTGCCTTATGCGGATGAATTAATTAACATTAAAGACTTTTGCAATAATATTTTTTTTTTATTTATTTTGTGGAACTATACTACTGTTTGGGTGGAAGACTTTTGATCTTTAATTAGAATGGTAACGAACATATAATCATAAATCGATTGATTTAGTTAGTTAACCAAAATTGACTATAGGTAATTTATACAAATTGACTGTGGAATTAATAATTAAAGAAACAGTCAAGGATTCAAATTAAATGACACAAACATTTGGTAAACGATTAGAAATAAAAAAGTGATCATTTTCTTTTTGTTGGAAAGTTCAATGCTTAGGACATTCATTGTGATCAGGGCTCATTATAACAAAAACGCAAAAAAATTTACCAAGCAGATCGTTAATACATTTTCGAATTCCACTCCTCCATATTGCCAATGTACCGATCATTCGATACTAACAAAAGCGTATTTACTTACATTTGTTTAGCGATTTAAAAATTGAGTACCTAATCCAATTTGTTTCTATAATTTTGTTTAAATAAACATAAGGTTAATAACTTGTCCACAAAACAAAATTGTCGAAAAATACAGGCAAAAGTTTTCTTCCTGAATAGGAATAGCAAAATAATAGAAGAACAAATGACTAATATAGCAAACTATCAGTTTGGATATGGAAGTAAACATTCCACTGTAACAATGCCTTGCGACTAACTTCAAACAGATTGGTTTTGCATCACTTCCTCTTTTTCACAATTGATTGATAACACCAAAAACTGTGAAGAAGCAAATAAAAACTTTTGTTGCTGGTTTAATTAAAAAAAAAAATTAAGAAATACTATTATAAAATTTCCAAATATAAATTAAATGTTCGTATAGGAGGGGCCTCTCCAAGTTAAGCCAGACGAGGAGGGTTGATTTTTATAAAAAAAGAAAAAAATATAAGAAAAATAAACGGTTAGAGGCACAATCAAGTTGGTTTAGAATAGTTTTTGAAAAAAAAATTATTTTCAAACTCGAAATTTTGCAAACTATTTTGTTTAAATAAAATATTATTAAGTTTAAATACAAATATTTATATTATTAAGTATAGAAACCAGATGCAAATATATTTAACCCAGAGAAATTATAGTTTTACTTCGGAAAATTTCGACAAAGCTGGTTTTTGATACAACTTTGTTTTGAAGTCTTGATAAAATCCTAAAAAGTACTCTCGGATTGGCTCGGATCTAAATTTTTTATTTAAATTAAAAATTATGTATCATCGTTTTTATGTTTTTATGTTGTTTACCTAAAAACTTCCATCTTGTGTTAAATTTTAAACTCAAATTTCATACAAAATTTAAATAAAAATTGAGAAAAACTAATAATAGCGTTACCTCTCATATAAAAGTTTTAGTTTTACCAAATTTTCTTCAAAACTGCAGTAACGATTTAAAAAAAAAAAAAAAAATTAAGTGGCACTGACAGCTCCGAAGAACCACGGCCTAGTGACTTACAACTCTCAACCAATCCTTTTGTGTGCGTTGTTAGTTCTACGGGATTGAAGGGGACCTACAATTTTACGTCGAATCCGAACGACTAAGGTGAGAAGCACTTTTCATGACAATGATACTCTTGGAGGATTTGTCACTTTCTCGCAAGAGGCAGTGCCCCTGAAAAAAAACATTAGATTTTATCGAAGTTGGAAGCTGGGATTGAACCCAGACCTCCGGCGTGATGGTCCGACACACTAACCACTACGACACGGGGCACTACTGCTATAACGATTTTGATAAAACTCAATTCTGTTTTAATTTAATTTTTAGGAAAACGGGATTCTTTCTTGTTGTGTCTTGACCCAACCTAAACGCTCTACCTTTTTGTCACTTCTTATACAAATCACCCTGTATAGAATAGGGACAATTGTATTATTCAATGAAAAAAGGAACGAATAAATAAACTAAAATTAGAGCTATCTATTTTTCATATTTACCCTGCATATCATATCAAGAGAATACCTAAACTCCCCTATCGCATTTCAGATAAACAGAATTTTAGAAATCCTAATGAATTTCAAAAGCTTGAAAATAAGAAAAACTTAAAACAAAACATGGGCTTGGAGTAAAGTTTTTTTTTTATTATATAGAAATTAGAGCTAAACTAACTAAATAAAGAATAAAAAAATAATAAATTGTTTACTAGAAATCTCATATAAAACCAAGGTCTACACTGTCAGCAATCTTTATAGAGAATGGCGGAGACGTACAATTTTCGTTTTAATCCGAACGGCTAAGATGAGATGCGTTTCATCGTATTCTTATAAAACTTGATACTCTCTCGCCAGAGAAAATGTCTCTAAAAATAACTAGGTGCAAGCGTGCAATCTGTAGTGAGATCCTAACATTCCATCCACTATGTCACGGGACTCTCCGAATTGATTTAATCAATTATTAAAATAAGGAAACATAAAAATAATTCGTCATAAATATTTATTTTGTATCGTATTTTTTGCAAGGATGATCCTTTTGAAACTATCTTTACATTCTAATAAAAATGTTGAAAATGTTGAACTAATTTTTACTTTTTTGCAGAATAAATTTATGAACGCATCACTCAACGAAATTGCTTAACTTTTTTCACTTCCCTAAATAACATTTCACTATCAAAAACATTACATTGAAAGCATTATATGCACTGGAAAACCTACAGAAATATTATTTCATTCAACTAACTTCGAAGTTGGTTGAAAGTATTTGCAATAACATTTCATAAACACAAAACTGCATTTTTATATTCCTGACATATATTTTTTAGTAGAATAATGACAGCTACAAATATTTACGACCCATACACAAAGTTTTTATCACTATTTTCAAATATTACACAAGCAATCATAAAATTTGAATGAAATGCTTTTCAACTTTTATACATAATTGATTTTCCAATCACTCACTCACTCACTCCTAAGGTGCTTAATGCTTCAATGTTTAAAAGTTTTCGAATTGGCAAATAGCTTTCACTTTAATCTTTCAATTTAAATTTATTCAAAAATTCAAACATTTCAATAACAACCCACCAAATCTTTCCAACCCCAATCGTATATATTTTTGAATTTGATTTCTCTTCAAAATGTTTGGTTCTATATTTTTTGAAATTCACTTATCGCTGCGAAATCTATGAATTTTTTTTTTTTTTTTTTTTCTTGTCTTTTGTTACAAATATTCAAAGGACAAAGGTTAAGTTCTAAAATCGGATTTGAATTTTACTTTATTTTATTATTTCCTGAATCTAGAATAAAACACATACTCACACTTTTTTATTTCTTCATATACATAAAGTATAAAGGCAGGCACAACCGTTGAGTGAGTGAAGAATGAAGATGTAGATAAATAAATTCTAGGGTGTGTGTTTCGAAACTCAAAATATGAATAGAAAGAAAATCGGTTTATAAAAACAGACAAAAGCATCGAAATTGAATATCGAAATATTAAGCTGATTATTATAAAATTGAGGAAATTCGATTGTCTTTCTACAAAATTTTAGTGTTATGGTTGACATAGTCATTCAAATGATGAGGGTTTGAGATGAGAACCTACATAAGTCGATCCATATAGGTAACCATTTTCAATGATGATAAGAAATAATAAAAATGTCAAAACATTTTCTTTCGAATCATAGATTCGATTAAAATAATATTGTATGTGGGTGAAATAACTTTCAATTTCCTAACCAAAAACTATCAATTTAAATACCTTTATTTGGACCACAAATCCATACTGATTGTAATGTTATGCCCACAATTAGCAGTTAACTTTCCCGCAGATCTGACTGACTGTTCTATTTTGAAATTCGACACAAAGCATTAAATTTTATCAAACCATAATTATTATGCAGATAAAATCAACGTGCATACATGGGAATATTATAATATCAACTAAATAAAGCACAAGCAGGGCTGGATTAGGTAAAAGAATCGCCATGAATTTTAAATTGCAGGAGTTATTTACTAAGTTGGAATTATTTAGTCCTATCGAGGTATCCGTTCGTATAAAAATTTTGTCAGATTCGTACAAAATCGGAGAATTTTTCAGTTAAACGCAGACTATTGATGTGCGATACGAAGCGTTGATTCTTTTATTTTTGACAGCTACAAGAAAAATTTGGTTTCCGGCTATTTCCGGTACCAATAATTGTCACTTTTTGACGAGAGACATTCAAGCAATAACTTAACAAAAATTCAGGCGCTCTCCTACGACCTACCTTCCGAAAAACATTAATGAATAATTATAGCGAGTGGTTTTTTGATATTCCAAGAAAAAACTGAAGAAAAATTGTACCCAACTTAAAGAAAAAGTTTAGAATGCATTTATCGGGACTTGGAGAAATAATATTCAGAAATGTTAAATCTTGATACATATATCAAGAATTTCCTTGTAGACAATCCTGTAAACTATAAAAAAATTAAATATAAATAAATTTAGTAGCACCAACAGCTCCGAAGAACAACGGCCTAGTGACTAATTCTCAACCAATTCTTTTGTTTGCGTTGTTAGATCTACAGGATTGGAAGGGACCTACGATTTTTCGTTGAATTAGAACTTGTAACATGAGATGCACTTTTGATTACAATGATACTCCTGGAGGATATGTTACTTCCTCACAAGTTGCAGTTCCCTTGAATAAACATTAAATGTACTCAGGGTTCGAATCCACCCTCTAGCGTGATAGTCCCACACATTAACAACTACGCCACGGGGCACTATAAACAATACCTTTATACAAATCTCCAAAAGATGATTCGTATATACTTCACATAGATAAACAGAGATATCTTTAAATTTTGTACATATACCTTTTATAGCACAAGGCTATAATAGTAATAATTCCATACCTGATTAAATGTTATTTCATCAAATCGATTCTTCCATCATAGCATTCGCCAGAGTCATCAACAACAACCAATCATCACAAGCCAAGACTACTGGGACCTGCAAACTAGTAGCATACATTATATGCAATACACATCCATTACGGTCGTCAATCAAGGCACACAACTGTGTTGTGATTACCTATAATTGTTAGCATTGAGAGACTGCAGAAGGAAGACGAGGAGGTGTGCAATGAAATTGCGTTTGTCAAATTGCATTTTCGGGAAAATTGAATAGAAGATCAAGGAACGATGTATGAAAGTTCAGAGAACGAGAGAAAAGGAGATTGTAGTTTGTAGTACTATAGGTCAGGCTTGGTTGTTAGTGGCGACACAACTACCTTTTGTCTGATCTGAGGTTTTTGCAGCAATTTTCCCTCAGGAATCGAATTGGAAAACATATATACATCTATCTTTGCATATGACGTATTGTTGATGCCATTGATGTAAAATGCAATGAAATTTGATATATTGTAAGGACCTATATACGAGTATAACATCACATCCAATTGTGGGCTTGTTTGGCTTTTGTCAGTCAAGAACAATATGGAAGTTAAAGGGTTGCTGGAACACTAAGACTGCCTATGTGATGAATTTGCTCAGATTATTAGATATTTAATGGTCGATTAGGAAGATATTTTCGGACTATCATGCGTGTCTTATGCTCATCCATTTAATATAATGCGTTTCTCGAAGTGAAGTATCAATGTTAAGAGTTGCAATTTAAGAAAGTGCATTTTGGCATTATTACGATTGTGGAGTGCATTATATGAAAGATTCCTGGCACCAGGAGAATTAAACGTTCTAACACCTTATTTATAATTTAAACTACCTCCATCTATTAGCTGAATTGCAACTTTTTAGGGCCTTCGTTCATAATCAGTCTAATTTAAAAAAGGAAATCAATTGAGTCAAGTTTCCGTTGCAAGTTTTTTTTTCACATGCGCAATTGGTTTAGATACCTAAGAAAGTTTCTCCCAAAGGGAACATTAAAGCCTCATCGTTTTATTTATGAAACCAATGAGATTTCGTTTTGGCCCAACAACATAAAAAATATAATAAAAAAATTAAAGGCATTTTCAGGAAATCCAGGAAATACTTCAAAGAGTTCTAAATAAATAATTATGAAAAAGGATATAAATACAAAGAACTGATATCCATTCGATCTGGACGAAGAAAAACTCTATAGTCTAAAGGAGCTTTCACATTATGCCAGAAAAATGCTTGCAGAAAGTGTTTTAATAATAATCTATTGCAGGCAAACACATATGCGAACATTTTCATCGCATGATGTAAAAGCTCCTTAATATACAGCTGTTCAAAGTAGCTAACGATGGATTGGTTAGAAATATACCTATGCATCAGTTCATGCATGCCAAAACAATCCTGAATAAAGGCGAAGCTCTGGACTGCACTAACTATAGGAGCATCAGTCTTGAGTCTTCTTAACATCGCATACAAGATCTTTTCTGCCGTAATGTGAACACCTATTCGTACTATAGTAGATAATGGAAAAATCCAGGATTTTCGAATCGATACCCCACCACACCACCTTTTCATCGATTTCGAGGACAGTATCTATAGAGATGATGCGACGATGTAAACATACGATGGAGAATTCACGCTGCTCCATCGAAGAAGGCAAACACTTCATTGATACCTATGATGTGAAAAAAGATTTATACATAATGACTTCTTTAGCATCATTCTTGAGAGATCCAATTACTCGCTTATGCCAATAATACTGAAATAATGTTAAGAATAAAGCGTGATATCAGTGATGGTTTTGTAATTTTGTATTGAGAAGAAAGCCAAGAAGATGGGAAGACCAAAATATGCTGCCGATAAGAAAGGACACCCAACACCGACGCACGTCTTGGACAAACCGTCATCGTAGACAGCTACAATTTAGAGGTGGTCAGAAATTTTGTGTGCCTTTACATATGATCCGTTATTCTGGTATTCCACAAAGAATAACTCTTTCCAATCGCTGCTTTTATAGGATAAGAAGGCAATTGAAGAACAAAGCCCTCTCTCTTGTAATCCCTGTTCTGATGTATGGTGCAGGGCATGGACATTATTTTAGGAGGATGGCTGCTTTGAGAGAAAAATTCTTTGAGTAAGTTTTGATCATTTCTGCATAAATGGGTAAATGGGTTGCCGAATGACGTTGGAAACCCAACGACTAAGTGAACAAGGACCTAACCAACTTGGCGTGAGAAACTGGAGACAACTAGCTAGAAAACAAGCTGGCTGATAGAAACTTTTTAGTTGATTCCCTGGGTTCTGTCCAGTTTTTTTTTTTTTTTTTTTTTTTTAAATAGAGCTGAATTATTCGAATATCTATTGCAATTCGTCAAGATCGATAAAGCTGCAAATAGTGGGAACAAGAAGACGAATATTCGATAGGTTATGTATCGTTTATTAGAAAACTCACTAAACTTTTCTTTTCTCATCCGATAACCAGAAGCACATTAAATTTATCATACCAACATGATAACTACGAGTAGTTTATTAACAAAGATTTCATCTCAATGAAATAAACTTACTAAATCTATTTGGTCAACTAAAACTAAAACAATTTGTTTAAGTTTGCAGGGCATTATTTTACTTATTTAACATTATAATCATGTTCCACCTTTGCATAGTGAGCATCTTCTAATTTTCTAACCAAAGAAAAGTTTTTAAAAAAAAAAAAAAAAAACAACTGACACTGGCCCAAAATGACCCAACACCAAAACACCTTTGTGATTAGTATTCATCGTACTCGACATCAAATTCAGGAATAAGGATGGAGATATACTTTTGAAAAGTGTTTCCATAATTCTTATTCTAAACTACACTGTCAGCACCATAAAACCACTCTTTTGTTTACCTTCAACAAATACACACTCTAACTACACGAACTTCTGGCTGGGTGCATCCTTGTCCTTTCATTTGTCCGATCTCAATCTTTACGGCCGGCAGTAGTATGGAAATCTCCATACTCAACGTGTCGTCGTCCTGGCAGAATACTGCACAACGCAATTTATCATCCATCTTTCTGTGCTAAAAGTTTTTAATTCTTTTTTTTGTTTTTGTTGCTCGTAAATGTGGTCTTGTTCTCACATCCTGTATGTCTCACATTTCATCCTTTTCTCTTTGAAAAGGATAGATGCATGTGTGTTTGTTTGTTTATCCGAAACTATACATTCAACTTTCTTTTTTTTTTTTTAAATAAAAAATAAAGTAGAAAAAAGCCGCACTTTACTCTGAAAATAAATTGCACTTGGCCGCACCACATACATTAAAGTTGACCCGCCAGTAACACTCACAAGATAGCAAGAAGCTCAAAGACAAAAAGAGACCACTTCATATGTACTGAAGCGGTAAACGAGCGCAAACACCCTCTCCCTGGTGCAATTGGGATGAGAATTAGGAGCATCCTTTTTTTTTAAGAAAAAAGCAAGTAGGTGCAACTTTCAACCGCACATTTTGGTGCAGCTTTTCCTGAGTTATTTAGCTGCACTTATTTTTTTTAGCTGCTTCTGCGATTAGAGATTGAATGCTGGATTCGGGGACACTTAGCGCTTGGCTTTAATCCAGAACAGATTGCATACAAAAAAGGGTAAAAGAAAAAGCAGGAAATGTAAATGAACGCCATCACCATGTTTTGTTTGTTTAACGATTTAAATTAGATTTGTTTTGGCTCAGTTACACAGCACCAAGTCCCCATTTCTATGTATAATTTTGTCCAAAGTCCTTTTTTATATTTTATATGACAACATCCCTGTTTACTTTCTGAACACACACAGAGTAAATAAAAAAAAAATTGCAGTGCAATGACATGACACATTTTGATTCAGATTCAGAAACAGATTTGTAGTTCAACCCTTGGAGCCCGGAGGATGATTGCTTACAGACATAGAGGGATACTAGAGGTTATTGCTCGACCTCATGATATTGTGCTTATCCTGTGAATTTTGCAACCAAACTGTATAAGTAACTTGAAATGGATGTATCAGCAAAAGAAGATGATAAATACTACAAGCTCCGGATGTACGAAACATTTATTAATCAAGATTTATCTGCAGGGCGATTGGCTTTGGGTTTGGTTTTCTTTTTTCTACATAACATACATAAAAATACAATATTTATATACAAGTGCATGGCTGTAAAAAATAAGCATCAATTTTGAAAGATTGGATGAAAATTGTAGTATGAGATTATACCTTAGCTTGAAATAAAATTCATGAGATAATTTAGTACAGTAGAACACTGACTATCTGAAGAAAAAATAGTTATGTCAGATTCGGATTCGGACTCCTCTTTGGTTCGAACTTTTGAAACTTTTCTTGCCATTATCAGGACAGATCAAGAAAAATGTCACTGAAGTTTTTCTTAAATCGAATAGTAAGTATTTCAATTTGAAAGAAAAATAAATTTGATTTTTTAACACGTGGTGCGATTTTATATTATAATCGGTCTAAATATTGTGTTAAGTTATTGATTTTGACTGCAATACAGTACAGGGCCCTATAGTTTAGAGATCTGCAAAATATAACGAAATTTTATAAGAATGATAATGTTCGTAAAACATACTTTCCTTTAGTTGACATTTACGAAGTTATCAATTATTTTACCATATTTTAATTATTTCAAAATTTGAATTTCGATAAAAAGAATCGATAAAATGATTGAACGATAACGAATAAAGGACACGACTGACCCAGTCGTGCACAAACTTGATCTTGTGGCACGTTATACTTTCGGGTAGACGAATGGAAAATTAATTTGACCAGTTTCTTTTTTTTAAGATTTTCCGTATTTTATATTAATTTTTTTTTTTTTTTTTTTTAAAAAAATTATGAAAGACACCATCGGCAATAATTCAATTACATAAAATTTTATCAAAATTGATCTATTTTTTTAGAGAAAAATTGAATTGGGTTTAAAAAAAAATTTGTTTCAAAAGCAGAAGTTTCAAAATATTAAATTTCGTAAAAAATGGTTCTATGCCAGAAAACGTTAATAAAAAAATTTTTCGATGGAAAACACCATTTGCAAATCTTTCATATAAAATGGTATCGAAAATTATCGATTTTTTTCGAAAATATGGAATTATCGGTAACGCTAATATAGTAGGTACCGTCATGTTTGATTGCCTTTTCAAAACTTTTTTTACGAATGCATAACTTGCCTTATAGTTATAGTTCCTATAATCGCAAGTAAAAATCAGATGTGCTATAGCACTTAATTTAATTCAATCGACTAACTATGCTATAATGTCGATAGAAAACAATCGATAAAATAAAAGTACGTGCTGTCAATGATTGTAGTTATCGACTGAATTAAATTAATAGTTGTGCCAAGCTATAGGTGATAGGGTCCCATTTTTTATTGGTGACTTGTACGTCTATATTTTAAAATATAGACGTACAAGAATAACGTTTGATTTAGGAATAATGGTGTCAAAATTATAATTGAAAATTGTTGTATTCAAAAGCAAATATTTCCAAACTTTTAAAAACTGAAAGAAATATAATTTACAATTTCAATTGAGGGCCCCTATAAAAATCGCATAGGCCTCTCGAAGTTTTACATACAATTACAATGGTATACATAATTATTTTCTGGAAATGGTTCAATATAATGAAGAATGATTGTAACTAAAACTGAAGAAGACAAAAGCAGTAAATTGAGTAACATGGTTTGGCGAGGAAATTTTCAAGACAAGATACGTTAAACAAAAGACGTTTTCAAATACTAATATAAATTCTATATAATTCTAAAGTCCTGTCTTTTTTTTTCCACAAATTGCGAACCAGAATCAAACTTCTTCGATTATAGATTTGGGAAAATGAGAATAAATATTAAATTTCGGTTACTTCTAATTTCTTAGGCATTGAATTAGTGCAGATATTCACGAGACATTGAAAAGTAAAAAAAAATCAAATAGACATTATTAAATGTAAAGTGGTTTAATAGACTTTTTGATAAAAAAAACACGAATTTTATGTAAAGGTCATAATCAAAAAATTTACATATCAGTTTTCTAAGTGACACAATAAGCTGATGTTCGAAATTCGGTGTTGTAAGAAACTTTTTCTTTCATCACCCCATTTGAATTATCCACCTGTTGTTTTCTGTTGAAATAATCATTCCACAAAAATCAGTAAACCACTATTAGTTTTTTGTCTCCCGTATATGTCACAGAAGCATATACCGAAAGTACTAATTAGCTCGCTATAATTAGTAAAGAAATGAAACAATCTTGAAAACAAGTTGTGAGGTTTTTTAGTTTGCCCGAAATTTTGATTGTCAAAAACCTCAGATCAGTCGGAATCGAAACTAATTTAACTTATTTTGGAGCGATGACGATGAAACTTTTCAGAGCAAGAGTTGGGAGAACCAGTAATTAATAATAACCATAAAAATATAATTTCTCAAGACAATAATTATTGTATGAGAAACAAAAGATAAATGGACATGATTGTTAAATTCTTTATAAACCAAATCTAAATCATACGAAGTTATTACAAAAATAAAACGACGTATCCTAATGTTTTCCGAACTCCCATACTCTAATGTAAACAGCGTCACAAAAACGTCATCCTATATTCAAAGTTTTTGAAACATTAATCCCCTCTTTATGGTAAACACTTAAACTTTAATTCTAGATCATAACTAAAACGAAATCATCTCAATGCATGCTAAAGGAACTTGCATGCATTTAATAATTAGCTCTTTGATATTTGGAGAAAGGCGATGTAGAACATAATCCTCTTTGAAAGTCCTTGTGGCAAGGAGTAGGACTATCACAAGAACTCCATTCACTTTAATATACCAAATAGAAAAACTGTCTTCTTCTTTCTTTTATGGCAACTCACATAAAATTCAGTGGCTAGCCTTAAGATGTACATATATTGTTTGTGTGTGTGCTGAATTACTTAGCAGCTTTGCACAGAAGTACCAACATAATATGTCTTGCTTAAGCCCAGCAAAAGTTGACATTAAATTTGTAATCAAAATACATTAAAGGACATTCACCTGGCTTGACTTTCTTGTGTTCTCCCTTGATGCAAATTTAATGCCTTCGAAAGGACCGTATGTAGCTATATGTAGGTATGTAACATGTATGTATGTATATGAAGAAAAAAACAGTCACATCGTTTTCTTTTATAAGTAAAAGGGTGTCGTCCCCAAATAAATTTACCTAAAAAAAACGACCACCAGATGGCCATTAATATGGAAGTCGGCCATTATCCATTTTTTTTTCTGTTTCCGTTTTCATGTTGAATAGAGTCCCGTTTCAGTATTTGAAATCAGCACTTTTTTCACATTAAAACGAAATTAAATGTCAAACCTTTCTGATCCTTGAATTTTTATTTGCTATTGAAAGGGTGTTTTTGTGAAATATTATGCTGACCAAAATACGTGAAGGTAAGTTACTCAATCTAATTTGCCACTAATTCAGAAGGTAGTCCTTCTAAGTAGTTCCATACGGTTAAAGATAAATAACATACATTATAAAGATGCGCATGCCGACAGAGCTATTCATTTTGACCTGCCGATAAAATATTAAATTTATTAACTGAAACTCTAAGGACACGCACATAAACATTATATCTTGGGTGCACTATCGACACACGCTATCGAGGCAGCTGCAAAGCTGACAACAACGTTAGTTATGCTTATGACGAAAAAAATAAGGCATTTCCCTGGAGAGGAGAAAATTTACGATCCACTCAAGGATTAAGTATTAGTGACGCAATTTTTCTCACACGGTCTTAAAACACGGAGCCATATTGACGTATAAAAACATTTCTTCTTTTAACAGATGATACGCAATGGTATAAAAATATACTGTTGCTATACTATCATCTCTCCTTGGAGTTTAATTTTGTATTACTTTTTTTTCAAAGGCACGTCCCTAGTTCTTGCATTTATAGGTTTTGCATAATATCCAACCGGAAGTAAAGCCACTCAGAGATGCTGACTTTATATGGGCAACAAAGCAGGGTTATGGCGTCAAGGGAAAATTGATTACAATGAAGAAGGATACATAAAATTCAAGTAGATATATGCCCGTAAAGCAGCAGGAAAAAGAACTCGATTGAGTTTGATAAATGGTTGGTGGGATTTTATAGGTTTCTTGAGTGATTTTGTTGAGCATTTTTTTTTAATTGAAAATTGGTTAACAAAATGTTTTAAACTATTAAAGTTCTCTATGTCAGAGTTATCAAATGATTTCGTTAAAATAAGGAACTTTATAAAATGAAAGGAACTATAGATAGCATTTAGATTATTATTTTTATGATTTTGATAGGAAAAAAATAATTCATGGAAAAAAACATTTTAAAAAATTATGCTAGAAATAATTGAAATCTTACTAAAAATTAAATAAAATGTCCAATAACATTGAATCAATAAAGATTTGTAAGTCAACTATAAATTAAAAAATTGTAATGTGAGAACATAACTCATCTAATAATTCATGTCATATCAATAATTACAGTCATAATTTTATTATTTTGCAGCTATCGAAATATTTATGCTGAAAAGATCGTTCGTTGTTCGTAGATTATATTTATATATTTGCCTATGATGTTAGGAATCTACTAGAGAACGCGCTGATATTGGGTTCTATTCGAGTTTCCGTTAAACAGTTGTTTACTATCTACTCCCTGTTCTATAAATTAGGTATCCTTGAACTTTTTTCAAAAATAAAAATTTTAGAGATTTTAAGAAAAGATTCTTAGAAGATTCAAGTTTTTGTCAATTTAAAAAGCTTGAATCTTGTAAGATAACAAATACTAAAATGTTTCAAGCTTCTTCTCATGAATTCTGATTTTTAATTTATTTTTTTCTATTCTATATGTACCTAAATATGATAATATAGCCGGCAGCCGGCTATTAAAAATCCCTCTATAAAGTGTTAAAGACCAAAACTGAACAAAATAAGGGTCACGAAAAATTCGCACGAACTTATGTTCTTGTGGCCGAGGGGTTTGTCACGAATGAAATCACCTGACCACTTATACTTGCAATCATTTGAAATCACCTTGAAATCAGGTGCAAGCACTATTTCAAATGATGAAATTAAAAACAAATGTTGGTTATTGACTTCAAATGATTTATTGCAATCATTAAAAATATTTGAAATCGCTTCAAGTTTTTTTGCAATCATGCAATTAAAAATGCCAAAATGAAATCAGGAATTAAAATCATAATTTCAATAAATAAATGAATTAATTTTCAATCATTTGAAATCAGTAAATTTATTTGAAATCAATGCAATCACAAAATGTTTAAATCAATCAAACTGCTTGAAATCACCTGAAATCATATGAACTCATTTAAAATATTGAAATAATTGAACCACTAAACTGGCTAGTGACAAACCCCTCGCTTGTGGCAAGTAACCTTCGTATCAACAACTAGGAATTTCTTCATCTTTTAGCCGTCGACAACAAATCACTTACATACAATTTTATCAAAATTGATCGAATTTTTTTGGAGAAAATATGGAGTACAAAAAATAACTTCTTCAAAAATACTTCTTTTCAAATAAATTTTTATTCAGTATTAATCAAACTTAGCAGAACTTTTGAAACATACAAATTCGTCAAAATCTTCAAAAATTATAGATTCGAAAATATTATTTGTTTCTTAGAAGATACTTATTTTTGTTTTCTTAAGATTCTAGTGAAATTAATTTAGTAAGAACTAACTTGAGAAAAAAAAGATAATAGTGACCAATATAGGTAAATATATATAACTATTAATTGTTTATCTACTTGATTTTGAATTAGGTATGCTTTTATTGTATGTACCTACGTTAAAATTCTGAAATAAATTTTCACAACTTATTTGTAAAAGTCCAAGACTTTGCCGCCAAACTTTGTACAAATGTTAACTATTTGACAGCATAAGGACTAAGAACTAAGAACTAAGAGACCGACCAAAATCGAAATGATCAGAAGCAGATCTATTAAACAATGAAGAACCATTGGAATTGAATTTCAAATTATTTGGCTTCTTCTCTTCCAAAGCGGTTAGTTATGGATATAGAGAAACAGTTATGGAAAGACGGAAAAACAAAGAAAACATTAAACTAAACTAGGAAACCCTTTATGGTTGATGATACATAAATCCACTAAAGGTATTTCATAATAAATCTCAAAACTAAAAGTAATGCAAAAGTTCCAATTATTCCACAAAAGTAGAATGAAATCCCTCTGTAAATAAAGAATGATGTTCCAAAAATAATTCCCTACAGAATCAGAAGTACTGAAATACATGAAATTGTTTCTTTTGATTTGATTAACAAAAATCTCAGCACTAGATATAATATTACAAAATTATTTTTGAAATTCAAAAACATATCTTTGTATCTCCAAATATACAACATGTCGGCAAATATAATACCCTAGGGCATTTTATCCATATCATAGTGGTATGGCATTCTAAAACATGATTGTTTTCATCCGTTTGGAGAGAGATGAAATTATCATTGTTTTATGAAAAAAGGTTAACACAGGACACCTAACCCCTTTCAATAAAAATAAGGGTCTAATCGCATCTTTTTAGCCTCTTCATGATAAAATTAAACTTCAAATGAGTTTCAACGCATTTAATTCACTCAAACGTTTGGGACACAAAGGATCGGCTCTAAAGCTATACGCCATCTACTTACTACCTACCACCAAACCACGCTATAGACCACGCCAACCGACGCGCTATCAGCTAACAACGACAATTGAATGATTTAAAATCATTTTTTCAATTCTAGTCACGTTTTTCATCAATATGGCGGTCAAATGTATACACCATCAGAGACTAGACGACAATGGTCTACTTTTCAACTGATTTCTTCTTCATTCTCATTCGAAAGCTCATTGAGGACGCCCTTCTGGCTTTTTGTTGTTACACTACAACTGACTTGGGCCAACAGAACTTCTTTGCTCTTGTTTACGATGGTGGAACACAAAAAGCTGATGTCCCCTTTGATGTGAGGAACGTGACTCTATTGTGAAATGCGGGCAGAGTTCATTGTTTCCCAGTTATGAGGCGGCATGTCCTTCAAAAGCGAGTATATATGCTCACATCTTTATTCCTTTTGTAATGTCACCAACGACTGCTGAAACTATAACTTCTTCATCTAACTATATGCCATACCGTCATTTGGCATGTCCTGATGATCATGTCTTCAACTCTTGTAGTTCCACACTATCCCTGATGTGGTGTGAGACATTCAGATTGAGAATATAAAACTCTGGACCAGAATGGACAAACAAACACTCATACACATATAGTTTAACTTCCAAAGTGGCAGTTTGTTTTTGTTATTGATAGCTAACAATTTTGATAACAACCACTACCATCGACCAGAAGCGGAACCGTTTCATATATTAAGTTAAATGTATTGAACAGATGTTTCGCTTCGGGTCATACATGGATTTAAAAAAAAGGATTCAATCGAAATTTTTCCATTCCAATCACCTGTTGCTGTTGGATTTTTTTTTAGTTTTGAAGTTAATTTATGGCATGGATATCCAGCTATTACTATTTAAATGGGAAATGCTACTGTTGTCAGCTGTGTCCTTTCAAGACTCTTAAAGCTTCGTTTGTATTGATTTAAAAAAATACTGTTATGTTTGATTAACAAAAAGAAAACACAAAAACCCAACCATTTCAATAGAAGCCAGACCCAATATTTCAAAACCCAAAAACAACGCCCATCAATTAAACCAGACAAAGAGAAACTCAAAGTTATTTTTCTTTTTTGTGTAGCTGCGGAAACCCCGCTTTCATGACAGGAACAGGAACAGGTTATTGTGAATCGATTAAAAATTCCAAACACGCAGTGATTAACAAAAAAAGTTTTTAGAAACCAGAAAATGAAATTCATCCGAAAATTGTTTTGTTTTTGAAGTCTAAAAAAACACAAAAGAAAAAAATAACACAAACGAGAAATAATGGAAAGAATGTTTGATAACTTAATTGGTCCAAAGCAATTTTTTTTTTGTGACTTTTCTTTTGCAATTTTAAAAGGAACATGCAACAGAATAGAATTTTTAAGGAGATACACAGGGTATTGAAAAAAATAGAAGCAATTGAAAGGGGTGACTTTAACTTAATTTATGTAAATCAATAAGAAGGTTTCTTTAAGCCTAAGAATCAATTTTGTAATGGTAATTCAAAAGTGTATATTTCAGTAAAGAATATAAAAATGTAAGCGTTATGTAAACAAACAATTACATGCCGACTGTTTTCGATAAAACTAGACTAATGGTTTGATTGACGACCTCTTAGACTACGTTTACAGAACAGCGAGCAAGAAGTGTAATTCAATAAGCAAGTCGAGAAGTAGATTTGCGAAATATACGGTGCAAGATCCGATATTTCGCGCAAGCGAACGCTTCTTGCACTTCTTTACACAAAACCGTAATAAGTTTCTGCTTGAATTCGTGACTGTTTTATTTCTTTTTGTAATGTTTTGAAAACTTCTTTCAAAGTTTTAATTTGAAAAATGATACATTTTGTAGCAAAGTGCATTAATGTGTTGATAGTGACGACTAAAACAAGTGACACTTCGAGTATCTGTAAAAGGTTTCGCTATTTTTTCTCTTTTAAGCTAACTTTAGAATGAAACGATAACATGTTCAAATGTTCACTGCGTTGATACTTGGATATACAATTATAACAAATCAGAAAAACAAGCAAATGTGAAAAAAAAATATTAACTACAGTAAATACATAAAAAAATCGGTAGTGAGGAACTTTCCACATTTTATCAATGTGGCTTTAAAAAAAAGCATTTAAATAAATGGCTCTAGCTCCTTTGTGTGTTCTTTCCTTTCGAAAACCCTACTCCAGACTGTTCCGTAGTTTTCTTCACTTCAAACTTCTTTCGCCATTTTCACCAAATTTTCTATAAAAATAACGTTTATTCTACTGCAGTTTCTCCACTATTATTCTAAACTACGAACAACTTATTAAGCCAAGGAAAATTAGACTAAAAGTAACAAAATTACGAAAAATTTCGACAAATCTGGATTTTGGTGGAAATATTTATTTTGATACAAATCCTACAAAGTACCCGAAATTAAGACCGGAGATGTATTTTTTATGGGAGGAGAAGGGGTCGAAAAATAGTATTTTCTTAATTTATTTTACTTTTTGGAAACAAATATTATATAGAGAAAAACTTGTTAAATTGTAAAAAGTCTGCTTTTTACAACAGTGCACTCTTTTACTAAAGATTTTTTATTTTTGTCGTCGCACAAACTTTCACTTGAAATGCAGATTAAGTAAGAGCACTGCAGGTAAAAAGTTCACAAAGTTTTATCAAAATCGTAAGAGACGTTTTCGAGAATATTGGGAAAAACTAAAACCTTTATATTGCGAGGTACCCGTATAGTATTAGTTTTTCCAAAATTTTCTCCAAAAAGTCTCTTACGATTTTAATAAAACTTTGTGAACGTTTAATATGCAATGCTTTTAGTAAAACTGCAAACAAACAAATTCGATACATTTGACAGTGAAGTGATTAAAAAATATGCCATTAATTTAAAAAACATCAGAAACATTTATGAAATGCTTTTTTGATTAGACGTTTGAAGAAACATTTTTGAAATGTTGGGCCCCTCGTGCAATAATTTTTGAGTTTGGGCTGATAAGAAAAAAAACTAGTCGTCGTACAAAAAAATCATTTCGATATTTTTTGTTGCAGGTAAGTTCAGATCATTTTTTAAAAAAGCAAATAACCGAAAACAAAATTTAATTTGTTAACAAATCACGAAAAATGGCCATAACTACTTAACGATAAGTTCAAAGTATGAAATTTGCAGTTCTACAAGATGGCGTACTTCTACTAAAATTTATTTTTTTTTATAAAAAAAACCATTCAAAAAAACTTGTTCTTGTAATTTGTTAATTACTTGTATTACTTGTTGCGCTTGCAAAAAAAGTGGTAGACTTCTTTTCCTTATATTTACTCACAAAACGAGACATTTTACAAGTGGTTTCAACTTGTAATTAATTTGTGACAGGTTTTATTTTAAAGTGACTGGACTAAATTTGTTGTTTTGTTTTTGGGATATTTTATTTTTAATATTTAATTTTACTTAAGTATAAGTATTTAAATTAATTTTTAAAGGGATACTCATCTAAGCTTTAATTATTTCAAGAACTTTGGTTGTACGGAACGATAATTCTCGATGAAATAACAGTCCACATCCATATTCGGGTTTATGTATTATGACTTTCTCTATAAGCAATTTCCAGATGTTTACAAACCAATGGACCTTCCAAATCTTCTACTTAAACTAATCTAACTTTTTGAGTAAGGCACATATCTTATTGTATGTACTAACAAATTTCTATCTGTTTCACAGGAAAGGTAACTAAATATTTATGCTTAGAAAGCATAAAAAAAAAATCATAATTCTTAAGTTAACCCCGTTGCTAAATTTTAAGTGACGCTACAAAAAATGTTCTTCAAAACTTCTCTGAATTACATAAGTAATCTACCTACATTTTTTAAAAATGTCTAAAACATTTTTTAAATTGTTTTACTTTCAAAGTCAAATGGCATTTATGTTTAAATTCAAATAAATTAAATTTAGCCATCTCTTAAATAAAACATTGTATTTCCGACTATAAAACAATAAGAATCCATTTCATTCTCATAAATCCTCCGAGTAAGCAAAAATGCCACACCAACTGAGCTAAATATATCTAAAGGTAGAGGTAGACCATAAGAACGTTCTCAGCCCTCATCATAACAAAGTATTTTATTCTGTGTGTGTTTTTTTTTTTTTTTAATAAAAAAAAATGATAAAAATAAAAATAAAATCTGGAAACTCTATACTTAAATAAAAAAAAATACAAGATATACTCGTATCTACTGAATGTGCTTTCTTTCAAATACGTTTCTTGCCCATCACCGCACTACAACGTCGTGTAATACAGAAGGGCAGGGCGGGAAATCTCTTTTGAATGTTATATCCGCAGAAGGAAGTAGGAAAAATAAAAACCAAGTGGCTTATGTAATACCTGAGTTGTGCTATTACAAGAATAAAATATTCGTCATCCTTGCCAGGATAGTCATCATATTCATCTTCTTTTTCGTCAGCGATGTTCGTTTATATCCCCCTAAGTGCTCATACTTACACGAGTGAATGATGCTTTTAGCTTTTAGCCGTGATTCCTTATTGCATATATAGGTTAGGATAGGAACAAACCTACCTGCCAACATTATGTATTCTATTGTCATATATCTGATTATATCTGCCACATCGTTATTCGTATTCGTTTCAAACTCAATGATGATAATTTCAAAATGTAATGTTTGGCAGTACAAAATCCATTAAGCAAAAATATAAATTCGAAGATGAATTAGATGGTATACAAGTGTATACATGTGTGAACGATGAGTCCTTGAAAGGATGCCCTGTCCAGAGCAGTTAACCACACTCATCGGCTCTTGCTGTAGTCATAGAGAATGCGAATCAACTAACACACTCTTAATGGGCAATGCGGAGTATATGTGTCGTAATTGGGTGCAGATATGAAGAAACTCTGGGGCATTAAGACAGTACTTTAATATTAGCTGGCAGAATATGAAACTTTCTAACCACACATTATCAAAACAGGAGAAACTGTTGTACGAGTAGTTCTGGTTGTTTCAATTGATAGTTTAATTTGGGGGACTTGGAGTACATCAGATGAGTGTAGGTATATCATAATATCATAGATTTCTCTGAGTACATCTTATGAATTTATGACTATGACATGTATCTTCCTCACATTTACATAAATCTGATAACCAAAAGATATTTAAAGTGCATCAATTTGAAGGAGATATAAGAACTTTCTCTAGACGGAGTTGAAGAATCAGATTTTCAATTAAATTAAACTGTAAGAATGTTTAAGTTGCTTCATGGTACTCAAGAAAACTTTAGGAAATTTGTATTTAAAAACTTACAAATCTGCATTTCTCTAGATTCCGATACATCGCTACTATAAATAAAACAGTCTATACAAATATATTAATGTTTTTTGAGGTTTGAAAAAAAAATAGCAACATCAGAAAAAGAAGAAGAAAAAGTTAAGTTTAAGAACCAAACAGTTGAAAACTGAATATGTATACTATGTATCATATGTGATATATTGGACAATGCACTTAATGAGAAAAAATTACTTTGAACAAGTGGACGATTTCATAAACATACGTAAAATGTTAAAATTTGAAGAGTTTTTGAACTATAGAAGTAAACAAAAAGAATTTTTGAAATTATTACTATAGAAATCTTGCGTTTGATTGATGAGATTTATAAGAGTATAGTTATAGCGTTCCAAAGTTTTGTCACTTTTATTCTAATTCTGTTTCCTTCACAAATATCAAAATCAAAATGATTCGACATTTGACACCATTTAAAAACTCGATATAGCACTTTTGGGTAAATTCATATGATATGGCCCACTTTGTGTACAACCAATAAAACAATGTCAATGCTATTGCATACTAATCTCCATCGCACACCAAACTGTCTGTACACGAAGATTTTAAATCTTTGTTTTCAATCCCAATCCTTGAAAACAAAAACATATTCCCATTAAAGGTTTTATATTGAAAACGAGTCCCATTATCCTAATAGTTTCATAATACAAACACGCACGCACACAATCAATAATTTACACATTCTAGCCTAGATTTGCCTCATTACTTTTGCAGATACAAAACACAATAATATATAAAGATACAGATAGAAAACCAATCAACCATTGGCAGTGTTTTCAATCCGACTGATTAGAGTACGAAAGCCGCCTCCTTCAATCTCTGGCATTGTGGAGCTACTGCCGCCACGTTGATGCCACCTGCTCCATTGATTAATGGATTCGATTCGATTAAATGCAAGGATTTAAGCAAAATGTATTTGAATGAAACTCGAAGACATTAAAGTCATCCACCCACACAGTCACCTTCAGCTGGATGGGTGAGGATAAGGAGTTAGACTTCAACCAAGAAGGTTGATATATACAAATGAAATTATTTTAATTCAACAAATAAAAACATCTCACCGAAAAAGTCAAAAGCTAAAATGTCGTCAGCTTCCAGGGATGTATTCATTTTTGTAAAACTTTAAAAAAAAGATCTTCTTATATCAACTTGAAAAAAAAAGTACAAGAAAGACTTCAGACTTTTTAGTTTCGTAAAATGTTAAACATCTCACACATTATCATAACATTTTGATTATATGGAAGAGTGTATCATTCATTACAGCCTAAATGATATTGACAATTTGACACAAACTTGATGAGTTATGTTTTTAAGGTGATATTTTTAATTGATCGTCTTGGCCGCATATGATTATAAATTATAGAAAAACTTATTTCCTTTTGAAATATCAATAATGTTTTTATAGAATACATATGAACTAATTTTCAGTTGTTCGTTGTGTTAGTGGTGGTTATTCCCGAAAGATAGTGATTGCTAAATTAATTCTGAATGACGCAACACAAAACCGAATTAAAAATAGCAGAATAATTTAAATGGTTGAACATATAGGGTCCCTATACACGTTAGGTGAAAATTCAAAGATAAAGAATAAAACTCATTTTAATTCCTTGAAATTCCATCTGGTAACGGTATTCGTCATTAGTTAAATAAGCCAATTATTTGTATTACCGCATGTTATAAACAAAGGATCTGATTCTTTAATAATTTAATTTAATAATTTTTAGTTTTAATTGTTTAAATATCTGTTCAGAGTTATGACTAAAGTCACAACATCATTAACCCTAACTGATAAGTTTTAATTGGAATTCAAATAATTTGGAAAAAGATTTGAAAGTTTGTAAAACAATACAGTTCAAATGACAAACTATTCAATCATTTTCTTGATACAGATTTGATACATCTGGATTAAGAAAAGGATTGAATATAGTCTACCGCATTAAAAATTGTATTGTTTAAAAAAAAATGCCCTTACACACATCAATCTGATTGATCAATCATCATGCCAAATCAAAAATAGTATGATTATATCAATCAGAACTCGTAGGATTTATTTGAAAGCTCATCTACTATTTGCTACGAAAACTAAGCTTTATTTAAATAAATGCTAAGCTATATTAAATCTTTTTTCTATTCTATAAGATTATATTTTATTTTTGGAATGATAAAAGCAAATGCAGAGAGAATTTAACGACCCTTACACGTTCAAATTGATTAAGAAATTTTGTATTCGGTCTTTTTCTATTGTAGTCAATATGTGTTGAAAATGGTGATTAAGGTACTAACAAGTTGATTGATAAATCATCATTAAAATCAATGGTTTGTCAATTGGAGAGATTGGAAAGGACCTATAATTTTTCGTTGAATACGAACGACTAAGATGAGATGCACTTTTCATGAAAATGATACTGTTGGAGGATTTATCACTTCGTCGCAAGAGGCAGTGCCCATGAAACAAAAAACATTAGGTGTACTCAGGGTTCGAACCCAGTAATAATATGACATACTTACGCCACGGGGCCCTACATTAAACAACATTGATTGAATCAATCATTTGACGGTAAAAGTATCAATGTTAGTACAAGGTCAATTATTCCTCTTTTTGAAAAATTATTATTATTGATTATTGTTGTTATATTGTACTATTCGTACTAGAATGTCAGTTTTTTTACTTGACCATTTTTTATTCCGTCAATTTTCATTGAATGTTTGAACAACAACAACAACAACTTAAATTATTGATATTAAATAATGATCAAATTGTATTATACACATAGTTTCAGAAAAACAGTTTTATATGTTTCATCAATCAGTAACCATTTGTTTAGCTTTAATATGCATATGCATACATGTATTTCTATGTATGTATACCTACATTTGTTTAAATCATCCTATACATGTAAATTCATAAATAAATCCCACAATAATTTATTGTCAGTGATAACATAATTTTTGCCTTTCCATTCCATTTCAATCTTAACCTAAAACATAAACGTTTTATTCATCAAATTTAATGTTTTCATTTAAATCCACAAAACTGCCTTCATCGTTACAATCAAGGATTCAAATCTTCATACGTGAATTCAACAAACATTTACACTTGTTTAACTTTGATTCATTATATTTGATAATTATGAAGCTTTGTCATTTTGAAATTGGTATGTTTTTTTTTCAGAAGAATATTTGAAAGTGTTACACAGTTTTATCATTGACATCCCTGTCTACGACAAATGTTATGAATAAGAAGAGACATCAACTCATCATTCGTACATAACATACCGCACATAAGGAACGCGCACGTATTTCTGTATTCTATGAGCTTGTTCGTAGGCCGTTGGCATACAGTATACACAGTCTAACCCCGGGTAAAATGTAATTCAGCGTATAATTAAAAACGTTCCATCTTCACTTCCAATGACTTCTTCGTCCCTTGTCACCTTTATCAGCTAACGTTAGAAATTCTAACCTTGTACGAGATTCTTGTAAATATCCAACAAGCTGCTAAGTTAGGAAGTGGCTTTCTTTTCATTCCAATTTTTTTTTTCTTGATTCGAAACAGTTCTACCTTCGCACAGCATCAGAATTACAACTGAGCAAACAGGATTTTTAATAGCAACATCCTCATCCTACCACACTCTCCTATACCATCACTCTCTCTGCCTATATTTGAATGGATACCCGCCTTAAGACAGAAATGAGTTGGAAATGAGATGTTTCTTAAACATAGCCCCCGGGCGGGGGCCATGGCACCGGAAAAGCCGGTACGCCAAGCCAATGCCAATGTAGGAAGAACAGAATATAAGGATTTATGCTTCGGTTGTGAGAAGATGTGTTTCGGGTCTAATTCGTCAGCAAACTGATTCTGTAAGTAAGTGGGTAGTAGGATGGGGGTGAAGGTGGAGATAGACAAATTAAAGCATATCACGGGGCAGGAATCCAATGGAATTTTAAAGGTGATTCATCAGGAAGGGTAATGGCAGGGTAGATTGTTATATAGAGGGCGTTAGTTAGCCAGAGTGTTTTTCGTTGACGTCCCTTTTTTGATGAGCGTCTTCGAGTGTTTGTGTTTCGTCTTCGTTTTACGTCCGCCGGAGGTGGAGAAGGAAGTTGTTTAGAATTCAAATGGCATGATGGTGGGAGTAATATCTCCTCCTGTTCCTTTCTATAAAACGGAATTCGATGACGTTGTAATTCTGTCTTATTCGATAAATTATTTGCTGGTAGATTGCGGTGTAAATGGCAAATGGTTTTCGTTTCGCGCGTGTTTAAGACGATGACATTCGGTCTTCTTAGTTAGAAGGCCATTTGTTTGCTGAAGTAGATGTTTCTTTTGGCACGCAATCAATTTTTCTTCGGGTTGATTTATTTAAAGAAGTTCTATATTGAAGGTTTTGAAGTTGTTTGACAAAAAAAAATAAAGTGGGGATGGAAGATTGCTTTTATGGAGAAAGATGCGATGATGGAGGTTCTTAAATCATTTCGGTTAGCATAAAAACGGTTCGATTCATTAAAATATTTAGGGGTTTAATGAAAACGGTAGACGAGCTGGCTTTGTGGTAAAATATTTATAGATAAATAAGATCCTTTTTGGTTATTTATTTGACTGTTTTGTAAATGTTTAATAAATAAGTAAGCATTTCGTCATTTGGTCCATTAGTCTTTCACTACGTCATTGAAATGTTTTTATACAATATTTTTGTATTGAATTTCTATTCATACATCAGAGACGTTTTAAAAACCGAATTGATATGAAAATATCACATAAGATAGTTACACTTTAAAGTAGGGAGGTTTTTCAGGTTTTCTGATTCCATCCTTATCATCACAGCATGGATAATATAAGGCGAACAGGAACCTATTCCCATTGGACACCACATAAGTATTTTAAGGTCATAGATCTAGCCGATATTTTAGGGAAGTGTTATACACTATTATTTATTTAATGATTTTTTATTTATATCTACGAAAAAACTTTCTTCATAATGCAAATTTCAAAATAAGAATTCAAATGACCGAATGCAAAAAAATTCAAATTAAAAAAAAGCGGATACAGCCAACATATACTGATAAAAGCCAACCGTCATAATGCAAGCGGCGGAATAAAAACTATTTCTGCCTCTAAATTCACAGTTCATGAGTACTTGGCTAATGAATCTAAGTTGCACTTCATAAAAATGGAGCTCCAGATCAAGCAGTTCCACTAGCCTTCTTTAAAGGAAACCGCCGGCAGCCACCGTTCCTATTTTACGCCTTCTTTAAAGGCTAGCGCGCGCCTATATTGATTTATCTTTTGGCACTAACCCGAAGTCAGGACGCAGGATAGGGACAATTTTCGCCAATTACTGCTTAACCAACTCCATTTTTCAGTATCCATATTTATACAGGTTATTCCCCTGGGTGGATTCGATCCAAGCAAGCTTACACCGCTTTTTCGTCGCCGAGGCATATTCGATACCACCGAGCGTTTGTTTTTCTGAATTTGTTCAAGGAAAAATACAGCCCGCCATTTATTATTTTAAAATATATTTTTATTTGTTGTAAGAAATATTTTACTGTAATTATTATGTTAAAGGACTATGTATTGGATCTGTGATTAATTTTTTTTTTCTGTGATTAATTTTTTTTTGATTCGATTAAGCTTCGTCATTCTTCCATAATACTGGCATCAAATATTTTTGTACTTTTTGTATAATATCTACCATCGAAAGCCATTCGTAAACAATGCAGTGCAGATACTTTTTATAATCATTTTTCAATCTATGACACAATCTATAAAAACACGTTTTTTTTCTCTTTTTTTATATATGTATATACGCAAGTAAGGGAAATTGAATCTAAAATTAATCAGGTAGGTACTAATTTTCCTGAAAACTTCTACCCATATATCAAGCTATATATATAAAGTCTTCGGTACAAAAAAATACTTTTTCTGATTCCCTTTAAAGTCATCACTTTACTCTTTTTGAGCTTATCCTAAATTTGTGTTTTTTTTTCAGGACAATCTATGTTAATTTTAGAAACATTCAAAAACCAAAGTTCCAAGATTTCCATTGCTAATAAACATTTTAGATTATGTTTCTCCATATTGTCTTTTTTATCAAGACTATTATGTACATGGTCGTTTGACTATACGCTTGAAGTATTCCAGAGACAAAAATTACAAACCACAAGAAGTAAAACACTAAAAAAGTCAGCATAATCTAAAGTAACATCATCCAGCCGTAGCCAATACCGCAAATGCAGCTCCCCATTGCACTTAAAATCTAGGTCGACACAGACAACGTCATATACCTACATATTATAGTTGAATCCCCTAACGCAGGATGCACTTGTTTCTCAGAGAACAAAATGTGGGTCGTTACTGTTTTCACCACTGATGATGCCTTAACCACACAATAATACTGCATCTAACGGTGATGTCCTCATATATACGAGAATAGTTTGTGACTCAAAAGAAACTACCACATTAGTTTGATTCTGGTGTCGTCTGGTGTGGCCTAGGTAAACAATTAATTTGCGAGGGAAATCTTGCTTCCTCTCTAGCCCCATCAGCAACATAAAGCTTTGAAGACTTAGGGAAATGGAAAATTCTTTAATTTTCTCATTACACCTCTGCCTGTGGCAAGCCTCCTTAAAATTATCCTTCACCTAGATGAATTTGTACACACAAACAAATAATTTATCATGTGAAAAAGGACATCACAAAGACAACTATACTCTTTGCCTTTTTGCAATTTGCAAGGTGACATCTTTTTCTTCTTAAAATAAAAATGAAGACGAAAAAAATGAAAATAACGCTTCAACACAGAATTAAGGAAATTGGAAATAGAAAGAAAAGAAAGGCATTACACAACCGCAAGGATAGAGTTCAAAGGGATTGTCAGTTGGGAAAAAAGGGAAAATAAAGGACGATAGTAAGCTTAAGCACACATTACACTTTACATTGTAAGGCGACGTAAAAAGAAAAGAAAACGCAGAAAAACACACTTTCTATGTATTTAGAAAATTTTCAAACGAGAAAGGAGTTATATTATATGTATGAGCGAATATATTGTTGTGAAAGTGTGATAGGATGTTCCCTTTTAAAATTGGAAACCCTTTTATTTATTTTATTTTTTTTTTTTTTCTTGGGCAAAGTTCCATTTTGGATAGCATTTAATTTTCTCTGGGTATCCTTTTCAGTTTATTACCATGTTTTTGTCTAATTTTGCATTTTCTATAATCCTAGATTTTCTCAATAAAAAGCAAGCAACCAAAAACCTTTATGTGATATTAATTTGTAAGAGGAAAATCTCTTTGTCCTTCTGGCAAGCGACACAATAGGCAAAGAACAGCTATTATCATAAGAAATTTTATGACATTGTGTTCTTCTTATACTATGAGATTTATAAGAGCAATTTTTTAACTTAAAAGTTTTGCATTCGTAAAAAATTGAATTCAAGAAAAATATAAAGAAGTCATGCTGCAAAAAAAAAGACGAAAAAAAGAGCCGAAGAATGGTCATAGCTCCGCAGATAAAAACTTAAAATCAAATGGTCAAAATCATTATCCCATTAAATCGAAATCCAATAATCTTAAGACTTGAGTAATACAGGACAGGACTGGGTCGCACGAACTTGTTCCTCTCGCAAACTACTTGACTGCTCAAAACTTGGAAATATCTAAGTTAACAAAGCTATGGTTGCCAAATCATTTGTCCCAATTTTTGTCGAGTATTTCAGATATTTTTTTTTTTTTTTTTAATTACTTTCCTCAAAATTTTTCTTGCCAGTTTGAACTGAATTCTTAAAAAATAACTTTCGCAAAGATCGCTGCAGCCGTTTAGATATTCATAAAAAAATGGTCCTATGGCAGATACCGGTAGCAAGAGCTTTATAAAAAAAAAACATTGTAACCTACCAGCCACCCACCAAAACAAACCCCCTTTAATATTAATACCTACATAATACCTACATGCCGACCATACTGTCCAACTCACCCAACAACAATATACACAAAGCAGCAGGAACAACAAAAAGACAAGAAACCTACCAACAACAATATACACCAAACCAAAAATAAAGCATCAACCAAGCAGCCAGCTATACCACCCACCACCCACCGAGTCAGCAATAGACACAGCGACGATGCATCTGCTAGCACACACAAGTGACGAACATGAGGGACTACCTCATCATGAGTTTTGAGTATATTTTTCATTTATTTTTGTTTGTCATCTTTCACTTCACACCCTCTTACAGCAAAAAAGTTTACTAGTAGAAGTGAAAGATAGTCTGATACACAGAGGTTAATATATTGCTTGAGATCAGTGTTGCCGCATGTTGTCGCGAAAGTGTAACAAGATTGAACAAAAAAAACGATCGATTTTGATAAAATTTTATAGTGATTTGTTTACAATGGTGATGTCATTCGTCTGAATTTTTTTTCAGAATCAGCTTAACGCCTTAACGGTACTGTTATAAAACGGTTAACTACTTCTTGCCCTTAATAATACTGTGAAAAAAAAAATTTTAAATAATTTTTGAAAATGTTTTTTTTTTTTGCAAAACCAATAATACTAATTTTTTCGAACAAAATACGATCAATTTCCACAAAATTTCATTAATTGATTTGTTGCTGACGAACAGGTTGTTATATATAGAACAGTTCTAGCGGAACTTAATTCCTGGTGCGTTTGATTAGTTTTTTATTTATGTTAATTTGTTAGATTATGTAAGATAATCCTGCGAAGTTTTTTTAAGCTTTCCAGGATTATATATTTTTCTATATGGAACCCTTATATGAAAATAACATAATTTCGTTAGTCACTTATTGCATACAAATAATCCGTTTTCAAAAACGTTTCAACTGATTAATTTAAAATCTTTACTAACAGTTCACTATTCACTTTACAAGCTAGTAGTAATTGAAAAAAGTAAAAAAAATTATATGGGGTAGCAAAAAGATGCACGAGATTACCTTATTTTCTGGTTCAGAAGTAATCAGGGAAACAAAATTCTATTAATATTTTTTTTTTTTTGACAGAAAAGAGCTAAAACATGTGGTATGTCATATTAAAAGCTGAATAAAAAGTTTTTATACATGAAAGACCAACTTCGTATTTTAATAAAGTTGTTTTTATTGCATAGATTTTGTTTTGAAAAATTAAAAAAATTATTTTGTGTTTCGGTTTGTGTTTCGGTTCTGACCGGTTGATTTTTTGATATATGTACTTATTAAACTATTTTTAATTTTTCTTTTAAATGTATTTAATTACATTTTAGCATGTTCTGATTTTGTGGGTCTTACAGTTATTGTCAAAATAGTTTTGAGATGTCAAACAAAACCTCGTCGAAATACGTTTCGAAGGCTTGTATTCACTACGTGCAAAGAGTCAGAGAAATAAGATTTCTTAGTCAGTACACACAAAAATATCATAAAGAACAACAACAACAAATTCATCAATTATTTACTGGATAGCGTTATTTTCTATGAAAAATTAGTTGTTTTCGGTTCACAATAAATATTATGTTTAGGCACACGAAGCGCTGGTTGTAAATGTGTCTATAATATAGAGGAGCAATATACGCACATAGCAAAATTTCCGAAAGCTTTTTGCCGAAGACATCACTTTTGATAAAACCTATAGAAAGTAAGGGCATCAACACAATTTCAGCGCTTCCATTCATCATTTGTTTCCTAAGCCAATATTGTTGAATGTATTTCGTGGTTTTATAACCATGTTCAATTTGAATACCCAATCTATCCAATTATTAAAAACAAATGTATAATTTTAAAACTTTCACATAAATTCTGTCATTTACGTTTATTTCAACATATGTCATCAAATTACCATTTAGTGCTCAGAAGTGTTTGATCATTTTTCAAAAGCTATATAACTCATTTCGAGAAAACACAAACCGAACGTTTTTATTATACCATCTGTTTTCTAAAACACCCGCACTATCAGCAGGATAAACTTTGTTTCAATCACACATTTGACACCAACTTCAAAATACAATTTTTTTTAACACTATTATCGATAACGCAATTGCATCATCCACATTGAATTCTCTATCGGTTCCCGAACTTATCAATCTCATTTGCCATCGATTCGAAGAAAATTTCTTCCACTTGCAATTTGCTAAGTCCTCGACGAAGAACGATTGGCATTCAACGAAAATTCCCAATTCCCTGTTTCATCTTTTGTTTGATACCTACCCGCACCGTTACCTTCACCGACATAAACTTCCAACATTTTCTGAAGAAAATCCCTTATCGAAGGAGCACCCATTCACAACGAGTAAAAGAAGCACAACCAGGTAATGTTAGGTATACAAAAGCTTCTGGCCCTTTTGGATTCTTTGTTTCTGTTTGTACTTCTGGTTTTCTGGTTGTGCTGCTTCTGCTGTTGCTGCTGCATTGCCTTCGGGTAAATTCATCTTTTTGGTGGCAACAGCAGGGGCAGAGAAGAAAGGAATGAAAATAAATTACTCGTCGTATGTGTCAGGCAGGAGTCAGGAACTCAGGACTCTAGAGTTTCTTACCATTGTTTTTTATCATTTTTCTTGGTAGCACAACCTCTCTGGAGGACTTTGACAGGACTCAGGAGAAATGCTGTTTTAATTTTTCTTTTTTTTTCTTTTGTTTTTCTCTCTCTCCTGAATCGAGACTTTCTTCTTTTAATTCGGTTTATTTACTTTACCTGTTTTATTTGTCAATTTCAAGTAAGAGCTGGAAAAGTTTTCCGCTGAATGCAACAGGGAGATACATATAAAAAATGATATAGAAGAATATGTTCGTGAGGAAAAGCTTTTTTTTTATGTAAGTTGTGGATAAAAGTTGGTACTTGAAACCATGAGATGCTAATTTTTTAAATATGTATTTATGCTTTTGACGAAACAACAAAAGCTTATGAATTTATAATAATCAAAAATATTGAAAATTGTTTCGCATATTGAATGAATTTTTGAAAAATGATTTGATTATTACCATCATCATTGTGTATTTGGATAAGGAAATTGATTTGAAAAGATGTTAGATATTTGATATGATACGATAAAGTTGTGAATTTAAATAAGGGACCTTTAAAGCTGTCCATTTTATTCGCCAATAAAAGTTAGAATTTCTTAACGTCGTCATAACAACGTCTATCTTTTTAACTATTTCATGGAAAATCGATCGATCGATGAAATTATATGCCGAAAAGTTAAACTCAGCCTTAATTCATCAATTTGTTTGAGTTAACTTCTTAGGATCTAAAACTAACGGAAAACATATTTCCATCAGAGGTAACTGGATGTAGATGTAACCCTGGCCTGAAATAATATCGCATTGAAAAAAATAGAAGATAAATCACTTCTATATAAATACATAGGCAAATGAATGCAAGTCCTGGAGCCTACCGGCTGTTTCTGTGGCGAACCCCACAAATCTTAACTGACATTTTGGTGGAGCTGTGAAGTGGTTATGTAGCGGTACCATTTGAGATCATCAACATCGTCGGACGGAAAAAGGAAAAGGCCAACTTATTGGGAATGAAATGAATTGAGAGAAACTTTTAAATGACCATTACACACTAGCCAAAATTTGGTTGTATTCGTTTGTTTGTATTTTCTGCATAGAAAAGTATTTTTTCTCTCCATCCATGTGTTTGATCCTTCAAAAACGTGTATATTGAAACTTCACATAAGTTTAATATATATATATATGTCACGAATGGAATTACCTGACCACTTATACTTGCAATCATTTAAAATCACGTTGAAATCAGATGCAATCACTATTTAAAGTGATGAAATTAAAAAAAAATTTGGTTATCGATTTCAAATTTCTTGCAATCATTAAAAATGTTTGAAATCACTTTATGTTTTTTTGCAATCATGAAACCAAAAATGCCATAATGAAATCACGATTTGAAATCATTATGAAATCACTAGAATTAATTTGCAATCAGTAAATTTATTTGAAATCAATGCAATCAGAAAATTTTTAAATCAATTTAAATACTGCTTGAAATCACCTGAACTCATATGAAGTCATTTGAAATATTGCAACCATTGAACCACTTAACTGGCTAGTGACGAACCCCTCGACTTTTTATATAAAATATCTTCAGACTTATTAAGACGTTTGTTTAAATTCAGAGCAAAGTACACAGTGAATCAGAGTTTTCTTCAACAATTTGTGATTTTTGTTTTATAGTGGCAGAAAAACTGCTATTTTCTGCGACCAAAAAGTAGGTACAATTATGCAAGCAGATTTAATGCAACTTTGATAAAAATGCTTATATATTACAGAATACGTAAAATGATTGATCGAATTTAGAGTAAGACCATTGTATATAAATTTCAAAGTTCTGAACTGCAAATTTGGAGGTTCTTAAATACAGAATAGACAACTAGTAAATGCACGAGAACCTAAAAATGTGTTATTCACAAGTTTCTTAAGATGGCCTGGCGGTGATTATTCAGCATGAAAATACTATAGAAATATATATATATATAATCAAGCCTTAACACCAAACAAAACTATCGTAAACAAAATAAGACACGACCATATCTGCTGGTATTGTCTTGTACAAAAGAGAGATTCTCTGAAGTATCCAAAATTCAATATCTACCGTTCTTAGGATGATCCAATACAATTTCAAAATAGAAGAAACTCCTGGAACAAACAAATGCCTCCGATTAAAAATTATGATTATAATAAATAAAATAAATTTTTTTGGCCCGTTTCTTGAAATTTTAATTTTGCATCATATTAAAAATTAAGCAGCGCAGGCAACACTGGTTACCGCATCTGTTTTTGAAAATTGGACTATCTCATGGGTAGACCGGTAGATCTCCTGTTTACGTGCGAAAGATTGGAGGCAAATCGATGAACTACCCAAGAGATAAACAACGATACTCGATGGATTTGTTCCCAGCTTTGCATCTGGATTCTACGTCAACATCCGTGGGCCCTAGCTGGGCCTCATAAGATTGTGACTGTTGACGCTGTAGAAATCTCTTCATATAGAAACTTTTGCCACTTATATACCTGGCAATTTGCTGAAACAATACTTAAATATTTATGCGTTCAACATAAACATTTACCTAAGTGACAGCTTATGCAAAGGAAAAAATACTATCAAGTTTCTAGTTTCCAAGGGATCGGTATTCGGTATATAATTCACGAGTAATTCTCGAAAAACTGGAATCTCGTATACGATACAGTAATAAGGCTGTTTTTTTACTTTTCTATATATACTTAATTGTATAAACTTTGAATTTTTAATTCGAATGAAACGGAAATTGTCTGTTTTTACCCGAAGTTGGTCACAAATTACCTAAAATGTTTAAAATGTGCTGAAATTAGAAATCATTGATGTTTTCCATTAGTTCTAGCTAGAACCAGAATTGACAATTGAACTGAAAAAAATATAGATGATGATATCTCTCACCGATTACAACAATTTATTGATTTAATGGTGCATTTTAAGTCAGATATATGGAAAAAATCCGATGGGAAACAAGATATGGCTGTGATTTCATCTTCGGGGTTGGATCATAACATAAAACCTCGTACACATTTAATATATTTTTTTAACCTTAATAAATCCAACTCAACCTCAGTTTCCATCATCGAGAATTACTAATTTATATATTTAAAATACGTTTCACCTCTCACTTAGAGAGTCATAATTTTATGTCAGAGACATAAGAATATAAAAATCGTAAAATCGTTTCAATCTAAAGTACCTTTACACCCACAAATATCATATACCTACTCCCTCGTTTTCATTGAAGCTATTCGTTTGTATCTATATCTTACTTACCCCTGGAAACCCTTAGATTTCTTCTTTTTGAAATTCCTTTCGATACAGCTCATTGGGTATTTTTGATTTCCCGAATAGATTGCGATGATTTCCAAGAATTTACTTTATATAATCCCTCGCCCGACCGCAAGGACATTGTGCAATATAAGCAATATTCCAACCAAGAGTTAAAAGGAAGAAAGTTGTGGCTTGACTCTTGCTGCCGCACATTCACAACATATTCATTTTTTAGGGTCAAAGAGACTACAACCCCCTCATAACCAAAAAAAAAAGGAGATATATTTTTAAAACAAAAAAAAAAGTATGAGGAAGATGGAAGAACAATTTTATGACGGACAGTTTCTATTCTTTCCTCATTCAAAGTAATGGCCTTGACTGGATTTTTATATTAAAAGTTCTATTTTAGAAAGGCTCGGGTTTTTTTCTCCGTTATTTAAATGCGGATAACAGTGTCTGGTTTCATAATGTTTTTTGTTTTTTTTTTTCTTTATAAATATTATGATTGATTTATTTCATGATAACTTGAGGTTAAGTTGAAATATCCGGTTAGGTATGCTTCCGTTTCATCTCAGTCAGAAATCGTTATCCTGACGAGCTCTATAGCAAGTAAAATTTTTCTTTTTATGGCTCACATTATACGCTTCCCAAACCAATCCTTTATTCATGAGAAAGTGTTCGGTTTTTGGAAAGAAACCCGATGAAGTTAAGTGAGTGAGTGAGTGAGTTAAGATGGATGGCTTGAATTATCTTTTAACATTTGTGAGTGAATAACTTGTTGCATAGAAGAAAAGTTATTTCAAGAAATCGATTTTATATCTTTATCAAACCTACTCAATGCCTAATAAAGATTTACCGTATTCTTTTATGTTCCTTAAGTTTTATACAAATTTCTTAGTATTACAGAATGCAATGAAAACTAATTTTAAAAGAAACCTCGGATGACGTCAAAACCTATAAGACGTCATGTTTTTCCGAGCATCAAAGAAGATTGATTGTTTCAGTTTACCTATTTCCTCAGGATTAAAGATGATTATGGTACCTACTATCATCACTTTGCTTAGCCTTAGGTTGAATTTTTTTTTTTTTTGCCAAAAAATATCTATTTAATGCACAAAACATTAAATCGAACAATAATCACCCTTTTTTTGATGCACAAACAATTTTTCAAGTGCTTATGCCTTCTGCGTGCGGTTTGTGAAAACAAAATGAGCTGTGAATATTTCATGACACGACACAGAACTCATCTTCAAACAAAAGCCGCACATTGTGAAGTGTCAGTTGTAGGTAGAATTACATAAATATCTCGGTTTAACATATTTTTTTTACATTCATGTATATTTCAACAAAATAACAACAAAAGTAGGAATATTTATGCAAAGTAAAAAAAAAAAACACTGTTTTCGTGCCCTGACAGCTGGTACTTTTTCCAAATGATGTTTACCACCATCGCACGAAAATCAATGTAAAGCTGTTCGCCGCACTATGCGGTCTCATAAAAAATACAAAATGCAAACACAAGCTCGAAAATTAAAAAAAAAAAAAAAACAGAAAAATTCAAAGAAACATCAAAACGTTTTATTAACAGTGACATCAGTGGGCTTGAAAATATTAAAGCATTGAAGGTTTTTGACGTTATTGATTGATTGAAATTATATAATTAATGTCAAGCCTTTCAAAACCAAAACAATCAAATAAATCATTAATTTTGAATATCTAATTAAAGTCAAACCGAATTTTATTTTTTTAGGGTTTTCATCTACAATATTTACAAACACGAACCGAACAAAATTTTATGAAATGTATAGGGCTCTGTAGATATGGCGTTGACATAAATGGAGCGGGTTTTAATTTTATGGAATGTAGGGCCCTGTGGATGTGGCGGTGACATAAATGGAGCGGGTTCTCACGCTAGAGGATTTAGAATCAAACTTCCCAAGGAGCATTTCAGAGCAACATAACATTTACTGAACGTTAACATCGTAGCTGTAATGTTTCAGGCGTATATGAAATGTTTACTCACTGTACCCAAAATGTAAACGGTTTTGGGGAATGAAATGTCGTGTTGAAAGTATATGAACAAATTCTATTTGATGTACCTGATTTGTACATTTACAAATGTGAACGTTCAAAAACTCTTCAAAACACATACAAGACAAACTACTTTTTAGTAACAAATCGTTTACAGATACTATTCCTGGACTAGGTATATAAACGTTTACAAATGTAAACGTTCAAAAACACTTCGAAATAAATAACATAAAAACAAACTTAGGTACAAATCGTTTACAGAAAAATATTAAACTGTATAGGTAAATACGTAATGCCATTTGAGATCATATTACTATATGTATACAAACCAAAACTCAAACAATTTCCATCTTGTTCTTGATATTATTATTATAATATGGGAGGTATAAAAATAATCAATAATTATATTTGTTGTGCAAGTAAAGGCAAAATATCGAACGCGAGAAATATTTTCTACCAGTTTTGTAAAACAGGTCGATAAAAATAAGGGGCCTGTAAAAACTTTCTTATTTTAGAAATGATTTCTAATAAAAATATTTGAGACAATTTTTTTTTCCCACAAAAACCATATTTTTCAATATTTTGTAAGATAACATTCAAAGTCTTATTTCAATCAAAACCTAAACATGCTTTTTACTAAATATCAACAAAAATATATTTTCAATGTTTTGGGTTTTCTAATTTGATAAAAAATGGAAACATTATAATGGCCGATCAATGCTATACGTGTTACATTATCTGTAAATGAAATGATTACAGTATGCTTACGTTTGAAGATGTGATGTGACTATTCACTGTAAATGTTTTGTAAAAGTAAAGTTATGATAATGGCTCTACAAAACTGCTACAAATGTAAACGTTTCGTGTTATTGATTTTACATTTACAATATTTGATTTACAGTACGTTTTCGTTTGAAGATGTACTGTGATTATTTACTGTAAACGTTTTGTTACAGTTAAGTTTTGATAATAGCTTTACAAAAGTGCTACAATTGTAAATGTTTTGTGATATTGGTTTTACATTTACGAAATTTGGTTTACAGTACGTTTACGTTTGAAGATGTGTTGTTTCAACAACATTTTGTGTGTTACAATTTGTTTACCAATCATCCAATTAGTTAATGTAAACATACAAAACATTTTTTCAGCAACTGTATATGAATTGTAAACGACATACAATAATTTGTAACTTAATAGGTACAAAATGCTACTTGGGTTGCGAGTAAATGACAAATAATGAAAAAAATTCTAAATGATGAAGTGGATCTCTTGTTAGCCATTTCAACTTTACAAAATTGTACGTCTCCAGAATTCATGTTTATGATATATTTATTAATTCTGTTTCACAGAAATTTTTCGCAAAGTGACAAAGTACTAATACACAAAGGGAAAAGCATTTCACATTATTTCTGTACCTAAATATGCGTTAGAAATGATTATTAGGGATTAAAAAAGTAAGCATTACTTGCGGTGCTAGTGTTACAGCTTTACTGGTGCAGGGGCTATTTCTTCGGCAAACTCTTTATAAAATTAATGTAAATTAATGTAAGTATGTAAGTAATATGCAAGAACGCATTTACTATGCAGCTCCACGGAACGAATTAACAACTAGTATTTATTTTGTTTTTCAAAACAACAATTCAAAAGAAAAACAGAGAGACCATTGACGTAGTATTTCATTTCCATACAAACGCTGACTAAAACTTGTTCCAGTAGATGCGCTGCGTATTTACAGCGGTAATATGGTGTACTAATTATCTCATTACCACTGATATAATATTATATGGATGTCGAAACTCGCGTGAAGTTGGCTGCTAGCGGTCCATATATAGTACGTCAATGAGAGAGACCTCTTCTTAATTGGAATAATCAAAGGAAAGAGCGTATCAATGCTTCGTGAAAATATAGGATCGATTGTATTAGGCGTGCTTCGGCGTGAAGTACAAGTATGGAATCAGCTCAGCAAAATTTTTCATGTTAATCACAATAAAAATCAGAAGTGTGGAAAGTGAAGTGAGATAAACGTTTACAATGATGAAAAGCAGATGGCGTCGCAAATGAGTTGAAGAAAAACATTTGTTCCATCAAACTTGGTCACAATGCTAAAGACTGATGTGTTCGTTGATGAATTCAAGAATTTAACAGTGTGTATCCCACTCTTGCCGCAACCCTATAATTTTTAATTTCTTATTTATGAATACCTGTAAATAAACGCTGTACAAAATGTAACGGCACGACGACGTCGCACTTAACATTACAAAACGTCAAGTTATAACGTTTACAAAACGTTATGTATTAATGCAGTTTAATGGTTGATGGTTAGTTAAATTACATTTTGAAACATCGGTATCCGACAGATCTATTCACGCACGTATTCACAAATAGGAGAACAATCGAGGGTGTCAGCAAGAGGAGTTCTATAGTCACCATAGCAGTGGGACCAAGTCCTAAGGAACGAATATTTTTCTCTAACTAATTTTAACGCCATATGTAATTCATCATTTTAAAAATTAAAAAATGAGTATTAAAATTAACATTATTATAGTATCATTGCGAGCTGCATAAACACTTAAAAGTGAAGCAATTTATTCAGCTCTATCGAGGTATCCGATGCAAATTTTGTCCGATTCGTACAAAATCGGAGAATTTTTCTGTTTTCTGACACACAAATCGGAGAAACATCGGAGAAAAAGCGTTGATCATTTTATTTTTGACAGCTACACGGAAAATATTTTCAGAAGTTCCCCGATAACAAATTGCTGCAGAACATTTAATAAAAAAAAAGTATTTTTAAAAAGTTGTTGCTGATTCGATCGAAAATAAATTGGTTTTGTTATTTAGTTACTATGCTTGTATTTTCAAGCTACAGAATAAAAAAAAAACAATCTTTTTGAATTGTTTTGATTAATTGTGTGAAGGCATTATACAATTCTAACTTCATTTTTAATAATTATGTTTTTAAATTATCAGAATATTTTTCACACTGTAGGTGAATGTCAAATTAGTCCGTTTATATGCTTTTTTTATTCTGTTCCGAAAGGGATACCTCGGTCGCAATTTGAGTTCCGATCTGAACTTCTTCCGAACGGATACCTCGATAGGGCTGATCGTCTCCAAAGTTTATAAAGATGAAAAGAAAACCCAATTTATTTTGTCGTTGGAAAAAAAAGGGAATACAATCCTGATAGATTGCGCGATTGGCATTATGGACCTATAATTTGTTCACTATTGTTACTGACTTCTGAAGGATCCAGACGAAATATAGACCAAAAGGCACCTGTGTCGTGGCTGTCTAATTATTTTCCGAACATAGTCGAGTCCGGTTCTTGGGAAAAAGATTTGATAGACCATAACGCGGTTCCGCACACCAAGCATGATAAAATTAAAAAAAAAACATAAAAGCTGCTTTGTAAGAGATTCAGTCCGAAGAATCCAAATCCAATAAGTTAAATTGTCCGCATGCGCAATATAATGATTGCACATTTATAGACTAAATCGACATGTTAGATTATATGGTGTTGAATGTGTATAGTTCTGCATGTGACATGGGTGATTTCAAAAATGTGTGATATTTTTTGTCTGCGCATGCAAGATTTTGTCTGTCAAAAATTGAAATATTGACGTTTTTCAATCAAATATAAAAACACGTGTAGAAAGGGTGATTACCTTCCTTCAATATATAAAATTTTCTTAATTAAGAATCAAAAATTAATCAAAATCAAAAATTAATCAAATATTTCAAATATTATTATTTCATATTAAGAATCGTAGATCATTTTTTTTAGAAAATTAATTTCAAACATCAATATTTTGTGTAGGACATGTTCGATTTTCTTCTGCATGTACTCAGCAAGTACGCAAGACCTACAGTAGTGCATTTTACTCTCGCGTTGCATATGTAGATTAACTACCCTTAAGTACATTTTTACTACACACATTTTGTTGTTCGCACCATGAATATCTTGTCGAAATTGGTTTATTTTTACGGCCATTGCATATGGTCTGTGGTGGTGGTCTGTGTTGTTGACTGCCACTCATATGCCACTGTTACTCAAAAACGAACAAAAAAAAAACAAAAAAATTCAAAAAATATAAAAATGATGGCTGAATATTCAGAGGATATGTACGACACGCTAGAAGATACACATGTCCATAGGTACATGTTCGTTTCGGTTTTGACATTCTTGTTTTGCGGTCCAAATGTGGCGTCGTGTCATGGAGTTTGTTTTTTCCTCTCGTCCTTATCAAAACATAATGTTCACTTGAATACAGTATATGTGTACAACGTACATTAAAAATGGAAACCCTAACATGAATAAAAAAAAAAAAAACATGGGCGGAAAAAGAATGTAATTCCAAACTCCCTGAAGGAGGATTCATATGTTTTAACATTACGGACGATGAGTGTCGTATTTTTTATTTAAATAGCAATATCAAATAAGGACGTGTGTCTACGGAGATAATGGTCAGGATACAACTTAAGGTGTATGCGAAAACCATACGTCATATCCTTCGAGCGTAATAAGATCGGAAATGTAATGATATCATTAATATCCTCGTTGTTTATATGTAGTCCTTTTGAATGCTAAATATACGTTACTATGGATGCTCCAACATCTATCGCAGTTGTGTGCGTGTTAACATGGGATACAGATTTACAAACATTACGAAGAAGAAAACTTAAAACAACAACAAAATATAAAAACACGTTCAAATGAAAAAAAAATAAGTCAGTGCTGCTAAAGAGGAGAATACTTGTGGGTGGATAGGTATAGAGGGATAAGAATATAAGATACAACCACAACACCAATATACGGTGGCAAAATATACAACTCTGATGATTTTTTTTTTTGTTTGTTTCAATTCTCTTAACCATTACAAGGGGACAAAACAAAACAAGAATATAACACCACTCACCTGTTGAGTACCTTGGACCATTACTACCGCCACCGTAAATTAAATGATGACTTGAACCGCCGGTGCCAGAGACAACGGCGATTTCATCTAATTCATGGCCAGGTGATGTACCTGCCGATACAAGGCGTGTTGATGAAGTCGCAGTCCCAGCTGTGCTTTGAGATTCCTTACGACCTCTGAGGGACAGCACCAGCCGTTTGGCTGTTGACATTACCCTGCTAACTGAAAAGAAATAGAAAAGTTATAAAAGATAATGACGTAAGTTGGTATTTGAAAAGAATGGAGTTAAATAAAATGTTTGAAATAAATTTAAAAAATAAAAACATTAATTACGGATGTTGTAGCTTCATCTCCGAATTAATTTATAATTCTACACGAATCACAAGGCTTTCTTTTTTTTTTGTAAGCTACATATAAACAAAGTTTTTATTAATTTTTATATCGTCGACAAGACTGATATGTATAAATACTATTATCTAACATTGTAATCTATAGGTATATATATTAATGAGTTTCTTTTAGTATAAACGTATCATTACTTATAAATAAAGTTAGTCTTCAACAGAGTTTCATGCCTTTCATTTGACGGTCGGTGCATGCTCCCTAACATATATAAAAAAGACTATAGAGAATTGTACAACAGGACCTATCGAATTGAATGATTGTATGTGGTAAGTGGTCTTTTTATATTATAAAATAACTTTGGGCTTATCGGCCAAATACCAACTGGCACAAGTATTGAATTATCAAAAACCGTCAACATTTCTAGGTTTTCTGATGTCAACAAAAGCGTTGAAGTGAAGTGAAAGAGTTGTAATTATATGCTATAGAAAGAACGCTACAAAATCCCGAATGCAAACATTGCAAAATCCCTAATTGCAGGATCTCATCATTGGCCCGCATAATTTTCTTCGGATAGTTTTTTTTTTAAAGTTTAATTTTGATTTTTATTAACTTCGCTTTATCCGCCGCATCCATTATGCTTAGGAATATGTGCAATAATTTTGGTCTCAGTAGCTTTTCGCTCCAACTATTCAACCAGACGTTCAAGATCAATACATCTTTTCTCCATTTTCTGCATCTGAGATTCAAGTGATTTGTTGTTGTTTTGCAAATCCAGTAATGCATTATTTATTCCATCAGTGTCAGATTTTGTTGTCTACCTGCAAATTGCCAACTGACATGCATTCCGAGGCGCATTCACCTGAATTCAAAATTGCTGGAGAAATTTAAGAGCATTTTCTTTTATGTTCATATCTATCGCTACTCGATCTTATAGGGGACATATAGCGGGTGACTACTGCATTTTGAAGGTATTCTATTTTCTTTTTATTTAAGCAGTATCGACTTTTAAGCTAATTTGAATTTTTATATAATTCGATCGTCTTCACTTTCCGGAATCACCTAATAGTACTATACCGTTTAAATGTTTACCAAAATTCGATCATTTGTTTAAGCTGTATTTCATTGAATACAAAGACGCCCAGACTGTTTTTAAAACAAAGTATTGATCCTCTAATATAGTAAAACAATGAACACACTTTTCCATTTTTTCATCTTAACTGGATGAATGCAGTTTTTGAATAAAAAAAATTAATTTGCCATTTTTACTGAATAACTTGTTTGAATGAATGAATGAATGATTAAATTTAGGGGTTGTGGTGCACTGCGACCTTTAGGTATATTGTGCCCCCTTTACTAGGGCTGGATGATTGACTCAATCTACAGCTCTTCCTCCATCTTAATATCTTTAAGGAATGATAGTATCTGGAGTACCTACTTGTAGAGAGGGTAATTCGCTCTCCTCTATCTGGTAACTTCCCAGATGTTTTATTCTTTTGTGCATTATCGCCCCACACTTTCCTAGAAGGTGATTTGGCGTTTCTTCTTGGTCGTCGCAGAATCTGCAGGTTGCACTACTGGATATACCTATGATGTTTAGGTGTCTTTTAAGTTTGCAGTGACCACTGAGGAAACCCGTTAAGATTCTAAGTTTGTTTCTACTCAGGTTTATACAAGCTTTATATCGTTTTTGGTTATAGTTCCCAAGAAGCATTTTGGCTTGTCTCAGTTTAGGGAGTTCTTTCCAGTTTTTGGATCTTTTTGCCTTCTCTTCCGCTTTGATTTGATTTTTTATCACATTTTCACCTATCGCGTAATAGGGTTCCGGCCCAATTATGGGTGCCACTGCCCCTGCCTTAGCCAAAACATCAGCTTTCTCATTTCCCTCAACTCCAACATGTCCTGGGACCCAGTATAATGTTACAGTGTTGTTTTTGCATAATTTGTTGAGTTCGTTTACACTCTCCCAAACCAGCTTCGAGCTGATTACGCAGGAATTTAGTGCTTTGAGTGCAGCTTGGCTGTCTGACATTATGGCTATATTCTGGTTCCGGTAGTTCCTTTCAATGTTTATCTGCGCACATATTCTAATTGCGTTTACTTCCGCTTGGAATATGCTAGAGGACTTACCCATTGGTACAGAGCATTTAGTTCTTGGCCCTTGTTTAGTATTTAGTAAAAATTTTCAAAATCAATTAAATATTAAAACCAGAATCTTTCAAGTTTATCATCGCGATAAAATGTTCTCTTCAAAATGTTCTTTCGCATTAAATGACAAAATCAAGATCATAAATATTTGAAAGAGTATCAAAATCAAATTATAGTTTAAACCAATAGTCCATTAATATACCACTAATTCCCAAACAGTTAGAATGTTCTAATTTGTAATAAATTTTTCATTTCGTTTAGATTTTTTCGTAATCTAATTATTTTTATGCACTTCCGGTAAACCAAGCCAACCTTTAATGATCAATTGTGAAGTAATTTTAGTTTCATTCCATGGAACGTCATAAAAAATTCATCGCACATAATGTTGGCGCAGGAAGCCGCTTAAACAAGCACGTTCTATTCCCCACTGTTGAACTTTCACCTCCAGTGCGGCTTTTATAATTATTCCGCATTTCAAGAGCGTTTCGGTCGGATATAGTCATTCGTTCTTCAATTAAAATTCATTAGTGGAAAGACTAAATCTTCCCATAGAAACAAGAAGTCCTACGTCAGAATTGCGTTGTCGTCGTCGTCGTCTATCACGCGAGAATTCGTTGATGCTAACGTGTGACGCCAATTACCGTTGATTCGTTCCGTGCAACCACCACACATTGTTTGATACTAACTGCCGACATAGATCTGAAAATATCATATACCATAAGCATCACCCACAACCATGTTACCAGGTATTCCTCGTCATCGCGTCCTGCGTGTCGGTTTGGTTATTTCCTTTATGTCACTCACTACGTGTTACGCTATGACTGAAGGATTCTTCTCTTCATTCTAATAGTAGTTTAATCTAATAGACTAGAATTTATTCTATTTATTCATTTTGCTCTTTTCAACGAATATATATACCTAAGGTTGGATACGAAGCAAGTTTATATAATGATGTTGAAGTTTTATGGCGTTATTTTGGAAACCTCAAATGCGAATATTGTATAATGAGTAATCAATTTCCTTAAAATGTTAGATTCAACTTAAACGAATTTTTTTTCGGTTGTCTCCGATTAATTTTGTATAGCTAACCAGCGAATTTTTGCTATCGGCAGTATCTTTTAGCAACGATAACGATGATTGTTTTATATAACTTAGAGAAACCTCGCATTCCGGTGATTTGAAGGATAAATAAGAAGATATTGCATAATTTTTTAAGAAAGTATTTTTCAGCAAGTATTCTAAATTAGAATATCGACTTTTAGAACAGCTGACTTGCCCTGATTCATGATAGCTAACATTCCCATCGTCTTATTTGTCAGATTATTAAAATGTTTTGATTTATTTATTGATATTTTCAAAATTCCTTGGTGCGTGTTTCTTACTTAATATTTATGTAGACAATTAAAATAAAATTTCGTTTACCAATGAATGTATATTTTGATTGAATGTGCATCAATTCACAATTAAATCCATTTATTTATAACATAATTCGATTTTATTCTCGTAAAATATATTTGATGTCATTTCCATGCGGTGAATTAACACTTATAACAGGTTCAACCAACTCTGGCAGCGATTCCTAACTTGTTTTCAATGTAGCTTATTATGTGAGCCTTCCATATGGCAATTTTATATGTATGTAGTTACTTGTAAGGTCCAATATTAAAAATTTAGTAAGCTGCTATAAACCGGAAGTGACCATTTTCTGACTAAACGTACACGGAGAGAATGAAAAATCACCGATTACAAAATTTGCCGGATCAATTTAAAAAATGCCACTTTTTTAGAATTACAGTCGATTTGTCTTGATTTAATACTACTTAAAAGTTTAGTGAATTAATAAAATAATTTGCAATTTACAATTTGAGGAAAAGTAATAAATTGCAAGCATTAAGAACGCAAATTGAAACCTAATAGTATAAATTTTATTTTCATCATTAAAATAGCTCTTATTGCCATTTTCAGATTGTTATTTACAAAAAAACTTTTTGTAATTCACCACAACAGAGCAATCAAATTTATAACTATAGTAGCGATTCCAGAATTGACACTTTTTAGTTGTAATTTACAAAAAAAAATAAAGTGGTGAATTGCGAAAACACAAAGATCATTTCTATACCTATAGAGTTTTGATTCGCGAGTTGATACTTAGAATTCGCAATTTAAAAAAAGATTTTGCAATTTGGCACAAAGCGCAAGGTAAAATCTATGTGACATAAATGATATCTCGTAATTTAAAATATCGAATAACAAAATCTCGCTTTTTTTAAATCTCGAAAAAATAAATCTCGCAAGTTCAAAACCTCGCGTTTTTATAAACTCGCAAAAATAAAATTAGGTTTTTTTTAAATCTCGCAATTTTTAAGCAAATCCCGCAAACTAAAATCCCACTTGATTTGCGAGATATCGTAACCAACACAAAATCTATAACTACTAGAGTTTTAATTTGAGTATATTTTTGAAGCTCTCACAATGCATGTGCCACTTATCTTTGCGATTGATACAGTGAAATCATGTTGCAGATTAGCCATTAGCACAATAGGTAGCATGCTCGCTTCTCACACTTCAATCCCTACCGGGGCCAATCAAGTAAGTAAAACATTGTTTATTTCAATATAAATGAAATGAAACTAAATGCGAAGATTGCGACTAAGGGAATCGTAAATTGCAACCAAATTGTTGCAAATATAGATAGAAATGCGGGTTTGTAATTTAAGGCAAAAGTATGGTAAATTGATCAAAAGACGTATAAATCTCCAAAATATATTTTAAGAAGAATGAATAAATTGCGACTGGGAATTTTAAAATCTCTCGTAAACAGTAACAGAAAGTCACAACAAAGTAGGTGCAAATTACAAAAAATTATTTTAAGCTCAAAACTTTCTTAATCTTAAATCGCTTCATGATCATTGCAGTTTACAAAAAACTTAATTCAAAATTTAAAAACAGTAACTGCAATTTGAAATTAATTGATGACAATCGTTTTTTTCGCTCGCCTTTTGGATTTATACTTTTAAGTTGTAATTCACTACTATAAAGTCGAAATTGTGAAATCGGGCGATGTTTTTCAGATTGCAATTGAGAAGTCTTGAATTAGTAATAAGAAGTCGAGGGTCTAAAACGGAATTAAAAAGTCGTGAATTGCAACAGTTTTATCGGCATAAGCTCTAAGAATTGAATCCGTGTACCTGAAAAACTTGTCCGACCATCAGTTTTGTATACGTTCCATCGAAACCTATCGGTTAGTTCCCATCATATCGAAGGACGCGATGAGATAGGTGATCTTACGGTCGCCTCTCCTACTATGATAACTTCTTGGAAAAACTATTGCTTCGTTGGCTAAGCTACAGCCTATATAATAGTTTGAAAACTTTTTAGCGAAGCTGAAAACATTTCATATTAAATTATTGCTGTCATTGTTGATGATTTAATGCTTTCATAGGGCCCTCAGAAAAAGTCTTAAGATGCGTTTGTGAAACATGTGTCACATACATTCCCTGAAATTCGATTAAAGATTCGATTAAAACACTTTTGATTTTGCTTGATGATTGATCAAACAGATTTATGTCTGTAAGGGCATTTTTAATATCTATATTTCAAATGCAAGAGAAAGAGACTAAAAATTGGTTCACTAATTGGAAGCTGCCCGTCTCGATTCGACAAAGATGTGAACGAACTAAATTTGATGTCAGAATGGATTTGCTTGTAACAGAAACGTCAATCTACACGTTGATACACGAAATTTTATGTCAAATGATTGATTGTGTGAGATTTGCTTTGCAGTTATTTTGGAAACATGATGAAATCTTAATCGTTACTTATGGACACAACCTGGGAATACTTGAATTTACACTCCACTTGTGTGGTGATATATTTGGCTATAAACAGATATATTTGTGTCATTTCCGTGAAGAAGTGTCACTCAATCTTGAAGCTCTTCAAAATGAAAATATTGAGAATCCTCATGTAAAAACTTTTTCTCTAGTTAAATACCATTATAATATGAACTTAATTTATTTTAAGAAAGGTTCACGCACTCTATCTACTTAATACTGAATGTGTTTTGTCAATTTCAAACTTTTACCTGATGTCACTCTGTCATATAAACAAATTCATTCAATTTTTTCTTCATAAAAATCCCTATGAGCTATGAGAACATATGTATGAAAAGGTATATACTTGATGCGCAATCAGCGATTTTACACATTTGATTCACCAAGGAAATGACAGCTGTCATCATTATATCGATTAAAATTTTTAATACATACGTTCTACAAAACTTGACATAAATATTTATAGTAAAAAAATAAATCTTATTGCACGTTAGTCTTCAACTATAGTTGACACAAATCTGTAGTAAAAATCTAAATGACACTTGGAACAAAATCTTGAAATAACATCCTTGCCAGGGATGTTTCGCTTATTTGTTGTACCTATACTTCTAGGTATGTATGTATATCAACACGAAATAATAAAAACAATGCCAAGTGAACAATAGTAAAGCATTCCCATTGCAATCGTTTGCTGAATGAAATGAAAGTTAAGAAACGTAACAAATACTCCATCAAGCAAATATATGTATATACATTCGTCCTGTTGCCGGGATTGAAAGTATATATACAATTCCTTTTTTCTTGGATTTTTCACTGATGCCAACCGCAAATGTTGACATTGCTTCTGTCTTTCCTCTGCACCCTTGTAGCTGAATCGATGCTCGTTCTCGTGTTCCTGTAATTTGTTTTAATAAGATTGAGTAAAGTGATAGTGTTCCTGTTCACTGAGGTCGTCGATATCCGTAACCGTCAGGATACACTGAATATGGTATGCACTCAACCACTCCTCCACATCACCATGGCAACACAAGAGGGTACATGAGATGAGGGCTGTGCTGACGTCGTCGTCTCGCTATATTTAAAAAAAAAATGAATTTTCGCCATCCTGTTTGAGGTTGTGATTGAGTGTAGTTTACTCCCAGATTTGTGCAAAGAGTTACAAATGGTTTCACATTTCTTGACGACACATCTTATGTAGGCACGAGTTGATTGTGGGTTTGGATAGGTTTTATATTTTTTTGAATTGATGACTCATCGCTTAGCCTTATTGAATGATTTATTTTTTTTTTCAATCGTTGAAGAAATCTGAGGAATGAAAAGAGTAATTCCATAATACAACAGAAATAACTTCAGAAACAGTGTTTCATTCGGGAGAAGTCTGAAGATTCCGCAGAAGTGTATATGTATAGGCATATGAATTCGTCTTTTGCAGTGAAATTTTTATAGAATATTTAAGAGATAAAGGAGAGCTCCTGCAAAATTTGTTTAGTCTTTAAAAAAAAATGTAGTTCCTTCCTTTAAAGAGAAAGTTGGTATTGATTGTATGAGCGAGATTTTTATCAGAAAAGTTTTAATGTAGTGTGCATGTCGTAGCGGATCGTTTTTCGTTTTAAATGGTTGCTACACACAATTAATATAAAGTAAAATGGTCGTGAAATTTTTAAATTGGAATTTTTTTAGAACGAACAATTTACATGATTGAGTGGTTGATTTTATCGGTGAGTGGTTGCACTGAGCCAAAAAACAACGTAAAATCAAATAAAACAACTTAAAATCAAAGTGAAACAGTTACAAATTAGGACTAAACACAAAACTATTAAAATCAAAATCAACTTTAAAAAATTGTTTTAGGTCACCTAAAAATAAAACAGTTTCAACTTTGAATTGTTTCATCTTTGAATTGAAGTTGTTTGAAAAAATAAAATTATTTTTTTTTTTATTTCTTTTTTTTTATTTTGTTGTCTTAATATTTTTTTATGGAACTTAGGACGTCCGGTGTAAGAAACGAGCATGCTATCTATTGTGCTAATCTGCAACATGATTTCACTATTTCAATCGCAAACATAAGTTGCACATGACAGCTCCTAAAAATATACTCGCTATGCAGCAACATTTTAGTTGGATCGTTTTCGTATTTAAATCAAAGTAATTCTATTTTGATCCAAAGTCATTTTTTCAAAGTAGCCGCAACATGAATTTAAAAGCGAGCGTATTAAAAATTACGTTGCTATTTTTCCCTGAGTTTGATGGGTTATATTGATGATAATTCAACTGGAGTTGAGTTCTCTGCTATAATAAAGGCAGTAGCTAGGTAAATTCAAAAGTGAATAGGAATTGTTCGTACAATAGATAATTTGTTTCGCTTATGACGTTTTCTACTAGTTTCACTCGAGCTCGAGAACACACTGGTTTTCGATTGTAACTTCGAAAATAGTATTAAGGGTTTACAAAATGTTTTATTTTGTTTTTGTTTACTGGAGAACTTGCAATTTTTTGTTTATTTTTGTAAGTTATTAATAGTCCAGTCAATAAAACGGAAAAAACAGCTGAACTTGGAAGCTGTTCAACTCTATAATCTTCCACCAACATCAAGTGCTGCTCGGCAACATCTATATAGGTATAACCAAGTTCAGATTTAGCTAGGTTACGTGCTCAATCCTTAAGAATGGGTATGGATAACATTATAAGGCCAGTTAAAACATTGACACAACCTGCTCCGGACATACTCTTAAACTCTATATTTTGCAACTGCACTAATCGTTGTACTTTGAATTGCAGCTACAGAAAAGTTAGATTAAATTGTTCATCGGTCTGTGGACATTGCAAAGGCCAATCTTGTAATAACGCATGCATTGATTTAGAGGAGGACTCAAATGAAATTTATTGATGAATGATGATGAAGAAAAGTTTGAAGCCAATTGTGAAGAATTTTAGGTTATGTGCATTATGAACAAATATCTGCATATATGAAAAATTAAAATTTATAGAAAAAACATTTACGTGGAGTAGGCCTATTGGGGACAACGCGCAAAAAAAACGCACCTTGTACTATACCTCGAAAGTGGCGTGGAAAAGAGTACATTTTATGTCTATGGTTTTTTTTTAATATTATTTGTTCGTTTTAAGTCAATTTTTCATTAAGTTGCCCCTCACGCACATACGATTTTTTTCTGTCCAAAAAAAAAATGTGAACATTATTCATATCAACATCTAGTATTTTAATTCGAGTCATACGACAAAAATTTTTTTTTATACGACAATGAAATTCGAGAATTCATCTGCAACTTTTATAGCGAATGATTTATGCTTTTTTTTAAAAGCAAACAGGAAAAATACCAGGAGGAGATACGTCAACAAATAAAACAATACTAACAAATTTTTAAAACTTACATCACAACAACTAACAGCTTCAAATGACTCGTCAAATAAATAATTCATTCTGGCATTATTAACATAAATACACACAAAATTTATATTATTGAAACATAAATCACATACAAGCTAATCTCAGAATACTAAACATTTCTTAAGTAATTGTTTTGAATAAAATTATCCAGTTTAAACATCTTAATACTTAAATAATTAGAAAACAACTGAAAGGACACACTAGGTAAATGTATTCAATGAATGTTGCATTGGTTAAGTGTTATAATCCAATTTGCATTCACTGGATAACGTTTCCACCATTGTTGCAGTGGTTGTTGTCGTTGAAATCGAATCGTTACAATAACAACAAACTGTACTTTCTATACATAGGTACCAATGAAGAGGTTGATGGTGTTGAATGTACAGGATTATGTTTTGTAGGTAACGTTAATTAAGGGAATTATATCCATTTGATTTGGGCAATTGAAAGTTTTGATGATTGTTTTAGCAAGAGGATCCAATTAAACGTGAATAACTATACTTAAATTAACATTTTGTAAATGATTTTCATCAATAATCATTCAGAAAGTTATCTCAGAACAATTTCTATATTGAAATCTTGAAAACTATATTATTTCAGTCAAGGTTAGATGAGGATTGCTAAGATCCCGAGTCAACGAGGAAGTTAAACATCTAAGAACAAGAAAAAAACACACGAGAAACGCAATATTGAAGACATTGATAGGTATAGATGTTTCAGAAATAATGAAATCCGTCAATTTTACAAAAAAGTAAAAACAACATTCCATCAAGGCGACAAGAAGATCTCTTGTTTGAACCAACGAATTAATCGCAAGATAGCTCTTGCTTACCGATGACTCTCTGGACTAAGAAAACAATTGAGTAACTCCAAAGGCCAAATCATCAAGACACATGATCATCTCATACTTTTTCTATGATACGGAAACCTTAAAATTGTCAAGATCGTATGAGGAAGTATTTGAAAGTTTTGAGCAAAAGATCCTGCGATTAATTTTCAGTCAAGTATGTGTGGCGAAGAAGGTTCAACGACGAGACCTACAATTAGGTAGCGAATTAACATCGATGCTTCTTCCGAATAGGATCTTCGAAGACTGATTCTCACGGTAGCGTTGAAAAAGCAAAAGAAGATTTGTAAAAATTTGGTGTTTGAGACTGTAAACGGTTAACCCAAACTAGGACTAGCTACGGAGAGATGCATACGTAAGTGTGATGGTTCAAACTTCGAAAGGTGTTTGTTATAATTATGAGTTGTTGTCTCCATGTTGTGTAAGTATGTGAAAAAGAAAAAGTATTTTCAAAAGAAATATAAAAACCCATGACCACTACATTTAATATTTTTCATCATGATATAACGCGCCAAACAAGCAGCCTAAAGTACGTTCAGCACTCTGCCACAGGGCTGGGGGTTCGTGGGAAAAATCCCTTTTTTGTGGGAATTCCAACCTTAAAAGGGACAAAGGGAAAACCGACTGATTTTTGAATTCTATCGACAAAACTCTTATTGTCGAAGTAAAATATTATTGCAAACATTTCTATATGTAAATGCTTTAAATGAAATGATTTTAAATGGTTTTCTATCTAAGATCCCTTACTTAATTAATTAGAGGATTAAATACTTATATGGCTCTAAACTTAACAGAAAGGATAAATTGCAATAACTTAATAATTCTAATCAAAATACTTAGTTTTAATACTTCCAAAGTAATATTTGAGTGGCTATAACTTCTTTCTTACTTCAATGAAGTTCAAAGGCAAAGGCTTCTTTCATTTAATGTTGAAGAGTTCCAGAAAAACTTTTAATAAAGACATCGACGCACTATGGTGTAAATGCTTTAAAAAAAAAAAAAAAAAGAAACAAAATTATTGTTTGATCCCAATGACAATCAAAATGTATTTTAAGCAATAACACATGTTTTTTAATATGTTTTTTTTATTGTTGAGACACAAAATTAAAATAAATAACTTTTACCACTGTTTCTCATAACAGTTGAGATAAGAGTAGTGTACTAAAAATTAATATTCTTCCGACATTTTATTAATATTAATAAAAATTGAAGATTTTAGCAAAAAATTCTTTTATTTTAATTTGTCCGCTGTTGCATAAAATATGTTGGGTTTTCCGCTAAATAGTTACGTAAAGAAAAAATACTTCAACCATTATGTTTATTACGCATTTTCTTAAGGAAATTTACCCGAAGTCAAAAACTACAATGGTCCAGAAAAATGGATATTTCTTCAATATTGAATATCTCAAGATAAAAAAAAAAATCGATTTTATTTAAAAACGGTTACAAATACTAGTATTGCTTCTAAAAACAAAATACTAAACAACAACCATTTATATTAACAGAGCATTTTTTGTTAACATGGGTAAGGGTGCATCAAAAAAGACCTTTTCTTGAATAGGTAAGAAATGATGACAATACTGGTGAAAGACGCTTGCAGTGGAACAATTTTATTTTTGGCATATATACAAGTATTATTTCCCAAAAGATTATCTCCCTGTAAGCACATTAAACACTCGGAGAAACTTTAGTAACGTACACTCATTAACCAAATTTAATTTAGATTATCCAGCATTAAGAAACTAGCTAAATAAATCTCTGCGTCTAACCAAGTGAACCGACTTATTTGAAATTTTTTTGGACTAGTGGGAAGAAAGAGATCAAAACAATCTTTAAATGTCTCTCACTAATATTGAATTTAGGTTTTTTCTAAAGGAAATTTAATAACCTTTCAGATATAAAGGCATTGTTTGGTAGTTCATGAAACAAAACCAACAGAAAAAACTACAATTTATTGAAAGAAAAATGGTGCGGCTAACCATGTGAACCGCACTGTATATTCTACATGTTTAAATAAAACAATCTGATTTGTTTTTGTTAAAGAAAAATTTTAAAAACTCGTACTGCACATATAAATGGGTTTTGTTTAACTTTTCTTCGCTGAGGGAAATAAAAAGGGATAAATGAAATAATTTGTGGGAAAAAGAGGGAATTTCGACACTGGTACAAAGGATTTCTTTCAAAAAGCACCCCAGCACTGCTGTGCTATAATATGAACGCTTAATTTACTACCGCAACGAAACAACAAAACTACATCCAAGACCCTTATCAAGACCACACAGCGCTACATTAATAATAACCCAAGGATCTCATACCAAAGGCCCCACCACATCCCTATTTGGATCCTTCGCTTACAATTACCAAAGTAATAGTTTCTGCCAAATCAGCATGTTCCTGGTAGATACATTGCTTGGATCATTTGAATAATCCCTAAAAACACCCATCCTGACACGATGGCACCAGTCCTTCTTATACTATAGCATATAAGCCTGTGAAACCGCACAGCTTTCAATGTAATTAGTGGTTTTTGCCTCGCCTGAGCCTAAACTCATTCTCGCCAAAAAAAAAAAAATAATAATAATAACGGAAATTGCATAACAATGATTTCCTATTTGCTGCCAAAATATAACAGTAACCCAACGTCTGATGTGCTGTGTTGTGCTGTACCTTCATCTACATCGGTCGTGTGTCTTCAGTGGTATTGGTTGGCAATGGCAACCAGCCTACCAGTCCATCACCGGTACTTGGAATTCTAAGCAAAAGCCTACAAGCTAAGTGGGTATTTTAACCAAACCTTAACAAAATTAACCGATGGAATAGTAAATGTTTACAGGAGTAGAGTTTTGTTGATTTAATGCCTCCAACTAGAGCTGCTTTAAGGTACACATCATTCATGTAACTGTATTTGTCTGTCATATTGTCTATAGAATGACTTTAATAGAAAGATTCGATGTTTTTTAGTATTACAATTTGTTTGTACCTTTTGACAGGTTTTTTTTTTGTTGTTGGCTTGACAGGTAAGAAGACTACATCAGTACGATTTTGCTTTTTAAAATTAAAAATTATAATTTTAATGAAAAATCAAAATATATTAAGGAAATAAAAGGCAGGACTTGGTCGCATTAACTTGCTCTTGAATGCTCTTAAACTCTCCAAGACATTATTTTATATGAAATAATTAGAAAAAAGTAATACAAAATAAAATGCACGACTGGGTCGCCGAACTTGCTCTTGTAGCGAAAGATGGGATTTAAAAAAATTAATTTACTGAATTATGTTGTAAGGTGGAATGAGAAAAAGTTTTATGGTAGCTATCATTAAATGGCTGTTTAGGCAAAAACTTTAAATACCATCTTGTGTTGAATTCTTACATTAAATACCGTACCAAATTTAAATCAAATCGATTCAGCCGTTATCAATTTATGACTAAATTTGTGAAAAACCGTTAATAACAAATCTCCGTAATGTGCATTTTTAGTCAAAAACCTGAAATGCAGTTATATTGGGACTACTAAAAAATATCACGTACACCAAATTAAAGCAAAATCATTAGAGCCGTTTTCGAGAAAATTTAGAAAAACTAAATCCATTATATGAGGGGTACCCGGTTATACCGACTAAAACAAAATTTCGAATTTCCCCTCTAGGGAATCACCAAAGAGTACTACACACGAGGTTTGAAGAAAATCGGACTAACCGTTCAGGCTGTAGATCGGGGCACAGACAACGGCACATCCGCACAGACACCCCGACGGACGGCATATATAATGTCAGGTTTGATTAAAACCTCGAATTTGTTTGCCCTATTGAGCAAGTAAAAAGGAAAGCGTTCGGGGAGACCTCGACTCTAAAAGTCTCAACGTGATTTAATATAATGTAAAGATTCTTATGTTATTTAAGAGTTTTTTGATGTATGTTATGTTAGAAGGCTATACTACAGGTTGAAATTGAGGCGCGCCCTCTCTTTCGAACACAATGAGTGCGAAAGGGATTTCCGAGAGTCAATATAATGTTGTAGCCCTTTTTCCACTTTTGACCTGCATAAATATTTGAATGTTATTTATTATAACATAATTAATTAATTGAAAAAAAAAACATTTCGTTCTCAAAAAAGCTTCCACTTCCACGCATCGAATGTAGAATCGATATTAATATCGACATTCAGTATAATATTCTCGACCAATGTACTGACCATCCATGATCGAGAAATGTCCACCGTCGGTCGATAAGAAAATCGACATCCGCAATAGGGACCATCCAACTATTCACTATCTAAACAAAAGTATCGAAAATGCACTTGTACTGCGTCTTTACTGCAATGTTATCATTATCTTTTTTTACTATAACTGCCAGTTTACTCTGCTGTGAGCCGCGTAAAGGAACTTCGTTACAAAAACTTTAAAGTAAATTATTTCTCAGGCGTACCGTTAGCCCGTTAGAGCGCATTGAAATTTCAACATAATTTCCCATTTCAGTAAAAAAAAAAATTGTTTTTAAATATGAATTTTTAACAGTTTGTTCTGTTTGTTTTTTTTTGCAGAAATGGGAAATTATGTTGAAATTTAAACGCACTCTAATGGGCAAACGGTACGTCTGACAAGTAAGCAATATGCATGAATTTTTTAGGAAATTTAATGGTATTTAATTTTGTTGTGGTAAAATTTCAGTTAAGACGCATAGTTTTCGAGACGTAAGCAAAAAACCGAAACCCCGGTTTTTCGCGGATATCTCAAAACGCACTAGGAAATTTTGTTGGATTTCATTTGTATATTTTTTGTAACAGCGATTATAACTACGCTTTGACTGGACTAGTTATCATTGTTTTCATCTTTTTATGATACTAACATCCATAAAATCAAAATCATTTCCAATACAAATATTCTAAGTTTTATATATGTATGTTTTTATCCATTTTTTATGAACCACATTCACAAAGTTGAAATCGATTCATTTTTCTTTGGATTTTTGTCCTGATTTCCAACTCAACAAGGCAATCTATCAGAGTCTCTTATCTTTTAAATTTCAGCCCCCAAAAAAATACACATTCGAATAAATAACATTAAAATAAATTCCTAAGGTTCTACTTCATTAGTTAGGTTGTTATGTTGGCCTTACAATAGTATACCGAAATACTTTTGCTTTGACTAGCACCACGTTCCTACATACACACGTTCTTAGTTTACAACACATTGAGCTGAAATGTATGCTTCAATAAATATCGGCATCATTTTTAACAAAGATAGCACTGTTTGGTCTTTCCCCCACCGTTTTTTGGTTTCTACTTGAGTGAAAAGCAAAAGAAATGGAAATGTCTCACTTCTGATAAGGGATGCAAACTTAAAAATAAATGTTTTAGCTTATCAGCTGAATTTCAAAAAAAAAAAACACAGAGGAAGGAGGTTAAAAGGAAATTTTTTTTTTAAGGAGAGTTTTTTGGTGCAGGGAAATAAGTCCCCCGAAGGACTAAGTTCCCACTTAGTGGGAACAAAATCCACTTTGTTGAAGTGGACTTGGATCCCATGCATAGTGGGAACTTACTCCACTTTCTGATGGGAACTTGGTACACACTTCGAAACATAAAGTGAGAACTAATTTTCAACAACAACATATGTATAAAAGAAGAGCTTTAAATTACATAGGTTGCAGACCCTTTTAACTTACTCTTAAGCTTATCTTGGTGATAACGTTAGTACCTACTAAAAAAAATATCCGTTTTTCTTTGATTATTTTCAGAATGTTGTAATCAAAAATTTAAAGCAGTTTATTTTGAAATTAAGTTGACATGATTCTGAAAATAATAAAAGAAAAATCGCGCGATTTTCCCCTACAAAAATATATTTTTACTCCATCAATAAAATAGCAAAATACTAAGTTTCTTGTTTAACTTGTTCTGGGTGGAAGTGGGAATGTGTTTCACATTCAAAGGGAACTAAAGCCACACAGTTTTCTTAGAATTTAATTCCCATCATGAATGGGAACCAAGTCCACTTCAACAAAGTGAACTTAGTTCCCACTAAGTGGGAACTTAATCCTACCTAGAAACTGTCTCATATATGTTGTCAATCGGATATAGAAATGCGAAATTGGTAAGACGAAAAAACATTATTTTAAGGTAAATAAAGAAACCAAGAATCTTCCTTTCGAAAATGTCAACTTAGAAAATTAAAATATCTTTGACAGTCCAAAAAGCTGACAAACGAGCTGACAAATCAATTCATATCAAACCTGTTCTTTTTTATTCAAAGACAGGTGGGTTTAATACAATATTCCTGATTTTTCGAAAACATAAATCATTCGGCTGGTGTCATTTTATATAAATTTTTGTGATATTTAAAAACTAAAGAGCCAAATTTTGAAACATTTTTTAAAAAATACAATTTTCTCAAGATTTGTTTATGCAAAATTGTTTGGGCATAGCAGGACTGCTTGAATATCTAATTTCATAAAAACTTGCGAGTAAGTATCCAAGAATGTCGGTATAAAAAAATGAGTTAAACTTGAAAAAAGACGTGTTCCGCTGTTGTTATAAAAAAAGATATACCTAGGTAATTATTAAATATTCAAATCGAGTGTTCATTTATTTTGAATCCAAAAGATAAGACTCCGCCGTCTTAAAGTATCCAAGAATGTCGGTATAAAAAAAAGGGCACAAATCTGAGGGCCATATGCAAAAAGAAAAGAGTTCAAACTTTTACTCACTTTTCGGATAAAAAATTGAGTAAAAGCTTGAACTAATTTTTTTGCATATTGTTGCACTTTTTCGCCGGGTAAGCGGGAGAGTATTGAATTACTAATTTATTTTATTATTATTATAAATTTAAACACGTAACTATTACACCGCAAATTATGGAATAAACCGAGTTCCAAATAAACAAGACAATTAATATAATTCGCGCCGAAACGACCAAAGAAATTTATAAATTGATTTGGATAACGAATAATAGGTAGGTACACGAAAGAAAACTCGAAAAGTGCAACAAGCAGCACGTTAATATTACCTTCCCTTCTAGCTCAGCCGGGGTCGTAAATCATTTGTAAGAATTTTTTTATATGGTAAACAAATAATATAAATTTAAAATTATTTATTATCGAGCGAATCAAAAATTACACAAATTTTGAACACAGGGAAGATTTCTGAACACAGAAATTCTTTATAGGTAAAAAGTGAGCCGGCCAAGTAACTTTACACTGAAACTATATAGGGCTTGGCCGGTTCAAAGGCAAGGCATACCTACTAGGTATAATTCATTTCGCCCATAAAAGAATAAGTGTTTGTCCGAAAAACTATCTACGATATTGTTGATTGGTATGTGAAATGCTATACTTATAGTTTTATAACCTAAAACTAAAGAGGCTAACAATGGTCTTCCGGGAATCAGTTGGATGCGAAAGTCCATAGCGATACAGTCCAGGACTTACGATCTGCTAATTTCGATAGACCATATGTCAGTCCCATAAGGAAGTTCCAAAAACTTCCAAGGTAAGAGATAAAAGATTGGCACAGATATTGTTTGGTTTGTTAGAGCCAATTGGTGGTGTTGAGAAAAGATATGAAATCCTTTATCTTTTTGTTTGACAGCACGTTTAAGTTATCAAGAAAGAGGCTTCCGGAAGCCATCACAAGGAGAGACCTGGCCAGGGCCGGGAAATAGCAAAGAAAATGCTCAATGTTTTCTTTCTCTAATGGATTCTTACAGCTATACGGCAGCAGCTATTGAAGGGTATGCGAAGTTTAGCCGCATGTTCTCCTATTGGCCAATGGCCAGTACTGATTACAACGATCCAGGTCGTGTCTACTCTGTTTCTATTTATTAAATCATTTGATCTGTTTTTATCATATATCTTCCTAGATATTTTACAGTTGGACAGACCTTCCTTTTTGTTGATTCTGAGAGGAAATGGTCATATATTTTGCTCTTTATGAAACCCAGCGAAAGATCTTCTAATTTCGCCTGAGAGACGAGAAGGGCTGATTCCAACCTTGCAAGTTCATCTGCTCGCTCGTTTCCTTGAATGCCGCTATGGCCTGGGTCCAGATGAGGGATATTTTTGTACTATCACTGAAGCCTGAGAGCACTGCTCTGCATTGATTAATTAACTTAGAGTTCACCAGGCAACTATCAATTGCTTTAATGGGCGCCTGGCTGTCCATACAGATGGCTACATTGTGAATATTTTGGTTAGATATTGTTTTTTGTTTAAGTATCCCAAAGGCTTCCTTAATGGCAAGAAGCTCAGCTTGGAAATACGCTGGCAGCATTGCGCAGACGGATAAAATTACATTGAAAACTTAAACGTTCCATTCTTCCAAAATATAAATATATTAATAATATTTTTAGAAATGACTCATGGCCGCCAAGGTCATTATCTTAAAAAAAACGTCGAACTCGGTAGACTCATATAACGTGGGCATTCAATTTCAACAAAATCTATATAGATGTTAAACTTTCTTAAGCTCATCCGCTGGCTCGATTTTAGTATAGGTTGATTAAATGTTCCGTTATATATCAAAAATCAAAAATCTCAATGGGAACGCCTGTCCCTCTCGTTTTTTCCATCAATTTATGTGAGCAATAGTTGTCACTTTTGCAAGACGCTGGTTAAGTACACGTTTTAAAGTTGATGGTATCATGGTTGCCCTTTACTTATTTCCCAAATACTAAATCATAATTGTGATACCTATCCGTCTCACTCTTCTTCGAATGAAAAAAAAATTGAGGGATGGAAAAACCTCTAAAGCACTCATAAAAATTCTCGTTACTGAAGTGGACTATAATCTCTATCGATATTAATTTGATTTAACCAAGAAAGTCTTATTAATTGCCACTCTTTCAACATCAGTACAAAATTTGTTTGTTCTCATATTGCAACCAATGAACTACAGGATTAAAAATAAATGATTTTTTTTTTCTGATGTCCACACAGCCCATTGGCATCCGCGCTCTATTTACCGTCAACATAAAAATAGCAACACAAAAAGAAGTTGTAAAAATACTCCTGCGTGAAATTTCTTCTTCCCTTACTTTCAGAACATTTATCATTCTCTGAACAGACAGGTTGTGTTGATCTCATCCTCGAAGGAACGAAAGCTGGTGTATAGTATTATTCTAGGCTTCGTTTTCCATGACGCGACGCGTAGTCGATACGATATCCTCGGAGCATTCCTGCCATCACTGCCATTGATGGTTGTGTGCAAATTTCACGGGAATTGATTTACATATGTACATATTTTTGTATTTTTGTTTATGCATCGATTGTTGGTGGGGATTGATTAAAAAATTTCGTGTCAGTGGATTTCATTTTTAATGTTATTTTTTTATAAGCTGTCGGTTGTTTCATTTTTGAGTGGACAACCTGAATTGTATTTTTATTGTAGACTGTAAAAAAAAGTATCTGGTTGCGTTGAGGAAAGGAAATATTTTTTAAGTTAATAATTCATTTTGGTGGTAAGGTTTCATTCTGTCTACTACCTACCTATTTGAAAGATTTATTGGGTAAAAATATAAAGTTACACAATTTCAACAGGGATGCCAAAATGAAATGCTGATGTGTTAGTCAATTGAACAATACGAAACGAAAAAAAGAACGCCATATTTTTATTGAATATAAATATTTTGTAACACAAACAGGGTAGTTTGGGGATCACCTTGTTGGTGGTGCTATGGTGCGTAGCAACGCCTCCACGGGTTTGCAAGTACCTACAGTTTAACAAGCCGTACCTATTTACTATTCAACTTCTGAAAGACAAGACGGTAAAAGAGTATAGGACTATTTTCGCCGTCTAATGCTGGGTGTCTAGTATGTCATTAAAATGAGATGCACAGTTAGACAGTTAGAAATGTTTTCATTAATTTAATAAACCTTATTGTCAACGATAGACAGTTTATTTCTTCTTATGCTGTTTAGTTATAAAAAATTGACCAAAGCTTTTGACAAACAAAAAAGAATCCAATGACAATGAGTGCCTAAATAGTGATGTCATTTCAGAACTGTTCGAATAATCCTCCCCCTTATATTTGTCTATGACGAACTCTTTTACAATTTAAAATCTATTTTAAATTATTCTTTTTTTGAACAGAATAGAATAAGTTTATTTTCAATTCAAATTTAAGTTTTACAGTTTTTTAAAATATTAGATAAATAAATTTGGCCTTGGTTTGGAACCGTCTGCCAGACTTGATGAATGATGATCCTCGATTTCTTAAGTCAAAGAAGTGATATTTATGTCTGGCTGATGTTATTTATAAATCCATTATTTATATATCTGATTCCAAGATGATTAAAAACAAAATATTTTTGATAGAAATAAATACTACGAAAACACTGGCACGAACAGAATTACAAGCTTTCAAAAAATAATTAAAATTTGCTTACACTTATTTGCAATGAAAAATGAATCCTTAAACGACAGCAACATTAATATACTTTTATTTCATTATAAAGTTAAGAAAAGCCTTTTATAATAAATGTGTAAAAGTTTTAGGAAAAAATAAAAGATAAAAGTTTGTTGGAAAAAAAAACTTGAATCACCATAATTATTTCCCTTCAACGTTAGAGAAATTAATTATTCTCTGTAAAACGTGGCTACATTGTGGTGTCCCTACTCTGAAAGGTCTTACAAAAAAAATGCTTTTTTTTGCTCAAACACAGTCCTAACGAGCACCAACCCTTCATGACTTTTTCTTTTTAAACTTTTCCAAGTAATAAAAAATAGTATCAATTTATTTCAAAGCCTTTTCATCAAATACCAACTTGTTACATAAGGTTAATCGTTTATCTTGAAATGTCGCATCTTTCTAGAAAAGATATCATATAAAGAAATTATAAAAAAAATTAAAAGAGGTTGTTTGAAGTCAATCAATCTTTTAGGAACAAATTAACAGACAATCCATACATACATCTAACATACAGATATTGGACACTTTAAGATAATTCTCTAACAAAGCCTTTCGGAAAGGCGATGACTTCTTTTGAAGTTTTTAAAGAAACCAATCCTAAAAAGTGCAAAGAAGGCTAACTTGGAATTGTTAATATATAGAGCTTTACAATAAATAGGTATTTTTATTTTATTCCCTTGTTATTTTTTCTGATTATTTTTTTATACTTCCCCATCGACCCGTAAGGGATTTATAGGAAGCAAAACTCCTTAAACGAAAAAGCCTCCTGACGGTTTCAATTTTCCTCAAGTATTTTGTTGAGTATTCTTTTTTGTTTAATATTTTTTTTAACTAAAATAACAAAACAGCAAACAGAAAGAACGAAATAGAACGACAAGAGTCGTGGTTGTCGGTCGTCATGATAGGAAAATTAAATAATGGAGGAGTATCCTTAAAATTATTATGATTATTATTATTATGGTAACTATCCAATTTTTTCGGCTTTTGCCATTAATTTTCCTTTTTTTAGCCTTTCTTTTGGTGTAGAACTTGGTCTTGGGTTGCTTTAGTTAGTTCGTCTAGTTTTACCCCCTCTGGCCCTCTGGGCGCGTCTTAAAAGGATCTTTTAATAAATAGATGTTTTGTATAATATATACATATAGAAGAGCTATACAAAATGAAATGGGGATGGAAAAATAATGCAAAATAATTGCCATCAGAAGATACTCAAGGATGCGCTTGTAATTTGATTAAACGCACAGTGAGTAAAATACTTTTGTAATGGAAATACTCGAGTGCGGTGGTGATGATGGTGGTGTTAGCGATGCTAGCTGTGGTGTTGGAATTTTCGTCTAATTATAGAGATAAACGATGCTTTTAGAATTTTAAAAATGGTTTCTATTTAAATGGAAATATGAGTTTAATTAATTTTTGTTAGAAATATTTATTATTTACTATAGATATACCGATAGGCTACTTGGATGCTCTCTATTAAACATATTTAGCTTGTGATAATTTAAGAAACAAATTATTCAATTAACAATTAAACTGAAAATTAAGAAAGATAAGCACAAAAAAGCGATCCCCATATTCTGCTCCTCTGCATCACTAGCGGCACTTCCAGTTTTCCCTTCGGAGTCGGTTTTTTTAAACTCGGTTTTGAGACAATCTTTAGAGGACAAACCCTATATACCAAAATAGAACCAAATTGGTCGCACTATTTAGGCTGGTAAGTCCTGATACAACCAGATTAACAGACTGACAGAGAGAATTTCCGGTCCCACTTTTTTCGTCTTCTCCATCATCGTAATTTAATGTTTAATGTCGAAACTTTTTTTTTGCACAAAAGCATAACTTTAATTTCGTTGCAAAAAATAACCAAATAACAAAATGAAATCTCAGATTAATTAATTTCCAAAAAAATTACTATACAAAATTGTTTACTGTTCAAAAATGTACGAACTAAGAATTTTTGATGACCAGTGAAGTGAAGCTAGTTCTTGATGGAGTGATTGCAGCTTGTCTTGGCTCTGCATACAGCTTGTCCTGGCTATGTCGCCAAAAACTTAAAACAAACATAACGTGATTCGTCAAAACATTACTCAAACGTATGCCAAAATTGAGACTAATAAACGAAGAAAATAAGAATATAAATGCGGAAATTGAGAAAGTCTTTTACATTGGGCACCTTACTTGTTAAGAGTTTTAGGTCGTTATTTTAACAATGGAAAAAATGTATTGTACATGCACGTATATACTTTATATCTTAAATAATTACTACCGAGCATAAATTCTCTCCTTATTTATGAAATACATACATATAAATGTATAGTATAGGTACGTTCACAAACATCAAATGCCTAACATGAAAAATTGCTTAACACGAGTATTATCTTAACAAAACATGATCCTTTATAACTATGTAGATGTCACAAAAGACAAACATATTCTCCATGTATTCCATTTGAAATTGAACACAAATTAGTTTTGACATTAAAACACTTAAATCAATGTTTTCCCTTCTTACTCGTACCTGAGATAAAATTGATGTGTGTAAGTATATTCTACAAAGAGAGAGTAATATCTCCAAAATATGTCCTTAGACCAATTATTGTCAAAATATGACACCATTATTTCTGATTTCCCAATCGATTTTCCTATCCCAAATCATTTTATATATAATTTTGCTCGGAATATACCATCAAAAACAAATACTTGTATCTCTCGAGAGAATGCATTCAATTTAATTGATGTAATATTTCCCAGATGAATGTTGAACTAAATGAAGTATAATATCCAACATTTGCTCAGAAAAAAAAAGGAATAGGCAAAAATAAAATATAAAGCAACAACAGTCTGTTTACTTTATAGATGGTCATAAATTTTGCCTGCCCATCAAAAATGGGGCGCGGCCTTTAATACGAGAATTAAACAAGCGAAGCTTCATCCAACACCGCCCTTATAATAAATTGACTCTTAAATCATCTTTGCGTCAAATAGATCATCACGAGGATTTTTTGTTCGTTTGTTTTATTTTCGCAAACCGTGTAAAGTTTAAATAGACAAAAAAAATAGGATACGGCGCGCTGTGTAACTGGGAAAATGGGAACAGTTGCGGCTATCATTGCATGAAAAAGGATTAAATGAATTACGGTTAAGCGGTTGAACAGTGTATGCAGCATTTTTTAGCATCATATAAGGGTGATGCATTCAGTTTTTTGTAAAATGTCCTGGATTCTGTGGGGAATTATTCAAATTCTTACAACAAGATTAATTTTGTAGGGCTTAAATAAAACACTTTTTATTAAGCTGCTTTGTGGGGAATCTTATAAGATACCTAGTAAAGATATGAATGCGGACAAAATGAAATATACAGACCTCAACATTATGCATATGTATATGTTCACAACTTTGTAATTTTTCAAGGGAATTTTTGAAACATTAAAAAATTATTTAATCTTTTTTTACTTGAACATTTTTAAATTATTGGAACTAATCTTATGCCATGCCAAAGTATGAACAAAAAAATGTTTATAATGCACGACACAAATAAATAGTATCAATTTGATGTCAAGCGGAATTGAAACGCTTTGTTTAAAAATACTTTTATCCATCACACGAAATATGATCTCGTTCCAAAAAAAAGGGCACGACTGGATCGCAAAACTTGTACTTCTCAAGTGCATGTGTACTGCTTTTTTCAAGTACAAGTAATAAGGAACTGGGTGTTTTTCAGAACTGCAGTACAAATGTACTTAAGTACTTTACAACTGTGGTTGTTAGTAAGCACAATGCAACAGAAACAAAAACACATACACATAAAAACATGAATACATATGAAGTCAATACTAAACAAAATTACAAAATTCAGATAAGGAACAAACAATTTAGATAAGGGAAAAAAGCTAAGTACCTATATTAAAATATCAAAACAAAAATCAAATACAGTTTAAATAATCCACAAAATTAACAAAAACAGTTTTAAGAAAAAATTAAATTTACTTTTTATTCAAAATCAAAAATATCCTTGATATCCTTAGGCCATGTGTCTAAAGTTTCACTTTTTTTATGGCATTTTCTCAGTGAAGATGTAAAGGACAAACTTCGTTTGTCATCTTCCTTAAAGATTTACAAGTGTTGGTTAGGCGGTACTTCCTATACAATATGTGGTTAGTTTTTTGAGCCTCTTCCAACAACTCTCCAATTGGTAAAATATGAGAACTTGTTATATATTCTTCATCACAAAGAATTTTGGTGTTACATATTTTTTTGAATAGTAATATTACTTAAGTTCAGCTAATGTGTTCTTGGCGTAATTTCCAAACTTTTAATTAAGTTAAAAATGTTTCTAAATCTTACGTCCATATTATTGAGATCGGATAAAACTTGTTTTGCGTCAAAAATAATTTTGTTTACGAATGCATTACTTGCCCTTACAAAAAAGTTCTACCCTTCCGAATAGAAAATACAAATTTGTTCAATGATCCTGTCATCAAGCATACATATTGCTGAATTTTTAAACCAATACTTTTAGGTTTCTCAAATGTCCATGATTTACCTTCATTGTAAGAAGAAAAAAAAATATCATGCTTTACAACATTTATTAACTGTCTCCAGTTGAGTATTTAAGCATCTGCAAAAATATAGTATAAACAAAACTTTATCATATCTGCTCATGTAATGCATACAGCATTTAACAGCTCTGACTGAACAAAAAATACTTAACGGTATTGTCGTACCACAAAGATCCTAAAGTAAAAAATAAAAAAAGAAAAACTTGAACTTATAGCAACAATGTTTGTCTTTAAGTTTTCATTCACAAGAACTTTTATCTTCCGAGTCTTCCAAAGCAAACAAACTCTTCCTTTTGAGGTGCACTTGAATCCCTAAATCCAGACGTGTCGTCTGTAGAATTTCGTTCCATCTTTTGCAAACATTCTCTCTAGATCCCTAGATGTAATTGTTTTGCAATATTTCACCTAACTGTACAGTGCAGTCACGAAGAAACAAAAGGATTCTCATCTTCTTGAATGTGTGATACTGAAGAAGCACCTCTTTCAATTCATCTTACACTATATGAAGAAGGTGGGGAAGGAAAGGACATCTCCTTATGGCATTGTAAATCGAGATGCTTGTTGTTCCACATGCACACCTTTCTATTGAATGGTGGAATGAAGATATCGTTGTGCACCAATGGAATTATTTAGCTTGCTTTGCAGGATAACAATCTATCTGTCAGGATAATTTGAGAAAACACTGGTAGTCGTAATATTTTTATGTTCTCTCTCTATACAAGTATTGAATTATGCACTGGAGTGCTGACTGAAGAAAACTATTCCAGCGTGATGTGAGTCGAGCAATTCCAGCAATGCATAATATTTATTTGAATTGTTCACTCAGCCAACCACTCTGAATTTTTATTTGTTCTTTTATAAATTTAGTATCTATCGGATAGATGATTCCAGAAAATCGATTTTAAATCTTTTTGTATCGAATTTCAGCAGAACGGCAAACAAACAAACCCCACTTATTTCCGGTTTCATTTTTTCATTTCAATTTAAGGACCTGATTTTCATTTGTCATGTCTATCTTTCTGATGAATTTTATTCTAATTATTAAAATCAAAAGTATTATTGTCCTCAATAAGACTTTGGTTTCAAACAAGGGAGTTCCCGCCTGCCATTGCCTTTATTTCCTCATTGCATGTAGCACATAAGCGCTGCTGTTGTATGTGGTGATGGGGGATTTTTGTGAATAATTTATTTGCAAGTGCATCCCGTGCTGCATAAAGGACGATAGAATACAATTTCCTTATTGCTAATGAATCCGGAGAGAAGATGATGGTTTGCTGGGATAAGGTTGTTGGTGAGAAATACAAAATCCGGCCATCTGCGGTTCATTGTGCATAATATGTACGAAGACTTTATATAGCTGAGATAGTTTCATTCTTTGGTAGAATAGAAAGTAGTACCTATGTGCTTGCATGAAGCTCTGGAGTATGACGATGAAACTAAATTTTTTTTTGCACACCTACATATTATATTAATCTATGATTTTTGTGCAAGGATGTGCAGAACAGGATTTTCTTTGAATTTTTTTTATGTTTTTTATGTTTACATACAAACATCTTGAAATGTAAAGTACTAAGGGAATATTCTCAAAGATTCTACTTTCGTTAATGGCAGATGTTTGTGTTTAGGTCCATTTCCCAGGTATGAAGAAAATATTTCAGTTTTTTTGTAAAAATAAAAAAAACACTTGTATAGTTATGATTTCTCAAAACCATGCAAATCAGGGTATTTATTGCATCAAAGTCTTTAAGGATGAACATTACTTTCAAAGATTTCAAAGGAAAGAATTATTAATTTAATGCAAGATGAACCTTTTTATTCGTGGAATTTTCCAAAGCAGAGATCAAAGGAAATACAGGATAGGAATAAGCAAGGTAAACATGCTAAGGAATAATTAAGATAAAGAACCAAGTGGATTAAGAAAAATAAAATATAATGATTTTTATTTATATTTAAGTATTTGAATTGTTTAATAAAGGTAAGATGCACTGCGGGATTTACAAATTTGGTTTACACCAAGGAAGCGTCTTGAGTCGCTTTGATACAGTCATTGACTATCTACTTGAAAGACCCGAAAGTTACTCTGTTGTTCTTTTATAAAGTGGCGTGAGCACTCTGTCATCTTCTGTGACCGAAAAATGCCCCGTAAGCTGAAAGGAAATATCTATGTACGTCTACACAGCAGTAGTTCGTCTAGCGGTTACATACGTTTTACAATGTTGGACAAACAAGAAGTATGATAGCAAATTGACGGCAACTAAGATAAAAATGTCTCGCATGACAACAAGAGTAACAAAGCTTAATCAAATTGGAAGTAAAAAGATTCGAAGAAACCTCCACGTCAAAAATACTAACATTGATAAAATACAACACGACAAACTCAGCTATGGTATGCTATACTGTCATGTACTTAGGAAAAACTCTGAGAACCTCATCCAAAAAGCACTTTCATAAAACGATACAATCGCGAAAGAGAGGCAGATCCAAGCATTCCTGGAAAAAACAAATTCAGCGATAAGAGCATTCAGTTAGCCTTAGACATTGACAAATCCTTAAACGGGAAGTTTGTCGACATTTTCTGAGGTCAACCCGACCAACCCCACAAGCAGATCAGTAGGTGAAGTGCAGAAGTGGAAAAGGTGTGATCCCATTCGAGATCATAGCTTCGTCAGAAAAGGCCAAGAAGAAGAAGTAGTTTAAATAAAGATTAGCTATTGAAACCACAAGCCAACAAAAAAAAATCTTAATTGTCCGCCCAGCAAGGACCATTTTTGATCACTAAGCCCCTCCGCACACGAGTAGACACATCTTATTAGTCCGTTCCTAATCAGAAATATCTCAACAGTATCTCATTGTTTGCAAACGAAGGCAATTGATTTAAAACCAAACACCAAAAATAAGTCTGAATACATTAACAAATCAAAATATATACATCAGATAAACATTTGTTACAGAACTTTTAAGTCGGTACAGGTACCCACCTATGACTTGCAATGCCTTTTTCCAAGTTGAAATGTTAGTGCGATGCATTGCGTTTCAACGGTGGACAAAGGGGCCTTAAACATAAAACAATGACGTGACATAATATGTAAATAAGATCGATTGTTTTTCCATGTCGAATTTCACTTTTGAACCTCCTGGGTCGTATAATCTTCTTCTATCAATTTAAGTCCCTTCAATCTTTAAGACCACGGTTATGTAGTACCTTTACTCAGCTAATGAAAGACAAGCAATTTTTGGAATAGAGCAAATCCCATTTAAATTATATTGTACTTTCATTATACAATGTGGTAAACTGTTAAGTATCGATTTAGAGAGAATACAAAATTGTGTGTTCGCACATTAGGCCTTTTTCGTGCATTTAAATTGCATTTATCAGTGTCATTTATCATTGCGACCTGTCATAGGTGAAATCATCAAATAGAGAAACCACGCCATTTCACCGTCAACGGCAATAAGATATCCAATGAATGCAACTTATTTTCCGTTCAGAATAATATCATCACTAGATGCACATACATAAATTAAACAGTACAAGCGAAGTGTATCATTAAAATTACACTGCCGTTTCCAGAATCATCATTACCATCATCGTTATCATCACCATTTGGTAAACCACTAACACACACAGTCTGTTATACAACTTCTATATAGTATAATACCAACCACGGAAATACGAAACTCCATATTTACAAAATGTCCATCCATTTTTTTTTTGTATTCTATTTTGAAATCAACAGCTACAATAATGTATGAAAGCCTGTTAAGGTGCCAATGCCAATCAATTATTCAATTTTCCCACATGGCTGGGCATAACACCCACAGCCGAGCGCACCAGACCAAAGAAATGTCGTCGTCATCATCGATAACGGAAGTCCATGTAGCCCAGTGGGTCACACGTTTGTGTCGCGTGTAAAGTTCACCAACGAACAGCAACACAAAAAAAAAAAAAAAAGAAAATAAATGTAAAATGGCAGCAGCAACAACGATAAATAAGTATTTTTCGTTGAATGCCACATCCGTCTATTCAAATAGCCTTGTCCTGCTGCTGCTGCTGCATATGGTTTCAAAATTAAATTGGCCAAGTATCCCCTATCGCATCATGCAAATGCGACAGATTCAGATGATGATGACGATGGACGAGCGTTGTTAGGCGAGGAGAGCTCGTACATATTTAAGCAAACCTTTCAAGTTCCTTTTTTGTTTTGTTTTGTTTTTGCTTTAATCGTTTAACCTTCCTTCAGCTATCAATCACCCCCTATATTGATTCGCAAGCATACGTTACTTTATCCATTCGCTCTGTCGCACGATTTTAAGTGTAAGGATAAACACAGTGCTGGATTTAAAAAAAAACAGGGCCTCGACGACCTTAAAATTAAAAACACAAGCAAAAAATTTTATTAAAATTAAAGTTTTGTTCTTTAGCGACGTGAAATCTAAAATCTAATTAATAACAAACAAATGTTATGGGCCGAAACTTGTTAAGGAAATAACTTACGAAAGAATACTCGATGCATAAGAGAGCTTCTCTCGTCTTGCTTAACACCACCCACAAAAAGAGCACATATTTTGACTTTTCAACTTAGTCGTGATTCTGAGGATGGAATGACAACATTACGAAATTAATCCAAGGTACTCGGTTTTTTATTTGATTTTACGTTATTTTGTTTAATATAAAATTAAGTTGAAAGTATACACATTGTATATAGAAACTATAGTAGCTTCGTCGTCGACGATTTATTCTTTCTAACAATTTGCGTAAATTAGCGCTGTTCGCACAAAGGAACTAGTGTAGACATATATTGTGCGAAAGAGTTAACTATATTATTTAGGCTCTGACAACAATGACGAGGGTGAGCAGTTTGTAAAATTTCTGTTTTTTTAACAGATTAAAAACAAGGGGAGAAGCATTTGTCATTGGCTGCTTGGCTGCTGCCACGAAGTTGAAGACGAAATGAAATAATAAAAAAGTATGTAGGTATGTAATTTATATTTTATAACCGAAAAAAAATCGTAGGTATATTATTGATATACCTATATGTACCTATATATATTTTAAGCCAAAACCCGGGCACAGATAAGTTTATTTCAGATTAGTTTCCTCAAATAATTAATGTTTTGTTTTTCTTGCAGATGAATGAAAATGAAAAAGGGATTTATCAAAAAATGGTTACCATATTGATAAATTAATTTTTTTTTCTTAGTAAGTTTTGCATACTATGTTAAGAATTTGTGTTTTGTATTAAACAAATAATAAAAGCTGTTTAATAAAGTTTAAAACTTAATCAAAACAAAAAAAAAATTACTTTTAGTAAAGTTTTAATCTAGCCGTATATACAGGATAGAGTTATGAGACAAATTCATCATACGTACGTATGGCTTGAAGTGGACCCGCAGGCTCGGTGGTATTTTCGGAAAATTGAAAATCAAACCGAGTCGATGCCAAACAATTCTCGTATCATACCTACTTAATTGTTTTTTTTTTTTTTTTGTTATCAAACTAAGCCTTACTTTTTTTTATAATCTGTATGTAAAAACGTATGTCAAGGCTTACATTGTTACCATTGTAAAGTTCACGATGATTAGCATTATTTAGAAAACATTTTGGACAAAATTGCCTACCCTATTTTAAATAGCTAATTCAACTATCACACCTTGCATCAAAGATCGAATTTAATTTGTTCAATATTGTTTAAGGCTCTACCATGTCTAATCTGCCCATGAATATCGTCGTCACTTAGTTGACGCTAAGCTTAGTATCAATCGTTCACCGTTGTGGGGGTTTGATGGCTGAAATCCGAACATCATTGGCATAAATGTGAAATGAAGCCAGTACTGACGTAGTTGCTACAATTACAACGGATATAATATGTAGATTCCGAACGTGCGGAGTGCGGACATATGTGCGATGCGCGCGTTTTTGATAGAATTTAGTCATTAATATAAAAGTAAATTACGTCAGTTGCCTTGGACTTTGAGCTCATCTTAAATTTAGCTTGAAAGCTATTTTTTGTAGACGACATAAGTAGGAGCAGTAAACAACTCATTTAGAGTGTTCTTCGTTTTTGGTTACAGTTTGAACATGAATTTTTTTTTGTTTTTGCGTTTGAATGGAGAAACTTTGTACACTTGCAAGAGGATTTAGATCCAACCATCACTATCGAACGATGGTCCTGCTGAAATTCGATTACAAGGATTTTTCAAGAGGTTTCCGAAATTTGGCGGTGATTGCGGCTATATTGTCGACGCTACATCTGTCAAATTAACTGTCATTTGTTTAATCTGTCTTGCCAAATCAACATGCAACATGTAGTAGCGTTTAATAAAATGGCAAACAATAAAATTGTTGTAAGAAAGTGACTCTTTTGTTTGAGGAAGTTTACCTCAATTTTGGCGGGAATATTTTTTCAGCCAATATTATCAATGCTTCGGCGAACATTTGAATGATGTTACATTCCATACATCAAAAAGTACACGGGGTTTCTAAATAAATAAATAAAATCAATAATATTTCACTCACGGTTCGTTAAAATAAAACATATTTCTATATGGGCCCTACTATAATAATCAAACTTAGTAACAGCTTAATAAAAATCTCCACACTTTACCAAAAGTTAGTTGCAAATTTTGTCTAAAGTGTGGAGATTTTATTTAAGCTGTTTCTAAATTTGATTATTGGTAAGGCCCTATGTCTTTTTACATATAATGTCAAACGTGCCAGGGTTGTCACAGAGGATTGTGTTGTTTTCGATTGCCGGTAGAGGGATCAATTTAGAGCAAAAATTAATTGCTCAGTATCATAAGTGGTTACTTTTTAAACTGCAAGTTGTAAAAAATGCAACTATAGCAATTGGATCGTAAGGCTTAGTTAGATTTTGGGAAAGACAACAATCCATCGAGTCAAAAATAAAAATTAAGCTAAGAAGATAGCCTCAAAATCCACACGTAAGGTGATCGTCACATTGATAGCTAAAAACCAATTAAAACAAATTCATAATTGTAACAAGGTAACTAGGCTTGCCGCATACAAAATTTTAAAAAAAATGAACTTTTTTAATATTACAGAAATTTTTTTACGACAACAATGTTAAATGCTTACGGAAAATTATTTGAACGGAAAATTGGCTATCAAGTGCGAAAAGTTTAAATATTTTGGATTTTTCATCAACCATCGCGTTACCGTTGGGTGGATGAAGGGACGTGAGAGCTCTGCTATCTTCTGTGGAGGCTGAAAGCAAATCTCTACACAGCAATAGGTCGCACAACACAATTGTCCAACGGTTCACAATCTACGGTTGACTAGATGAAGATGTGTGTCGTTTATTATAATTGTTAAGTATCTCCAAACCTGATTTTTAAACTTACTTGTGGTTTACTTCATTTGTATTTTGGATAATTTGCGCATTAATGTCCATTACAAAAATATAAAACCTTAGCTATGAAATATACATATGTATAATGCCGTATTTGGAGTTGACTTATACATACATTTTAAGATAATAGAAAACGTGGTATCATTAAGCAAACAAGTACATTTTTTTGAAACGGTGGTAACATCACTATTATATTAAACGACACATGTAAAACTCCTTAAGTGTTATACCTGCAACAAAAAAATCTAGGCATGAAAAAAAGAAAATCCTATTTTCTTTCGAAATAATTGAACAATTCTTTTTGAAAACGAAATGATGCTAAGTCTTCTACTTGGTTGAATATTTTCAATTAATTTTCATATTAGTATATAGAATTTGTATAATTATTAATTTTATTTCTTTGTTATATCTTATAGCCTTGGCCACGAAGCAAAACAAAAACCCCACTTCCAGTTGAAAATGATTGCTACCGTGATCTTGCTGGTATAGTTCACATTAGATTTTTGTCTAAAAAATTATGTAAGCTGAGCTAGAAAAATCTTTAAATTTGCTGGACGTCATCTGACGAGCCCACAAGCTAGCATCTTGTACTAAGGCCGCTTAACGCTTTAAATTTGGCGGTAAACGCAAATGCCCTACCGTCCCGCCACTTTTTTTTGATACTCCTGAAAGACTAACAAATCATATCCAATCATAAAATTGGATGGATATTCTGTTGCATTATGGAACCTAAATTTTGTCTCTGCCGTATGGTCTAAAAAAAAAATGAGAATTCGTGTTCGGCTTAACATAGGTATATACAATAAGTTATAGTTAAAATATTATATTATATTATATTATGCAGATAAAACTAAATTTTGTAAATAAAGCAACAAATATTTTGTTAATTTAAATGCATTTAAAAAATCTATTCCTTACCATTCTTTTAACGTTGTGAACACCTACCCGCAAGTAAGTTTTAACACTATTCCTGTGGAACAAGATAGGGTCTTACACTTTTTGTCATTATTGAATGACGATTGCTCCTATGGCCCCGACGGTATACCCCCAATTATTCTGAAAAAGTGTAGTCGTGTATTGGTGCAGCCCTTGCAATTATTATTTAAGCTTTCGTTAAAGTCTGGGAAATTTCCATCATTCTGGAAGAAATCATTTCTCACTCCTGTTTTTAAAAAAGGCGACAAATTTGACATCAAAAACTATAGACCTATTTCTAAATTGTCCTGTATCCCTAAGCTTTTTGAACAGATTGTATGTGAAAGTCTTTTATTCTTTGGTAAGAACATTATATGTAAACAGCAACACGGTTTCGTGCAGAAACGGTCTACTGTTACAAACCTTCTTACATTTTTACATAATTGTTCAAATGCAGTAGAAAGTGGTTTTGAAGTAGATTGTATATACACAGATTTTTCCAAAGCATTTGACCAACTCAGCCATAATATTATTGTTTTTAAACTGCAATCATACGGTTTCCCTACTCTTTTTATATCTTGGATCAAATCATACCTAGAAAATAGAACTTACCAGGTTAAATTTAGAAATTCCCTTTCTAATACTTTCGTTGCCCATTCAGGCGTACCCCAGGGAAGCCATTTGGGTCCATTCTTATTTATTCTTGCTATAAATGATGTTTCTTCTTTTATACGCTTTAGTGAGATTCTCATATTTGCAGATGATATGAAAATTTATAAATCAATCAAATCTCCCAATGATCATACTCTTTTGCAGGCTGATCTTGATAGTTTCAGTATTTGGTGTAATAAAAATGGGTTAACTCTTAATCCTATAAAATGCCAAACTATTACTTTCTCAAAGAAAAAAGTTCCAAGTGACTTTGAATATTGTATAACACAAAATAAAATTAATCGTGTTTTTAGTTTTAAGGACTTAGGAGTTAATTTTAGTGCTAATCTGGAATTTTCTGAACATGTTAACTTTATTGTAAAAAAGGCGAACTCTATGCTTGGATTCATAAAACGGTGGGCAAAAGAATTTAACGATCCATACGTTACCCTCTCTTTGTATAACTGTTATGTTAGGCCGCATCTTGAGTATGCTTCACAAGTATGGACCCCTTTCTATGAAATCCATAAGAAACGTATTGAATCAGTCCAGCATAATTTTATTCGCTTTGCCCTTAAAGGCCTTCCATGGGCTGATCCTTATAACCTGCCACCATACGAGCATCGGATAAGGCTTTTGCAGATGCAATCTTTATATCAACGTAGAGTAAACAATGACTTAATTTTTCTACATCAACTTATCTCTGGACAAATTGATTCGTCTGACCTATTAGCCTTTATTGGTTTTAACTACCGCGGACGGTCGTACCATCTTCGAAGTTCTGAGCTTTTTAATATTGAACATCACAGAACCAATTATGGCATGCATGAGCCTCTCACGCGGATGAGTAAGTTATATAACTTGAATGGGGGTGTGTTGGATTTTAATTTAAATAAAAGTAATTTAAAAACTATTTTCAGAACCAGTGCTCCACGATCCTAAATGTTTCTGTGTCATTTTGTTTTAATTTTGACTTTATATGTTTTCATGTTTTTATGTGCATGTGTTTTTGTTTTTGTTGCATTGTGCTTACTAACAACTAACACCTGCACTAAGTGATGAGCCAGTGGGACACATTATATGTGTTGGCAAATCTTCTTTCATCTGCTGATGCTTGCTTTAAGCTCCATTTGAATAAGATCTGATAGTGTAAAAAAAAAAAAAAAAAAAAAAAAAAAAAAAAAAAAAAAAAAAAACTTTTTTCTGAGAACAAGAAATATTCAAATTTATGCTGAGAACTCCATATTCAAGCTATTTCTATTTACTCACTCACTAAATTTGCTTCTGTCCTTTATTTCATAAACTAATACAAGAAAAAATATTTACTTATCTTTTTTTTGTATACATCTTTTCAAATCTAGGTGAAAATAAATTAAGTTTTTACGAGCAAGAGCAACTAGTAGGTAGGTATACGCTTACCAACAAAAAATTGATACATTTTTTAACTTGCACCAAAAACAATGTCCCATTTGACGGAATGTAAAATACAAAAAAAACTCTTGAACAAATTTTGGTGAGCCAACTTTTTGAAACAAAAATATTTCATTTTTCAACGTCATCCTTGATTAAAGGCTAAAATAAATAATAATCGCTTTGTTCTACAAATTAACTCATTTGAAAGGGTCAAAAGGAAAAAAAATACGCGATATAAAACATGTACTCGTTTATATTTCTATAAAAGTTCACCACCCTTGCAGCCCCCAACATAACAACCACAGACCTCGGGATTCTCTCTCTCAAGTGCTTGGTTTGTGGCTTCGTGTTTCACAGGGTTTCCTTTTCTGTTTCTCTTCTCACTTTTGTAGGTTTTATTAAATCCCTTCAGCAAAATGAAATTTTTCTGTTTATTGTTGAAATTAAAGAACGAGTTGGTAGGACTGGCGAAGAAGCACATGAAAAAATATCACCCACTTTGTCTTGAGTCAACCGCCAGTTTTACATAGAAAGATAAATATCAATGGGTTGCCATAGCAAGCTTGCTAGGGTGTCTTCTGTTGTATTAAGTGGTTTCAGACAACTTGAGCGTTTCAGCCACCGCACAGCTATACGCGTTTTCTGATGACAAGTACCGCACCAACGCCAAGGAGACCGACCCCATAAAGGATTTGATTCGCATGTTTCGCACAACACTTTTGGTTGAAATTTACTCGTTTGTCCTATGTTCCTATCCTACCCTATATGTTGATGGGTATGTGTGAAGGGGGGTGCTTTTGTGTCTCAAAACAAGTGGCAAAAATGTTAGGGGTGACACAAAACTCCTATAAATACAATGGTTGCGGGTAGGGTGGCATGAATTTTCAATGGATTCAACTTGGGTGCGGCAAAATAAAGTAGTGCTTAAGTATGTGTGTACTTCTATACATATACATATTATATGTTCAGGTTATTATGTTTTAATTGATTTTGTCCCAAGGGTACTAGAGATATGCGTAAGGAATTTTTGTCTTGCTTTTCTGTTTCAATGAACGCATTAATGTTTCAATTAGAAAGTTCAGATGAATTCCCTTGTTGAAAAAGTTTAGCAGAAGGTTTTTCTTTTTTGGTTTCGGTTTGACTTTGTTGATGAATTAATCCTTTAATTTGTGGCCTGATGATGGTGTTTTCGTTAATGCTATTTGAGAGCGAAGAAAAGCAATAAATTGATAGGATAATGGTTGATACGAATAAAAACGAGTGAGCGAGTTCGCTTCACTTTTGGTTGGGAAAAAACTTTTTTGGGTGTGAATAAAAAGACTTGAGGAACATAATATTTCGAATTTTAAAAGAATGGTTTTGTATTCAAAACTTTGAGGAATCATTTTAATTATGCCAAATGGAGTTTTCTTAGAATGTATTTCAGAAAAGTAAAACTCACAGAAACATCTGTACCAGATGAGTTGGATGTGTTATATGTTGAATAAGATGTTATTTTTGATGTGAAGGCTTCTTCGGATGCTAATTCGATCAAGATTTGTCAATCATACCGTTATGTAAAACATCTACATGCTAGTTGTCGTTAATTTACTTTTATAGTTTTTGTACATTGTCAAACATTTTAAGCCTTATGCAAGAGCTGAACAGATAAATGTAGTGTAGAGCTTTCCTTTCAGTTTAGGGCATATTTTCTGATCGCAGAAGATGGAATATTTCTAACGGCTAATTCGATAGTTGGGGTGGTTATATCAAGATACTTCTTTATTGATCATAAATTATAGATCCTTGAATCACATTCGGAAAAACGATGAAAATTTCGAAACACGAAAATTTTTTGTACACACCCGGAATTTTATCACACATTTTTCATCACTTTAAGTACCAGATTAAAACATAACTCTCCAACTCAGTTAATTCTGAGAGAAAAAAGTAATCTCAAACATTCCAATTTAAAAATAGGCTTCCTTTCCAGTCCTGCATTCGACTGATTTTTCCAAAAGGTATTTACATAAAACCAAAATTAAAATAATTTTTAATTAAGTTCGTGATGCCATAAATTAAATGATAAAGTCAAAGCATTCAACGTTGCCATCATACCCAGGCGACAATACGGCGGTGGACTGTATCAAAAAGTCATTTAAAAATTAAAAACTGTTTGCAGTCTGCTCATACAGGGTATCTCTCTGACAGCACTGCAAACGATTATCACATAAGCTTCCTTTTTTATGCAAGGTTTTTTTTTATTTATGTCCAGCGCCATTTGACTTTTGTCCAAACAATAATTTTCAACTCTTTGAATCCAACTTTCAACTTTTTACTGTGTATGGATGACGGTTTTTTAGTTAATAGGTAACACTAAAAAGCAAATGCCTGTTCGACTTTTAATTTACAAGATATTTAAAAATAACGAAAGGAAAAGTTGCAAAATGATAATGAGGGCCCTCCTAATACGATTTTGAAATGTTAGTTGCCAACACCGGTCAACTTCGCCAATTTTCCACATATGGCCCGATTGCACAACTGATTGTAGATAATTCACGAATGATGTCCCTGGAACTCGATTAGCAAATCAATTTTCTCAATTTTTATGAGAAAGTAAGTTTTGTTATTATTGGAATGTTTGGAATAATTTTCAGTGACAAATAAAATTCATGAGGGCTTTGAATTTTTGACGAAAAAATGTTGCTCAAAAAGGTGTTTTTTTTAAACGTTGTCATTATATAATAAAAAAACGAAACAGTTTTAACCCTAAAACGAATTAAAAATCACAAAATTTTTAATAATTTTTCCGACTACAATTGATCCCAGAAACCCATGATAAACATTATGCTGCGGTGACAGTGGGGCACCCTGTTCATAGTTTAAAATAATTGCCTTCTCAATCTTTTTTTCACATAAATAATATCCACTGGTACAGAAACTCAAGTCCTCGTGATTAATGAACAAAATTAATTTCCTTTACCGTGAAAATTTACAATCCTCGGAAAGAAAATAATCGAAATAAATATACACCGCACCTTGCTGTTTACACAATAATTTATTTATTGAAAGCATACTCTCTCAAAAATTTCACATGGCATCCCGTTGTCGTTGTTAATAGCATATACATTGAATATGGAAAGGATATTGAACTCAGATTTCCATATATTCAGATTAAATTGGTTCATTATCCTTTTTTCATTTCGTACTTTCATCATGTCAAGGGTACATATTTAATTTTCTTTATGATTTCTTTATTTTTTATTTTTTTTTTCCAAATATACAAGGACACATATGTATTATTATAAAGACGTCAAGGTAAAATTGGAAATCAAAGAAACAAACAAAAAAGGATAAATACAGATAATAAGGATAATAAAGTACTGAGCACTTTGTTTGTTTCTTTCTTTGAGTTTGTTCTGGAAGTTGTTATGGAGAAGGCTAAGTTAATACATACATATATGTATGTATTATTTTCGATATAAGAATTCTTATGTGGGGATGATTTTGCCATCATAACAAGTTGCCATTCCAATCATGATGGGGATAGAATAAACATACATAAACGATGCTGTGACATTCAGAATAAATGAATGAATTTATCTGTTGAACAGACAATGTGCCAAAAATTAATACGTGTAGGTACGCTTGTGTGAATTCTTAAAACGAAAATATATTAGTACAAAGGAAGTCAAAGCAAATCTTAATTTTAGTCGACTTTACCATCATACTCATCAACATCTGCTTAGTATAATTACTAGAGATACTTTTGCTATAGCGTGGAGTAATTAAGGAAATTGTCTTTATATTAAAAAGACTGCAACAGTTGCTTTTTGAGGACCAATAGCTGAACATTTATATATTCAAATACATAAGTTGAGTTCCTTTTTTTATGTATATTCACGCACATGGTATGTGATCAACTCACTTAATGAATTTTGTAAGAAGACAAAAAAATACCACGCTAAAAGACAAAGAAATAAAGGACTAGAACAAAAGGATCTCCAGGGAGAGGTTTTACCAAGAAAGTTCAATGGAATATTGTTTGGTATAAAATGAGAGTTAATTCGACTAGAATAAAGTATCTTCGCACAAAATTAAAGATGAAAGTCAAGCTAGTAGGAGGAATAATTAAATATTTATTTGAAGATTTAATTTTAGCTGCGTAAGAAATTAAAAGAATATACAGACAAAGCTTTAAAATTAGAACTCACGGAAATTGAAATAGGAACTATTAGAACAAAACAAAATTTGCTTAAGCTTAAAAATTAGAATAGAATTGGCCCAAAAAAATTTAACAATTTTTAGAAACAAATTAATTAAACGTTAAAAGCTTGAAAATTATGAACAAATTTCAATGAATGCGGCAAGAAAAAATTTGTGATCTCATGAGTTTCCATTATTGAGGTGACCAACAATTATTCATTCATGTAGCTAAGCGAGTATTAGCGAATATTAAGGCCCTTATAACGGTTCGCGAGTCAAACGTTCGCCTCGAGGCGAATAGTTTGGCGAATGCTTTACTTTGGTTTAAAGCCAAGGAATTTGTTTCATTCGCGAACCTTTATTTGTTTGGCTTACTTTCGCTACTATTTGCACGTTAAGGGCGAAGAACTTTTCGAATTTTCGCAATTTTTCAATACCAACATTTTTGTTCGCTTCGCGAACGTTAATAAGGGCCTAAAGGAAGGAATGCAACTGGCTGTTTTGATTGAACACTTTTTAAATATGAAGCATAGTAAAAAGAATGTCAAATAAGGAACATTCCGGTGTTTCAGCAATGAATTTACCTTCAATTAGAATTTGGATTTTTTTTGGTTGTATCTTATAGATCAAATCTCTATCAGAAAAGAGCCCACCTAATGATAGAAGATAGAACTATAACGAAAATATTTTTATCATTTATCGATGTAATGTTTTTTCTATCTTTATTTCGTTGTTTTTTTTATAAAGACTGATCCGAAGAAAAAGCTAGTTGCGTTCCAACCCTGAAACAATTCAACTGTTATACTCGCACTGCATTAAATACCCATCACGTATACTTCAACCTTAAGCAAAACTTTGGAGAAACTGTTGAATAATTAGATTCGTTTTTTATACGCTCTAAACGATTGTGTACCTACTATTTCCCCCTCCATTGTACAACGTTCAGACATCAAAAAACCAATTCGCATCGATATCTCGTGTTAAGCGACCTTTACACGGTCAGTCATTTGACATCAATCTATAATATAGTGTTTGTTAAAATAAGTCTGTATGCGTGCATTTGTTTGACGAAAAATCAAAACCCTTTTGATTTTGCCTGATCACTGATTATATGTGTAGATGGCTGACGTCCTCTGACTGACCGTGTAAGGGTCGCGTTAAACTTTTCTGACATTTCAAACATGCTCGTACTGTGTTAAACAATATAAACGATAGTAATAACTATTATAACGGGTGTTTTTTTCGAGGTATAGAACTTTAATTTGGCATTACTTTTTAAGACGGCGACCGATTTAACAGCTGTCAAGTGGTTTATTCTCAGTTTGGTTTTCATGAATAGACTCACTCCTGAACAACGCTTGCAAATTGTGCAATTTTATGTCGAAAATAATGGTTCTGTGCGGAATACGTATCGCGCACTACGTCCATTAGCGATGTTTAGCAATGAAGCGCACTTCTGGTTGAATGGCTGCGTCAACAAACAAAACTGCCGCATTTGGAGTGAAGCTAATCCTCAAGTGTATGTCGAAACACTGTTACATCCAGAAAAACTGACTGTTTGGTGCGCTTTATGGGCTGGTGGAATCATTGGTCCGTACTTCTTCAAAAACGATGATGGCCACAACGTTACAGTCAACGGTGATCGGTATAGAGCCATGATAACTAACTTTTTCATTCCTGAATTGAACAATCATGATGTCCAGGAGCTGTGGTTCCAACAAGACGGCGCAACATGTCACACAGCTCGTGCCACAATCGATTTATTGAAAAACACGTTTGGTGACCGCCAAATTTCACGTTTTGGACCTGTGAATTGGCCTCCATTATGTTGTGATTTAACACCGCTAGACTATTTTCTGTGGGGTTATGTAAAGTCATTGGTCTATGCGGATAAGCCACAAACGCTTGACCATTTGGAAAAAACATTCGACAAGATTATCTTTCGAATAAATAAAAAATCAGGTCAATCGAATATTCCATCGTTGTTTTATTGCAATTTAAAGTTCTATACCTCTAAAAAAAAACACCCTTTACTTGCGATGTTATAACGTAAATCAAGCTGCTTCAGAAAGTAGCATGATGATTTTCGAAATATTTTGATATTGAGCTAGATTGAAAAGCAATTTTGCAAGTGTGAACGATAACACATACTGAAATCAATAAACAGAGTTATCAAAATGCGTCAATTTCTCGAAATGTCTACAAATAATATTCATGGATTTACATTAACTAACTTTATATAATATTCAATATAGATAACTGATAACTTTTACTAATTTAAAATTGACGCAATCTATTGTAAAAGATATAGATATCTTAATAAGCCAGAAAGAGAAAAACATATTTTTTCTCTTATTATTTTGATTAAAATTGTCAAACAAAATGATTTCAATTTAGGTGTGAAAACATTTCGTAATTTTGAAATTGAGGTCTCAAATTGCGCAATTTTGAGCTAGGTGGGAAAATAGTATAAAACATAAAAACGGCGCTGAATTTAATAATTGGTAATAATTTTGATAGAACTTCACGGCATTTTTGACTAATGTTAACGCTTACAAGTTTCAGTTGTCAAAGTTCACCCGCATGCTTCCCACTCATGTTTACAAATAATTAATAATTAAATCATCTTTTTCTAACTTTTAAACTTTATTGTAAGTGAATAATTTTTTGTTGATTTTTTTAGTAATGTATTTACAGATATTTGTCTGTTGTTCGATGCAAAGATACAATTTTAAAACAAAAAAGTAGAACCACTATTTGCTTATTTTGGAAGTGTAATTTTTTTGAGAGCAATAAAAAGTAAAACTTCAAAAATTATGTCATATGTATTTATTGCAAAGGAAAAACCATTTAACATGAAACGTTAAATTTAACGTTGTGGCATGTAATGATGGGTGAGAGAATGAAAAATTAGCGATACTTGTTTTGTGAATAATGGAATTTATCATTTAAAGAAATCACTTCATAACACATCAACAAAAATTTTTAAGGTTTTCACATTTTGTTTTAATTAAAAAAACAATTCGAATCTGTGCGCAACCATAAAACAAACACAAAAGATAACCATGTTAAATTAAAAAAGAACCAGAAAAACATTTTTTTTTTTGAGAATAAAATCAAATAATTTACAAGTTAATTAATTTATAATTGAATACTTCATTCCGTGACCATTTTATACAAAAAAAAATGTAATACTTTATAAAAATGTTATTAGTATGCCACCTGTACAATACGTTAATATTATATGGTTTTGTGTTTTGGACAAAATTGAAAGTACATTCTTACAAATTCAAAACTAATAAGCGAAACCATTTGCATCTCATGCTCCGACATTAACCAAACACAAAAACCAATTAGCGTTGATCTAATTTATTTAAAAATATATAATAATTTTACATAAACCTCAAAAACCCATCATCAAAAACATCCCTATTATATTATCGGAGCAATAATTTATTTAGATGGTGTCTGTTTCGACTCTCTCCTTCAATTTTAGAACCACAGGTTGTTAATTTGAATTGTTTTTATGTCAAAGAATTGAATTATGTTGGCATTAAATTTTACAAATCAACCGTTATTGTATAAAGATATTGAGACAACTTTGTTAAATAATTATTCGTTATTATTATCACATATTCGAGGATGGAGGAGGCAAATAGGTATACGAGTATATCGGTTGTATTTTATTTGCCACAAAAGATAAAATTCGTAAACTGAATAAGTGCAAAACTGGAGTTAATGAGTTATAAATGATTATTATTTATGCCTTTAAACAGGACTTCAACTTTGGATTATTATATAATATTTTTTTAGTTTATTTATTACTTTTTTTGGGTGGCAATGGTACACCAGCCAGTTCAATCTCACACGGGTACATAGCGCATATGAGGTATGCAATGAAAAAGAAAATTGAACTTACTCATTATCCATTGTACGAAAACAATTCTTTCCTATCTTTCTACTCCTTCTAGGTAGTGTCGTGCTGTTAAACCTGGATTCGAATATTTTAGTATTTTTAATAAAAAAATATTTTGACATGACACATGGCCAAATGTCATAAAAACATGGGTGAGATCAAGAGGAAGAATCCTATTAATTTTTTTTTTTTTGTTTTTATGGAATGAAAGTAGTATACAAATTTGAACTTTCAACTGTTGTTTATTATTTAGTCACTGACGCTGAATTACGTAAGACAAGTAACACCATAAGCAACAAGTCCAAACAATAAACCCTTAAAAAAGTTGGACCAATTAAAGGAAGGCGAACTTCACTCTTCAATGGTTGGTAATTAAATATGAGGGGAGTGTTACGATATCTCGCAATTGAAAATCTCGAATAACGAAATCTCGTTTTTTTTAAATCTCGAAAAACGAAACCTCTCAAGTTTAAAATCCCGCTTTTCATAAACCCGCAATCACAAAATCTTGTTTTTCAATATCTCGCATTTACATCTCGCACACAAAAATCTCGCAATTTTCAACCAAAATCTTGCAAACTAAAATCGCACTAAATAAATATTAAATCCAAAAGAAACTGGATACACCTAAACTTGCACCTTCCCCAAATCCTATAGTGAGGCCAAGCAGAGTGAGGCCAATCACACTGTTTTTACGTCGTTAACCGACAATACTTTTTTAAATGCGAGATTTTAGTTTGCGGGTTTTTGTAATTGCGAGATTTTAAGAAACAGGATTTTGAAAAGCGGGTTCATGAGATTGCGAGATTTCGTAATGCGATATTTCAAAAGCGAGATTTTGATTTGCGAGATTTCGTAACCAACTCAATCTGAGACGTTCGATTTATTGGACAATCGTACGTTAACAGAACACAAGATCGTTTAAAAACATTTGTTCAAGAAAGTGCAGGAGAACCCAAGGAAGTTAATACTCCATGCTTAAGAACTCGGCCTTTATAGCAGACTTTAAATTGGGAAAGTTTGGTTCGGAACTTAAGCCTGCACCCGAAGAAGAATTGATCCTATTGAGCAAAGTACAAAATGTTAATCTAATTGAACGACGTGAACGGAATTCATCCTTAAAATGGTAAGTTGCTTCGGAGTTCAAGAAGTGACCTTACGTGCATGGTGCTTCTAACCATATTCAGGTATACACTAATAAGATTCGATCAACTGAAACCTAATCAAAAAGTAAAAACAAAAATTAAACAGAAAATTTGAAAAAAAAAGTACATATACGCCCGAGTGAACCATTGAAATTAAATCCTTAACCACAACAACGACCATGCTTCCCTAATTGAAATATGAAAGTTGAGTATGTATGTTTTGTATTACTATTTCATACATAACTATGCAAAGATTTTAAAATGGTATGTTCACAGCACGAACAATTAACTTTATTATACCATTCTATGTTCTCAATAATTTTTATTACTTTGTTTTTTAATATTTGCGCCTGTTTTTACTGTACAGCTGTTCATGATAAAAGAATTGCTCATTGCAGTGGAGTTGCAAAAATTCTATCCTGCGGGATATGACGATGACTAACGTGCAGACACACAGTGAAAGTGTGTATAAATGTGTATACATTACTCTATACACGTCCAATAAATACACAAAAAGAAACATTGTGTGCACCGGCGGTAGAACGTCCTGGTTTGGTGGCTGAGCTTGGATGTTCGTGGCCCTCAGGGCTCCAATGGAAACGATGTATTCATGTGGAAATGCTATATTTAGATGCTGAACTCACATCAATCTCCCCGAAATTCTGATATCCTGTGTATACATACACACATAAAACACACTGCTGTATTTCGAACTGTGTTACGGGTACACACGTCTGTGCGATGATGATGTAGCAGGCTTGAACATATGATGAATATACATGGGTATATATAGAAAAGCAACAGCACAACAGGGCCGACTTGTATGAAAATATATATGAACGGATTCCTTCATATCTCTTCTCTTGTGATATTTCTCGAGTGTCAAGGATGAAATATTTTTGTTTTACATTTATTCACTTTTTTCGCGTCATCGTCCGTCGTCGTTGTGTCAGTTGTTGAAGCTACTGTTCCATATTTTGTGCTCTCTTGACGTCATTGTGTTGTATAATCTTGATACTGCTGTGTATTTTTGGTCGAAAGCTACATACAGATGTGAGAGTGTTCAAACGAGATAAGTGCAGTTTGTTCAGGGTAAACAAGAAAAAAAAATACTGATGATTCAGTTGCTCTTGTACAGCAAATTAAATTAGAACATGATTAGGTACAATAAAAATTTTAGATGAACACAATAATTTGTATCTGAAGGACAAACATATAATATTATTCATTTCGCGTTTTTGAATTAATGCTTTATTCCAAATTATAAGATTGATTAGCAAACATATACGGAAATTGACAGAGAATTTCTGAACGCCAATGCCATTGAACTGCAGGAATTTTACCCTTTGTTTTTAAGACTTATTTTATTGAGTTTGTCTTTTACAATTTTATATAACAGCTCGGTATGCCCTTACTTTTGGGTAAAAGAATACAAGCAGTTGAACTCAAGAAAGAATTCTCCAATTTTCTATCAATTGCCAATGATGTCGCTCAGAGTTCTATGTCTGGAAGAAAGCTGAGATTTTACACTCTATTTTAATTTAATCAACAGGTTTTTTTTGATTATTCGGTATGTTAATACGATGATGGTGGATGGTGCTCAGTTATATGGCGGATGTATACAGGATGTCTTCAATTAAGGTGACAATATTACTGGGTATATTCTTAGAAAAAAATTGTTCTTCGTTAATAAACTTACCCAGTAATTATTAGACATATGGAAATAGGAACATTATTTAAAAATAACAGCTGATGTCAGATAGTGTTTTGTAAATTAACATTTTAGGGGTGATTGTTAAAATATAAACTTTAAATAATTGATTGGAAAACTTAAAAACAATAAAAAGACCAGACAAGGACAAAAATAAATTTTTCCAATTAGACTATTTTTGAATTATGAAATATCAGTTAACTGATGAGCCTACCACCATACCATGCAAAAATGAATATATTTTAAAGTAAAAGCACACAAAACCTTTAAAATTTAAACAATTGATACAGTGCATCACACTCATCTTAAATGAATGTATCTTGAGGGTACTATATCTCCCCGTTTCATTGCAATACCGAGGTAGCTATTCTCGCAAATACTAAAAAATTTAACAACTTCAGCTATCTTTTCTAGACAACAAACTGTCAATACGCTATATTTCCCCACAAGTCAGTGGTGGTGAATAAATAAACTCGCTTTCATAGACGAAAATAATGTATGTGTCTAAGAAGAGTCTGAACGGGCTTACTGAGGAGTCCAATTTTCACATTTAAACGAAACGCATCGGAGTAAAGGTTACTAAAATTATAATTTTGTGTGCAATACTGTTAAAAAGTTAAGTTTTAATTTATTATGAATCTATGTATATAAAGATTTGTTATTTGTTCCAAACAAAATAACTCTTGTATTTTTTTATTTAAATTAACAATCTCATCTTCTGTAAATTTAATACAACGAGCAGATGTCAGTTTATTAAATATTTAACATAAGAGGATTTTTCCGTTTCTCTCCAAGCACAATACCTTTGTTTTCTTACAGAACTACCTTCAGAGATGTACATATCTTGATTTATCAATGATTTATTTTCTATATACACAGGTATAGTACCATCCTTTTGTTATATAGATATTCTTACACCCATAAATTCCCTAAACTAAATCCTAACGTGTTTGAAACTGTTTGACCTTTGACCAATTGAATGTACTTGCCACCTTTGGCCAATATATACTTTTACAGGGACAGTTTTCTTTACAACATCCAACAATGTAAGAGTGTATTAAAATTAAATAATTAATCATTTCACCAACATAAGCTTTAGTAATAATGTAACCATCTGTCGCACATGTGGAAAATTTTAAGTGTGAGAACTTCTTGCACCACATTGCAACACCAATATAAGCTCAGAGCAAATTAATAATTCACAATTTGACCAGCAACATTTAAGTGCAACTTAGGTATTAGGCTAGGGCAATGAGCGCTCAGACACGTGATGTGTATGGAATAGAACAGAACCCTTAGACTTCTTGTATATTGTGATTTTGATAGTTATACATATGTACCGAAATGTAGTCTTGTATATAATATTTAATTGTAGCATAGGTAATTATTGTCATCAACTCTTAACTGTCTCCAGGGATTAATCATTTGGCGCAGTACGGCATTTATTTAAGTTTTCACCTCTTTGTCCTTACTAAAGTATTATCCAATGGGATTAATTTATAAAAGTCCTGGATTAAGTTTCTTCAGCAAAAGTATATCGTGGGACACGACAATGAGCAAAGAGAGTAAATCCTGATAGTGCGATAAAACCAGCTTCGCCATAAGGTGATTACACTTAAGATTGCTACTTAGGATTTTCGGGACGAAAAATATCCAGTTTCTGCCAGCTTCCCCGAAATGATTAATGACTGAGGCCGGGAATTTATTATTTAATACAATATATATATGTGCAAAAAACTAAGTAACACAATATGCAGTAGTATATATAATGGACATTATATCCTTCTTGAGTTATGTTTTTGTGCTTTTTTTTTGTGTTTACTTATTTATGTACGTTCAAAGTGGCCAAGGATATTTTCTGGTTCTTGGTAGATTAACTTGTCGCCAATTGTATTGGTTAAGTTTTCGAATTATCACACCACAAACCATCACAACAAGATATATAGCAAGATTGAGCAATATGTGTGTGTAAGAATGGTAGATGGATATCCAAGCAAAGAACTTTTAACGATTCATTATCTTTATAAGTTGTGAATTAGAGAAGAGAGGAAGAAGCTTGGTGAATTAATTACAAGCCATTGCTGAGACGTCGTGAATATTTAAATTGTTCTTTTTTTTACTTTTTTCATTATCTGTGTGTGAGAAATAGCAGCACACGGTTAGGTGGTTCTGATTTATTAAGTAAGTGTTATATATTGGGATTGTTAGCTGAGTTTGTTTTTTAGAAAAAAGAGAGTAAGATAATTGAATTTTGTGTATTTGAGAATACCACAATTACAAAGTTGAACCAACCGTTATATAAGATACATTACTTGATTATTTTATTTTTTTGTTTAGGCATTGAATTTACATGCATCATTATATAATTTCCAGGCTAGCTATTTTTTAATATTAATCAGGCGCATAGTGGAATATTGTGTTGAATTGCTTGGAGAAAATTGATACAAATCTTTTCAAAAATAATTTATTTAATTTACAAGAAAGAAAAGAAAATGTTGCAAAGTGTAAAGGGTTTATTCGAAAATTAAATTAAACTTGAAAGATGCAATTTACTATTTAAGTTAAAAAGAATTTTTATAAATTTAGCTGATATGTTTAAACGTTCATTTATATGATAGAAAATATAGTTCGCCAGGGGCGAAAATTGGAGTTTCTTGACCAAGTTTATAATTATGAATCTAGTCCCTCACATGTATATATTCGTGCAAGGGAAAGACAATTTATGCACATTTAGTTATTTATTAGAAGGCCAGGGTAAATACATCATGCAGGGTAGAGACATCAACCCCCGGTTTACATAGTTTTTTCTGACAAAGAGAGATACTTTTGACTTATAAACGATATAAAAAGGCTTATTTTTCTGTGACATGAAAAGATTCAACAGTTTTTATTATTCCTTTTTACTTAAATATTTTTCCATGTCCTATTAATTTTGCAACTCATATTTTTTTCGATAATTTTTAATGTTTGTATAGCGTAATCTCTCTGTTAACGCTTCTAAACTTATCGCTTTTCACGTGTTAGTTTTTAGTATTTAGTTCCAGGGGAAATACGGCAATCAAATTAAATGAATTTAAAATGTATTGACCTTCCAGGGTAGAGACACAATCACCTGACCAAACCACTTAAGTGCACTTTCGCGTCGCACCAACTTACAAATTAAAGCCATATAACAGGTCATGTTTAAAGTATTACAAACTTAACGATGATAAAGCGTCTTTGAGCGCTGTTTTAAATTTGGCCGCCTAATTTTTCTATTTGTATTGTATTGACGGAATCAAATTTGCCAGGGTAGATACGCTCGAAAGGCGGGGACCAAAATTAAGTTCGAAAATTATTAAAAATTAACAAATATTTTTTTAATTTCTCTTTACTATGCTAAAGTATACCTATTTGAGGTTATGCTTAATAAATTTTTATTTTGCAACTGCAATAAAGAAACGTGAAGGGGACAGGCCAGGGTAGAGACTTTTTTAACTTTATCAATCGATTTTGCAGAGTTTTGGTTTTTAACCTGACAATGATACCTGCTGAAATTTAACAGTTGCTAATTTTCAAAAATTATTCGACTGTGGACTTCTAATCTAAAGATTCAACATACATACCAATTTTCATTCAACCATCAGGAATATTTTATATTGTTTTTGCTGGTTTTTGCATTACTTTGAGCATTCGGAATTTTTTGCAAACATCAGGGACAAAAAATGACAAAATATACCTTGGTACAACTGATAAAAAAAAAATAAGGCAAATTTATTAATATTTTATAGAAAGAATTCTTTTAACAAATAAAATAATTTTATATGCATTATGTAAAATACAAACGACTAAGGAATAACAAAAAAGCATGGCATACATCAATCAGGCATTTCATTGGAACCACCATTCCAAAACATGTTCCATTTCCTCTGAAAATAAGATAAAATGCACAGCAAATAGAAATCACAGTTCTTTTGTAAATCTGAATCCTCCTACTCCTGCGCCGAATGTCGAGTGACTATGTAGATACTGAATGAGTGAGTTATTCGGAAAAAATCAAGGCAACAAAAGTAGCAGCTTAACAAAAGTGTCATTCATTCGAGTAACTGATATGGGATTCCAACAAGTCTGACGATAAAACTCCTTTTCTAGTAGTATATGCGAATGATGATAGCTGCTGTGAGGATGAGAATGATAGGAAATGATGCTTCACTTTTAATGTCAGACCCTCTTCAGAATGAATATACGAATATGTATTCTCATCGTCGTTGCTCCATGACAACCAAATAATGGGGTTTTCCTTGTGAAATAAGAAATACTTATCGATTTTAAATCAAAATTTTGTACTATTTTTTTTTTTTGTAAAACGAAACGAATATGAAGTTGAGCATCAAATTGATTGGAAAAAGATTTCATAATATTTCATAAACATTTTTTTTTTTTTTTGACATTTTAACATTTGATATGATGACCATTGGACAATTCAAAATATTGATTTCATGTTTTGGCAGTTGTAGCAAGTAAGAGATTTTACACAAATGGAAATATGTATGCACATAAATGTCTGATTTAAGTTGTGGAAATTGAAATCAGTGGACTCTCATAACAAAAAAAGAAAAACAATAAACCAAATGACTATTCTTTTAAAATTTAATATTTAATAAAAGCAAATGTCGACACATTTTACGTAATCAATTAAATTGACTAACTTCAAAAATACATATGTATGTGGACAATTTTCTTCCGTCGAATAAATGTATTGCAAGGATGATAATAATGCGTATGGATTGACATTTGGAAAATACTTCTTTTATCTTATTAACATCTATGCACATGTAATTATTGTTGGTGCAATTTAAAGGGAAAATCAAAGATGTTCACATTTAAAATATTTAAAACATTTTTAATGAAATCTAATTTTTATGCAGTTGTCAAATAAAAGAACTCAACTAAATGCATAGAAAATTTATATAAAAGTTTAACACCCTGTTCTGAATTTCTTTTGAATACAAAATAGAACAAATTCCCGTTGTTTTTATAGATTTCAATTCGTTTGAATCTTGTTTTGCGGAGTAAAGTTTGGATTAAATAAAATTAAAATTTTTGACATTATTCTGAAATATCTCCCGCAGAATATTTGTACTTGTAACCATTGGTTACATTTTTATTTTGTTTATTATAATGTATAGCTGTTTGCTTTGTTGTTTTTGTTGTTTGTTTTATTTTTCATTGAAAATATGATATGTTTCGATAAACATGCCAGCATTAACATGCCATTTCAAATCAGAGTTTGCCCTTAACTGAAAAACTGCTTCGTGAGTTAACTCGAGATTAATTTATTCTCGAGATTAACTAGCTTTGAGCTAAATTCAGGGTTAACTCAGTACCTAAAAATTTGGGCCTTAATTAAACAAGTTTGTGAGTTAACGATGAGTTAACTCGGGCTGTCAAACTAACCGAAAAAAGTATTTTGTGAGTTAAGTTGTGGTTAACTCTAACCCTGGGAAGATCTCGCTTTTAAAAACTGGACCTAAGGGGAGTATTTGTGACTTAAATTAAATTTTAAAAGTGCTATGTGTTTCGCCCAGATTTTATGGTGTCATCTAGCTGATGAGATGACACCAAACTATTGACTGTTAAAGTTCTTTTTGAAAACTTTGTTTTATTCGTACGAAATGTAGACCACCTATTTTAAATCTGTGCAAAAATCAATTCATTTACGAATTAAATACCAAACGAAAATCAGAACATGACCCTAAAGTTCTTAACAATCAATAAAATAAAAAAAAACCCTTCGTAATGAAATTACAAAAACAATAATTTGTATCAAAATCTTGAAATCATTTAAACATTGTTTTAGTCACTGCCACAATAAATTGGGAAGCAGATCTATTAATTCGATTTGAGCAAAAATATAATCTTTATTTATTTCGAAACTTTAACATCGCACAGTAATCTAATGTGAAATTAAAATTTCGCCTCTTTGCCATTAAAATGCTAAAACGCAGGATATAAGTAGATACATAAGTTCTCCCTTAGTTCCTAGTGTTCCCACTCATATCATATACATATGCAAATGTATGTATGCATACTTACTCAAGAGTCAGCAACAAGTGTGTAAAACCTGTGCGATAGCGGCAAATTTAATATTCTGCCTTTGACTATAAGCAAAACGGAAGCAAGCATAACGAAACTCTAACAACCACTTAGAACCATTTGGAGGACATTAAATTGGTAATGAACAACATAAAAAGGAAAAAAAACAAATACCAAAGAGAACAGGAGTATACCTACATACATAATTTCCAAATTGTGTTACTCTTTACGTAGGACGTAGGATTATACAAGAAGATACATAAGTACATAAATTACAAAGATTGACTGGGATGAGATTTCATTTGATTTTGTAGTAGCAAACAAAAACAAAAAGAAAATGCAAAAATCTTGGTATAATATGGAGATGCAAATGCAAAGGAACAGTATTTTTTCGAAATATTTCATAATTTTATTTGTCTCATAACCAAATAAAATACAAATGGAGCAACAAGAATTTGTTTATAAAAAAAACACAATTTTGTTCATTTACTATGTAGGCCCTTGGAGCGAAATATCGATTGTAGGATGTTTAATAATTTAAATGAATACATTTTATATGAAACTTAAAATATTCCTGTTGCATGAAAGCAACGAAGAAAATCTTTTATACAAAATATCAGTGACAATGTGCCACAAATCATGTAAACATTTTTAAAATTTTCCGGGAATGATTTTGGAAATTTTTTTCAGAAACATTATGCAGAAACTGCAAATATATACAAAGACTGATCCAATTTTCAATAATCTTAGTGGTAATACAAAAAAAGTTCAAGTTAGTAAATTGTCATTTCGAGAATTCCGATGATCCCAACCCAACCGATATGCCAATCCATTTAAAATTAATTAAATTTTCATAAAAAAGGATCCTAAATCTAGAAAATGAATATTTTTCTCACGGTCCATTGTAAAAGTAGTATTTTTACGATTTTTTTTAATAAAAATCGAATTTAATTAAAAAAAAAAACGAATTTAATCCAGTTAATAAGTTAAGACATAATTTATTGATTCTGAGGCGGTACGAAGTTCACCGGGTCAGCTAGTATTTTATATTTCAAGGATTATACTGATAAAACTGATAAAACAATCAACGAAATGAATTTTTAACAGTTCTTTATATTTCTACTCAGAAACCTATTTTTAAAAATTAAAGAAGTTTAAGTTATTTGAACTCTCATAAATAAATAATTACCAAGGTCTCTCATAAAAATTCACCTACAGCTCTCAATAAAAAAAAAAAAAAGAAAAGTTAAAAGTGATGCTTTCAAAAATCAAAACTTTTCACATTATTGCAAACATTTTCATTCGAATGACTTCCCAAACAGAACATTAAAAAAGGCAACAGCAATTACGTGATCTCCAAGCTATAAAATATCCTAATTTAATTAAAATAAAAAACAAAAAAGAAACTTCAAGAGTTCAAAAGCAGGCAAACACCTCGGCAGAGATTTATTAAACCATAAATAAAATGTGAACAACGACACCCAAAGTAAATTAGAGAGTTAAAAGTGGCACCACACCAAGACACAAATTTGAACAAATACAAACTGGAAAAAAAGGGAACAATCAAACAACAGCCAAATGGTTGTATCTGCCAATTCAATGAGTGGCTAACCACATTCCGTGCAATCCTGCGGAACTAAAAAAAAAATTACTCTAAAGGGAGGCATTTCTTTTTCGAATTCACATTTATGCCTTTTTTCTGTGCATCGCGAATTCCCCTCCCACTCAATGATCAACAATATACCGCAAACAAGTCAGGCGAAAAAATTTAAAAACAAAAAACAAGAAAACATTTTGGTTTGAGTTAGTTTGAGATTACGTAAACTCAACCCGAAGCCTCAAAAACCACGCGATGCGGAAAGACTAGGATACTAAAATAAACGTTGGCGATAATTTAAACTTCGGTTTAGTTACGCTGGAATTATTGGGGAAATAAATTATCTTCTTACAACAGAAGCCGATGGGCATTTTTATCCTTTTGACTCGTTATTCACTTTATACCGTTATCCTCACACACACACATATACACAGTTCAAACACCATAACTAAGTGGGTCCTTAAGAATTTTTTTCCGCGGAAAATCATCTTTCACTCGAGGCGGTACTAAACCATAAAACGTTTTCATATTGATTTTGGCAAAGGAAATGAACTTGGGTGCAAGGTGTGCAAATCGAGTGCTTTATTTTATTATTCTTTGCCAAACCATATTACCTGAGTTTGCCAAGAAAAATGAGACGAATGGGAATGATTGTTTTTATTTTTTTTATTTTGGCAACTTCACTAAATGAGCCTCTTGGATATAAAAAGCGGTGGATTCTTTAATGTATATTTTTTTCTACGATTTCAAATAAAAGTAAACGGTTTGTGTGCCTACATTTTCATATTACAGTAGCGGATTTGGCTTTAACGAATAGGTTGACTAATAAGTAAGGGCCCGAAGATTTTTTTATATAAATTTTGATTGATTTTAAAAAATTAGTGGTTTTAAATAAAAATAAACACAGAATACAAACTTGTACTGTTAAATGAGCATTGAAGTCTTAAATGCAACTATCCATTGTTCAATATCATCAGAATTATGCTTGAATATTTGCAGTAAAAAGATATAGAGATTACAATTAGAAATGCACTGTCATTATTAGGAATGAAGTTTATTGTCAGACTAATACTTTTAATTAAGATCTCTTAATCAATTTCAAGATAGCTTTTTTGTTGAATATGCATTCGTCATTCGCCTGGGTTTTTAAAATGAGTTGTCTATACAGGGTGAGTCATGAGCAATGCGACAAAATGCTAGGGCGTGTAGGTTGCGTTGAGACAAGAAAAAAATCGTATGGAAGGGGGGTCTATTCCCCTCCGTTTAGCCGGGAGGGGCAATTTTCGAAAAAACTGACTTAAAATGGAAAAAAAATTATTTAAAATCAACGGCTTCATTCACAATGCTGTGCGATACGTTTTTGAAAATCCAATAACTTTTTCTTTCATTCTGTGTTTAAATAAATCTATTCTAAGAAATAGTTTTTGAAATATTAATTTTCAAAGTCAAAATTTTTAAAAAAAAAATTGAAAAAAAAATTTAAAATTAATTTTTTTCAAAATTTTACGTAATTAAGTGCTCATTTTAATTTCAAAATTCAATGCTGTTATTAATTTTAAGTCTAAATAAGAAAACCGGATGCAAAAATTTTATGTCGTTCTCAAGAAATTAAAAAAAAACCAAACCCACCTTTTTCTAAGAAAAACATTTATTTTTATTGTAACGAAGCAATTTATTTATTTATTTAGCATTAATCTTAGTTTTTTTACTTTTTTTTTAATTGGAGTTTTATGAGAACGTAATAAAATTAAATAGTATTGGAATAACCCTGGATTAATATTATTTTCATTGATAACTTCTGAAAACTGACCTGTCAATATTTTTGCCTTGGCCTGCCCGCAGCCCATGGGTTCTACCTGTTATGGGGACAATAGGGACAATAAAACCGCATTTTTTTAATGAAAAAAAAAGAAAATTGCAACGCAAGACAAATAAAAGGCATTGCAGTTTTGCTTAGTAATTATTTCAAATTTGAATATTAACTCATTAACACGTAACGATGTCAAGCTCATACACCCGAGAAGAATTAACGGACATGCATTTCTGCTACGGTTTAGCTAATGGTCGAAGTCGTGAAGCCGAAAGACTGTACGCTGAAAGATATCCCGATAGGAGGTGTCCCCATCATAGCACGTTTCCAGGAATCCACCGACGTCTAAGAGATCATGGAGTGCTGGAGCATCGAAGAAGCGAAAGGCCAGTTTCTGATGAGTCAAGAATCTTAGATGAAAGAATTCTGGATTTAGTCCGAAATAATCCCTCCGTCAGTACAAGAAGGATATCCACTATGCTTGGAGTGTCCCAATCTAGAGCATGTCGAGTACTTCGGGCGGAAAATTTACACCCGTACCACTTTACGCCTGTTCAGGAACTCACCTCAAACGACAAGTTATTGAGAACCGAATTTTGTAGAACATTACTACTTAGAAATGAAACCGAACAAAACTATTTTAGAAGAATATTCTGGACGGATGAAGCACAGTTTACTAGGGATGGGGTTACTAACTTCCACAATTTACATTATTGGAGTAGCGCCAATCCACACAAAAAAAAAACAAAACAAATCACAACACCGCTTTAGTTGTAATGTTTGGCTTGGTATTGTTGGACACACTGTGATCGGGCCCCGGTTTTTGAATTCCATTATTAATGGAGAATCATACCTGCGATTCCTACGAGACCTTTTACCCGATTTATTAGACAGCGTAGCAGATACTTTAATCTACCAACAAGATGGTGCTCCAGCACACTACAGCTTACAGGTGAGAAACTGGCTGGATGATCATTTTAGTGACCGTTGGATCGGAAGAAGGGGCCCCACGGAATGGCCGCCTAGGTCACCAGATTTAACTCCCCTAGATTTCTATGCATGGGGATTTATGAAGAATTATGTTTACGAAGTTGAAATAGTATCATTGGAACAACTGAAGGAACGAATTAAAGTCATCATCATCATCGGCTCGACAACCGGGGTCCGGTCCTGGCCTCCTTCAACAAGTCTCTCCACCTATCCCGATCTCGAGCCGACGCCATCCAGTTGCGCACCCCAAGGCTCCGGGCGTCCTGGTCTACGCCATCTCTCCAGCGCAAGCATGGTCTACCACGCTGTCGTCTGCCATAGAATGTACCACAAAGAACTTTCCGAGCAGGTTCCTCTTCGCTCATGCGAGCTAGGTGCCCTGCCCACCGAAGTCTACCGAGCCTAATTTTTGTCACTATATCTGCTTCAAGGTAGATTGCGCACAATTCATGATTGTACCGTCTCCGGAATCGTCCTTCCTCACATATGGGGCCAACAATTCTCCTTAAGACTTTTCTCTCGAACGCGGCTAAGAGGTCAGAGTGCCTTTTGCTAAGCACCCAAGTCTCGGATCCATATGTGAGTACTGGCAGAACCATGGTCCTGTACAGCAAAACAATCGAGAATTTTTTATAAGTACTTCCAATAAAAAACAAAGTAAAAATAAAAAGAATAAAAAAAACTAAAAAAACTAAGATTAATGCTTCTTAAATTGCTTCGTTACAATAAAAATAAATGTTTTTCTTAGAAAAAGGTGGTTTTGGTTTTTTTTTAATTTCTTGAGAACGACATAAAATTTTTGCATCCGGTTTTCTTATTTAGACTTAAAATTAATAACAGCATTGAATTTTGAAATTAAAATTAGCACTTAATTACGTAAAATTTTGAAAAAAATGAATTTGAAATTTTTTTTTCAATTTTTTTTTTCAAAATTTTGACTTTGAAAATTAATATTTCAAAAACTGTTTCTTAGAATAAATTTATTTAAACACAGAATGAAAGAAAAAGTTATTGGATTTTCAAAAACGTATCGCACAGCATTGTGAATGAAGCCGTTGATTTTAAATAATTTTTTTCCCATTTTAAGTCAGTTTTTTCGAAAATTGCCCCTCCCGGCTAAACGGAGGGGAATAGACCCCCCCCTCCCATACGATTTTTTTCTTGTCTCAACGCAACCTACACGCCCTAGCATTTTGTCGCATTGCTCATGACTCACCCTGTATATGAATTTTTTTTTAGGCTTGTTTCCTGTTTGGTTCTGTAACTGTGCTATGCAGATTATGAAAATCTGATAACAGTTTTCTTAATTTTTATAAACTGAGATCTAGTTTGATATTATTAATCAGATTTAGTTTGATATTATTAATGTTGTTAATTAAATGTATTAATGTAATGCAAAATTGGATTATAGTTTCTATAATATGTTTATAGTTGGCACCAAACAATCCTTATTTGCGTCTTATCCTACGAGTTTCTGGTCATCCGCAAAAAGAAGTCAATCAAAATTTTTAAACATATGTTTGGTATAAATGATTAAAAAAGAATAATTTTCGTTAAATATAATTTTAGTCCTTTAATACCTACGAAATATTGGATACCTAGCGAAAACTATCTATGGATCAAAACGGTATAATTATTTCTGCCAAAGGCTTTCGCAAAATCTGTAAAAATATTATTCGTTTGCCACCTCTGGTTGACCTCAGATAACGTCAAGGAAGACCCCCGGTTATAGATTGTATACCATTTCTGAGACCAACTTGGTGAGTACTCTCGTGATTACACACAACTTGTTTTGATGACGCCTCAATTGAAGCGGGTGGAATTTTTATGAAGTGAGACAGTTTTACGACGTGAATTTTATGCATTTTATAAGAGAAGATAATATCCATAAATTATTATTATTTTTTGTTTCCTTTTCCAAAAATTCATTTTCTATCACTCTACATTTAGCTTAGTTATGAAAATACTGCGATGTTAACACATCGGCAGTTCAGCAGATAATGAACAAAGTGGAAAAAAAACTTGAATTTGGAATTGGAACAGTACTCAATTTTCCGGTGTTTGTAATTTAAAGCTGCCTAACGAGAGTAATCACCCCTCACCCCTGTCGCCAACGAACTCTCGTGAGTCCGGTATCAAATTTCCGGTCGGAACAGGCTCTATTGATAGTGAGTGCCTTTGGCGGAATTCATAACTATTTGATTATTTGCTGACTATAATTAATTTGTTGTTTTGTAAATAAAAGAATTGAATGAAAAACAAGAAGCAGACTTTTTAGTCAGAATTTTGAGAAGCTGAATTTTGTCAACCAGAATTAAAAAAGCAGAATTTCGACCTACTTCTTTTATGGATTGGTGCTTTAAAATGTTTTATAAAAAAATTTTTATGTATTATGTTTATAGAAAATAAAGTTATATCTAAAACTTAAATCTAATCTAATTTCTAATTTCCCTAGTTCCTTGTTGGCATAGATTTGCATCCATTTTTGAAATCACAAATTCCAAAAGCTTTTGAAAATTTGAACCAAAAATAACACAAATCACATCCAAAAAAAAAACATCAATTCAGACCATTTTTGTCGTAACTCCAAAGCAACTAAACCATAAAGTTACATCATCACTAAGTTGACGTTAAAAATAATTTAAGTAAAAGAGATTTTGATCAATGTATTCATTTTTTCAAGCGTTTATTGTGTCTTATTAAACAAGTAACTTATTGCACATTTGCAAGATTTAACATTTTTTTTTTTTTCTAATAGCCCAACCGAACACAAAAATAAATAAATTTCAGAAAGATTCACTCAATTCATCTAGTGCGGAAAAATTTTAATGGCTTTATCCATGCAGAGAGCTAGAACTATGTCCTTGACGTCACATTAACTTAATGTATGACCGCCATTGATCAAATGGAACCACGGAGAATCCAGCACTCCTCCGTACATTATCCTATAGCATTTTTAAATTTTTTTTTTCCTGTCGCTTATTTTTTGTGCTCAATCCTGTCAAGACTAAGCCACATCTAAAAAGTGCGCGGTTGAGCGATGGTGATTATATTTGGGGGTCACCATACCACTGATATGATGAGAGGGTGCTTTACACGGTATTGCAGATTATACTCTATCTCTGCCCATTGTATTTGTACATCCTCCATAAAAGAACAGGACATTTATGGGATTTTTTTCCTTTCCAACATTTTTTAAACAAAAAGGATGTATATTTTTAAAAATATTCGAAGCGTGAAACTAATCGAATACAAATGCTTTCAAAAAACCAACCAAAAGGCAAATGCTTTTACAAAAAAAAAAGATACGTAATGTATCTGTAGGTTGGTACATTAAATCAGCACTTGGAGGATGTCCATTGTCCATCGCACTCGAACAATGAACTCGTTGGAGTGTGTTAAGTGTATACACGTGTATAATGCCATGCTTATGGTCAAGAAGAAATAAAATGTCATGTCGGTCGGTGAGATAGGGGAATCCCTGAAGGGATTTCTGGCTTGTGGTTCGTCTATGGTTGAGTGTATTTCACCCAATTAAATTTATCTGAATGATTTTAATTTAATTTTTTGTTTGTTCAATGTTGTCTATTGGGCGTGTGAAATGTTAATTTGGCATGAAACCCCCGTTTATTTAGTTTATTTCAACTTGACAGAATATTTTCAATAAATGTTTATGAGTTATTTAAATGAGAGAAAACATCGTTTTATTAAGGGAGAAATGTGAGTGTGAGTGATGACATTGATGTTAACTTACGCAAATTCTTACGTCATCGGAATTGATTTCTGAAAATATGTATACTACTAGAAAAAAATAAATAATAATTTATTGCCTGAATAAAATTAAAACGTCAATTTATTAGTTATGTTTATTCAATATTCATCTACTGGAATAGGATTGTTTTTGTTTGGTGAAAAATTTTGAGAATTGCAGACTGAAAGAAGGAAAGATTACGGAAAATAGAACATCTCTTATATACCTAATACAGAATTACATAAATGTATAATCCAGTCGATGGAACGAAACAGTGCTTTCTTAAGTGTGAATAGATTAAATACTTTGGGTAAATGATCAATTCGAAAGCATCTATTGATGACGACATCAATCATTGCGTAAGCGTATAGGGTGAATGAAATGGCGTTCGAGCTCTACTATCTTCTGTGACCGAAAAATGTCCCATAAGCTGAAAAAAAACTCTATCCACTGCAGTTGTTCGTCCAGTGCTAACATACAATTGACAATGTCAAACTATGTATATAGAAAGAGTAAGAAAGCAAATTGACGGCAACTGAGATGAAGATAAAGAAGTAGTTCCGTAGAAACTTGGAAAAATATCAGCGTGAGTAACATACTAACATACAGCACGACAAATTTATCTGGTATTGTAATGGACTAAGGAGAGACGCTTAAACCCCTCCCAAAATGTATCATACAAGACAACGTTTCGTTACAATTACGATAGAGAGGCGTTTTTCATAAGGAAGTTGAGGGACATTAAATTGCCTATAAGTTTGTTGGTGAACTAGGATTTTAGGTCCAAAGTTAAGGCCCGGTCTTTTCAACTTTTGCTATTATTTTCAAACTCGGTTAGCTACAATTCGTCTTTTCAGCATTTTGTGTACTTGGGTAACCAAACCAGAGATTGTTCGAATTTTCCAGTTGTTTCCATATGTCAAACGGAATCTCTGGTTAAGTTTCTTAATATTTTTAATTTTTTTTTTCCTCGGTCTGTCATAAATAAAAAATATTTAATAACGTCAAACAAAATGGAAAACAATTATTTTCCCAAAATGTTACAAATACCAACGCACAATTTAAAGGATTATAATTAGTCGACTATATTCTATATAGGATGTGACATGCAGAATTGAAGTATCGATTTTTTGCGTTATTTTTAAGTAAGTAAATAAATGATAGTTTATCATCACTTTTGTTAATGCATTTTGTTCGTTTAGTTAAGCGATAATCAACTATATCTATTATATTAATGATGATTTCACACAAATGTCAAAAATATATTCGATAACCAGTAAGTTTCTATGGTTAACCAAGCAAACCACACTGTTTATACGCCGTAAGCCTGAAGTACTTTGATCTTGTTGATTGGAAACGAAATAACGCCAAATTGGCCTTATTTCGATTTCTAAATTGAAATTAAGCCAAACTCCAAATTTGGTTTTATTTCGTTTTTGAAAACGCAATAAGGTCAATTTGGCTTTATTGTGCTTGGCGCTATTTCACGTCACCTGAAAAGACCAGCTCTGAGATATAAATATTAACGGCCGATAAAAGTTAGACAAAGTTTCTGAAAATGTAAAATACGGAAGCACGGAATGGGAGCACTGAATTGCAATCAAAATAGAAAGCATGTTGTGAGAATGTTCTCTGGAAAAGAATATTAACAACAAACATTACCGAAGTTCATATTAAAAAGTAACTAATCTGTTATAATCTTAGGCCCTCATTATGATTAGCGAATCGAACTATAAAGTTTGCGATTTTGACTATTTGGTATTAGGATTATCGATTCGCTTAATTTAAGTTTGCTTTAAATGTCAAAAATATTGCGAGTCTGATTTTCGAGCGATTAAGATTAGCGAAGATTCGCTAATATAGTTGCAAAATGTGTCAAATCTAGGCGAATCAAAATTTTCAGTGATAACTTAGCGAACAAAAAATTAACTCACTTTTAAAGCATTTCTCAACCACTTTTTAATGTTTATTTGGAAATTTAGTAATAACAAATTAGTGACACAAAAATTGTGTACTAAAAAAAAAAATATAAATAAAATAGTTGTTTTGAATACCTATGTATGGACTTGCCATACAATGAAGCAAAAAAAAATCATAAAAAAAATGTTTAAAGTGTAATTTTCAAAACTTTGAGATTTTATGTTATATTTTTTTTCTTAGAAATCGTTGCTCATATTAATTCTTAATCAGAAACCGAAAACAAAATGATTTTATTTTTCCTAGATTTCGAGAAAATTAAAAATTACCAAAATTACTATTTTAATTCAATTAATTTTTTTGCTTGAATATTTTACGTGATCTTATTTTGATGGTAAAAATAGAAAAGTCAAATACAAGCATTTTTAAGTATAGGAGGGAGGTCTGTATCCCCCTGTTTGGGCGGGAGGGGCAATTTAATGAAAAAATGTACTAAAAATTGAAAAAAAAAAAAAATAACGGTAATATCTACAATTAAGTATAATTTAATTGGGGTCACAAGGAGTACGAAGAGGTTGAACAGCTTTTGAGATACTTTTTGAAGAGATCGTTGAGGCTTCCCAATACTACTGCGAACCACATTCTCATGTTGGAGACAGGCCTCCCTCCAATTTTTATATCCACTCTCAAAATGCAGGTGGATTACGTAATTAAAACTTTTAAAATGGAGGAGAGTAGATTATCGAGACAAATATCATCGACGGTTTTAAGGAAAAAGTTATCTTGGTTCGAAACATGGAATAACCTAGCTGTATACTGCGAACGACAACTTTCCCTTTCTGAAGACAGTGTAGACTTGTGGAAAGCGGAACTCTACGACCTTATCAGTGCAGTTGATCTGAAAAAAAGAAACGAATTTGTGGTAAGAGCTCGGCAAATATCTAATCGGGAAATTTACGCTAAGCTGGACTATAATCTCTCAAGCAATAGTTATTTTTAAGAAGAGTACTCAACCGCCCTCATGTCACTCATTTTAAAAACTAGAGGAGAGTTGCTGCCACTCAACTTTATACCGAAATTTGCAGCCTGTGTAACCAACGTGAGCGAGAAAATGTCTTCCATTTCCTTGATGAATGCCCCATCTTAGTAGAAACCCGTAGGAGCGTCTTCAGTAAATGCACCCTCAGCGAAGAAGAAATGATTCGTGTTCTTAATGGAAACGATTGGATGGCTCTGTTTGAATTCACGAGAATAGCACTCAAATACAGGAAACAAATAATTGAGGAACTGTTTTAATTAGTGTAAACATACATACATCATGTAATTTGTAATTTATTGATTTTGAACTAAGCTTTGAATATTTATTTGTCAACTGGCAGACGGCTTAGGCCATGCCTTAAAATGATTTGTAAATTTTTTATAACGAATTGAGCTTCATGATAAATAAAATCATATTAAATCTTAAAAATCTTAAAAATCTATAATTTAATTTTTGAAAGCCAATAATGAAAGTGAAATCTATCCATACTTGAAAAAAGTGTAATTTTTCAAAACATTGAAAAAAAAATTTTTTTTAATCTAAATGAAACTTTGCATAGGCAGGGAGATTGCAGGGAGGTAGCATGCCCCCCAAACATACCTCGCTGTTTATACGCCGTTAGGCTGTGTGTTAGGAAAGTATGATAATTTAGAGTCAATTTGTGTAAGAATTAATCCATATTCTATTTCTACTATGAAATTAAGACCACGTAAAATACTTAAGCAACAAAAATTAATTAAATTAAAATAGTAGTTTAGGTAGTTTTTAATTTTCTAGAAAACTAGAAGACATAAAACAATTTTGTTTTTGGTTTCTGATTAAAAAAAAATAATATGAGCAACGATTTCTAAGAAAAAAATTTAATATAAAATCTCAAAGTTTTGAAAAAATACACTTTAAACATTTTTTTTTATGTTTTTTTTTCCCAAATTTTGAGTTTGAAAGTAGTTTTTTTCAAAAACTATGGATAGATTTGACTTGATTTAAAAATTGGCTAGTAAACAATTATTGGCTTTGAAAAAAGATATAATACTTAATTGTAGGTATTACCGTTATTTTTTAATGATTTGTTTTCATTAAACTGCCCCTCCCGCCCAAACGGGGTTAGATAGACCCCCCACCTCTTATAGTAAAAAAATTTTGTTTTTGACCCCTCTAAAAAAATCCGTTATCAATTGTCGGCGCCAAAGTTATCGCACTCGTGCCAATTTTATAATAGGCGGAACTGTGAGGCGTATGTTGATTGGAAAAAATCACTTATTTTGTTAAGAATAAGCATAAATGCATCGCAGTTTAATCGAAAATAAACCTAAAAAAGAAAAATATGAATGCCTACCTCCAAATATTGAAACAATGGTAAACCACTTACAATTTTTCTGGTATTTCCAAAGGTTTTAAAACTACTTCTAATTCATTCTTCTCATGTTAATATTAGCAACCCAATTTGCTCACCATCATTTTCTTCGAAAAATAAGTCGATATTGCTTATTATTTAAGCGAATACATAAGCTCGCTAATCTTAATACCGTCGCAAATGAAGTTCGCTTAAACATTCGAATTCGCTAAGTAGTTTGATTCGCTAATCATAATGTGGGCCTTATTATGCCAAATTCGATGAGTTAAATTTATTTTGTCTTTAATTCATAGTTTGAGATTAACAGACCTTTATTAATAGAAATTACAATTTGAGTGTGTAAGCCTTCATTGCTATATTTGCATACAGAATCCAGAAACGGTTTTTGAAAGTGAATCGTAATACTCGAACTTCAACGAATGCTTATCAGTGTTGTTGATTTAAAATATTTTTTCCTTAACCGCACTACACGATTGCGGATCGCATTAGATCAATTTTCTCTTCCATTTGAAACAAGGGTTTATCAGTATCTTTCAGTTTTCATAATACCTCGTTCAATATTTAAATACTTTATGGGTATGTATATTCATAAACTCATAAGTTATGAGTCATAACCTTTTTATGCGTGCAAAATACAAACTTATCTACAAATACAAGGGATATTTTTTTAGAATACAACCACAGCAAAGAGTCGCTTTGGCCCTGAATAGTGACTGACGTTGTGTAGATACAATTAACTTCATATAACGTGTTTATTTTCTTTGAAAAAGTATATCAAAGTTCTTGTCACATTGCAATATAATTAATGAGCTTTTTCATAGAACGAAAATTCCAACGGACTGAAACCATAAATCATTTGACATATATGACATAATTCGTCCAATTGATTTTCTCAAACAAAATATGTCAAACTCAACACCTAAGTAATCACAAAAATCTTCTGGCTTTGCTTTGCCCAAAACAAAACAAATATTTATCAATGCATATTGATTCGGTCATTCCTCAAACATTAAATGGACTTCTACTCTCTGTAAGGATATCCCATCACGTTCCTTAACTAAGTCGAAAACGTGTTCAAGTGTCCAAAAGTTTAGTGGCTGCCAACAAAAATATAACAGAAACAAAACTGCAAACTTTTCGAACATATTGAAGGCATTCCTCCAAGGTACTACTGATAAAATTTATTTATTTTTTCTATCCATGTGTGCCACCGAAATATATTTTCCACATGAAATAGTGTGTTTCCTTCTTTGATTTGTTCGTCTATGTCTATATCTGGCATTTTTATATCCTTCGATTTTACTGCATTCGAGTTTATATGCAACGTCAGCTGTAAAGAAATGAAAACTCTTAACAAGCCAGAGAAGGACTTTAAGAAAGTCCTGCTGCTGTTCGTTAACTTTACAAAACACAAAAATAAAAAAATAAAAAAGCAAAATTCAATTCAAGGATATAAAGGGAAGAGTGAAATCAAAGTTTTTCATTCTTTTCTCTCAGGCTGTGGCTCTTTTGGTTAATACAATTCCACTGTGAGTATACATAATATAAAATAAATAATTGAACGTATTTTGTTTGTGTAAAGAAGATTTTAGTGGACGAGTGAACACTTTTACGTTCACTCTTGCATACACTCTTTCTGTTTTTACGGTGCAGTAAACCGGCTAAACGGATGAGAAGCAGTTCAAATTTTGTTGTGCCAAATGCCAACATACTCAATTTAGACCAGAGTTACCACCTATGTATATTTAAACACATATATGTAGATACACTTTTTTGTTCAAATTTTTTTTTTCTAGTTATTATACATAAATATTTTGTAAAGGAATTTGATTCAATAGGTATAAAAAGACATTATAAGTCGATTGCGTCCAAAATACAATCATTCGCTGCGTCAGGTGCAATTACATATTATAGGATCCGGTTGAACACGAAACTTTTTTGACACTTTTTCTTAGATGTCTTATTATCATTTTTGATTTTTGAATATTTCGACATTCGAGTTCGACATTCAAAAAACTTAACCCACGATTGTACAACTGGCCCTAAGCTAATTTTTGTTAATATTGGGTTTAAATCTAACCTAAAATAACGAATTTTCTAACCTTACTTTCAATTTATTTCTTTTTATTTTGCACTTGTAAAATAAAAAGAGAGACTGCCGTAAAATCAACTATCCCATCGTGGCTTTCGGAAACACGGATTGTATAGTAATCGATAGGTTTAGCGATAACATTTGAAAAACTGATGATTTGACAATTGAGTAGGGTTTTTGCTTATGATTCATGTCATTAATTTTTCATTTTATTGTTTTTCCTAAAAAAAAGGTTTAATTTCTCTCAATGAATAGTTTAAGAAAAATCTGAAGAAATGTTTTTGAGAGCTTTGCAAGAAATCAATCAAATTTTTGGGAACTAAAATATACGAATTGAGGAAAATTTTTGATGAAAATAAGCCGCACAATTAACCAGTTTTAGAGATTCAATTAATCGGCAATAACTTTCTTTGTCCTTAATATTCAAAACAAATTGAGTTTTTTTTTTTAGTGTGGAAAATGATCACTTTCATATTTAAATTATCCGAAAATATTAATAAAACAACCTCTTCTTTATACTCATGAGCTATCTAACACAGATTCAAAACTTATCCGTTTAATAACTTTTCTTATTAATAAACAGAATAAAAATTTCCCGCTCTTGTTTATCTTTTCTTTTTATCAACATATACCAAAAATAAAGAGCTTAGGAAATTACGAGTTATACGGTGTGTTAGCGCTAACTCATTGATATTTATTGCTATTTGGTGTTTATTAATAAGGGGGATTCAATAATTGCTGAGATTTTTATAGATACAATCTGATATCTGAGTTGGAACCGATACTTTGAATGGAAATTCTAAGGTTACGTACAAATCGTATATTTAAAAATAATTGTTTAGGTAATTTATTATTTAAGCATTTAAGAAAAAGTTAACATCAACTTACCTCTGGTGAAATCCCATTTAGCGCGATGGGCTTTTTAGTTGTTATGGTTATCTTAATATTTAATATTTATTTAACAGTTAATATTAAATTACGAACAAACCACTTTTCTTACAATTTTCAATATCTACGTTTTGAATTTATGCAATTATGCTTTAAAAAGGTAACAATATTGAATACTAATATAATTTTACGTTAAACACTTCTATTTCAAATCCACACTTAAAAATCTTCAATGGTAAAATCTGAAAAGAGTCAAATGAAATAAGTTTTAAGAATATATAATTAACAAATTATTTATTAAAAATAATAGAATAATAGTAAAAGTTAATAAAATTTAGCATGTTATTCCAGTAATTTATTGAATTTGGTAACTTTAACCTCTTGATATTATGCTTACGCTCTGAAAACACTATTTCTCCCTGATATATCTTTTTAAGACCTATGCTTTAGTTTAAGTTTTTAGGATCATGCTATAAAATTTCAGAGAGGATAACTATTCTCTCTCAAAAAATCAATTTTGTTAAACGAAGCCTCACAAAAACATTGATGAACTGAATATTAACATAATAAATTTAATATTACTGAGGGGGTACAATTGAGCGAAAGATTTTTAGCATTATACTGTGCACTTTTATACCATGTTCCCAACGATCTATAATCCACTTGATTTAGCTAAATCATGTAATTAAATATGTGATTTACCATACATTTTCATTATTTACATTTACGTAATTTAGACTCGTTTTATTTTAAATTACGTATCTGTCATCGTAAATATTTATAAAAACAAACTATAACATATCTGGTTTTTACTCAGCGCTTTATTCAGCAACAAAAAACAAAAACAAAACTTTGAAGCTGTCAAAACTTATTAAATTTTAATGTTCCCAAAAGAAAAAAAATATTGTTCTCGGTAAGTTTTCTTGTGTTTTTATTAATAATTTATAATTAAAAGATATTCTAATCTTTAGAGGCATGTCTCAAGACAAACCTAAAAAAAAGATCGATTTGAAATTTGAGTCAAGATTGACACAAATGTCATACTAAAACAGGAAATAGTTCGGTGGGAACGCCTTTCGTGATTTATAAATCATTTAGGTAAATAAGGTCGGTGGGAAAATTGTATTATGTTTCCATTTCACCTCTAAGATTTATTCTTAAGACCTAAATAACCACCAAAAATTAATTATTTACATTTAACAAAATATGTATAATATATCAATATTTAAAGTGTTTACTTTTTTTCAAAGATTTATACTAATAGAACGAAATAATAATTGTAATACGAAACAACTAATTTGCTTTGAATAAAGTAATTTCAGTTTTAGTCATGATTATACTTAAATTCAGGTTTTGTAAGCTTAATTACATTTATAAATTCCAACATCGTTAGTCCTTTATAGCAAATAATTCTCATGTAAGCTTGGACATGGTGTGTTTTCAATTTTCGAATTTGTATATCTATCTAAAATAAATCCTTCTATATCCGCTGCTCTCAGGTTGCGCACCATGGATGCCTAAAATTCTATGAAATCGGTAAACTAAGTGAATTTGCGATAGAGTGGGCCTCCAAAGTGGTTTGCTTTTAATAGAATTTTTGTTTAGCTTTGACAATTTATTTTTGTAGATTATTTTTCAAATAGGAAAAGGGTTCAGGTTAGATGTTACTTATTCGTAATTACTTTTGTGTTCATTGGAGCTTCTTGTGTTTAATTGAAAGTTGTTTTTTAAATAAGTTCGTTACTCAAATTTGTTTAAGAAAATGAATTACTCAGTCATGAAAGCTAACATTTATGAATGTTAATTTCTACTATTGAAGTGGTTAGACGATAGGATTTATAGAAAAAACCGAATGGAAATAAGGCTAGATTTAAACCAATACGAATTTTATCAACGAAGAATAATACTGCTGGTTGACTATGGTATTAACAATAGGAGAGGCACATTTAGGTTACGTCAAAACAGATCTTGTTGTTGTTTCTACTATTTGTTGTTATAAAGGGTGTTTTTTTAGAGGTATAGAACTTTAAATTGCAATAAAACAACGATGGAATATTCGATTGACATGATTTTTTATTTATTCGAAAGATAATCTTGTGGCATTACATTTTGAATATGTTTTCTGGCATATGACTGCCACGGCTGGCTCGGATGTATTCCAATCTGGACGTCCAATTTTCGATGACTTTTTCCAACATTTGTGGCCGTATACCGGCAATAACACGGCGAATGTTGTCTTCCAAATGGTCAAGCGTTTGTGGCTTATCCGCATAGACCAATGACTTAACATAACCCCACAGAAAATAGTCTAGCGGTGTTAAATCCCAAGATCTTGAAGGCCAATTCACAGGTCCAAAACGTGAGATCAGTCGGTCACCAAACTAGTCTTTCAATAAATCGATTGTGGCACGAGCTGTGTGACATATTGCGCCGTCTTGTTGGAACCACAGTTCCTGGACATCATTATTGTTCAATTCAGGAATGAAAAAGTTAGTAATCATGGTTCTTTACCGATCACAATTGGCTGTAACGTTGAGGCCATCATCGTTTTTGAAGAAGTACGGACCAATGATTCCACCAGCCCATAAAGCGCACCAAACAGTCAGTTTTTCTGGATGTAACGGTGTTTCGACATACACTCGAGGATAAGCTTCACTATAAATGCGGCAGTTTTGTTTGTTGACGTAGCCATTCAACCAGAAGTGCGCTTCATCGCTAAACAAAATTCGCTTATGAAAATCGGGAATAACGGCCATCTCGTTTTATGCCCATTCGACACAATTTGCAAGCATTGTTCAGGCGTGAGTCTATTCATGATGAATTGCCAAACCAAATTGAGAATAAATCACTTGACAGCTGTTAAATCGGTCGCCGTCTTGAAAAGTAATGCAAACTTAAAGTTCTATACCTCGAAAAAAAACACCCTATAGTTATACAATTTTCTTGTTTTTTCTTTTTTTTTATTCATGAATTTTTCGATATGAACTTACATATTATTAAAAGTCTATTTTTATTTCTACAAGGTACCTGTACTATAATACGGCAAGTAATGCATTTGCCAAAAATAGGTAAACATTTTCAAGTAACAATCAAACATGACATTACGATTATAGAGAAGACAAAATAAGGAGGTCTGATGACAATTTTCACCTACAGCCTTAACCGTTGGCCCGATTGTCTTTACAAAATATTCTTAGAGAAATAGGCTCCGTGAAATAAACCCCAAAAAAAAATTAAATAAATCCCCAAATTGGGACTTTATTGCATTATTAATCTCCAAACTTGAAAATGAAATAAATCCCCAAAAAGGCATGCAAAATAAGTCCTCAAATGCCAAATAATTTTGTCAAAAGCGGGGTATGTATGGTTTTCTTTCCAGGCTCACTACAGAATTTGTTTGGGTATATATGCGAATTTGGTTATGTGCAAATTTTTTTAATTAAAGTTTTTAAATAAAAAACTATGCATACACCCGCACCCATCCCTGGCAAGGGAAAGAATCAACCCTCAATCAAAAGAATCAACTAAACCCCCAAAAACCCATGAAAAAGTCCCCAAATTATCCAAATGTTGTTAATTCGTTTTATATGAAAGAACTCTCCATACAAAATTTAGGGAGTTTCTTGGAAAGATATTTCACAGAAATATCCCCGATTTTTTTTTTTTTTTTTAACGGCTCTATACCGATTTCAACCAATTTATGTACATATATGTTCTAAAAGCTCTGCTGAGATTAATGTTACTGCAAACAAATTAAAAAAAAAAATTAAAAAAAATTGTAAAAATTTAATTTTTTTTTTTTTGGGATAATAAGATGTTTTAAAAAGTGAATCTATACACATTTGCAGAAATAGTGAATATTTAGTTTTATAATGGTACTACATATTATGTACCTACCTACCTAGTGAATACATTCATGCACTGAACGTCTTGTTGCAACTATTTTTTTCTCCGAACGTGTCAGTGTAAAATTGTAAATTAACGGTCTAGCTGAGATGGTTTAAACAAAACAATATCCTTTTAAAAAGTATGTTATTTTTATTATATAAAGGCTCGTTCAAACAGTCCATGTTAATACGCTATATATCCAATTATTTATGTAATAATAAATATTTATATTTTTTGATATGTACATTTTTACTTTCAAAACAAACATTTTTCACATTAAAAAAAGAAGTTCATATAGTAAGCGCAGTTCATCCACTCTTAAATTGTCTTACATTTTTCAAATTCAAAAAAAAATATTGAATTCTCCTTTTTTAATACCAATATACATTTTATAAACTTCTCTTACGCTAAACACAGGTTTATATCTACTGTGACCTAATTTGGACCACATCTGCATGCGGCAAAACAAAAACTTTTTTTTATTTACATACGACAAATAGGTGATGCGACCCTTTTTAAATTATGTCTGCTGTAATGTTGTTTGTCAATTTATATTCATCCAATAAAATTTGTATTCAAAACAAAATACAACCAATTTCTTCCTGAGGATGGATCCTATATATACCTACTACATTCAAAATTTGTCATTATGCTGTAGGTACTACTTCTATATTCATTATACACAAAACAAGGAAAACAAAATCGAAAACAGATCTATACCTACCTACACGTTTATTACCAATATTTTATTTTCACAATAAGCATTTTCTTCCCTCAGCATAGAAAAAGTATGATATCAATACAACCCTATACTCCATCTACATAATATCTTTTTTTGTTCACCCCCAAAATGAATATAGAATATACAAAAACAAAAGCTGACTTCAAGTTTACTTCTCTTCAACCAGCAGCAAACGAATGCCAATAATTCAGTCACGTAAATGCCACAGTTGGATTTTATAGTCAGAACGTTATAATAATACTCCGCACAAAAATATGATGTTACAAGGTACTCTCCGAAGCGAGACCAAAGTCCACCTCTAACTCACAGGTCTTCCAAATCCTAATAGATACTTCCTGTTACACAAAAAAAATTAATAGAGAAAAAATCCAAATCCCAAGGATTTTTCTCACTAATTAATTTTTGTGTTGCATTTGGCATCTAAATATGAAGCTACATATTATTTTTAGCTGTATTATTTTTTATTTCTTCGGACAAACTATCTTTCTTAAAATAAAAAAAAAATTCCTTTCATGGAGAAAAAAAAAGTTATTCAAACTAATTAAAAGTAATAACTCTCTTGTGCAACGTGCGTTTATAATTATTTTAATCCTTGTTATCAATATTTTTCTTTTCTTTTGATAAGGAAAGTTACAACAAATCTACAACTAAGTCAAACTGTTAAATTAATATTCTTTATCCCTTGTTGAACTATTGTTTGCTTTAGCAAAAAGAAATAGCCGTAGGTATACCTACCTACAAGTAAATAGCACGTAAACATGAGATAAGTTTCGTTCTCTTACTAAAATATACCAACAAAAAAATCAAGAGAAAAAAATATGAAGAAGAGTGAAAAGCTTACAGAGCTTTTGCAGGAAAACCACAAATAAAATTCTATCTATTCCTTTTTAATTTCGCCTTTGACTTTTCAATTTCTTTTTGGGATGCTTTCTTCTTAATTAAAGACTGTTTTGCCATCATTCTATCTATTTTTCACTTAAAAAATACATATACAGCCTAAAACCATGCAATGTTTTATATGAATTAATTTCTACACGCACAATACGCATGTTTTTAACATAAGGATTAAATTAACAAGGACAATATAATAAGAGGAGAGAAAGATTGAGAAAACGAATAGAATAACAACAACAACAGAAATCCTAACATCTGTGTTGCTGAGAAAATGTGTGTCTGGGTTTTTTCCGATAAGCACGACAAAACAACAACAAAATACTTTGTATTCCAAAATGAGGATCTAGTTTTTTATCTCAGTATAGGTATTTTTTTTATCGCTTAAGTTGGTGTAGTGGTTAATGTAGTGCAGTAGTGGTTCACTTGAAGATAAATGAAGGTTAATCATAAGAAGCGTATTGAAAAAAAGTCGGATTGCTCATGATACACTTATCAGTCAGGACTCAGCAGGCATCGTGGATTTATTTTAACCTTAAAATAAGTACTGCGTACTAAATAAGGGAGTAAATTTTATATTTGTTCATTCACATATTGTCGTCGGGTCTATGAAATGTTATGAATCGGATTAAGATTGATCGATTTGAGATTCAAGGAATCGAGGAATGTACCTTTATGTTTCTGCCTGCTTCCGATGTAAGCTTAGATTCGCTGTCAAACTTATTTTCTTAACGTTGATCTATTGGAAATCATATAGTTGGAAACTTGTTCAACGAGTATCTTAATATATGGGTGATTCTACAAAAAGTAAAATAAAATGCTCATAATTTCGGAATTTTTATTTTTTAAGCATTAAGTCGTACAAATTAGTTCTAGTTATATGTTAGAATTTCCTCTAACATTATTAAAAGCGGCCAGTCAAAATTATAAATAATAACAATCTTATGGCAATTTTTTGAAAAAAAGGTAGTCATAGAACTGAGACTTGTTTACCAGGGGCCTGATAAAAAACAACGTATATATTGGAACATATACGTTGTTTATTGACGTAAAATTTGTTTAAATTTTTAAATTAATAAAGGCCTGAAGAAGAGAGTATTCATGCTCGAAACGTCGCTTAACCAATAACATCTTGTTTTTGTTGACCTTGAGCCTGCATAAATAACTATTTTGATAAAAAACAACTATATCTTATAGATTATCACTTATTCAATTTAAAATATGACTTTTAATTTCAATGGCAGTAACTACTGATTGATAATGATACCAGCATGATTTATCGTGATAAGATAGAATTATCTTGTACCTAATTGACTCTGAAAGTTATGTTGGACCATCGATTTAAGATTGCATAACAAATCCCCCGGCAAAACCCGTTAAAATGCATCATATTCTTAACATTTCTCAAACCTCTGACAGAATTTTAATCCAATTCTTCATAAAACTGCCAGGGGACTGAGCCCCAGGGAGGGGACTGAATTTTTTACACTTTTCAAGCTAAAAAAACATACTTGCGTATCATTTGAAAAAAATAAAAGAAAGAAATTATGGTTTTACTAAGCCTATATTTTAATGCTAAGAAATATGCTTATATTATTTTTTTTTATGTAAGCACTCAAAAATGTCTTTCTCTCAAGTGATATAGCAATCAGATGCATTATACAAACACGATTTTGTTTTAAAAAGACTCGCTACTTGACAGCCCTTGAGATGGAAATTCGATTGATTTCGAAATTACCGATATTTTTGATGTTTTCTATCTTTAATTGATTTCTAATCAATGCGGGGAACAAAATATAGACCTTTTTAGCAATAAAATGAATTGATAACTAATATTTTTCTATTTTATAACAATTTTGTGTTATTTGAGATTACAATTATAGCTTTTATCTAGTAGAAGTAGAGGAACGGAAATAGAAGAACAGCAATGATTTTTTGATGTTAAAACGGGATTCTGACATGCCAGGGGACTGAGAATTAGACCCTTGGAAGAATTTTTTGAGCAAGAAAAAAACTGCGATCTGCACAATTTTGATTTCAAGATTTATATTTATAAGAAAAAATCTGATTGAATGAATGATTTAATTATTGTCGGGGACATCGAAAATTCCATCGTAATTGAACTTTTTTCTTTCAGCATTTATCACCGAGATTATTAAAAAAAGCTTAGCATCAATTTCGTTTTGAATGTACGAAATTCAAGTGTTTGCCTGCAACATTAAATTAAAGTCAAGATCCAACTTGAATTGAAATCAACTATTGCTTTGGATATTCATTATTTCAGTTTGAGCAAACTTAAATCATGAAACAAATTCAAATATCGAACTGCGAATACTTAACACTCCTCCAATAGAGTAAGTAAGCATATGTCAACTTGGAGAAGTAAAATTTATTAAAAGGTCCGTAGAAATTGCTGACATGTTTTCTTTACCATTTAGTATTGATTAATTATTCTTCAATATAATTTCAAAAGTTTTAAAAGAGAAACGTGCGCTGTTCCGTTTGTGAAATAATAATTAGTTCATAAAAAGAAATTTAAAGGTAATCAAACGATAAGAAACATTTGGTCTTTCCAATAAAAATTAATTTATTCTTTAGCCATTGAACCAATAACCTCGTTCTCTAAGCAAAACAAAGTCCGATCGACCCTCTTTCAAGAAAACATTCGGTTGAAAATTTTTCATTTTTTCAACATTACTTTTTTGGCACAAGCAAAATGAAATGTTATAATGAAAAACCATCTCCTTTTAGTCCGCAGAAATTAGATATTCAAATATAGATAAAAATACTATCATACCACACGACCTTAAATGAAAATATAAGCTTTCATATACGAAAGAGGCGAAATAAGATTCTTTGTGCACAATAATTGTTTCTCTTCCCAGCCGTCATCGACGTCATGGTCGTCATCGTCGTTGTCGTTCTTTTTTCTTTTTTTTTTTTTTTTTTTTTGCTAAGACGGCAGGATTTTTTTTCATTTCCTCCCTTTTCTTTGCAAACCAGACCACGGCATCGTCGTCGTCGTAGTTGTCATCGTCAATCGTTTCTGTCTGCAGCATCCTCGTGTCACCCCCGAACTAGCTCCTTCAAATAAAGTTAAGTGTGCTCTGCCTCTTCACTAAAAAACCGTCTGATAGGTCAAGACTCCCCTTACACCCACACACACATAACAAAATCTTTAGTTGCCTCAAAAGTTTTCCACTGAAATACTATGCATTCCAAGTGCAAAGTTGCATGGAAAATGGTGTGGGTGATTGAGGTCTATAGGTCTGTCGGTTGCCTCAGCGGCTTTAATCTATTTTAAGATTTCCACTTTTCGCGATATTTTTATTGGTGAAAACTTCAAATGAACTTAAGTTTTTCTTTAACAAAACCCTGCGGATGGGACCTGAAACCGCTCTTTGAATTTCAAGAAATATGAAAAATCAGGTTGAAGTTTCGGTATATGTATTTGGTAATCGTTTTCGATGGCGGTTGCCGGGAAATGTGGTTATCGAAACGATCGATCGAAGCACTCAAAAAGGACGAAAAAACGACAGGAAATATTTCCTTACTTACGTAATTTCGTAAATTGCCCAGAGAGCTTTTCAGTCTAAAGTGGGGGCATTTGTGAGAAAGACTGCATCAACAGTGCATTTTATTTTTTTATAGACAAAATCATTTTGATAAACCCTTAAAATTAATTTTAAAATTAAGAGCTATATGTACCCTGATAGGAAACATGGTGTTGCAAGGCGTTTTTGAGAGGGCTTTCTGCTTGCAAGACGCATTCCAAAAATGACAGAAACGCAGCGAAAAACATCTTTCAAAGCCATTGCTATCAGGAGACATAGTTCATAGTTTCAAAAAAAAAGACGCGCAATAAAACAAATAAAAAAAAACAAATGCAAACACCAACATTCAGTTGGATTGAGTTACGGAATAATCCAAAACCGGAAGGGTTGTCTACGTTTTCTTAGCTCAACCCGTCGAATCTCACAGTCATATCGCAGTTAAGTAATGTGAAAGCTTAACACCGTGTCGGTCGTCGGAAAAGGATGCATACCCCAACTTAATGCTATAGGTGTCTTCATGACCCTCAATAAAAGGTAAAAAGCCTTCAAAAACACATTTGGGGCTATCAGCAACCTTTTTTCCCACGGAATTTTTCCCATTTTCGAAAAATCGGTAATGCGAACTTTATGAAATTAGGGAAAAATTCCGAGGGAAAAATTTTTCCCATAAAGTTCCCGATAGGGCTGATTAAAAAAGTCCCCAATTTTTCCAAATTTCGGGAATTTATTTTTATATGGAAAAAAAATCCAACTTTCATATAAATTTTCGGTGGTTATTTCATGTTGTGTTGGGGGATATTTCATTAGGGAATATTTCTGTAAGTCCATTGAACAGTGAAGTAATTATGAGAGGGCATTCTGCTTGTAATTATGAGAGGGCTTTCTACTTTGGAATCGATGTGATTTAACTGGTATATGCAAGGTTTTTTATTCAAATTAACAAAAAAAGTAGCATTCTTTTAGGAGTTGGTGATATGAAAATAAGCAAATAGCGAATTCGCAATTTTTAATTTCTCACAATAACAAGTATAATTGTTTTTCTTGTTATTTAACCCATAATCCTTTTCCAAAACATATTTGTTTGCGATAATGAAAAGAACTTAACATTTTACTATCCTTTTTCCATTGCTCGTAAGATGCAGTGCCCAAAAAATAAAATAAGGTGTTAGGCAGGCAGGACGTGTGAATTTGGTACCGACTACTATGCCAAGGCCAATGCATCGTACATACAGAATTAAAGTCTATATTAGTTTCAAGTTTTTAATGGACTTCCAATAAAAAGTAATATTATTCGATTTAAGCACTCAATTATTAATTTTTTAAGAAACAATTATTAATGTATTTATTGTTAAAATGGATTTTTAATAGCAAATTGAATGCTAAATAAATGTAAACTAAACTAAACTAAATGGGCCGTATTCATAGACGCTGTCTAAGCCGTTACTAAGAAAGACTCGGGTTTATCCTATTTAAATAACATATGATAAACCCCAAACTATGATAAACTGGAGTATAAAAACGACTATAACTACGCCCCAATATGTTCTTTAAATTAGTATTGTGTTTTATTTCAACTAACCAAACAGTTGAACATTTACCGTTTTAAAGCTTTTGATAGTACCTAATTTTTTAAATAAAATACAATTCTTACACGGAATATTAAACCAAAAGTCAATTAATTTTTAATCTCCCTCAATCATTACATTTCCAATTTATGTATAGATGTACCTATAAATTTATTCTGAAAAGTCATTTTTCACCAGAAGAAGTTCTGATGTTTTTCTTTGGTCTGAAAAAGCGCAGTCAACCCAACACACAAATGAATCTACCTTGTTTCATTTATTATTTTATGGCTGAACGTTAATTCGAAAAGCATTAAAATTATATCACCTGCACGTGAAGCGCACGTGATAGGTTTTTCATTGTTTCATGAAAGAATCACGTCCATCCATACGTAATACAGAAGGCGCACACAATATCATTTTCAATATTATTATTATTGTTTTGTTTTATTATTTTGTATTTTTATTTCTTTTTGCGGACAAATCGTTCGAATTTATTTCAGTCAAGAAGTCCGTTCAAATGAAAACTCCTGATGCCTGAACTTAAAACAATATCGAAATGTTTATTTTTTATTACAGGGAAACACAGTCATATACTATACAAATATATTGTTAAAATATACTAACCAATAATATGGACTGAAGGCGATAAGCAGGATAATATGATTTCAATGAAAGTGTGTGGTAATGCTTCCTGATTCCTGATGGTTCACTAATTTTGGATAAAGGGGACGAACGTCATTGTAAAATTCATTAATTCTAAATAAACAGGATACTGAACCGAAAGAATATTTGTTTTGTATATTGCATGGTATTTATAAATATTTAATAGGAACGTATTCACCCATATTATGTCGTATCTATTCATAAAGTTTTGTTCTAAATCATTTTTATCCATTTATCATTTTATGTTGAACACATAGTTTTCATCAATTCACTCTCGTTGACATAATGATTTATTTTTATGGTAACCCACTTATGGGACAGGTTCTTCCAACAAATAACAAATAATTCGTTTAGGGAGATTAAGAATAAAATAGCGTAATTGTATAGAGTATAACAGTTAAATTAATAATAGAGGAACCTGGGGGATCCATAATACGCCTTCATTTTATCAACTTAAATAAACTAAATGGTTGAAAAAGTCGCATCGCTTGCCTAGCGAAATAAAGGATTATGTTATGGAGAATAACTCAGAACCAGAATTTAAGGAAAATAAGGTGAGGGGGGGGGGAGGTACATACTATGGTTAGTTTTGTTAATTTTTATATTTTGTCAAAAAAACGTTTGGTCAGAAAATGGCCACTTCCTGTCTCTTTTTAAACTGCTCTCAACACTACTTCCGCTGGAAAAAATATGAAAAAAATTTACTTTAGAAGAAAACTGGGTTGCCTAACACGAAAATAACAATTATTTGGTGCTGAAATATATATGAAGAAAGTTATGAGGATTTACAAAATATGAATCCCAACCCAAACTGATTATTTTCATTCAATGTTCAAAGTTGAATAAGAAACCATCCATGTGCCCAAAATCGGACCAATCATTTTATTTTTTTTTTTTTCGTGAACAATAAAATAAACTAAAATCACACTAAATTTTTAATTAAATTAGTTAAGATATATGTTATGAATAACCAATAATTAATAAATAATTTTTGTGCATTAATAAATAAATTAATAATTACTGTATTTTGATGTGTAAGCAGTCAAATAAATAAATAAATACTGAATATTAAACACAGTTTGAATTTAAAAAAAACAAATGGGTATCATGAACCCCCAGGTTTCATTACAGATTGCGAATCCTTCGACCCACGCGTATTTGATAGATTCCCTTATTTTAAGTATCAAATTAAATTTTTCAATTTAAAGTTTCGATCGAAAAGAGACTTACATAATATGCAGTATGAACTTAAAATATTATATACAGATCAAGTTATATAAAAATTAATATAATTATTTAAATAATTTAATTGCAATTAGCATACATACATACATTATAATGTTGTATAAATTGTTCATAATAGTTCCAATATTTGGGTCAAACTTCTCAAACTTATTTAAGAATAAATTAAATTTCAAAGACAACAAGTACAGAGACTTAGGTCTGATTTTTCAATCGTCATTTAAACAGTCGAGTCAATTAATAAAAAATTATTAAACCTATATGTAGTTAATCTATGAATAAATGAATGAAGGAATCTAAACAAATAATTGTAAAAACATATTTAAAATCATTTTCGTAACCACGTCGCAGGTTACGGAAATGATGCTACGGAAATGAGGAAAATCGATGTTTTTTACATTATCAACATCAAATATAGAATGATTTTTTTCAAATTTGGCATGAATAATTGTGCAGCAGAACTTTAATAAATTGATACAAAATCAACTTTATATATTTCACACACAAAAAGTTATACTATATATAAATTACACACCAAACTGATTCTTTACCTGTATTTTAGAATATAATTTAAAGAAAACATGATTGATGACGGCCGTTAATTCGAATTTGAAAGCGTTTTAATTTTATGTACGGTAATGATGCAAATATCTGGAGCCACGTGTTTAAAACCTTCCAGTTAGGTTGTTTTAAATGATTACATGTTCTTTTTTGTATAATTGTGTTCGTTCTTATTTTTTTGAAAGTGGAACATCTTCAGATTTTTTTAAATTTATAAACAACAAAACGAACCTTTTCTGTGTTGAAACGAGGTGGGGACACGTTACGGAAATGATGTTTGGGAGGAAAATGCTTAATTTATATGACAAATTGATTGAAAATATTTAAAACTTAGAAGTGGATTTAACGTGAAGGCTGGTAACGCTGAAGACAAAGAAATTTTTTTAATTATTTTAATACTTCAATCGTTTTTCTACTGGGAACACGAAAAAGAGATTTACGTGGAGAATCATCCTAATAAAGATTTTCGTTCGTTTCGCTAATTAATAAGATGTTATTCCTGAGAATAATTGTTTGACTGCGTATTTTGTTTTAAAAATCGTCATATTGTGTTTTAATTTTAAAGCTTTTGGATACTCAGCGAAACTTCTATTATTGTGCTAAATCTGGCTAAAATAGGAGTATTTGGCACAAAATTAATTTTGCCTCCTAATGCTTTTTCATACGAAACTATTAAAATCATCCCCAAAAATCCGCAAACTTTTATTGTTCCACAATACACAAGAACACGAGGTGCCGATGTACATTGGTTTTGAATACCTGAACATCACAATGAGGGTGAAAAATCTAGTGAGGCAAGGCATTCCACTAGCATGTTGTTCGGCTAAGGAAGTAATGGAAAGTAATGGATGTCTCCAATCAGATTTCGGGCTATTTTTTTGAATTATTTCTAATAGATTCAAATGAGTTGTAGGAAACTGTCCAGATATGAGAGAGGTATTCAAGCTTTGGCTGAATGTACGCCTTATAAACTGTAGCCAGATCAGGCCCCGTATTACGTATTACGAAACGAACGGCAAATATAACGATAGTCAAGGATACGATAGTTGAAACAAAAGCGATTACATAAAACGAGAATGGATCCACGAATTTAATCAAATATTACATGAGATTCAAAGGATAACCATATAGAACATATTTTATAATAATAATGTGTTTATTTATTTATCCCTTAAAATGAAGTCGTGCGATGAAAACTGAAACGCTTTAAACTAAAAACAATTTATTTTGTTGTTATTTTTGCTTTGATTCTTTTAACTAATTTAATTTTTTTTTGAAAGCTTCACAATACGATTTTATTAAATAATTTGGATATTAACTCCGAGGAAGATACGTTTTAAACAATTATTTTAACAATAATTATAAAGTAAGAGTGTATTTATTTGGTACCAACTAAATGTAACTTAGATAGAAACTAATATGATACACTGAGAGAAGGAATCGTTTGCTGTAAACCAGCATCTGTGACCAGATAAGAATTATTATGCAACAAATATGAAGCATTTAATTTTGGTTTGTTGACATTAAGGCCCAGTTTTTCAGTGCTAGATCAGCCCATCAGGGTTAGTTAAACTCGAGTTAAACCTATAAATATGCTTTTTAGTAAACTTAAAGCCCAGAGTCAACTCCGAGTCAATCCTAACTTTGCTTGCAGTTCGATTATTTGATTATTTTTTTTATTTTAGATTATTCGATTATTTAATAAATAAGAAAAAAGAGCCACTGCTGTGATTCGAACCGCAGTCTATACCTACTGTTACTGCGATCGATGCATTCGTTTCCAACAAAATAATTTTCTTTGCAACATGAAAACTTCTCTCACTAACGTTGCATTCGTTCGCTACAAAGAATTTCCTTTCTATTATACATGAGCATTTGAAGTAAATGTAAATGTTCACTATAAACGTAAAACTTTTTGCATTAAATACAATTTTAAACGATGCTTTGCAAACGATTCATTCGTTTGCTTCTAGCAAATATATACTATGGCAAACAATACAGAGATTCTTTATGGTAAAAACGTTCGTTTACCACAACAAGCTGGACAAAATTAGCCTTCAAACGAATGCGTTCTTTTAAAATACGTTTGCAGCTCTCGAATGACTTTTGAGCCATTTTCTCTATATATGTTAGGAATGTTTTACATTTACAAGTATTGAAATAACTTTAAATCAATTTTTTTTCTATTGCTTCTAAAAATATTCGTTAATTGCAAACGCGTAAAAATAAATTAATTCTCTCAGTGTTTTTGGTAATTTTATAAGGACCAGTTGTACAATCGTGGTTCAAGTTCTTAACCCACCTATTTTGACAGATTATCTATGAAAATCAGTGGTTTACAAATTTGAACCACCTTGAACCACGATTGTACAACTATCCCTTAGAAAAACTTAATTAAGTTTAGTTAATGACATGTGGTCCTACAAAGGTGCCTTTGAATATATCCTACCTTACCTACCTAAAATCATCTTTCGGAATTTCAAGTTTCAGAAATCAAAATTAATTTGAAATTGGACTAACTGACAGTCGTAACACAAATAACTTGTGGATCTATACATAAGATGAATATTCATTGGAATTTTTCAGTGTTAACTGTTCCAATGGACATTGCATTATCCAAAATTACTTTGCATTATAATTGAAATACCAATTGTATTAGTTTAAATCATAATGTGGTATTTTATTTTTTCAAAACAAGATTAATTTTGGAGTAGGTATGTTAAAAATAAAGTGCAAAATTTTAATACAGTTTCAAGTTGTCAAAAAGTAAATCTCCATTCAAGCGGATATTCACCAAACTATTACTTGAAATTCGATAATAAACTTTCGAAAATACTTTGAATTTATTTAAATTAACTTTCTCTCTTAATATAACTGTGTTGAAATTATTTCAATTTATGTTAATTTTCTAAATGTGTATTATCTTATACCGAAATATTTACCTTCTATAATTATTGTATGTATTTAGTATGCACTCATAATTAATATCTTTAGTTTAATTCGTTATTTCCGAATGAGTTATTTTATTTTGATTTTAATTTAAAAGCACTTAACACTATTTTTTTTTATTTTATATCAAACACAACTTTGTGTAAAAGGTTAGGTATGATACGATATACATGTTATTCAAATAAGAGATTTATTTTTTACACGGCAGTGATTTTCACAATTCAATTCAAAGCAATTTTTAAGTATTACATATTACATGGGTACATATACATATATATATTTATTAACGTTACGACAAATGTATTTTTCTTATAGTAAAATTTATTACACAAAAACTAAAAACATATTTATGGTTAAATTACAATTTTTAACTTCTTACACTTTTGTGACGTAAATATATATATTTTTGGTACGTTACACTCGACACATATTATTTTTGTTACACAGTAAATTTATTTTTTTTTATACTTTACAAGGACACACCATATTTAATTTTAAATTTGTTTCTGTATAATTTTTTACTTATGTAAAAGTTAAAAGTAAATTAGTGAGAGGGATGATTTAAAAACTATACCGCCTCCACATGGTGGCCGTTAATGCCATAGCTAACACTTAAGGACTTCCGGTTCGGTCATTATTATATACGATAAAAGTCCAGAAACCGAACACGTAGATACATACATACATATATACACTCAAATACTCGAATACACGATTTTTCTTAGTAAGGAAAGGAAATAAAAATAAAACAAAAAAAAAAGGAAAAATGTTTTATTGCGAAAAAACCACCGATGGAATGAAAAGGAATTCCTTTATCCTTCTATAAAAGTCACACGAACAGAAATGGGAGATTAATTCTGTAGGAGATAAAAGAATTGACACAAGGATCTTCTACAATAAGTTAAGAAAAAAAAAATGCCGACCGAAAAGCGAGAACAAGTACCAATTTACTTGAATAACTTTTTTTTTTAAAAGCGAAGCACCCACACACAATATCCTTGCTTATTCGCTTCGATTTTTTTCTCGGTATGTGTGCTGAAAGTATGGCAGTAAGCAGATGGAAATTTTCTTTAAAGAATATTCCTTAAACTCCTTGTGTTGAAAATTTTAAATTTTCACACATAACGTAGTTTTTTTTTATTTTTTTAAAATTCCGTAGAAATAACAGTTTTTCTATTTGCACTTTTTTTAAAATTTTATTTTTGGTGGTCGCACTGTTTTTGGAGTAAGTCTTTTTGCAATTGAATTTGCTATTTTCTTCTATTGAAAAACTATAGGAAAAAAACTCAAAAGAAAAAACAGAGAACCGAGAGCATTCGTAGCTCCAGAGAAGCGAACAGAAGACCGCACAAACTCCGACTATTATGCGTGTTATCCCACAGAAGACATGATTCGATAGAAGAATCTCTCAGGGTTGCAAGCCATCATCAGCAGTTAGGTTAGAGCATCATCGCAGTCTCGTCTTTGGCATCGAGAACAAATCACACCATCATGAGAGAAAGGGAGAGAAGAAAGTTCTGGTCCGGCACCAGCACTGTATCAGGAGCAGAGCTTTTATGCTCTGTTTTCCTAAAGACATATTGTTGCTTAAATCTCTAGGAGAGAACAATGAGCTTTGTGTCTTTGCCTGGGATATGTTAATGTTAAAGGATAATTTGCGTTGACAGTTGGAAAGCTTGCGCATTGAGAAGCCAAGTTTAAAGCATACAGCATTTTTTTTAATTTAGAGTATGTACTTATATGTTTGAGATAGAGGGTCCATCTATTGGATATTTAAAGGAAGTTTTTTGCAAAACGGTTAAGGGCAGGTTAGCATGTTAAATTATCATTTAAAATAGGGGCTTTCTTCATTGTACAGTTGAACATTATATCGTTGCAATGATACTAGAGCATACGAGATGTAGAAGTAGTCGTATTGTAGGAAAATGGGTTTTTGCTGATAATTCTTAGACGTATTCCAGATCAATGTCATCGATGATTACTGCCCGAAGAATTGAAGTGCAATATGGGCATAATAGTAAATTCTGGCAAATCTGAGCTAGTCTTTTTCAGACTTCCGGTCGTCGAAAACATTAAGCTTAGAAATATTTTGCAGAAGTATCACACATATAGAAATATAGCCTACTTGCTAAAAATGATGACCAAGAATTCAGTTCAAGAAGATATTCCTGTTCAACGCATCAATGTTCTTAACACCAATGACTATAGGGCTTTTTTAACAGGCACAAGAGTACTTATTGGTAAAATTCTGTTTTCCTCCAAATTTTTGGGGAGAAATTTTCATGGTTTGACAGATTGGTTAAAAGTTCTATTGAGCAAAATGCCTCGGACCAAGTAAATTTACCATTGTGTATATGGCTTCAAGTGGTTCGGCAGACTCGGTTGAATTTTCGAATAAGTACATAGTTAAAAATCTGTCGAGCCCGAAGAAAGTGACAGTTCAAAAGGAAGGAAAATTCAATGTTTTGACACATATTATGTAAATTATATGTTGCAAAATATGTCAAAACGACTTAAATGCAAATGGATCGATTTTGAAATGTTTTTATACTTTTATTGTGATTCAATCTATGGCTCGACAATTATATGTCCGATCAATCTGAAAAAAAAATGTATTGCATTAAATTATCCATTTTATCAAGAAATCAATAAATTTATTAAGTGATTTTCACATGTTTCACATATTATCAGGATGATTGGTATGGCGTTGATCAATAGCGCCCTAGGCAACATCGCCCAGATCGATTCATTTATCATGTTTGTATAAACATGAGGAAATATGAGAATACAGCCACCTGTTAAAAAGCCCTATTGCCCGCCGCATAAAATGTGTCAAATTTCAAAACCCATACGAGGACAAAATCAAGCAATAGGGAATTTTACCATATTGTCAAAAAATAAATGACAGCTCACACTACGCGGATAACAGATTGAAATTATGCATCGCGCTTTTTGCGAACTGTCAAACTCAAAATCTTGTAAAAGAATTTCGTAAATAAACTCTTTTTTCCTGTGAAATTTGAGATTTACGTGCCTAATGGTTTAATAATACACTATTAACAATTTTCGCGCACAACATTAATATTCCCGCTATTGTTTTAAATCAATTTTTCAACAATGATGAAAAAATGTTCAACTGTCATCCGCGTACTGCTGATTTTGACACTGCTCTGCGAACGAGAAAGAAATATATCGTTGTTACCTAAAAAGCCCTATCTCATTTCAGTTTCCATGACAACCACAAAAATGAGAGTAATTTGAAAAATCGACATAACTCCAGTTGAAATTGTAAAAGAAACCTAAAAAACGAATTAAATTAACTATAGTATAGTGCGATTATTTTGAAACTTTGCAATCAAAGCTCTCGTTTAGGGATCCCACCGCTAATTCAATTAGTGACATTTTGTACTACAGCTTTGTCTGCTGAAGCGGTTTTGTATTGTGTTCTGGGCTTCCGGCAGTTAAGTTACTTTCTAAAATTAATAGTTTTGGTAGCACTGAATCAGTTTTTGACAGATTTGAAGAATGTCATCAAAACAAAAGTACTAAAAGTTAAAATCAAAATAAAAAGCAAATGCCGCATCTTTTCGATGAAAAGGAAAATAGTTTAATAATAAAAAAGTGATTCCATTAATAAATTGTAAGTTCCATTAAAAGTGTAAAATAGTTTTCATGATTGTCACATAAAATCTGTAATGTGTAATTTCATCTAATCGAGTGCAACATTTTTTAAATGATGTTTTTCGAGACGTAAACTTCACATAGTTTGGAAAAGTATATAAATATATTCCACGTCGACGTGAATCCTGATGGCTATCCAAATACTATTATTGAATTTTAGTGGCTATTTGATTTATGTATAATGTACATACATTAATATGTAAATGATTAGTTTTCCATGCTCCCAAGAATTAGTTAATTGAACAATGTACTTACTGCTGCGCTGCGGCAACTGAAATGTCAAATGAGCAAGGGAAACTGTCCCTAAAATTCAGTCAAGTTTTTATTCTGCCAAGAACTCGAAAAATCTCAAGTAACTGCCTGCAACTGTCGATCATGTAATGAAGATGGCAGAACAGTTAAACATTCACCTTTTTGGGTGCAGCAACCGACATGTTCCAGGAAACTGAAAAGCCGATGAATTCTCCACAAATGGAAGAATTTCTGCAGAAGTTGCCTTGACGAGGAGTAGGAGAGGTTCTTATGATTGCTGTCAGTCGTTTTCCTAACAGCCACCTTAACCTAATGTACAGTACACATTTGAACACACATAAATGTGTACTGTGAACATAACCATGATTTTCAAAAACGTTTAGAAACGGAAACTCAAATATTCTTTAAGATTATAAAAAAGATTATAAAAAAAAGGTTTACTCCAAAAAATATAAAACTAAGATTAACTAAATAACTCGTCAAAGGGTCTTTCCTAAAAAAACTTTGCCAACAAAAATTATAAGCAGCTCACCTTTGAATTGAGAACTTCGAAACCTGTAAAGCTCTTGTGGAGTGGTTCACCCACCCAATTTCCGCTTCAACTACTTTTATCAACTACTACTTTTAATTTCATTTACATTTTTATTTATCAAAACAAAAATTAGAAAAAACACAAAAATCACAGACTGTTAGCCAAACACAATGGCATAGTTATTGATTTATAAATCAACTTCTTCTTATAAAATTGTTAACTTTTTATTGCTATGTTTTTAAATTTTCATTTGATTAATTTCTTATAAGAAATATTGTTTTTCTTTTTTTCTTATTTACATAACAGTAAAACAACTTTAAAATGGATACTAAACCGTGCTTCTGCCTTAAAAGTCTTACTCCAACTGCCACTAATTTTTATAAATACATTCTAGAGGAACTATCACAACAAAACTCAGCCATAGCGCCACACGTTAAAATTCTAAACCACATTGAACTTTTCGAAATTATTGAAACACAATTTGATGAGCTTTACGATCATGAAGTTCTTGTTGGTGTGTTAAGGATATTACATCTAACTATCCAACAATCGACGATTGCCACACTTCAAATGATATCCAATTTGATGATTAACCTTCTAACAAATAGAGCTTCTAAAGAATCAGAACACTTGATTGCATTGCAGATAATCAAACAGTGCTTAGTCTCACTACCAAGGAGTTGTTTAATAGAACAAGATCTAGTTAATGAAATAATCAAACCTAACGACAATCCTAAAGTGCAAAATCAACAAGTCATGTGTACATGCCTCTTGATTGATAAATTTGAAATGATTTTTATTCTTGACAGAATTTGGTATGATGTACTTAAAAAACAGTCGATAACATTGCTGGTGCATTACATTGATTTTCTTGTCTCAAAACATCGTATCTATCAGAAAGTTCAGTTCTGGAAACTCATCGAGGCATTACTCCTGACCGAGTTAAATCACAAAATGGTTATATTTTCAATTCGAAAAGTTTTAAAATTCTTATCAAATAATGAGGAGAGTATAGAAATAAAAAAGTATTTTCATTGGTCCGGAAAGAATTGTTTGGCTTCTTGGCTAACATATTTGACAATATTAGAAAATCTTGCAGAAAAGCAATCGCACTTAATATTGCCGGCTTTGCAAATGCTCCAAACTATCAACTTGGGTGAGCAGACACCATGGATTCGGATAGTTCTTCAAAAAATGCTTCGACACAAGAACAATCTCGTTCTGCGATGGTCAGTCAACTATTTGTTTACAAATTTTTACAATCTAGTTCTAGGAAATAACATTTTGGAAGATTTGTTTCATGCTACCAACAACACATGGCTCTATAATGAAAAAGCCTTTGAGCTGCCTCCAATCGAAATAGAAGAACAGCAACGTTTTATGGAGGTGTTAGCGAAAATCCCATGGAAGTCAGTTCCAATGCATACTTGGTTCGTGGAAATGAAACAGAGAGTTTTATGGAATGCCGTTAAATGCAAAACCATTATAAGCGCCGGAACAAGAGTTCGTCAGTTGCAAAATCGTTGCATTCGCTCTAATTGCAGAGACTTATTTACCTCTATGTTTAAATCTCAAATTGAAGAGATGAATCTAAATGATTTTATGAACTATTTAGATGCACTCTATAGTACTTCCGATAAAATATCTGCAGAACTTTTATCATTATTGAATTTCAAGATTGAAGAAAGTTCAAATCCTTTTTTATCTTTGAACGTATTTACGATGCTAAGGAAACAAGAACTGAGCCTAAATAACCAAGTTATGTTGTTGGAAAAACTTCAAACCATGAAATCGAATGATCATAAATGGTTTAGTATTCTTGTAACTTTTTTCTTTGAGAATAATGATGACAAACACCAATTTTGTCTTGAATGTTATGATATTGATTTAAAGAAAAATACGTCATTGCAAACTGCGACTTCTTATTTTGTGTCTAAACTTGGCTGGGATGAGGTTTCTAAAGCTGTGATTCGGGAAATAACTGTTGATTGGTATACAACGCAATGCAAACAAATTGATGAGAATGATTTTGAGAACTTTTTTTATACGGGAGGAATAACAATGCTTACAAACATTGCCAACCCAGCGCATAGAAAGTTTCCATTGAACGCTTCAATGATGAGTTCTTTAGTTGCCGAATTGAAAACTTTGGCAAAACGAATAGGAGACACTGCTCAATTGTAAGTATTTTATGAATACGTCTGCTATAATACCTATGTCGACGTTAAGCAGTGTCTTTTTTTATATCACAGAAAATCTTGTAATCTCGACTATCACTTCTTCAACTTGAGCTTTTTTTTTTTTAATTTTCAGAGTACAAATTATAATCGAGTCTTGTAAAACTGAACTGCCAAACCTCTTTTACAAATACATTAATGAAATTCTTGACATTGATGTTACAAACAATGGACTTGCATTCCACGTTTTCAAAAATGTATTAAAAATATGTAACTTTGATGAATATGATGGAAGAAAATTACTCATTCGGGGACTTTTATTTGGAGAACCTTTAACTGGAGATGCACGGTGAGTTTGGAATGTAAATATGTACTTTGTTCTAATAGTTTCAACATTCATAATAGTCTTGAGTACGAATATACTGTTCGCATGAATTTAACAGATCCGTATTGTGATAATGAATCATCCTATAAAGTAAGAGAAATATGTTTAAAATTTGTTAATGGACTAGAAGCAGCTTCATTAAAACTCATAAAATCTGATCTAATAAATCAAAGTAAACAAATGAGTATAAAAAAACCACGTTACTTTGAGAATTCTAAACATCATCGATTAAAGCTCAGAATAGCTCAAGCCTTAAGCATTCTTAACTATGAATCCCCTTCCTGGGATGATTATTACCTTTATGCAATTCTTCAAGAGAGTAATCAGACAAATGTTACCTACATGTACGAAATGATTGTTGCCACTACGATAAAACAATCAGATCTTATGAATCAAATGGAAAACTTGAGTAAACTTTCGAGTAGTTGCCAGAGTTCGATGTTTGCAATATCGTATTTGTTTGCTGTGCATCATAAGTGTGACAATGAATTTGCAAACAAATTAGTTACACTGCTTTTGCCTTGGATGATGGGATCGAATTTCAACACTCGACTTTACGCTCAGATTGCAGTACACCATTTAATCAAACGATTCAAAATCGATGAATTTGAGTGTTTGAAGATTGCCATCGAGAAGGGTCTTGAAGAGAGTTCCAACGCCATAGAGAAATTAAATACCGATGTGCGATTCAACTTCCCCAATGAGCTACCTTTGTTAAATACTGAACCTATCCTTTACGTCACTATAGTACCTGAAGACGAGCGTCTGAGTTCGAGTTTGAGTTATCTTAGCTTCTTTGATAGTCTTAAGGAGTCCCGCAGACTTCAATTGTTGAAAAAGGAAATAAGCAAAGAACACGAAACAGATGCTATATTTGAAGACGTTCAACGGAAAATGAACCCTGAAATAAATTTAACTGATTCAAGCAGCAGAGAAATTGAAGTGGTATGGTTTTCAATTTAATATTAAACTCTCCTAACAGATTATTCTTTAGGTAAATAGTGACATAGTAGTTGTTGCAAGTTTGATCGACAAACTACCGAATCTTGGTGGTATAGCACGAACATGTGAAGTTCTGGGAATTAAAGAATTAATTTTGGATTCAGCTAAGCATGCACAAAACAAAGAATTCAAAAACTTAAGGTTGTTTGATAAATTTATCAACGTGTTAAGGAATAAATAATTATTATTCCAGTATGACTGCGGAGAATTGGATAAATATTACAGAAGTTAAACCGAAAGCTTTGCAGGAATTTCTTGATTTAAAAAAAATCGAAGGTTATGAGATTGTAGGAGCTGAGCAAACTTCAAAAAGCGTTAACTTTATGAAATTTAAATTTCCAAAAAAATGCGTGCTTTTGTTGGGGTAAATGTGTAAATATGACTTTGAACTAAAATAAAATTACTTTAATTTATTTTTAATTTTAGACACGAAAAAGAAGGAATTCCAGCAGATCTGATTGCCCTTCTAGATTATGCAGTAGAGATTCCGCAATTCGGAATGGTTCGTTCTCTGAACGTGCATGTAACTGGTGCTCTTTTTATGTACGAATACTGTAAGCAGCATTTAACAAAACTAAAAGAATGATTAAAATGAGGTTGAATGAATACTTAAATCAAGTATTTTATTTTTTTAATAAAAAAATATTTTTTTTAATGAAGACAGCCGTGTTCAAAAGCCTTATTCGGTTTCTAGAAAACAAAAATAAAATGAAGATCACCTGCTCTTGTGGCATGTTCCCTTGGTGATTAAACTTGTAAAATATTAGATTTTCGTTAACGGTTATAAGGAAGGTAGGTACTGTTATTTTTTAAGCTAGAAAAAAAATAATTTCTCCTCTAAGGTACCAGAGCCCTATTCCACAAAAAACTTTTTAACTTTTCACTTTGCACTTTTCAAATTACATTTTTGTTAAGTGTTTCTGTTCCACAAAACTCTTTGCAAATTTCACTTTGCGATAAGTTAATTTTTGTAAAGACTGCATGTTTTGAAAAGACTTTTTACTTTTGCAAAGTCTTTGGGCTCTCCTGCAAAGTGAATCATTCAATTTGAGCTTTTCTTGTATGCTTAATTTATTGTTTTCGTATGATGATGTTAAGCTTAACTGGCGTATCGATCGCTTTCTTGTGAATCGTGAAGAAGTCAACACCTGTTACAGTGGTATGATTTTTATTAAAGTTAAAAATAAAATATTATGTAGGTATTATGCTGAACTAATCGCCAAAAACTATTCAAAATATACCGCAAAATAAAAATTGAAAAAAAACTTCCTATGTTACCTACATGCTATTAAAGAAAAATAAAGATATTTTATTTGCTAGTTTTCAAAACAACAAATTGCCTAGGTATTTTTAGTTGCGTTTTGTATTGATTTCTGTACCACATTTCAAAACAAATATGAATTAAAACTACTGTACCTTTAATTGATGCTACTGTACTTACCGTTTTGTTTGCATCCCTTGTTGTTCAGTCGCCGCCGCCGCACCGATGTGCTAACTGTAGGTTTCACTTTGCATGAAAAGATGTAATCTAGATCAAATCTCAACAAGAAAGATTCGCTCTCGCAAATTTGGGAGGTTGGTTTGATCTACTATAATTGCATTCACAATCACAATTCACAAATGAAATGTGAAAATCCTTTTTTGTTTCCGCGTTCTTTTTTATCGAAACACTTATGGATAGCTATTTGTTGTTTTACCTTGTTGGACGGAAGACATGGACCCCGGATGCATTTAAAAGCAAGTGCACGACGAACTTGAGTCAAAATGTAAAAAAGGGGGAATGATTTTACATAAGAAGGAAAGAGATGGGTTTTTTTCATTTTCCAACCTATCTCTTTCCTTCTTATATAAATCATTCCCTCTCGTTCACGTTTTGACTCAAGTTGCTGGTGCACTTGCTCTATTGTATCCAGAGTCATGGTCAGTGTTGGTAAGTTACGCGAGTTCTGAAAATTTGAATAAGTTAAGCGTAACTAATAAAACTTATTGAAAAAATTACGTAACTAATGTAATTAATGTAACTTATCCATTATTTTGACATTTCTACAAAAAATCTTAACATCAAAGTAAAATTCGAATCAAAAAATCACGTTTTAAAATGGGTTCATATATCTTAAAAAAGTTTTTATGAATTTGTGCATCATATGGATGAAAAGTACATCTTATTGATGAACGCCATTCTTCAATATGATGACGTCATTTTTTCAATGTAGATTTCCATTCCATTGGTAAAATATAACATGGTTGCATATCAGCAGAATGAAAGAATAGTATTCTTTAATCACACATACAACGATATGCAAAAGTATTTTTGAGCGTTCATTTGGTATCATTTGATCTACTTAATGAAAACGTCATTAAATGACATTAGGCGTGTTTTATTGAACAAAATTAATTTATATTATATGTAGAGTAAAATTTCATTGCATTACAACAAACTTTACTAACTCTTACTTCTCCTTTTATCCCTAGTAATTCTTATTGGGAATAAAATAAATATTCACATTTGTAGGAGTTGGTACATAAGTATAGCACATGGTAAACAAGTAGTGCCAATTCTACAAACGAAAACCTTATAGGCGATATGTTTTACTGAATCGTTGTATTGAACATTTCTCATACTTTGTTTCCACCAAGCACTTAATCTTGATTTGACCAGATTTAACCATAATCTCCTTTTGAATAACTAGATTTGCCATACAAATTTAAATCCCAAATCTTCATGATTAAAAATTAATTTCTTATAAATCTCTGACAAATTACTTAACACACACCCTTTTAGGACTGAACGCTTTCATTTCAAGTGTCATTGTAGAGGTCAACAATGAATTTGTCAATAAATTTTGTAAATATTTTTGCTTTTTGTTAATTTTTATCGAAATAAAATACTTTAATTACATTATTTTGACGGTATATTATGGATTATTAGCAAATTTTGTCAAATAAGTGCATTTTATAGTTAATAAATATAAAATTTTTGAATTAAATGTTTCAGTGGCTTAAAGTTGTGAAGTTAATCGTTTTATAAATCAACTTGACCGGTGGAAACGTTGCTAAATCTTTTTCTCTCAAAACAGGGGCTGAATTACGGCATCAGTGAGTACGTGAGCAACTTTCATACGTTATCGTGCTATCGTGCACATTGGCGCAAAATTATAGTCAAAATAACACGATCCTGAAAAGTATTTAACACTTTGTTAACGTTTTTTCAACTTATAGACCGATTGGCGCAAAATTATAGTCAAAATAACACGATCCTAAAAAGTATTTAACACTTTGTTAACGTTTTTTCAGCTTATAGACCGATATAGACCGATTGGCGCAAAATTATAGTCAAAATAACACGATGCTAAAAAGTATTTAACACTTTGTTAACGTTTTTTCAACTTATAGACCGATAGAGCTAACTCTTTGATAAAAACATACTTTAAAACCAGGAAATCTTCATTTTATCTTTTTAGATTCGACTCTAATTTTTTGACAGATAAACTACCCACCCTCTCAAAAGAGAATGAAACTACACACGAACACTGTTTAAATCCAACAACAAAATCTCTCACTGGAAGTTATTACTGGAAATTCCATAAATTGTTTATAATATGATACAAACTTATCACCTGGTGATAATGTTTAGTTAATGTTTGTTAGGATTAACCGAACTGATTTAAAATGAGGCGACTATAATTTTGCGCCATTGGTATGATGTCTTACGAAGCATTTCGTTTCGAATGATGTAGAATTATTCAAGCACATCCCTAATTATGTGTCATTTCGTGACTTGTCATTGGTCTTTTTCTCACAGGTCACAGCTGTTGTGTGTTGTTATTTTTTTTTTGCATTTAAGAAATAAATGTTGTTTTATTTCAATTAGTTTTGCTTTTTATTTGGTATTTGTCATTGGATATTTTAATAAGATGCATTTGAGAAACATTTGAATACATTAATGAACGTAGTGCTCTTCTGCATTTTTTCCTTGATGTTTTTTTAAAATGTAATTTCCTCAATTGTTTATCGTGATGCTCAGCATTCTTTTTAATTTTTATTCTATGGTAGGTATTTGCCCACACAAAATAGGATGTAAACATTCTGAAGCACTTTTAATTAATATTTAAAAAAAATGTGAAAACCCCAAGCAATAAACACTTTTTCTTTCTATTTATTAACCATACGTCTGCTTGGCATCTATCGAATGAAAAATCGTACGTTCACTGACAAAGAAATCCCACAAATGAGATCCAATACTCGATACTTATGTTGATATGAGCAACCAACCTTAATAATTTAAATGTGAACTGACCTTCAAGCTGAACGAATCTGTCACCTAAATGACATTTCCTCAAAATGACGTTTAAAATTACTAACACAGCTTCTCAGACTTTGCAACTTTAACGAAACACCACCGCAAAGGCGAAAAATTGCCTCTTCAAGAGAAAACCTTATCGTGCGAAGTAGACCGAACGTGAAATAATTTTCTGGGCAACCATCTTTGAATTAAACTAGAGAAGTATTTAGTTGGAAAAAATCATCAATTTAGGAAAAATGTCGATGTTATCTGCACGTTTGGCCTCTTCTGTGGCCCGCACCCTACCAAAGGCTGCCACACAGGTAACAAATTAAATTAATAAATTTATAAATTATTGTGTTAAAAAAATGTGAAAAAAGTGAAAAAATCGCCTTCAAAGGTTTAAAGTTTCATAAATGACCGTCCAGACGAAATTATTTGATTCCCTAAAAAATGTTCATATTCATTTCTATTTTAAATTGTGTTTAGTTTTGAAATAAAATTATTTTATTGAATAGAAATTGTCTTAGTTACGCAATGAAGTCAACTACTTTGCACTCGGCAGGGAACTTCTTACTGTAATTATGTAACATGTGATATTGAAAATTCCTTATTAGTAAATCTAAAAAGTGAATATAGTTACATCAACAATAATTGAACAAATATTAATATCTTAAACAAAAATTGATAGACTGTCTTCCCGTCTCCACATGAATAAAAAAATTATTACATAACACTTGCGGCAGGGTGGCAGAATTGCCGTCACCAAATTGAGGTTATGAGTATACCACTCATTGCAGACGAGAAACATTTTACCCAATCTCTGTTCAACCCATCTGGAAAAAGAACAATTTGGATTACAGTTCCGATGTTAAATTTCTGATCTTAGTTAAATTTTAATTTGAAAAGAAATTTTCTTTACTTACATAAGTTTCAGGTTATAAAAACCTACCTAGTTAAATAAATTTACTGGTCTTTCTTTTTATTCTAATCAAATACAATTGAATTAGGTAAACTGATTTGTCAGGAGGCACATTTATCAATACATAAGTCATAGTTTTAACCAATATCTGTTTTGTTTTATAGAATGTAAAGCAAATTTCCTTTGCATGTTAACTAAAAACAACATTTCTTGGTAGATATAGATACCTGTAAGGTGTTTGAATAAGATTGAGGTGTTTATTGTAAATTCTATAATCTTTTACCTACCAATTGGCAATTAACCATAAAATGTCTACCATTTAATTGTTTCATGGATTGGTAAAAATTTGCCGACGCCTATTGCTCAATGTCAAAGTATTGATCTTGATTTTACGTAATCCGTCTTCTACACAAAGGGACATCGTTCATACAAAAATAAATAAAATAGAATACAAAATTTAAACAACCAAACGTTGCAATAATAGGGTTTTAAAAACCACTTTGAATGTTGTATAAAATATAAGTTTTAATTTTGTTAGCTATTTAATGAAACTCGTTTAGTCACAAAATTTTATATAGCATCGGTAATTATAATTGAATAAAACGTAGGTACTCTGACTGAATCATAATCCCATGCCATCATGTCTGTGTAAAACGCATTGTTATTTTGGAGTAGAGATCTGAAACCTTCTAAAATACCTTCGATTTATACAAATTCATTAACAAAGTCGAGCTGCGAATTTCTCGATAGCAGACTTGACTCTCACATCCGTGAGAGTAGCTCGCGGAGCGTTGATTTTATTCTCGACATTCGAATTTCGTTCAGAGTCACTCGTAAGTAGACACAGTACCGAATATTCATCCCTATCAAAGTATCCGATCGGAACTTGAATTGCGATCGAGGTATCCGTTTCGGAACACTATAAATAAAACATAAAAACGCACTCATTTGGCATTTTCAACCAGCTGCTTTAGTTACATTATGAAAGATGTATTGCTTAACGCGTTGCATCGCACTTTAATAGTATCGCATTTTAGAAGTATCTCCGATCTGTGCATCGCAATGGATACCTAGATAGAAAATTCTCACATTTCGTACAAATTGGAGAACATTTTCTTCCGAACGGATAACTCGATAAAGCTGATTGGCTTGCATAACTCAGATTTCGTACTTTGCGAATACCTATTTTTCCGATACATAACATAGTAAAGCAGTGGACCTTGGAGAAAACAAGTTCATTTGAAACTAAAAATGTTGCGAGCAGTCCTTAATAAGTAGTGTGAATTATGTACTCACATTATCTTAGAATGTTTATTATGATATGAAATATCCAAAGGAAATGCATTGTTTCTAAGATTTCGTTTCCATAAAAATGTTTGATTAAATTTGACAGAAGATTTTTTGTTTGGTGTTGATGTAATTTTAGTTCAGTATTGTTTGTTTCTCAAGTCGTTTCTCAGTTGCCTTATATTAAAATTTAAATAAAGCGCGTATTTAATGAAAACTTTTCTGTTTATAAGTGTATATACAGTAAATGATTGATATAAGAAAGTCTCATATAAGAAAAACATTTCAAAACACCATGCACGTTTCCATAAAGATATGTGTTAAATTTACCTTATATAAAAAAAATGTTTATAAGAAAAAGACTGATATAAACAACTTATTCTGATACAAAATCTGGTTAACTACATGGGAAATTTAACGTATATAAGAAAGTTTCCATTCTAAACGTCCAACTGATGCTCCCGACGATGCTCTGTCTTACTTTCACAAAATTTCTGAACCATTTAATCTTTAATTTGGTTATTTTTAGTCTTTTTATTGTTTTTATTCTTCATCATTTAATCTTGTTTTAAGAAATTTGAAAGATAATAATTTCCGTTTATACTTACTTTTTTATAGAAAACAGTTTTTCTTTCACAATTTTTATTTATATAAGAAATTTTCTTTCTTATAAGCATTTTGTTCATATAAGAAATTTTCTTTCTTATATGAATAATTCTTTATAGGAACTTTTGACTTTCTTATATCCGTCAGTTACTCTACCACAATAGTTCCCTAAAAAGTAAAAAAATAATAAAACAAATAAAATTTCTTAGACTATTAAACGAAATGTTTCGTTTGTCAGAGACATTAATACGTTTGCCTTTCTTGCATAAAAAAAACCATGAAAATGATCTGGTATAGATGGCAGAAATTTAGTTTGGCGATACAGATCATGTGGAGCCAACTTCGTAAAGCAGATGAAACCTCACGCCAGTAATCATATCAGTCTTTTTTTTCAATTGGTAGTGGGAAAAAAAAAACATTGAGTGCACCTTGTTGTAAAATTTGTCTGGGGAAACATTAAAAATTGTTCCAGAGAACTTGTATTAAAACCTAAAAACATTTTTCTCGAATAGTAAGGCACTTTTGACTATCCGGTCATTTCATCCATCTGATATGAAAGAACGTTAAATAGAATGCTATAAAATGTATGGTGGGAATTTGATAGCTTACTAGTTCAGTCCAATTACACAAAAAACACAAAAGTCAATATAATAGAACAGTAATTGCGGTCTCCATGCGCAATTCTATAAAATCTTGCTCGTGGAGACACCGAGTTTGGGGCCGGTTATATCGATCTGAAAATAAAACAGTTAATATTTTCAAATCGAAAATATATACATACAATTTTAACGAACTATTAATTAAATAACTTTAAAAAAAACTAATTCAAAATACTAATTAACTCGGTTCTCATAAAAAAAACAACAGTAACGTGCTCGTCTTAAATATAACTGACCGAACTTTTCTTGTTATCTATCTTCTCTTTTGCCATATCACACAAGTGGACCGAAAATTCCAATTTTTCATAAAGTATTTTGTTGTTGTTAAGCTTTTGAGAAGTTCTTAATTAGGTAAAGCTCGCGAATCGAAAGACATAATTATCTGTTTATTATTAACGTTTGCAACTGGCTTAATTACATTCCTCAAAGGTCAATTAGTATAACGAATTGAAAGACATTCTACCTATTAGTCTATTACCCTTAGTTGGCCATTATCTGTCAAAATTGATCCAACAGTAATAATAAAATAGCAATTTTTACATTTGAAATTAGAAATTGGCATTGTTTTTGTTAATGATTTTTTTTTTGTAACAAAATAAGTGAAAACATAGAAAAGTAACTCACTGAAAATCAATAAAAAATAAATAATGCAAAGCATTTTATTTATATAGCATAAAAATAACATACAGCACTCTTATTTTCATTAAGAGTTTTATAAATCCACATATTCCGGTTAATCTAGCTCTTTCGAAAAACAAATAAAATGTTTAGATTCCGTAGGATTTTTAAAACTGCCTTCAATTTTTCTTTTATCTGTGAATCCCTCCTCCTAGATTATCTCGAAAAAATGCTTACCAGTCTCATCTTAGAACAAAAACTGTTTATCAAATTATAAATATTGAAAGAAAATCTGATGGAATTTCTTCATTTTTAAACTCTCCTAATGTCTAATGTACGTGCGGTTGTCTGTGCACCGACCTACAGCCTAAATGGTTTGACGGATTTTCTTCAAACTTCGTATATAGCTCTTTTTGGTGATTCCCTAGAGGAGAAATTCAAATTTTTTTTGGCCCGGCTATAACGGGTAATTCCCATATAACGGTTTTAGTTTTTCAAGACGGCTCTAACGATTTTGATAAGACTCTTTGTACGTAATATTTAGACTACTGTTAATATAACTGCATTTCAGGTTTTTGGCTAAAAATGCATATAACGGAGATTTGGTGTTAACGGTTTTTACAAATTTGTCCATAAATTGATAACATCTTAACGGATTTCATTTAAATTTAGTATGGAAGTTAATTTGATTATTTAACTCAAGTTTTTGGCGAAACAAACGTGTTATGATAGCTACCATACAACTTTGTTTCACGTTTAGGCCATTTTCTGATATGTTTCTCCTTTTTGAACATAATTTATTCAATTGAATTTTTTTCAATCCCGTGGTTTGCTACAAGAGCAAGTTTGTGCGACCCATTCGTGCATTTTATTTTGAAAGCAATGCTTACGATTCTCTTTTTCACTGTAAATCAATAGTTTCTCCACTACAGCATAGTTTTTAAGAAGGGAAATGCACCACAAGAAACCTTACTCGATATGTTTCAACTACTTTATGTGCTCTGAAAATGGTCTGCGATGTCGATCACTACTAAAATCAGTAAAGCGTTCGATAAGATATCTCACCAAATCTTAGAAGCATTTGGTTTTCCATTTGCAATCAATAGACCTATATTCGTTGAAACTTGAATTGATTTTCCTTCTTCTTGCCAATAGTGTAAGTTCCTTTCCAGTTTCTCCTCCTTCAGAAGAGACCTATGTGTACTTATAGTTTAGGATAAAGAATTGAATATATGTATGTAATACCTACATAATTTGTTTTTTTAAGATTTTATAATTATATAATATGTACATATGTATTGTATGTAAAATTCAAAAATGTATTGTATGTAGGTACTAATTAATTAGATTTTATTCTAGATTGCATGCAAAGCTGCCTACCCAGCTGCTTCTCTAGCTGCCCGTAAGTTGCATGTCTCATCACAGGTGCGTAGCGCTGAGATCTCTTCCATCTTGGAAGAAAGGATCTTGGGTGTCGCCCCAAAGGCCGATTTGGAAGAAACTGGTCGTGTATTGAGCATTGGTGATGGTATCGCTCGTGTCTACGGTTTGAACAACATCCAAGCCGATGAGATGGTGGAATTCTCTTCAGGTTTGAAGGTAAACATTAATATTTACTATTCCAAAGAAGGGATTCTTATAATAATGAATTTTTATTGAACAGGGTATGGCCTTGAATTTGGAACCCGATAACGTCGGTGTTGTCGTCTTTGGTAACGACAAGCTGATCAAGCAGGGTGATATTGTCAAGCGTACTGGTGCTATTGTCGACGTTCCAGTCGGTGATGAGCTTTTGGGCCGTGTCGTTGATGCTTTGGGTAACGCTATTGATGGCAAGGGAGCAATCAACACCAAGGATCGTTTCCGTGTCGGAATCAAGGCACCTGGTATCATTCCCCGTGTGTCTGTGCGTGAACCTATGCAGACAGGTATTAAGGCCGTCGATTCCTTGGTCCCAATCGGTCGTGGTCAGCGTGAGTTGATCATCGGTGACAGGCAGACAGGGTAATTTAATTTTTGTTTGTGTTTTAAGTATAAATTTGCTTACATTCGCTTTTTTTTCTAGCAAAACTGCTTTGGCCATTGACACCATCATCAACCAGAAGCGTTTCAACGACGGCACTGATGACAGCAAGAAATTGTTCTGCATCTACGTTGCCATTGGTCAGAAGCGTTCCACTGTCGCCCAGATTGTGAAGCGTTTGACCGATTCTGGAGCCATGGACTACTCTGTCATTGTTTCAGCCACTGCCTCTGATGCTGCCCCCCTGCAATACTTGGCCCCATACTCTGGATGCGCCATGGGTGAATACTTCCGTGACAAGGGCAAGCACGCTTTGATCATCTATGACGATTTGTCCAAGCAGGCTGTGGCCTACCGTCAAATGTCGCTGTTGCTGCGTCGTCCCCCAGGTCGTGAGGCCTACCCTGGTGATGTGTTCTACTTGCATTCACGTTTGTTGGAGCGTGCCGCTAAGATGTCTCCAGCCATGGGTGGTGGTTCATTGACTGCCCTCCCCGTCATTGAGACCCAAGCCGGTGATGTGTCCGCTTACATTCCAACCAACGTCATCTCCATCACAGACGGACAGATCTTCTTGGAAACCGAGTTGTTCTACAAGGGTATCCGACCAGCCATTAACGTCGGTCTGTCTGTATCCCGTGTTGGTTCAGCTGCCCAAACCAAGGCAATGAAGCAGGTCGCTGGTTCCATGAAATTGGAGTTGGCCCAGTACCGTGAGGTTGCTGCCTTTGCCCAGTTCGGTTCAGATTTGGATGCTGCCACCCAACAGTTGTTGAACCGTGGTGTTCGTCTTACCGAATTGTTGAAACAAGGACAATACGTCCCAATGGCCATTGAAGATCAAGTGGGTTATACACGTTTACTTGTAGGTATTTTAAATTATTATTTTTTTTTTCATTTCTTTTAGGTTGCCGTCATCTACTGCGGTGTCCGTGGTCATTTGGACAAAATGGATCCCGCTAAGATCACCAAGTTCGAGAAGGAATTCTTGCAACACATCAAGACAAGCGAACAAAGTCTTCTTAACCAGATCGCCACTGAAGGTCAAATCTCTCCAGCCGCCGATGCCAAGCTTAAGGATGTCGTGGCGAAATTCTTGTCCACCTTCTCTGGTTAAAGTGTAATTTTTGATGTTCCATCATAGCCCATTAGTAACCCAAAACAACCAACCTAAAAGAGAATCAAATAACTGTCTCACCAACAACTTGTGAGAAAAAAAAAGAAAATTATCTAATAAGAGTTCGATATAAAAGTTAAACAAAACAAATAAAAAAGAGAAAAAGTAAAACTGTAAACATTTATGTTGCTAATAATTTAAAAACAAGAAACTAGGTATGCCCTTAAAAACTTTATTCTATTCCGAATTCGTAAACGAAGTCTAACAAAACACACACATGCATTCTTGTTGAAGAAGGCGTGCTTTTAAATCGATGATAAAATAAGAACGAGCGAGTCACTTTTAAAAAGCATTTCTTTCTTAATAAGTTATAAAAATAAAAAAAAAAAACTAGCGATCACTGAGAGAATAAATGAAATCTTAAAAAAACAATTGTTTGTTATTTCATATTTGATTGTCATTGATTAAAAACAAAGGGAAACGCTTTTGAAAGAGGGTAGAAATTTACATAGGTGAAATCTGATAGGTTGACAGTGGATTGTGAATGGTCGAATTAAAACGTTAAATTTCTGTAGTACCTACAACATGTTTCATTCCTCAATTAATGTCAATGGATGTCTTGGCGAAGTGTTACCATTTCATCTTATCAAAGCAATTCTTACAAAATGCCATCTTTGTTTTCTGGACTTAAACGGAATTTCAATCTCGCCATTTTTGTTTTTATTAGAAAGTAATTAAAACATCGTTAAGGTCAGAGCTACACATGTTAGTTTTACTTGCGGCTTACGTGTGTCTTATATAAGTATCTTACAGGAACGTTTATACCAAAGATGAATTTTCTTATGCCTATTACCTTTGGCGTGATGTAAGAAATGCTTTCGTAAGTTAAGACTAAGCTTCAGCAAGTACTCACAGGGACATTTATATCAACTTACGAAATAGTTGGCAGTTCTTTTATTATTCACCTCACCAATGATTTCACACCGGCATTAAGTAGCTGCTTCTACAGTTTTAACTTTAACTATTTTAAATAATAGAAAAGGAGGAACAATACAAACAAAAATTGAATGGAAAAAAAAGAAACACCCATGTAGCTTTCTCAAATTTGTTGGGAAAACTCACCTCTGTAATCCTGGCCTAAAGATTTTTTATTGCACTGCAAACTAAACTTTGCTTTAGAAATGTTGTTTGTTTACTTTAGTTTCTATGGATGCATTAGTGCGTATTAATTTCAAGATGCTCGAATCGAAATTTTAAAAAACAACAAAAAAATTACTTTTTTTAATAAATAGTCGTTATTTGGAGCAAATAATCAAATAGTTTGACTTAAAATGCAAACAAGTAAATAAAAGGTGTGTTTGTTGTCTTTTGTCGATTCGGTGTTTGAAACATCTAGAACAGAAGTCTCATCATTTGTTAGTCTATGTGAAAAAATGTGTAAGAAAGAATGCTGCCCGCTCCAGATGTAGTTGAATTTCTGCTTAAGCAGCCTTAAACATATATACAAAATAAATTTTTGTTAATCTTTTAAAATTGATCTAAATAAATTAAATACATACACTAAAAAAATAATTTTGTGAAAATAGTGCAATTTAGTTAGTAGTGAAATCAATTTATTCGACAAAAGAAACAAGCGAAAATACAAAAAATTGAAAGTTACAATTTTACAACCTAGGTACCTATCAAATAATATAAAAACATAAATTAAAACGCAACATTACCAATAAAATCCATTTTATTCCTTTTCAAGCTACCAAATAAAATTGTATACGAACAAAAATCTTTAATACGCTTGGGATAAACTGTCGGTACACTTTTCTCCGTGCTCTAAGTCATTGCCAGAAATATTCTCGGTGAGTAAAATACCTCGGGTATGGTTTTGTGCATTTGTCATCATCATAAAGAATAAACATTCGGTTGGAATGGTTTTACGGTTTACTCAAACAAAATCGCAAGAGAAGGAATTGGATACCAGAAACACGATTCATGTGGTTTGCTCAGTAACAATTTTAAGGTGGGCGGAAGAATAAGTTAAAATTTAGTCTTAATGATATGGGTAAGTACACCATTAGACTGTTAAATAGATTTGGCATTTTATAGAAAATCAGTATATGTAGAAATGTAGGTACATAATTATGTAAGTCTATTGCAAAAACAATTCACTTTTAAAGGCGGTAAAAAAACCATAATTCTAAGAGACATATTGTGAGAAGTTAACGTTTGTTTTCTATTTCCATGTTACAATTGTTAATTACTAATGAGTAAGCCACATGGATCATGAATCTTGTTTTTTGTGATCAATTCAATCTGAGTGAATAGAAAACAGTAGTCCAGTCCGTCCCTAAAAAAGGCGAATAATTTTCACTATCTACTAAAATAAAAAATTGCACCGCTCAATTGCTATCAATTAGTTTGAACAACATTTGTTCACAAAGATCGAAATTTTATTTATAAGGCGAGTTTACATTTCTAAAAGCTCTTCCTGAGCAAGCGAATTCAAATATTTTCTGGCCCTGTTTTTTTACAGCAAGATTGAGAAATTTCAATGAGAAATTGTGTTTATATTTCTGAGCATACGGATATCGTAGCAGTTTAAACTGGGCAATTACATTTCTATTAATAGCCCAGTTTATATTTTCAAGATCTCCGAGATCTCAGAACTCATGTGAACACTTAGAAATATAAACTCGCCTAATGTCAAAAATTTTATTCTGTTGACAAAGTTAATTTCTATAAAAGGAACTTGGAAAAAAGTGTGCCGACACATTGGGCACGTTCAGAAAACTTTTTACCTAAACACCAAACTTACTTCCAATTTAGCTGATATGAAGTTTGTCATTAACCGCAAATTCAACTTTGTTAGAAGTTACTTTTTACTTTTTTTTTTGTAAAGGTACTTTTATGCGTATTAAAAAAAATTATTACGAAGAAAGAAAATTATTCTTTTTTGAAGAAAATATGAGACTGCTGGCGAGACAAAATATAGAAACGAGTTACCAAAAATGTTAACAAAAATGGAAACATATAAAAAGTGTATGTATTCAAATTGGAATTTTAAAGAAATGTCAACAGATCTTTACTTTACTGCATCGATTTGATGATGAAAAATTGAGATGCTATTATCTATGTGATTAAAAATTTATAAATACCTAGTGAATATCTTCTGCAATATTAGTGAATATAAAAATAAAATAATTATTAGTGTAGGTATCTTTTTGTCCAATATTAAGAACAAAATATGTAAAAAATCGACGTTAAGTCGATTACTGGAAGTTTGAAAAGATTAATAATAGCCATAATACGGCATTCTACCTTGTAATATTTCATTTGTTGTACACAATCTGTTTTATTTTTATTTCTATAACATTTTGCAACCAACAATTTTTTTTTGTTTTCCGCAGTGTGAATTCTTCAAAGTAAAATTCAAAAGTAAATTTCAACAAATAACATGTGTAAAATTGACTAGACGTAAATTTGCGTTTAAGAACTTTAGTTACCTAAATATTAAGTCCCTAATGCATACTGAACGAGCCCATTGCTAAGGTACTGGAAGTTTGAAAAGAGTCTTTTAAGACAAATATAACTATACAGTTTGTAGATGACGGATATTAGAAAGTCTCATATAAGAAAAACACGCTTATAAGACAGACATTCCAAAACACCATGCATATTCCGATAAAGATACGCGTAACGTGTTAAATTTATACAAGAAAACAGTTTATAAGAAAAACACTTATATAAGAAACTTATTCTGATACAAAATTAAACTTTTTTAATAAATTTTCCATTGTAAACATCCAAATGATGCTTCCGAGGATGCTCTGTCTTACTTTCACAAAATTTCTGAACCGTTGTTTTAAGAATTTTGTAAAAAAATTTCGTTCATACATGCTTTTTGATGAAAACATTTTTTCTTCCAGTATTTTATCTATACATTGTACATATATGTAAGAAATTTTCATTCTTATAAGCATTTTCTTTATTATATACATAAATAATTCTTTATAAGAAAGAAATTCTCTGGATTTTTTGACTTTCTTATTTATATCCGTAATTTACTGAAAACTGACTTATTTTCTGTCAGGTATTATTGGACAAAATTAGCCTGCAAATGTATCAAATATCAATTAACATTGACACTCGTTTTTCCTGATTCTTGTTTAGTTTTTTTCAGAAAATTCATAGAGAATATACCATAATAAATAAGTATGCACGTTTGGAGAACTTTTTGAAGAATTTATACCTTTAAGACTATTATGAAAATATGCACATGAAGTTTTTATTTCAAAATAATTAGTTAATAAAGCCAAATATATATATATGTAATGTACTTAAAAAATGTTTAAAAAAAAGTAGTGTCCAAATGCTAATATTTTCCAGTGTTTCTTGTTCGTCTGTTATACAATCGAACAGTACCTATAAACTCTAGCGACAGTACCTTCCTTTGGTAGACCTACACCCGAAGTAAACAAACATGACCTGAAGGATTGGTTCAGTGGCCATATACTACAGAAGATTGACATAGTTCTGCACCATCGAATCTCCGCCAATCGACAACAATCCATTTAAGTTCACTTTCACATTTCAAAATGATTAATCTACTGCATGTGTTACGAGCTTTTTTCCTACAACTTGTTGAATGTGTGAACGTCGACTAACTGCTTTATCCTATACGCTCCTTGATGGAACGTTTATGATAATTTGTTTCTGTACAACGTACGTGCGTGCGTATTACTTCTAAAACAAAAATACTTACATGCTGAATGGAAATATCCAACTTGCAACTTCTTCTTCATCTTCTCTTCAATATAAAATACTTATAACCATTTGTGTCTCCTTATTGGTGGTAAAATTGATTTGGTTTTTTACGGGGAAACAAAATGAGATTCAAGTTTATTTCTCTAGTTTAATGGAATGGTGATTGAATTTGTTTTTATTTTGTGTTATCGTTTACGGAATTTATGAGTCAAAGGATTATACAAAGCTGTGTAATTGACATCAATTATATAAAACAAGAGAAGAAGTTTGTTATTATTTCGAAATAAAGTTTTTTTTACAAAATACACCTTGACATAATGGGCTTAAGGATAACAAGAAGTATATTTAAGGATTTAGTTCCTATTTACAGACCTTATTATGAAATCGCCTATTAGATACTAACAGTAACAAAACGGAAAAGAGATATGTATTCAAGTACATATTGTTTTTTCATTCGCTTATTTTCGAGCTTAAGTTACATACATCTATCATAATTGAATTCAAGAATACCAACACTTCAGTCTTGCACTTACAATATTCGATTCTTATTACTAAATCCACTTATAGGTACAACCAAAACATCCTTAACGGGTTTCACTTAAATTTTATTGACAACAATTAATGAACTAGGAAAATATTATCCATCAAAACCAATTTCGTTATCAAAACGAATCACTAAAAGTTTACCCTTAATATTAAAGGACACTCTTAATTACAACCTTTCTGAATTCATCTGTTGAACTAGCAGGGCATATATGAATCACAGACGAAATTACATTACCGGATATCACAATGTTGTATCAACCAAAGTATAACTGTAGTAGAGAATGGAAATTACGTCTAGTCCTTTTGCCAATAAACCTTATACACGAAACTCATTCAACCACCGGAGACGTCCTTAATAGTGGCGATGATAATGAAATGCTAAACCCACACTGCAAGCACAAAATGACCTTACATGCTTCGCTTCTATTACTCAAAACATATCGAAGCGATGAGCCAAAGCATTTAAACAGAAAAAAGGCAAAGACATTTTTACAAAAGGAGACTTTCAGTTTCCATACTTTCTACCTACCCTCTATGTTGATTTTGTATCTCGGCAGAAGAATTTAAAAGGACACTCTTGTTAGTTTGAAAGCTCATTCGTTGCCGGTCAGTTGTAGCGATAGGATCTTCTCTTCTCAGTTTGTTTTTGTAATTCCTTACCCCACCCATTGGATTTTATCCTCGAAGTGAATGTAAAAAAAAGGTGTTTTGTTTAAACTCGATTTCAATGATTTTAAACATGTATAGTGTATTTTTTTAAAATTCCAAAAATCACAATTTAAGTGAATAAATATATACGAAGAATATTGAGAAAAGTGTTAGGGTTGATTTAACTCTCTGAGCATATGTGTTAAAAACCCTGTTGCCTTAGGTGTTGAATGTTTTGTGATTTAAGTGTTTTAAGGATATTGAAGAATTCTGGTTATAGGTAAATTGTAATATTAGATTTGTAGTGAACATTATGTAATGTCCTTAAATAGAAAGGTATTTAGTTAAATTAAAATTTTTCAATTAAATAACATTTTCACAAAGGGAAAATTATGCGTCGAGTCTAAAATATATTTATACTGTTTTCGTACTTATGACCAAAAAGATTTATTTGATTAATTTGAATAACATGACCAAAATAAAAGAGTTAAATCATAAAAAGTCTTAAAACCTTGAAAAAAAAAATAATAATTGTTTTTTGAATATCGTAATAAAAATTACGTATACGCCACATAGAGTACACATTTTTGTTTAATATCTTTTGTTTGATATTTTTATGCGATCGATGGATGGTTCTTGCATTAAGAACAAGGTTTACTCTCTTTTTGCTGCAAGATTTTGTAAGTTTACAAACAATTGCCGTTTTGTTTGTTAAACTCGTTAAAAAAAGTGTGTTAAGTTCCATTTAGCCAAAAAATTTAAATACATAGTTTCAATTTAAATATTTCGTCAGTGTATTATCTTTAAAAAATGTTGCTTTAAAAAATTAAATCGGATTTTCAAAATTTTCCAAACATGATCCAAAATAATTGAAAGCAACTTTTTAAGAATAAACAAACATATTTTCCATAACATTTCGGGAAAACATCGTTGAAAACGGAAAGATTTAAGAATTTTTGTATGATTATTTTTTTTATTTGGTAAAAGTAGAAAACGGTAAAAGAAATGAACCTCAAAGTCATAAAAACATTTTTAACTCCAAAACAAACGGAATAGCAAAAATTACTTTTAAGTTTTTCGATTTAACAATTTCGTATAAACCCATGACGACTACGACGGCAGTGCATACAATATCAACCCCAAAATATTTCATTTTATGATTTATAAAAGCATTTTAAAATTAAATTTAAAACTAAGCGCTTTCCACGCTTACTCAATTTTCCCAAGAAAATAACAAAGTATTTTTTTTTCAAAAACTTTCAATTTTCATTAACACGTTTATATTTCCCATGTTATGATTTTTCTTGGGGATGGTCTGACAATTTAACACATTTAAGTAATTCGAACAAAATAATCATGTAAAATATTTTTTTTATTTGGAATTTATAGTAAGCAAATATATTTTCACCCACTGCAACTATAAATATGTTGAGCCTTTAATTAAAAAAGAAGGTAAAACATATTTCAAACTTAGTGAAGTGTAAAATAATTTTTAAAATCAAGTGTTTGAAAAAATTGTGTTTTATAATAATTATAGGAAATACAAATACATAAGTTTTGAGGGTTGGCTACGAAATCTCGCAAACCGAAATCTGGCTTTCGAAATCTCGCATTACGAAATCTCGCAAATACAAAAACCCGTTTTTCATAATCTCGCAATTACAAAATCCTGTTTCTTGAAATCTCGCAATTACAAAAACCCGCATACTAAAATCTCGAAAACTAAAATCTCGCATTAAAAAAAAAAATGTCAGTTTACGACGTAAAAACAGTGAGATTGGTATGGGGGGCATGCTGTCCCCCTGCAACTCCCCTGCTTGGCCTCACTAAAGGATCTTGGGTAGGTGCTAGTTTGGGTGTATCCATAGTTTCTTTTGGATTTAGTATTTATTCAGTTCGATTTTAGTTTGCGGGATTTTGGTTGAAAATAACGAGATATTTTTGTGTGCGAGACTTTGAAAAACAAGATTTTGTGATTGAGAGTTTATGAAAAGCGGGATTTTTAACTTGCGAGATTTCGTTTTTCGATATTTAAAAAAAGAGAGATTTCGTTATTCGAGATTTTAAATTGCGAGATATTGCAACGCTCCCAAGTTTTGATTTAGTCAATAGATGGACTGTAGAAGTGTTAAGTATGTTCCAGAACTCTGATTACAGGTAGGTTGTAGTTTAAGATTTATAATAATGTAATATCTAAAGAAAGGTGTTTAGTTTAATAAAATTGTTGCAATCAAATAACCTTTTAAAAAAAATAATGCGTTTAGTGTGCACAAAATTATAATTACAATTAAATTAAATTTGTTTTTATTAGGAAAATCTAAGCAGAGTAAGATAAGTTCAATAAATCGATCTAGTATAACATCGGCTTAAGCTTGTGTACCAACGTTCGCAGATAAGAAAGAGAACTATTAAATCGATGGACGGTTCTTGTTTTGAAAACATGATTGTTTGTCTTTTAATTACACCCTATATAGAGATGTAGATTCAGCTGAAAAAATACAAAACAAATTCATGTCTAAATAAGTAAATTATTTCTTCAGAGGGTAAACGAAAAACCTTAGCTAAATTCTGGCAGCATGATTTTTTAATTTTAAAAACAATTACCGTGTTGAATGTAAAACTCATACAAAAATGTTTATGCAGTCATTTATCTAATAAATTTAAATAAATTAAATACAAAGAAAATCAATAACTCATTTTAACTCTTGTGCAATGTGCATACAATACCGAAAATAAAATATTTAATGACTAATAAAAGCTTTTTAAAATTGAATTTAAAATTCAATACATATAATTAATAAAATAATATTTGAATTAATTAAAAAAATTCAATCAAATCACGTTTTTATTCTTTTTAATAGCAGATGATGTTGATTCACTCAATTATAACTTATAGATGCATCTGGAATGCTAGTGCACATATTTACTCTACATTTCAGTTCATCAAAACTGTTTCTCAAATTTGAATTTTAACCGCTTGATGTAAAAAAACTAATTACTTTCTTACGTAGCATCAAAATACTAATGTTCAATGGTCATGAAACCTAAAAGCGAAGAGAATATGTTTTGGTTCAGCATGTTGCAATAACTTCAACTGAAAATGTCTATTAACGGTTACTGCCGTAGAACCTAATTTTTCTTCAAATTCGTAAATGAATCATCTAATTGATGAAAAATAAAATGCACAAACTTGCTCTTGTAGCAAACCCGGGATTGAAAAAAAATTTAATTTAATAAATTATAATCAAAAAGGAGAAAAATATCAGAAAATGGCCTAAACGTGAGACCAAGTTTTGTGGTAGCTATTATAACACGTTTGTTTAGCCAAAAACTTAAAATGCAATTTTTATTAAATAATCAAATTAACTTCCATACTAAATTTAAATTTGTGAAAACCGTTAACACCAAATCTCCGTTATATGCATTTTTAGCCAAAAACGTGAAATGCAATATTAACAGTTGTCTCAATATAACGCACAAAAAGTTTTATCAAAATCGTTAGAGCCATTTTTGAGAAAATTTTGAAAAACTGAAACTGCAGTTATATGGGAGGTACCCGTTATAGCCAGGCTAAAATAAAATTTTGAATTTTTCCTCTAGGGAATAACCAAAAAGTGTTATGTATGAAGTTTGAAGAAAATCCGTCCAACCGTTTAGGCTGTAGGTCGGTGTACAGACAACCGCACATACGCACATACAGACAGACCGACGTACAGCATGACGAAACTTATACTTTTTTGGGCTTCTCTATAATCGTAATGTCAGGTTTAATTTAGACCTCGATTTTTTTTGTCTACACGAAACCAATACTTGCCCTATTGAGCAAGTAAAAATTAATAAACGAAATAAATATTTAAATAAAGGTCACGAATAGGTCCACAAATTGTCTTGTGGTAAGTTTCCTTAGTTTAATACACAAAAATATAATTAGAATAATATTAAAAAAATTAATAATATTAAAAATAATAATTGCAATTTTATTAAAAAAAAGCTAAATCTATATCTCATAAAGATTTAAACCAAAGTCAAAGTCACAAACAATGTTTTCGTAAATTTAAGCTTACTAAAAAAAATATTTAAAAAAGTAAATCTGCAAAGTTACCCAATTTACGGACTTCGCCGTTTAACATCGAACTGTTATTAAATATGCAAATTTTGGGAATTAAAAGAGATTTTTACTTAAAACTACCTTTAAGCCTCATTATCGGGAAAATAATCTTCTCAACAGCAGTTATATGGCTGGTTAAAATTAAAAATTAAAATTAAATGGACAACTGACTGGAATTTCAAATATTTTAAATTATATAAAATGCAAGGAAAAAATCAGAGAAAAAAAATAACATATGCAATTTTTTTAAAAAGCTAAATCTATATTATTTTCAAAGAAAAATTAAGTAGATATCTAAAAATAATATTTCATAAAAATCCTTCAACAGGTTTAACAAAAAAAAATATTTTATAATAATTAAAAAATACCAAAAGTTTGTTAAAAAATCACTTGCCATTTTATTTTCATTTTCTAAATGATAATTTTAATACTTAATTTCATTAATAAATTCCATTAACATCACATTACCCGTTATCGAGACATTTGTCAAACCAATTTTCTAATAACTGTTTCCACCTATAAAATTTTAGAAAAACATGAAACTTAGTTTATATATACCGAGGTATGCTTAACCTATGTATGTTATCCTAAAAACACTTTATATCAATTCAAAAACGAATACTCCGAGTTTCGTAAGATGCAAACTACGAAATACTGAACCCTCTTATTTTTTCTTCTTTATCATTGTAATGTCTGGTTATGCATAATTAGAATTATAGTAGCGCAAGTAAACAAAAAAAAAAAAAAAAAAACAATTGATAATTCTTATTACAAACATTTTTATTTCAAATCTTTTATTTCTTTTTTGCCTTCATAACTGTTTTGATAGTCAAATAAAATCTTACTTGTAATTACCTAAATCTGTGTTAAAAGAAACAGATTTATTAATGAATTATTCTTAATAGCTTGTTATAATAAAATTGTTACGATTATAATTTTATCGCAGCGATATGTGCCTACTTCAGTAATTTCATCTATGTCACCATTCAAAGGAATTCCTAAGCATTTACCGTCGTTCATGATGTTTTATGCTATCATTTCTATCATCCGAAGGCCTTGCTTCCCCAAAATACATTAACAAACAATCAAACAGTTCCCTCCATTGGTACTAACATCTCCCCTTTCTTGAAGAAACGATCTGCAATGAGAAGAAACTTATTTTTAACAATCGGTTTTTGTCTCCTCGTGGCCATTAAAACATTTGGTATAGTTTACGAATCGAAAAAGATTTATTTTGATGATGGATTTTGGGAGGAATTACCAAAGGATGTCAATGGGACTAGGTCAGTTGGTCCTGAGCAACAGGTTGTGGGTGTTGAACAACAAAAGTCCTGGAGAATAACAAAAAGGGAAATATCTTCTGAATATGAAGAAACTGGAACGAATGTATATTATGTTGGCGTTTTGATGGCTTCACATTTGGGTGAGCATTAAGTGATATTTTAAATAAAAGGTTCATATATTTTTTTTATATAATAGATTCACCTTTTGATTTGGAAAGATGTGGACCAGCTGTTGATTTGGCTTTGGATGCTATCAATGAAGAGTTTCTAAAACCGCATAATATTTCACTTAGAAAAGTACAGGCGAGGTTAGTATTATCCAGTTATAGTCACATACATAATATTCAAATAAGGAACAGATTGATTATTCGCACACCATTTAACAAGTTCTTTGGAGACCATGGACTTCTGATTGTCGTTAAAGTGTCTGAGAAGGTTTAATTACCCGTGCAAGCAAATTCAATTAAGCGTTTTATTTAAATCACGATGAAGTGTATTTCCTTCTTTAAAAATATTCGCATACCATGATTTAGTTTTAAAAGTACTTTTTTTTCTTTTATTTTTATAGCTATCCATCATGTTCGGGTGCAAGAGCTCCTGGTTTGGCTGCTGATATGCATTTTAAGGATGATGTGATAGCGTTTGTTGGGCCAGCATGTGCGTTTGCACTTGAACCAGTGGCTAGACTGGCAGCGTATTGGAATACTCCCATTATTACTGGAATGGGAGATCAGGTAAGATATAGCCACCTTCAAATTCTTAAATAAGCATTCTCTTATAAAAATAAACTTATACAGCCTTATTTATAAATGTATAATAGCGAATGCATAGTACTTATTATGCATCGGTAAGCAAAATCCTTATTTATAAAACTTTTGGTCGTGAATAGTGCCGAAAAAGGGATGATTTAATATCGAAATGTCACATTGAGGAATACAAGAAATATCAACACAAAATCTATTTTTTTTAGTTTTTATTTAACAATTCTTGCAAGCACTCAATAACAAATTAAAACAAAATATAAATATGCAACAACTTACACATGCAACTCAGAAAAAAAAAACAAATATGGTTTGTTTTGTCATGGATTTATGACATCTACAGTTGCTGCCGAAATTGAACGAACACCAATATTACACAAGTCACATATTTTACACTTTTTTAAAGATTACGATGTTTTTTTTTTTAAATTAGTTTATTGAATAAAATAATACTACTAAACAAACCTTCGAAAAAACAGCATCTAAATCATAAAATCGTAAATTATGTGTTTTTTATCGGTGTATGATTAACTTGGAAGCAACTGTAAATGATAATAATTTTCCTGTTCTGGTACTTTTTTGTTTGCAACCGCATTGTAACTAAAATGGCCTGGGGAAATTTTAATAAATAAGCATTTTTTTATCATAGAATAGGGGGCGCATAATAGCTTATTCAATATGTGTAACTATTTACTCGTACAGATGGATAATAGAGGATTCTAATAAATAAGGTTGATAGTGCTTGAAATTTTTAAGAAAGTGTCAGAAATATCTTCGCAATGTTTTTCGAAAAGAGCAATGTTTTTCGAATGTAGTTTTTTGTTATAAAAATCCAAGCCTAAATTTGTAAAGAATTTAAAATTATTGTTTATTTTTTAAGAAAATGTGTGATATTACCGTATCAATGGAGCAGTTACAAAGTTCATTGAATTCTCATATGGGAATTTAGAAACTGGACAGCTTTCCTTTCGGTTTGTGCGTTACTGACCACCTTCTTTAGAATGACCACTTATTTTACGTCAGCAAAACAATGCAATACAAATGTTAACCATATGCATTTGTCCCCTAAAATGATTCAACAGTAGTACTCGAAATGCTAGGAATGCCCATCGGTTTACTCTTTAGCCCTGACGTATTGTGTATTGAAATTCCTTCTTTACTATGTACATAAATGTGTAATGTGCTTGGCCATTCTCAATTTTCCCTCCCATATGGGTAGTCACAACCTCTTTTGTGGCGTTCTAAATGTGTACATACAAACAAAAGTTCTAAATACACACAAACAATAAAGTGTTTTTATGGTGCTTTCTAATGATACTAGATTGAAATTATCACCTATTGTGGAACATTAGGAAATTAAACAATTCTTTTACAATGGGCTATATGATTTCTTTAAAGTCAAAGTGATAAACACATGCCTTGCAGTTATAAATTAACTGAATCGAAATTCGCCATTCGAAATTGATTTGCCATCAAAATGAATAACATTAAAAACAAATCAAATCCAAATTATTATTTATTTAAATTTTTTTTATTTATTTCTAAAAAGATTTTCCCTTTCAACTCATCTGTTGGACGCAAGTCAGTGAAATAAAAATATGTTTAATCTGTTAAAAAGTTAAGGAAGAAAAGTTTATCAATTCAATGATTCAATGATTAGAGAATCGAATAGCTACTCCTAACGTTATTGTAATATTTGCAACACAATATAACCAGTCACTAGGAATTTTAGTATGTTAAAAAAAAAAAAGAAACTAACAATACTTCAATGAAAATAAATTTAATTGAATATTTATGAGAGAAGCAACAAGTACAATTTATTTATAATATACCTCACTACCAGACTTGGTTTTCAAGTGTTTAGCCTTCCTAATGTCCTGACTTCTTCATATTCTTTTTTTTAAAACGAATTACAAAAAAAAACTCAACTTAAAGTAAAAATAAAAATTGTGCTGATATCAAACCCAACCGAACTTCCGCCTGCCTGGAGAGCTTTAGCTGTCGAGACTCCGACCATAGATTTCTATATCTTAACCCCGCTATATAAAAAAAAGGACTTTTTCTTTTCAAGTTCATGCTCTAGGGGTTTTGTTGAATCCTCGTGGTATCAGTGTTATTATCGCTATTTTTATGGAACTTTATGAACAACAAGGTGTTGTTAAAATGTATAAAAAAGGCTAAACCACCGCTGCCTTAAGCAAGTGATAATCATGTTCCTGCAAATTGTTGTTGATTTAATTTTCATTATCTTCGATATTGTTTGTGTGCGAAGCAAATTTTGGTCTTTTATTTAATTAGGCACGGATTGAAGTTTTTTTTTTTGTAGTTAGAAAGAAGAAGGAAATTATGAGTATCCTCCGTGTTCATTCATAAGAAAATAAAATAATACTTACCTCTTTAAATAACTCAGATTCGGGATATGTCATCAAAGCTGAATTTAATGTTTGTAGAATTTTTCTTAAGGAACTTTAGTATCTAGATATAGATACCTAAAAACCTTCAATTTTTCGGTTTCACAGCTATCGTTTTACACAGATTGGGTTAACTTTTCGTTAAACGATTTCATTGCGTCGTTTAAACTTCGTTTAAAGTTTTAGAACACACAGCCATCACCATTTTGATGTAAATTCTGGCACATGATGTATTAATAATTATTTATCAATGTTCACTTATATATATTTTTTTTAAATTTTTAAATAGGGATTTAATTTATTTGATGAAAATACACAAAAGCATTACAATTTCACAATAATCCACAATTTATTTTATTTTCACAACAATAACTTGACATTTCAAAGCAAATTTCATAACTCAGAGCTTCGCCAACTGTTTTTAGCTATGTAACTGGAGTTTAAGTTTTCGATGTGAAACCGAACGAATTAAACGAAAAGTTTAAAAGTTTAGGTTTAATTAAACTACAGTTTAAACTCTCACTGTGAAACTGGGCATAAATTGAATATGGAAAAAAACGTGAATAAACTTTTTGAAATACCCGAAAGGCGCGATATTTTTTCGCCAAATGGGGCTTATTTCTATATGTAATTATCTTTTTACTTGCTCATTAGGGCAAGTATTGGTTTCGTGTAAAAAAAACAATTCGGGGTTTTAATCAAACCTGACATTACGATACTAGAGAAGCCCAAAAAAGTATGTTTCGTCATGCCGTCCGTCGGTCTGCGGTTGTATGTGCACCGACCTACAGCCTAAACGGTTTGACAGATTTTCTTCAAACTTCGTATATAGCACTTTTTGGTGATTCCCTAGAGGAGAAATTCGAATTTTTATTTTAGCCCGGCTATATTGGAGGTATATAACGGTTTTAGTTTTTCAAAATGTTCTTAAAAACGGCTCTATGGAAATTGATTTGATTATTTAACACAAAATGGCATTTAAAGTTTTTGGCTAAACAAACGTGTTATAATAGCTACCATACAACTTGGTCTCACGTTTAGGCCATTTTCTGATATTTTCTCCTTTTTGAAAAAAATTTATTAAATTGAATTTTTTTCAATCCCGTGTTTTGCTACAAGAGCAAGCTCGTGCGAACCAGCCGTGCATTTTATTTAATATATCTTCCTTGAAAATAAAGAAATCAAATAACTTAATGATATTTATCTTGCTATAATAAAAATTATATCCTGAGACATTTTTTTTGGTTTGGGGTCGAAATTCTGCCTGGGTCAAAACATTTTTGGTCATTTTGGGCATTTTTGGAAAATTCGACTTAAAGCATAACATAATAAATTTAAATTTTTTTGATTCCACTGTTTTTAAAATTAAAACGATTGAACGATATCGTTTCAACTTGTCGTCTCTATCTTTCTGCAAATCGACTATTGATCGATCATTTTATTTTTTTTGGAATTAGAGCTTAGGGGGTAAATTGTAATTCTGTGAAAAAGTGAATGGAATAAATATATTCAAATTGCTTATTTATTTCTCTTACTGATCTCTATATTATATAGAGATTACTGCTTTCACTAGTACACTCACTTGCATGATGGTGAATTTATTGATCTGAAAAATTTTGACATTTGGTTTTACCTATTCAGGAAACGAGAATCGAAATTGCGGTGATTTTCTTATTCATTTTTACACAGAGAACCCGAATTTACTCCAAGGACGCAAATTTTGTGACCAAAAAAAAAAAAAAATAACATACGCAAATAAAATATAAAATTCTGAATATAATTTCAAAACAATCTTATTATGCATGATTTTTATTTACTTAAAAGGGCAAGTATTGGTTTCTTGTAAAAAAAAAAGTTGAAATTTTTTTCAAACCTGACATAACGATGATAGACAATACAATAAAAAATAGCGTGAGCGGGACTGGACTGCAGAAAGGAGGTTAAAATCCCTTGAACCAGCGAAGCGCGCCACTGAGGATTTGTTCAATAAGAAAACTGTTATTTTTATTTTACGTATATAATTTTTTTATAATTTGTATTTAAAATATTTGGCTAGACAAAGGTTTAATGGTAGCTATTTTATAACTAGATATCACGTTTAAGCCACTTTTTATGTATTTCTAATTTTTATATAATTTTATAAATTTAAATTTTTGTAGTTCCAAAGTTTGTATGTAAGAGGAAGTTCGTGCGACCCAGTCGTGCATTATACTTATTAATTATTTGTCATCCCCTTTTTCCTAATATCTTATTTAAATACATTGACCTATTGTATAAATTTGTATTCCTTCACAGCCACCATCTGAGGGTGAATTAACAGTTACGTCAGGAATTCTGGGAAAAATTCATAAATGGAAAAATGAAAGCACGGTAAGTGATTGATATATTCATATAGCATATATACGCACGCATGGTAGGTACATATATGCATGTCCTTTCGAAAAAATAATACAAAAATAAGATTCATTGCTTATTTAACACTCTCTTACTCTTTGTTTTTATGATTTTCAAGTTTGTTTAGGATTTTCATAAATCATAAAATTATCTCTCGATGGAATAATAATGTCATTCAATTTTGTTGCATGTTTCATAATCCGTCTTGTCGATGAGTTTTTAAAAATTTGGTCGAAGAGGATATTTTCAAACCACCAAATAAGGACAAGAAACACCTCTATAGGGATATATTAGCTCACAACCATCAGTTGCTCTAGGTTCCTTTTAATTAAGTCAAAAATAATGTAGATTTGTATTTCAATAAATTTATCAGCAAAACAGATACCCTGCTAAGATGAAATTAATCTTTAAGTTCCCTCTTAATCGCACGTATACATGGATAAATTCCCAATAATCTGCAGTCGCCCACAAGTTTGTCAAGTGTAGAATGCGAAGGACGACCCTGACACTGTAGCATAAAGTTGTAGTTCTGTCCACTTTGAGTGAAAGGTGATTAGTAGTAATCGCTTTTGGTTGGCTTCGTCTTCTTTGGTTGTCAATGTCCTGGGAGCCATCGGGAATACCTAATGACTTTTAAGTCCACCAGAATAATTAAAGCTAATGAATTCGATGATTGTATCTATATCGCCTAGACGCCTATATCTATATTTAATAATACCATTGGAGACAAGTGTTAGAAAAAAATGGTCAACGTTAAAATATGCGGTTACTTTCGGCTTGTGGTTTAAAATCAGTGATAAGTTTTTTTTTCGTGTTGACAAAAGCAACAGAGCAAGCAAAAAACCTTTTTTTTTTAAGAGAAATGAAGAAAAAATATTCATAATTCAATTAATTTAAGTGGTGTTTTTTTGTATGGTTTGGGTTTTACAATTAATAATAATTACTGGCTCATGCCTTTCCGATTTATTTAAAATCAACTGAAATTAGTTTTCATCTTAATCAAAAAAAAACAAATAGGGATACATTGGGTGAAAACAAAAATAAAATGTCGGTATTTTCTTTAAATATAAAGCTAAACATTTGAACTTTTACATATTTCTAAGTTTTTTTCAAGGGCTTAGGGTTGATGGATGCTAAAGTCAACCGTCTGCAATACCTTCTGTTGTGTTAAAAAGTTAAATTTACAATAAGGCTTAAGGGCTGAGTAGTGGCTATTTTTTTTTTGTTTAGATAATTTTAGTTTTTGGGGAATACGGCCTCTGGCTGTACGATGTAAGAAGTAAGTTACACATAGACGTAGACGTAGAGATAGCATGTTTTGAATTAAGACTGGAACTGCATTGCTTATATCCTTTCCCAAAACAAATACAACAAATACTGAAATTTTTTTTTTATAAAAAAATATATTTTGATTCGCTTGATAAAATTACTTTTGTTATCTCAATGATGGAAATCTATTAATCGGCAATAAAAATTGTAGTTGGGAATTTTCCAGTTTTAGTTTGCTCATTCTGAGACACGAAGTAAGGCAGTTTGTAGCTTTTGTTTTTTCTTTAAGTATGGTATTATGTGATTGTTCTAAGTACGGTATTTTATTTAAGTCTGGTAGTGTTTGCTCTGGTGCAGGGAAATAACTTCACGGGAACTAACTTCACATGGGAACTTACTTCTCCACTATAGTGGCACTAATTTCACTTTTTTATTGTGAAGTAAATACCCACTAAGTGTGATTTATAATTTTACTTTTTTGTGAGAATTTATTTCACTTTCGTGTGAAGTTATTCCGCACGAAGGGTGGGAGATAACTTAACTTTTTAATACAGTTAGTGATATAATTATGATGTCTTATTTATTTAAGCATGATAGCCAAAAAAAAAAGAATTCAGAAGCGGACTTACAAAAATGTTTCTTGAAGTCGGTGGCATTTTTTGTTTTTCTTTCAAATTTTTGAGCTAAGAATAGTTATATAACAATATAATTTAGTTATGATTACAAATTTTTTTTAAATTTTTTTCAAATACAAAAAACAATTACGTGTAAGAGACTCATTTGGCTGAGCTCTGGAAAGCGGTTATAATTTTGGTGAAAATGAAATCAGTTTGTGAAAATTAAAAATTCGCGCGAATTTTTAATTTTCACATTTCAAAACTACGCTACGCTTTTCGTTTCTCACCGTTAACATAAATTAGCCCACAACATTACTTATCTTTTTAATTAAATTTTCGATTTTAGGAATTTTTTTTTAACTTTCCTTCGTTAACCTATTGATGCCAGAGACCTATACTCAAGTCTCTGGCATCAACTTGAGAATATTATTAAAAAATGTATTGTCATTATAACATAACACACAAATAAAACATTTTATTCGTTAGTAATTTTTTAACGATATATTATCATTTAAAATCATCATAAGAAATCTTGATGGCATACTTAAGCATATAACCAATTAAGGTTTCCAATGATTCCATTATTAAAAAATACCAAAAGTTATTATTTACGTTTCATTAAACATAAGATTGTCAGTAAGATTTCATCATTTTGAGCCATTTTGTATAGCTGCTTTTCTTGTTTCCCCAAATACATATTTTTATTCTGGAGTGGATACATCTAATACAATTGAAAAAAAAATATATATATTGCGTTCTCTTTTATTATTCGGAACTAAAGCGAATGTTTTAGATAGTTACCCTGTATATTTCTTTTTGTATATGACAAAAGAAATATTGACAATTCTTCAAAGTTAAAAATAAGTACCTACTTTAAATTATCAATCTGCATTCGAATGCACAAACGTGCTATAAATGCTTTTATGTGCGTTCCCCATGCAACAGAGGCTTCTATACTGTATATTTATGTACAATACATCCTTCTCGTAATATGATTAAAGGACATTAATGGCTCTTTCCGTTGGTAATAAAGTTAATCATTCAATATATCCAGTAGATTGCGTGTTCTAAGAGGCACTTGAAATTGCATTCAACTTAATCCTTGAATTCTACTTCTAATTGCATTCATTACAAAATTGATTCCATTTAGTTTTTTTTCTCTTAATTATTGTCAACATATTTACTTATTTCTTTGATATCTAATAGAATTCTAGGTTAAACATCAATATAGAAAAACACACAGTTTTCATAATGATTCTTTTATTTTAAGGGGATGTTTAAGGACAAATCAAAATATCCTACTCTCACGCGAATGTCCTATTGTCAATGCAGATTAAAATTGGTTTTTGCAAGTGTTTTTCGTCAATTTAATTGGAAACATGTTGCATTAATAGTAGACAGATCAGATTTGTTTTCTTTGACAGTAGGTAATGTTATAAATTGGCCTTGGGCAAATGAAAGAGTCTGTAATTAAATTCAATTTTCAGGAAAGAACTTGGAATATGGCTTACGGCAGGAAGGTCTTCTGAGTTTTGTTCGTGAACTTAATGGAAACGAACAGGAACCATATGAAAATTATCTAAGGGATGCCAGTATGTATGCAAGAGGTAAGAAAATCATATTTGGATATCTTTTATAATCATTTTATTTAAATTAATAACAAATTGTGTCTATGGGTCATTAAAACACATATATATCTTGCATCTAAAGTGGTGAAATTTATATATTATTTTGTCAATAGGTGTGTCCAGTCCAAAGAAACCTTTCAAAGCCGCATTTATTAAAAAGGAAAGATTTGTGAAATGTTTTTTAAATGTTTAAAACAGTAAATATTAATAAGGATTTTCTTAAATTCTCATTTTATTATATCTCTCTCCCTATTATCAATACGCAACTCCTGGCCTGGAGACCCAAAAACAACAATAAAAGTTTCTGAAATGTTTATCGGTTTCTCATTCGCAGTGGGAAACTCAAAAATAGAGTTTTAGTATATCAGGGGCCAGGGCTACATAAGTCTAACTTATGAGCTTTGTAAAACTCAGACAGATCATGCCTTTTAAAATATTTTCATCGACCCCAACGGTTTTGATAAAATAAACTACACATCTAGAATGCCTATACCCTATTAAAACTAGATATTGCCCTGATATATGAAGGGCTTACTGCCCTGATATAGGAAGGGTTTACACAAACCAATTTCAAGTCGTTTTTCTGCGTTATTAAATTTATATTCCTGGAACGTATCTGTCTGCATTCTTTCCCCCTTCATTAAAATTTTTTTAAGATTTCAAAGAAATCATTTTAAATTTTTAACTAGTCGAAGGGACATCTTTGATGGGTGATGGATACACATTTTAGAATTTTAATTAGAAAAGCATTCCTTCAATATAGTCTAAGAGCTAGCGACAAAAATACTTACGTCATTTCATTACGAAAATAATTAGTCTTATTATCATCTCCCAGCACGTGTGATAAATAATCCAGAAGTCTATTATGCCTCCAGTCAGTGGTGGGTGTGGGCACCACGCAGCGTTAAAGGTGTTAAAAATTGTATGGGATCTTATAAAGGTACAAAATATAAGCATGTTTCACTATAGGGAGAAGGGTCTTTATCCCCCCGTTTAGTCAAAAGGTGCAATTTTATAAGCATAAAATATATTTTATTTTTCAGAAAATTGTCCCCCAACGGAAGGCGAAAGACGCCCTTCTCCGCAATAAAATATGATTGTATTTTATTCCTAAACAAGACTTCACTAATAGTTTGTAGCGAAAAAAAATGTCCCCATAAATATTTTAACTTTAACAGTGCATGGTGGCCACATCACACGGCGCAGGGACATAAGTCCCCGGGACATATTCGATTTGGGATTTATGTCCCACCTTCAATTTCTTTGAAATAAATTTTATGAATCTACCATAAGAATACACTCATGTTGATAGTTTGTTCAGTTATTTTCCTTTAGTTTTACGTATTGTCAATACTTCAATGCATAAAACTCTACTGTAATGCAATTACAGTAAAAATTCTGCTTACTGACAGCTCCAATAAGCGAACGATTCCCATGACCGGCAAAACTTCGTGCACCATAGGGGTTCGCTTATGGGAGCTTTGACTGTACAACTAAAATACAGTTAGTTGTTTTCTATTTTTTTTTTTCAAAACTGTAATTTTCAAAGTTATTTGGCGATTTCTGGTTTTAGTTTTTCAAATTCGCAAAAACTTGAATCTTCTAAGATTCTTTTCTTAAATTCACAGAAAATTAACTTTAAAAATTACAGTTTTGAAAAATAAGACAACAAGTAACAAATCAAATTTGGTACCTATGTCCCACTTCGGTGGGACTATAAGACAAGTTATGCATTCATGCAAAAAAAAATTTTGAGATAACAATCAAACATGACGTTACGATAATAGCGAAGACGAAAAAAGTGGGTCTGGAAATTCTGTCTGTATGTCTGTATGTCAGTCTGTATGTATCAGCACCTACAGCCTAACCGGCTTAACCGATTTACTTCAAACTTGGTTTGAAGGTTTTTTAGACCATTCCTTAGAGAAGAAATTGAAATTTTTTTTTAGCTCAAAAAATAACGGTACCTGCCATATACCAGTTTTGGAAAAGTTAAATTTTCTCGAAAACGGCTCCAAAGATTTTCTTGAAAAAAATTACTGATGGTTTTTGTCTGATTTCCTTTTGTTAAATTGCATAAATAAAATTTTGGCAAGCCTATTAACGGTACCTCCCATAGAACCGTTATTTTTTTTCTTGAGCTATCTCATGAACGGGTTAATCAATTCCAAACCAAACATTTTTTTTAGAAAGACTTAGATGACTTGAACAAATTTCGATACCAACATTTTCCAAAAAAGGTTAATTTTAGTTTTAATTAATTTTTGTAAATTCATTATTTGGAAAACTGCTTGACAAAATTTTATTTTTTGTGCATAAAATGAAAACAATTAAGCACGTAAAAATGGCGCTCTTCAAATTTAACAAAAACTATTTTATAAAAAAATATTAAGTAAAAATCGATTTTTTTAAAAACCGCTTTAACGATTTTGATATAATTTTTTTAGTAAACTTATATTTAGGCAACAAAATTTTCTGCATACTTTGATATTGGCTTGAATCTTAGTGACAAGAAGTTTTAGCACTTTTGTGAGAAATTCAAATGATTTTTTTTTTCCTTTATATTTAAAAAAAATTATTAAATTTATTTTTATTTTCGTGGCAACTTGCTACAAGAACAAGTACGTGCGACCCAGTCGGGCACAACAATAGCAAGTTCGTGCTACCCAGTCGTGTACTTTATTTTTCCTTGCAATGTGAATATCCTATTGTATCTGAATTATTATTTATGTAACTTGACAATTTATTTTAACTAATTTTTAAGGTCGATTTCAAATGTGAAAATAAAAGATAACTGCCTTTGCCAGGGTACAGTTTTAAAAACTGTTGTTAGTTTAGATAGCTAAAATACTAAACTGAAGAAAAGCAAGGACCTTTTATCTTGTTTGAGTTCATTTTCATTAATATTTATACTTATTTTTCATTCAAGTCGTTATCCTTTCCGTAAGGGGAACCCTTGTTCGAAAATTTATGTTGGCTGCACACGCTTTGGAAATGACAAAGGGTGACTGGGTTTTTTTGGATGTTGAAATATTTCAGGTAGGTAAACATAACCGGCTGTGAAATTCCAAACGAAAATGTTTGCTTCTATTCATGTGGTCTACACATGAGTTGGGAATGAAACACGAGACCATGGAAGGCAAAAAATTTAACAATCTTAACTCTTTCCTTAGAGCTCTTATTGGGGGGACCACGACTGGGAAATGGGTGATGCTGATGATACAAAAGCCCGCACGGCTTATGAAGCCTTACTACGTGTTTCACTTCTTCAGCCGACTAGTCCAAAATTTCAAGGATTCGCAGACAATGTTCGAGATGTAGCAACAAGAAATTACAACTACACTTTTAGCAAGGACGAAGAAGTAATATCCTAATAAGAGACTACCATTTGGAAATGTTGATTAGAAAATAACTTTACAGGTTAACATATTTATTGGGGCCTTTTACGATGGAGTTTATCTGCTTGGAATGGCATTAAATGAAACACTCACCGAAGGCGAAGATATACGTGATGGTATGGCGATAACTAGACGAATGTGGAACCGAGATTTTCATGGTAGACATACCTTCATCCTACCAAACTTAATATAAGATATTTGATTTAATTTATCAACTCCCCAAAGGAATCACAGGACACGTGCGAATAGATGACAATGGGGATCGAGATGCTGATTACTCAATTCTCGACTTGGATCCAATCACAGGACGTTTCGAGGTGGTTGCACATTACTATGGCATCAACAGGTTGATATGAGTGATATTTTTTAAAATTAGACAAATCTTATACAAAAATATGCAAATTTTCTACTGAAATCCTTTTGTCGAATTTAGAAATTATACTTCAGTAAGTGGAAAACGAATTCATTGGCCTGGCGGACGGGAAGGTCCGCCTCCAGATATTCCAAAGTGTGGCTTCTTAGGAAATTCTCCGGCATGTCATGGGAACGGTATGTATAGAGATAATAATTTTTAGCATTAATTTAATTTCTTCTTATTTTATTTATTTTTAGAAATGATCATTATATATGTGACTTTTGCTTTTGCAATTTTTCTGGTCTTTTCAATTCTGGTTGTTTATTTGATGTGCAAGTATGCATGAATTGATTAAATTCTTGAACTTACATTGCCGTTATAAATATATTACTGATTTTTTTTGTCCTTAGACAATTAAAATTAAATAGTGAATTGAACAATATGTCTTGGCGGGTGCGACCCGATGAAGTCTTACTTGAAGTTGGAAGATTATTTGGAAGCAAAGTTGGTCTTCAAAAGCTAAATGCTGAGGTAAGTTTTCTGAAAGCCGTAGATCTTAGAAAAACCTTTTAAACAATACATTTCAAAGAACTTGTCTCTACAACAATACGGAGTACACTCGGGCAGAGCATCTATAGCGAGTTGCACATCTCTACCCTTAACACAAGTATTTACAACGATTGGCATTTACAAAGGCGAAAGGGTGGCAATCAAGAAAATAGCAAAAAAAAAGGTTGATATAACTTCAACCCTCCTGTGGGAAATTAAACAAGCACGTGACGTTTGCCACGAAAACACTGTTAGATTCGTTGGGGCATGCATTGATCTTCCACGTCCAACTGTTTTAATTTTGACGGAATACTGCCCCAAGGGAAGTCTTAAAGATGTCCTAGAGAACGAGGCAATTCAGTTAGATTGGAACTTTCGTATGTCATTGATTCATGATATTGTCAAGGCAAGTGCAAGTTGTAGCTAAAGGCTTACAAGTACAAATATAATTATAGTTGATTTAATTTTCCATAGGGGATGGCTTACCTTCACAACAGCGATGTTCAAGTTCATGGCAAGTTAAGATCTTGTAACTGTTTAATTGATGGACGATTTGTTTTGAAAATATCAGACTTTGGACTCCGAACACTTACTACACCTTCAGATTTTCTTAAGGATCAAAACTATTACAATAGTAAAAACAGTTATTTTGAACGAATTCTTATCTAGCACTCGTTTTTTTTTTTAGATTTTCTTTGGATTGCACCTGAACTACTACCACTTACTATTCTACCTGGCAACCCCGCAACACAAAAAGGCGATGTATATTCTTTTGCTATAATTCTGGAGGAAATCGTGGTACGTGGGGGTCCGTATGAAACAGCTCGACAGTTTATGGATATTCAAACGATCTTGAATCGAGTCGAGGCACATGAGTCCCCATCACCCTTTCGACCTTTTGTTGGCCAACGAGATTGCCCACCAGATGTGTTAGATCTGATGAGCAAATGTTGGGCTGATAATCCTGATGATCGGCCAGCCTTCGTTACCATCCGGTCAACTGTTCGCCTCATTATGAAGTAAAATATTTTAATATCAGTATCTATTAAAACTTGAAGTTTCTATTTATAACTTTCTGCTTGAAAGGGGCTTTTGTGAGAATCTTATGGACGATTTACTGCGTCGCATGGAACAGTATGCAAATAACTTGGAAAGTCTTGTTGAAGAAAAAACAGAACAGCTCAGTATGGAAAAACGTCGAACAGAGGAACTTTTATATCAAGTTCTTCCGAGACCAGTAGCAACTCAACTTTTAGCTGGTGAGATGGTGCAGCCCGAACAGTTTGAATGTGTGACAATATATTTTAGTGATATTGTGGGCTTTACAGCCCTTTGCGCTCAAAGTGGTCCAATGGAAGTAGTAAGCTTTTTGAATGACCTTTATAGTACCTTTGACCGGATCATTGGATTTTATGACGTGTATAAGGTAAAGGAAGAAATCTTGCGGAATGTGAAAACCTTGGTGCATAAGTTTCAATTTTGAATCTATAATTTTCAAACAATTACACTCATATTGTTTCTAGACAAACAATGTTTTCCAATTCACTAGGTTGAAACTATTGGTGATGCCTACATGGTCGTATCTGGCCTTCCGGAACGCAATGGCGATGATCATGCTCGTGAAATCGGACTCATGGCGCTTGCTGTCTTAGATGCCGTAAAATCTTTCAGTATCAAACATAAACCAGAGTATCAATTAAAAATCCGTATTGGAATTCATGCTGGACCAGTGTGTGCTGGTGTTGTGGGACAAAAAATGCCTCATTACTGCTTATTTGGGGACACTGTAAATACAGCTTCTCGGATGGAATCATCGGGTTTACGTAAGTAATATGTGATATTCGACTTATTCCCAATTTAACTTTGAATTTTTATAGCACTCAGAATTCATGTCTCCCCAGCTGCCAAAGAGATTTTTGACAAATTTGGAACATTCGAAATGGAACTTCGGGGTGAAGTCGAGCTCAAGGGAAAGGGAAAAGTCACAACATATTGGTTGATTGGTTGCACAGAACCAGACCCTAGACCTCCAACACCTCAAAAGAACCATGAGAATGAATCTCCATTTCCGATTCTATTTCCAGCAATTGGAAAGTAAATACGAGCGAGAGCATAAAGTGTGTGCCAAAAAATAAAAATACATTCGTACCTTTAGTCAATAGAAATTAATGTACTTGCAGATTAAATCAATTATATTATTGTGTTATCTATATGATGAAATAAGAATTATTTATATTATATCATTTAAAAACAACAATATTGTACAAAACCTATTCACAAAAGGGGACGTTGTAATCGTGATCAAGGTATTTAAATTTTGATGAGTATTTTATTGAGAAACTAATAAGGTATTAAAAGATTTATATTATGAATATTTTCAAATAAAAGCTTCAATTGTGGTAAAAGAAATTTTGTAATTTTTTGTTTGAAAAATATGATAATTGTGTTGATTACGGTAAGTTTTGTTCAAATTTTGTTTTATGTTTCTTCAATATTTCAATAAAAACAAATCCTGCAATTTCAATGAACTTTGTACAGTATTGTTGTTGTTTCATTCTGGTTCTTTCTATTTTTTCCATTCGGTTTGAATGCCAACAATTCGTTGAACGGATAAGGAAGGGAATTTTGTCTAATTCACCCAATTCTCAATGTAAATTGAATAATGAAGCGCATGCTACGCAGCCTAACTGCAGTTGTGCAGTAGGCATTGTATATAAATGTCTATAGTACAACCATGGAGCAGCGCCATCTAAAGAAAGTTGTTAACTGCACATTTGGAGGTTCTTACATTTACTAAGTGTCTATTCTGTTACCCTAACAATAGTCGTCTACGAAACAAATTAATAATATATAATGTATTTTATTGGCTCTAAAATCCATATTTCCTTGACAAGAGTCGTAAACAAAACAAAAATAATATATGTTTACGACTGTTGTCAGGGTTACAGAATAGACAACTATTAAATGCACGAACCTAAAAATGTGTTTATCACACGTTTCTCAAGATGGCCAGGCGGTGATTATTCAGCATGAAAATACTATAGAAATGTATATACAATGCAGTAGGTATGTAATCATACAAACCACCTTTTATACAGTATTGTTAAAGCACATATACCCTTTATTATTATTATGCAATAATTTTAATGTTTAAATGAAAGTTTATGTTGGTTGGTACCTACTATTATAAGCAATAAACTTTAATTCAAAAATCATATTAATTCGAAACGAAAGATGATGTTACTATCTTATTGTTTCTTGTTACTTCAAGGATAATATATCGTCGTCCAAAAAGATTTTCTAAATTTTCTGTAACTATATTTTCGTGGGATTTTTTTTTTCAGAAACAGAAAAGATATTCAATTTGGTTTATGATACGTGAAAAGTATTCACTGTATGCCAATTTTAAAGTTTCTACAGCTTAATTGTGTGAAACTGTTTAAGCTATAAGCTCATCGTGTTATTATGATTGCATATTAAGCTTTAGTTCACACAAGTTATTCATAATTTTTAATAAATAGGTACATAATGTGTATCCATGATGTTGTAACAGACAGTGTCACGGACTTTCTCGACCTAGTTCTCGGTTCAAATCCTGTCTAAATCTCAAATTAAATTTTAGTTTGAAAGTGGTTTAAATTTTAACCGAAACGCTTCTTATTTATTATAAAAAAAAATAAGCTGTAAAATTTAAATTAATTTCAAAAATAAACAAATGATTTTACAATCAAATATTATTATTTATAAATAATTCTTTATTTCTTTTCAAAGAATTACATTCAACACAACATGGGACTAGCCAACAACAAAATATATTAACTTTTTAATAAAAGCCAATTGTAGCTATGTTGATAAATATGCTATGTTGATTTAATTCGACTCTGTATTCTGTAATCGCTGCATCGATTTAAACGGTCACATAAACCAGTTCTTGGAAATTTAAAATATAAAGTAAATTAAATACAAAAGAGAAATTCGAAAAAATCCTTGTGTTAAAGTGCTTAATTTTTCTTTAAATTTTTTTTAAAATAATTTTTTAAAAATATTTTTAAAAAACACCGTAAGTATGAAAGTTTTGAAAACTAGTTTAGTTATACTTACCATAAAACTCAATTAAATAAAAAAATATTCAATTAACAATTTTTTTTTAATTATTTAAAACTTAACAAAAATATTTATAACGAAAAGTGTTTTTTTGCTTAAAATCTATTGTGCAATGAAGAATGTATGAATTTAAATTTAGTACAGGCTTATAATGATTTTCTGGTTGGAAATGTTTGAACATTTTTAATATATATTTTTTGTGTAATTATAATAATAATGATACATAAAAAAAAGGAAAAATATTTTCATAAGAATGTAATATAAATAATTAAATAATGTTTATTGTTTTTCGCTGAAAATTTATTTTGACATAAAATAAGAACAACCCTGTAAGATTTATGAAAGCTTTTCTTTACAACAACAAAATATCCCTCTTTAGAACTTGAAAGTTGCAAATATTGATTTTCCCAGTATTTTCTATTCATCCTTCAAAAAGAACAAGTACAGAAATATCCTTAAACAATCAGAAGAAAAATGGCACAGTGTCCTTTCTTTCATTTTCCTCACAATTCTAACAAAAATGAGAGATGTGGTACATATGTATATAAAAATTAATTTTATTAAAAAGTAGGCTTACCAAAGCCGAAGAATAGTTATAGTGAGTTGTGTGGTAAATATATAAAATAGAAAACAAAATTATTTATTAAAAAAACAGAGTGACGTGTGTGTAGTTAGTTAAAATGTATAGCAAAAAATATGAAGTCACCCTTCTCCTTCGTGAAATCTTAATGCAACAACAACAAAAATTCAACTCGTAGATAAATTAAAAACCAAAAAAGAAGAATAAATAAAATAAGATTTAACCATGAAAATAATGCGTTTGCGACATGCAAAGCTTATCATTATCCTGATAGTATTAGCAAATCTTATACTCTTCTATTACACTTGGAAGTCAGTACTTTGGAAATCTATTGGAGATCCTGGCGATGATAGTGGTAATAATCAATTGCAAAAGTCAAAATCACCTCAATCAGCTAAGGATAAAATTAAAACCGCAAATAAACACATTCGAAAGTCGATAACTATCGTTTTCAGGACATTTTACACATTTGAAAATGATATTAAGGCATCAATAGACAGCATCTTGGAAGTAGTGCCCAATATGCCAATTCTTGTTGTGCAAGATACACTACCATATCCTCCGGTAACCTATGACACAAATTTGACTGAACTGAGCACAGTGCGTTTCCTCAATTTGGGATTCGATATACAAAAATCATCAAGGGAAATGAACCCTTTGTTGGCCATCAAAACTAAATATGTCCTTTTTATGCCTGATAGTGTTCGTTTGAACAATAAGAATTTGCTGCAAAAAATCCTTAAAGAAATCAATAATAGCCACAGAGAGCAAGGTGATGTTGGGGGTGGGGTTGGTGGTGTTGTTGATAGCGATGATATTGTACGGAGGGTGGTGATTGTTCCCTTTTCTGGTAATATGAAGTCTTTTAGTAGTTGCACACAGGTGAATTTAGATTCACCTAATTGGACGATACAGTATATAGCAGTAAATAGTAGTGACAAGTGTGATTTGGCAAGTTTTTTCTATGAATTGAATATTATTAAATTACCGTTATAATATTTGACTTATTTTAGTACATACAAAAGCATGCAATTTTGGTTGACACTGGAGTCTTGCGAGAGATGCCAGATCCATTTGGAGCCCCATTTCCGGAACTGTTTTACATCCAAGCAAAAGCAGCTAGAATTGAGGTAAATTTAAGTAGAAGAGAAAAATTTTAATTTTGAAAAAAATTCCTTGCAGAAAACAATTTTTTCAATCGCTTTTCAAGATGGTAGACGTCTTTTTGCCTCCTATCACACTAAGCAACGCAGAATGGAAAACCGTCGACGACAATTCAAGGAAATGTACAAAAAATTGCAAATCAAACGGATCGTGAAGAGATCTCATAAAATAACATCAAAGACTGACCTCAAGGAGACTCTGGGTCCATCACATAATCTAGTACTTGACGGACAGTTCTCTTCGTCAAATTTCTCGCTTCCGTCAGCGACCGAAATTGATTTAATTGGTTGTGAAAGGACAACAAAATCTTGCATTGGTCCAGTTTACAATATGAAGCCATTTTATGTGTACCTCAACAAACACACACCACCATGCTGTTTAGACAAACTTAAAACTACATTCAATCATGTGTTGGAGGAATTGGAAAATGTTGGCATACGCTACTGGTTGGATAACTACGCTCTCAAGACGGCCATTGAAACAAATAATCTTTCACCTGATGCTTATGACATTGATATAAGTTTTAACGTTTTTGACTTGGAACGTTCGAACTCACTTAAGAAATCCCAGACAAAGCCTTTCATAGACAACGAAGGCTATTATTGGATGAAAGCTACTGATGGACATTATTTTCGAGTGCAATTTTCAAAGATCAATCAAGTCGGATTAAATTTGCTACCATTTGAAATATCTGGCAATGAAGTGAGGCCAAATGCATTTTTCGGTTGGAAGGCAAGGGAATTCTCTGGGGACTTCTTGCATCCAATGTCAACTGTTTTATTTCTTGGTAAAAATATTCAGTGTCCAAATAATGTGAGAGAATATTTAGAATTTAAAAATATTAAATAAATCACAAATTGGTTGTATTTTAAATAAATGATTTTTTTAACACAAACGTACATTTTCAAAAACACAATTCGTGGTGTGATATATTTTTAAAAATGCATTTTTAGGTGTAAAAAAATGGTATATAATGATTAATATTTTATTTACAATGTTGGTTAGACATTTTCAAAATAGTAAATACATATAAATATGTATCTTCATAATGTCACAATTTAAGTTAAAAAAGAAACTGTAATTACGTATGTCCAATAATTATTAAACCGTTTGTAAAATTTATTGCATGACAAAATAAAATAAGCAACTAATTGGTTCATACATGTCATTATTTGTTTGGTTTTTTAGTTTAATAAGAATAAAACAACAATTCACAAATGTAAAAATAAAAATAATTTCATCCATTGCGTTTTCTTGGAAAAAAAAAATTTAAGGTATTTAAAAACAATAATTCTGACAACGACCTTTGTATACCTATATATTTTAATAGTAATCGCATAACTCAATTTCCCCCGTAGCCATCTATCGGTAAAACTTGAACACTGGCTTGGGATATTTCGTAGACTAAAAGAATTTGGAAAACAAAACAGACCAACCGATTGGACAAAGAACGAGAACAATGTACATAGGTCTTGGAAATTTCAAGGAGTGAGAATTGAGAATTGAGGACACACAAAACTTGCTGTTGTGGCGAGTTGTTATTTTCTGTTTTCAAATAATTTTTTTAAAAATATTTTTGTAGAAAAATATTTTTCGCATTTTGACAAACGAATTTGTTAGATATTTTTTAAACTAAGTTTCATAAAAATCCGTTCAAAGTTTCCAAAATATTGAACAAAACAATTTTACAATGTAATCGATAAGTGTAACATTTATGTTTCAAATCAGATGAATTCATGGCTAATTATCGACACATTTTTCCTAAATCTTTTTCCTGATCGCTATAACCGGCCCCTAACTCGCCTATCGATTAAATCAATTTCATGTGTTAATAAAAATAGAACTGTATATGCGTCACTAACATTCTATGAATTTTGACTGACGAAAATCAAACCACTTTTGATTTTGCATGATTAGTGATGACTGTTCAAACAATGGTCCAGCTGATAGTTTTAGTTTTTCATGTTAACCAAGCTTATATTTATGCACAACATTAATCATTGCTTTCACAACAACAGCAATCAGCATCTGAGCTGCAAGTGGAATCACAGACAACACACCAGTATAGGATGTTCTTTATTTGTTTCAGTTCAACCAAAAACAATCGGCTAAGGTAAACATAGGACTGTCTGAACTCGATTGTACCAAGTTACATGCTAGGCCCCCAGGTGGCTTTTTAACTAAATTTTTTTTATGAAATTTGATATTCAGATAGTAAAAAAAAATTATTATAAATTGGTCCAATTTAGCACAGGAGCAAGTTCATGCGACCCAGTTTTTATTTTTATTTTCGAAAAATTATTTAAAAATAATCGACTTTAACGACTGAGTATAACCCCAAAAATTCTAACTAAATAAAAAATAATGAGAAATACTCTTGTTTTCCAATTAACAACAAAAAGTTATTTTGCCTTCAAACAAAAAATATTTTTTTAAAACCATTCGTTGCAATTCTTGATCCTTCTAATTTTTGGCAACACAATATTATAATAGATAATTTGATTTAAATTTTTTTTGAATTCATAAATATTTTAATAAATTCTATTTTCAATTTACATACATACATCATAAAGACACAAAATTTATTTAAAAAAAATTAACAGAAATTAACTTTGCACTGTTGTTGTTGTATCTTTGATCACTTCTCCCTCAGGTAGTTCCCTTACCAAGGAAAGTATCCGATCAAGTTTTTGTATTTGAAGTGTCTGCTGATCTAGCCATAGTTGTTTCTTGGGTGGTTTTACCATTACTCGCAAATTAGGGGAAAGCTTCAATGATGTTGTTGATCCTCTGCAAGGCAAAAAAAAAATAAAAGGATTAGAAATATTGGGTCATAACTAAGTAAGATAGATAAAGAATTGATTTGTTTTAAAGAATTATTGTCAAACCAAACCTTTTAAAAGCGTAATACGAACATTTTAAAAACTGAATTTTGAACCTGTGATAATTTCAACCATGTCTTTTAACTTACTTATCATCTCCAACAATTATAAACGGTAATTTCTGATTGAAAGCCAGTCTTGTAAGTTTATTTTTTCTCTTTGGGACCACAGCTTGAATACAAATCGCCTTGTACTTATTTACGTTCAAATCAAAAACAAAAACTTTTCCTTCAGAAGTTACTGCTGCAAATACTGTGCTGGAATATGGTGCCCATCTAACATCACCCACACATGAACCCAGATCAAAAATAAATAAGGGTTCACTTCGCATATCTTCCCATATTTTGATTCTCCAATCGGCGCTACAGGATGCAAAAATATTCGAATTGAATTTGTTGAAATCAATTCGATAAACAGAAAGGTAATGTGCGTTATAGGTTATTAAATATTTCGAACTGTAAGCTGTGCTGCATTTATAGATAAGTCCTTCTTCGGTGCCGATAAGAAATATTTCTGGCTGCGTTGGATGAAAAGTCATGCATGTGGCACATCCTTTAAGTCGCATTTGTGTGCCGTCAGGACCTTCTATTGTGCCGTTTTCTAGAAACAGCGTTATAATGACTGTGATGGAGAATTTATGTTGCATAAGCACCCAATTAAAAACTCGACCATCTGAGGAAGCTGTGTAGAAATTTATTTCTCCATCTGCAAGGTCTGGTCCCCATTTCACCTTAAGGATTTATATATTGAATTTTGTTATGGGTTAAAAATGTGAGGTTCAATCTTACTTCAGCGACACTTTCTGAATGTTTTCCGTTCACACCTTGTGACATATAAAGGGGTCCCTTAGATGTGTCTTTAAGATCATATACCGCTACATTACCGTCATACATACCTGAACAAAATAAATTGATATTTAATTTTTAGAGAATGAACAATTATAATTAAGTGTTGGAAAGAATCTTAATTTTCACTTTAGGATTTCCCGAACAAAGCTTTAAGTAGTATGACAAACAGACTCCCAAATATTGACAATCGACAACAAACTTTTTAACATTTAAGGCAGAACTATAATGAACAGAAGCATTCCGATGGCTCTGTCTGTAACTGAGTTGGAATAAAGAATTTGGATTGGATTGTTTCGTCAAGTTTCGATTAATTTTTCTTACTGACGTAAACTACGCTATTTCCTTCAATGTGGGTTTCGTTCGACATAAGCTTCCGTTTCCTTCCGTCCATTTATAGTTGGCGCCTTTACCTTGCCCATATAACAGACGCTACACGCGATATTAACGTTTAAAACTAATATTATATTTGTATTTGGCTGATATTTTATCAACTATATACGATAATGTTCAGCTGCCTAAAACTTACCAATTGCAACAAGAAATGGATATTTCGGATGAATATCGCAGCACATTACACCACTCTCAGTCATAACTACCGGAAATAAATTTTGGTTAACAACACGAAAAGCATGCAAAACGTATAATTAACTTATGTAATCCGGAAAAGAAGGATTCTTAATGGTAAATAAACAAATTGCTCCTTCGGCTGGTTGCTTCATAAATTCATCTAAACCATTTAACATGTAATTTAGGTATGTATATAAAGAATAAGAAATTTAAAAAACAAAAATGTTTTCATACGTGATCCAAAGCAGACTGCAAATAAGTCATAATAGTTTGGGTTGAACATAACATCGGTGACATTCATTTTTTTAGTTTTTTCGTAGCTAAATTTCCACAATGGTAATAGTGTGCCTTCGCCTTCCCTAAACTCATCAGAAGGATCTTCCCAATATCGATAATCACTTGCGATGTCATCATAAATGTTTTGATTGATCATTCGCTCAAGAATTTGCCAACATTTAAGATATTTCTTATTTAATTCAACTGCAGCTTCTTTTTGTTCATCTCTCTTTTTTGCATCTTTTTTCATGACTGCATGTTGCTAAAAAAGAAATTTGATAAGAGCTGGAAATATGGAACTAAAATGTGTTTTACCTTTTTCTCCTTTTCTCTTTCCTTCTGTTGTTGAGCAAAATCTTCAGTGTAACTATCATAAATAACCCATTGAAGGACATTACTGCCGAATGTTGATCTTGGTGGTGGAATTGTTTGAGTATCGACACTCTACAAAATATCATTTTTTTATTTCTACTGTTTTCAAAAAAAATCTTATTAGTTATCACTGCGTTACCCTTGTTGGGTTGGTAAATGTCAATGCTGCGCGCTCACAAAAATTGAATTGATTAATGAGCTTACGTGTTTTGGTTCCTGCTGCAACTCCAGCTACTTCTGCAATATTATCATGTGCCAAATTTAATAAGCAGAAAACAATAATTTCTTGTATGTTCTAAGATGCAGGTTTCAAAATAAGTAATTTTTTTTTTTTTTTGATTTTAGTACGTAAGAAGTTTTTGTGGTTTTGATCATAAGTTATCAAAAAAAAAAAAAAATTATTGGTCAAACCGAAAAATTTAAAGTTGTAGGACTTTCAATTGGATTGCTTAAAAAAGGAAGCTAAAAGATAGAATTCAAATACATAAATTTAATATGAATAAATAAATATAAAAAGTATTGGGAAAAACTTGCAAAGATAAATATAACAAAAACAAAATTAAAATCATTCCAAGAAACTTTTTTATTATAAAACCAGCAAATATTTAAAAATCTGCTTATAATTAATAAGAATTAGAATTCTTCTTTTGGTCGACCGGTCGCGACCCCAGTTTGCCACACCAAGTAGGAGTTGGCTCCCGAATATTCATTTATCAGAACTTTGAGTTCTGACCGACACTCTCGCCGGCTCTTTCGTAGTTTACTTGCTTATTTGTAAGTTTTGTATGGATGTGTTGAAAAAAGCCGCCCAAAAGTTGGTTCGGCTGAATATGCTTGTAATCATTCATCGCAATTGAATCAATTTTTTTTTGTTTCTTTTATTCAATTTGTTGATGCATGGACATACATAGATATAGGTACCTAATTATTATTTTTCGTTTTTAGCATGGTATTACAACTGCCCCAATTTACAATGTAACATATGTCACTCTAAAACCAACCTTTGGGCATTCCTGGGTTTTATACATACATACATACTAGTGGTGGATTCAAGGGGGGGGGGGGAGTTGTTTGGTTGTTAACCCCTTCCATACAACCCCAAGTGGGCCAGGCAGTGGGGTTGCCAATCTCAACTGCTGGGAAATAACACCCGCGGATTTAATTGCCATTTTGGGAAGGAATTAATGCCTGTGGGCGTTGTTTCCCTTCAAAATGAGAATAAAGATCCGCGGACCATAACTCCGCGGCCCATATTGCACTGCACCATTTTTATCATGCTGATAAAGCGTGACTGTAACTTAAAGTTGACTTTTAGTACAAATTAAATTTTAAGTTTTTGCGATTTTTTTTTTCAATTTTAGTTAACAAATATAAATATAAGCATACCTATATTTTCTAAATTTTTCTTAATAATCTCATTCATTTTGAAAGAAGGTGGATAAATTGTAATCAAATTACGTTGATGTATTTATATAAATGCTTTCTTACAGCTTACAAGTATATATGTAAGTTAGGTGTGTTAAAGTTTCTTTTTTTCATAAATTAATTTTTAAGCTTTGGTATAAAAATAATTACCTTTTGCAACTGCATCCCCATCAACTGCATCTCCCCCTTCCTCACCTTCCACCTCACCATCGGCTTCACCTATGACTTCTTCTGCCTCACCACCTTCGTCTTCGGTCTCTTCAACAGCGGCCTCTTCATCACCAACCCCACCTTCTGAATCGCCAGTTGATCCCATAGTCGATCTTTGAACAGCGAGGGCATCCTCTGTGAAGGTTAGTGATTTGGCAGCCTTCGGAGGTGGAATTGCGTAACCTTGCCATGGAGGAAATTTGTTTTGTTTGCCAAAATAGGTATAATTGTCATGCAAAGTAGCAATTTAACATGCAATCATGCAAATAATGAAAGGATTAAAAAATAGAAAAATTTCAAACGTGTAGTTGTATAGGAAGGTTGTCATCATTAAACATACCACTATCACCATACTCTTCGATTTGCTTCTGTGCCTCTTCTGACTCGATGTGCAAGCATGTTCCCTCAAAACTGAAAATATTCACAACACTTCCTTCAAGTGGGAGCTATTTAAATTGTTTTCATTTAATACTTTCAACCATAGTGCTACAATAGTTTTACCGGAACAAAGGATTTTTCCTTGAAACTATAAGCTACTAGGTTTTCAACAATATTGGTGTTGGTTGGTGTTAGGACTTTTGTTATTTCCTCTCCTAATTCAGCTTCTGTAAGGTCAAGTTGGTCATCAGGCTTAAGAAGTTGACGAGATTTCATCCATGCGTCAAAGTCTTCTGCGGCATTGCCATCATCACCACCCGGTCCAACTTTAATTTTAGTTTGCGATTGTTGTTTACCGAGCTAGTTGAACAGTTAAATTATAAATTAAATAGTTTAAATTTTAAAGAAACTAAGCTTAAATAAATTAAAAAGTGCTGGGGTGGTAATAAAGTCATATAAGATATTACGTGAAGAAGTGCTTTTTGAAAAATGTAAGATTTAAAATCTATGTGAAGGTTTTCTATCCAATTATTTAGTCAGAATAAAACCAGCTAAATATATTGATGCCTCAGTCAAAGGTAAAAATAACATAAAAATGTTTAGTAGAATTTTGAAGAAAATTAGTTGACTTACCCTGACTTATTACTGGTACTACATAATTACCAAGCTAATATATATACTTAAAGAAATCGACATACATATATCGCTCAATCATGACATGTTGCGATAATAGAGAAGTCCATTCAATAATGTGTACGGACATTTAGTTTGGCTCATTGGCTGGATGTACCGACACTTACAGCATTAACGACTGGAACACTTTTTATCAAACTCCATGTCAAAATTATTTAGTCTCTCGAGAAAATGCATTATTAATACAGTATTTTTCACAATTGGACTGAAAGACGCTAACTTTGTATCGACAAAACACCAACTTAGGTACCAATAAATTACTTGTTCTATATAAGACGATTCATGTCAAAAATCAAGTCATTTCGAATGCCTATAAACTTATGTTTTAGGCTATTCAAACATCACACCCAATAAGAACCTAGATTTCGAGCAAAATTTCATCAAAATCAAGAAGATATCCCATACATTTTCAGATTTCGAAATCTAATCGAGAATTTAGTAGATTACGGCGAAAATCACTGGCCGCCAGAAGAAAATATATGTTAGTTTTGTGACTTAAAAACCAATTTTAAAATACACAAATTTATAGCGGAGACCCGAGGAAGATCCCAACATTTTGTAACAAATCCTAAGGTTCAGATTAGCCTCGAGATTAGCGCGAAAATAGAGGAAGGCCGAAATATACACAAAGTTACCACTGACTCACTACTTTTTACGAAATCAAAACTTCTTCAAGAATTATAGGCGTACAAATAGGTAATGAAATTAGTGTACGCACATTAGGCAAAAAGAATCAGAACTTTTACCTTCCAGGATGGGTCGCCAGGAAAGTCCCTAAGAAAAGAATTCCCCTTATACGCCATACAAGTTGGAACGGACGTGAAAGAGGCGTAATACCCTATGGATTTATGAGACAAAAATAAATTTGCTCTCCTCAGATTCTGGGCGTAATGTGAGGATACCAAAAGGAAAGGACTACCTAATCACCTTTACTATACACAGAGCAAACGATTAAACATGGAGGAGGAAATAATATGGTATGATGTTGTATTTCCTGGTATGGTGTAAGCTTCTGGAATGACCTCAAATGAAAATTAAAGGTAAGACCGCACCAGGCTTCATTTTTTCCAAACCGCACTTGAACGGCACTTGAACTGCACTTGAACTGCAGTACGCGACAGATTTGGAAGTTCCACCGAAAAAAGGCAGGAGTACATTGTACATAAATGAAAATCAGCCTTGGAAAATGCCTTTTGTTAAAACGGCGATTTATATGATTTCAATTTATTAATCATGATAAATAAATCATAATAAATATTTTTTGAAATTAAAAATATAATTCTTCCCCCATCTTTTGAGCCATTAAAGATAAAAATCCTTAGGATGACTCAGATATAAATAAATAAAAAAAAAAAAACTTCAGAAAAATTGAGATTTGTTCACCATTTTTTCTCTTGGGATTTTAAATGCTTTTCGGTATCAGATTGAAAAAAATACTATTTACGGGTAAAAATATAGTTTCTTTACTATTTGTTGAGCTTCATATTACAAAATTCTATTAAGGGATGGCTATGAATTAAATGAATTTAAAATAAAAAAAAAAATAATCATATTTTCGTCTATTCACGAATAAAATTCATCTTTTTTTATACTTCTTTACAAAATGACGCGAAGTATCGCGTCGATTCCTATTCGCGGCAAAGTTGGTCAGATTATTAACTTTGTCGCGTAGTGTCGCTAAAGTGAAGTTCTACTGCCGCTAGGTGCGGTTTACATCATACGATTTCATACAAATAATGTGTTTCCGTGCTCTGCAGTGTCGTTCCGCAGAAGTAAACTGTCGCCTTTTGCGGTCTTACCTTAAGAGGTCAACATTTTACGAATAGGAACCAATTGTGGGAAGCAGTTTAAAGAGAATGTTATTCCTTATCCCAATAAACATGCCAAAAATTGGTAGAATCAATATGCCACACGCCGATTCCAAAAGTTTTGGATAATAATGGAGGATAATCTGCCGTTAGAGTGAGTAAACAAACAAAGTAATAATTACCATGAAATTTACTGATACTTAAGGAAAACGTACTTTTTTTGTCAAAGCGCAAAAGCCTGCGTCGACAGTCTTGGCTTTATATTATTTAAAATTGTTTGATTTTAAAAACTTTGAATGTCCTTCTAAATATTACCTAGTGTTAAAATGATTTCTACCAACAAAAAAAAATATTAAAAAACGAAATAATAAAAAATAAAATGCACGACTGGGTCGAACGAGCTTGTTCTTGTAGCAAACTATGGAACTACAATAATTTTAATTTATTAAATTCTGAAGAAAGTTTGAAAAATATCAGAAAATGGCCTAAACGTTAAATCAAGTTGTATGCAGCTATCATTAGACGGTTGTTTAGCAAAAAATTATAAATGTCATCTTGTGTTAAATGAAATCTGTTCCGAATTTCAAAGGAATCGGATCAGCCGTTATCAAGTTATGACCAAATTGTAAAAACCGTTAAAACCAAATCTCCGTTATGTGCATTTTTAGCCAAAAACTTAAAATGCAGTTATATTAAGAGCACTCCAATTATAAAGTTCACAAAGTTTTATTAAAATCGTTAGAGCCGTTTTTAAGAAAATTTGGAAAAACCAAAACCGTTATATAGGAGGTACCCGTTATATCCGGGCGAAAACAAAAATTTAAATTCGTTCTTTAGGGAATCACCAAAAAGTACTACACACGAAGATTGGAGAATATCCGTCCAACGGTTTAGGCCGTTGCTCGGTGAACATACAACCGAACTTCCCCACCTGCAGAATAACCGTCAAGGAAGAATTGTTTTAGTTTAATTTAGAAAAATTATTGTGATTTGTTTCTTATGAACTTACTTTTGACGACAAAAAATTTTTGAAAGAAAACTTTACTACCTTCCAGGATAGTTTTTTTCTTTTGATTATTCGGTAGACTTAAACAGTGGAACCGATTGCAACGCATTTTTATCTAAAGTTAATCCTACTATATGTCTAAAAAAAATTAATTTACATATTTAGAAAAAAGCATTAAAATATTAAAAGTTTTCAAAATTTGACTTTTCGTTTAATTAAAAAGTTTTCCTGCATTTTTTTCGATTTTCCCCAAAAATTAATTGGGAACTGATTTTAGCCTTCATTATCAGAAATTTGGTTAATCTCTTATTTTGTAAATTTTAGCGAAATTATAATTGTCCAATGAAGACGCTTATTGGCTAACGAAAAATTATAAATTCAAATAGGACTGTAAGGTGTTTTTTGGATATTAACTCTTTTGAACATGAGTTGAAGTCTTTTTGGTAGAACTCCTTTATTTAATTTAATCTATAAGTATATACCTATACTCACCATAATAAGTATTTTCGTATCCTTTTTCAGTTTAATAAATCTAAGACACGTCTAATTATCAAAATTTTGTTCACATGCAAGAAATCTTTGTTCTTAGTCTACCTTATAATTCACACCATCGAAACAATCATCATTCAAGGTTGCACTTTTTATATCATTACTATCCTCACAACAACAATTAGCACTATTGTTTGAACTCATTATATACAAGTTTGTTATTCTCAACTACAACTGAAATAGAAAATAAAAAAACTTAATATGAAAACAGTTTATCTACAAAATTAAAACAAACAAAAGAACACAAACTATAACTACTGATTCATCAACTAGTTTTATGTACCGCGACTGCATTCACCAATTTCCACATCCTTTTTCAGACTCTGTTAATGAACAACTGACTACAGGAGCTGAGTAGACTTAACCCTTAGACCGGCAGGAAAGACCTTTGATATTTTTGAATTTTACCAGAACAGTTTTGCAAAAAGAGATATAAACAAAGTTTCAACGCTAACTACATACATAAAAGCGACAAGTGCATGTATGGAAGGAAAAAATAGGAAGCGGAATACAGGGCCCGCGAAAGCATATTACCGATTTTGAAGAAAAGGATTTCGTTGCCAGTGACATGGGTGATACCTGTAAATATAGCAAATAATAGAGATAGTGAAAGTTGAATTAATTAAATTTATGGTGACATGCTATTATGATAAACGATGATGTATGTTTGATGACATTTATGACGTGCATATGAAATTATAGATGAAAAAAGAGGTTAATGAAACCTATATTTGTAGGCATATCTTTTTTTTAATCTTTTGCTATTGTGTTTCTTTTTGTGGGACAAAAATCTATTTTAAATGGAATGATATTATGTACGAGATTCCATGACGAATGGTCGTTAAAATGAATCAAGATTATTTTATAGGCAATCAATTTGGTATTTACATAATCAACAACTTTAAAATAATGACAATTTTATTTCGTTGCGAAATTATATTTGAACAGAAAGGATATGGGAGGAGAGCCGATCTTAAACAAAAATTCGATTTTCTTCTTAGGAAGAAGAAAATCCTTTCAAACGTTTAGTCGGGGCATTAACAACCGCACAACGACAGTCGTTATGATTTAGGACTAAACACGAAATGTTTAAAATCAAAATGGTGCTACCTTTAAAACAATGTTGTTTCAACGTTGAATTACGGTTGTTTGTATGAAAAAAAACTGTTTTTCAAAGAAGCGCAATAAGATATTTTTCTCTTAATGTAATTGTTTAACACAATTAACATTAACCTTAATGGTTAATAGAAACATGTTTTTTGCTGACACTTTAATTTTATATTTTCCATTTCGGTGAGAAAAGATTTTAATCCAAGCAAAAATTTCGGGTTGGGGTCATAATTCTGTCGGGGTCAAAATTCTGCTTTCAAAATTCTGCATTTCAAAATTCTGCTTTTAAAAATTCTGCTGATCAAAATTCTGCAAATAATAAAGAAAAGAATAGGTTTGCAAAATGCTAAAAAGCGCGAGATTTTTAACAAACCTATTCTTTTCTTTATTATTTGCAGAATTTTGATAATTAAAGCGTACTCTACTTCTACTTAAAAGTTTAAAATAAATGTAGCTAACTTTTTTTGCAATAAGAAATTTTGTTATAAAATACATAACTATTTGATTATTTAATGACTATAATTAATTTATTGTTCTGTAAGTAAAAGAATTGAATAAAAAACAAAAAGCAGAATTTTTAGCCAGAATTTTGATAATAAAAAGCACGACTGGGTCGCTCAGACTTACTCTTGTGGTAGTATACTGACTGTCCACGGGTCAAGTATTTTAAGAAAGCAGCCACTTTGTACGAAAAGTGCTCATTTTAGGATTTTCAATAGTATTTTCGAATAAGAAATAATTGAAAAAAAAATATAAATATAGTATAACTTTTAAAATTATTTTATAACAAACAAGAGTTTTCCGAGAAAATCGTGGTATGCCAGTAATTTTAAAATTATACAATATATTTAACAATTTTTTTTACCAAAATCAATGTTTTTAAACAACTTTTTAAAAATATTTTTAAGGATAATGTTATGTATGCTCCTTATAGGAAATTAAAGATTTTCATTGGAAAACTAAAATAAAAAAAAATATATAGTACATACATAGGTATTGGTTTTCAAAGTAATGAATTTTCAAATAAAAAAAAATTGTTTAATTTTTAATTTTTTTACAAAAGAAATTAAGGACGCCATTATAATTCGGGTACCTAGGCCTTTTTAGAAATACAATTTGGTAAGGATCAGCTGAGTCATTAACGAGTAAATAATTTAAAAAAAAAAAACAGTTATAATGCCAGTACACCGTTAAAACAGTTTTTTAGGAATTACGGTTCAACCCATCTGAAAGGGTTTTGAAGACTATGAATCTGTTTTAAAGTTTTTTATTATAACAAATAACAACTGTTTTCTCATACAGATATCTTAGAATTAATTTATTTAATTGACATTTCGATAATTTTGTTTTGTGCTTTGAAAAACAAAATTGATTAACAATAAGTAAACAAGTTAAAAGCTGAACAGGTAATAATAGATATATAAATAATTATTATCTACAAATGCCATATTACTCACGTCACATTTAATTGAAATCTTTTGAACCTTTTTTCTGCTTTTTTAAAAACGACTCCATGCCAGGTACCTACCGTTATTTTCGGCATAGCACAAACATTCTTACGGCCACCTAAGAAAACCCAAAATACTAAGTTTAAAGGATATCGGTCCTACCGTTTAAGCTGCAGGTTTTTATGACAGACACAAACATGTACAAAATTCAAAATTTAGACTTTTTTTAAACCAGTTGATAATTTTTTTTTTTTTTTAATTTATTTTTCGCATAAAAATTTTCCGATATTGTCTTTCTCAAAATTTTTCTTAAAAATATTTAAAAAAAATTGATATTTTTAAAAACCGGATGTACAATTTTAGATAAATAAATTTTTAAATATTTTTTAATGGTTTGGGCTCGAAATTCTGCCGGGGTCAAAATTCTGCTTTCAAAATTTTGCTTTTAAAATTCTGCTTTTCAAAATTCTGCCTTTCAAAATTTTGCTTTTCAAAATCCTGCTCACCAAAATTCTGCTTATCAAAATTCTGCAAGTAATAAAGAAAAGAATAGGTTTGCAGAATGTTAAAAAGCGCAAAGTTTTTTACATTTTGCAAACCTATTATTTTCTTTATTATTTGCAGAATATTGATAATCAGAGCGTACTCCTACTTAAGAGTTTAACATAAATTTAGCTTACTTATTTTGTAATAAGAAATTTTGTTTTGTAAATACATAAATAAATAAAGAATTGAATAAAAAACAAAAAGCAGAATTTTTAGCCAGAATTTTGAAAAACTATATTTTAAAAACCACAATTTTGTCAATTAGAATGAAAAAAAAGCAGAATTTTCAAAAAAAAAACAGAATTTTGAAACCAGAATTTCGACCAGCTCCCTGTTTTGGTATATGAAATAACGGGTGATTTTTTAGCTGGTTTGGTTTTGGCAACACTGGTTTTGACAGCTGACGTGTGTTTAGTACCTTGTGTCACTGTCAAACAGCTTCAGTTTGGTTTGCAATTTAACCATAGATCGTCTTACAAATGAACAACGTTTGCAAATTATTGAATTTTACTATATTTGCTCGGTTCGAAATGTTCATCGAATGTTTTTTATCGAAAAATTGTGTTCAGCGAGGAGGCTCATTTTTGGTTGAATGGGTACGTAAATAAGCGAAATTGCCGCATTTGGAGTGAAGATCAGCCAGAAGCATTGCAACAGCTAATAATGCATCCCGAAAAAGCCACTGTTTGGTGCGGTTTATGGGCCGGCGCCCGGCGGCATTATTGGGCCATATTTCTTCAAAGATGATGCGAATCGCAGCGTTACTGTCAATGGTGAACGCTACCGAGCGATGATAACAAACTTTTTTTTGCCCGAAATGGAAGTTCTTGACTTGCATGATATGTGGTTTCAACAAGACGGTGCCACATGCCACACAGCACGCGAAACAATGGCGCAATTGCGAGGCGAGTTTGGTGAACAGTTAATTTCACGTTTCGGGCCGGTCAATTGGCCGCCTAGATCGTGCGATTTGACACCATTAGACTATTTTTTGTGGGGGTATGTCAAGGCTAATGTCTATAGGGACAAGCCCGCTTCGATTGACGCACTGGAAGCCAACATCCATGCATTCATTCGTGAGATACCGGCCGATATGTGTGAAAGAGTATGCCAAAATTGGACTCAGCGGATGGGCTACCTGAGACGCAGCCGCGGTCAACATTTGCATGAAATTATCTTTAAACATTAAATTGCAAGATTCAAACTATCGATTCAAATAAAATTTCATTCATTTTTTCGAATTTTTTGTTTTTTTTTTTTTAAAGTTCTAAACCTCTTAAAAAATCACCCGTTATAATGGCATACCATGATTTTCTCGGAAAACTCTGGGTTGTTAGAACTTAATTTTCAAAGTTATTTTTTATTTTTTTATTTATTTTTCTATTTTACATTGAATTAATTTAAAAAATTTAAGAAATCATTGAAACTAATTTCATGGGAGGCTCTTTTAAGTTCTTAGGTAACTTGCCACAAGAGGAGGTTTGTGCCACCCAGTTGTGCCATTTATATTTAATTTTTAATTTTCTTAATTAAAACAAGTACGTGCGACTAATATGTAAGCACTTAAATATGATTTATGTATGTATATTTATGTACCTACATTACGTAGTTAATGCATTTATTTAAACCAAACTACATAGTCCAGTCAACGAATGCTCTAGGGGGAAAAATTGAGGGCAGAAAAACTAAGTATGCAGCTTTTTTTGGACTAGTGAGAAGGAAGGTAAACAGACTAAAAGTCCCCGAACCTAGTTTGGTCGAAAATGGGTTTGGGGGGACTTTAAAAGTTCCTTTTGTCAGTTTTTCACTTATAACTAAGAAACCCTTGATCCTATGAAAAAAATATTAAGTAAAAAATTAAAGCTGACAAAATTTCCTACAAAAATATTATATACAGTTTTTCTGTATCACCAACAGTTTCTGAGAAATAAGCCTTAAAAGATGGCTAAATTTGCCCAAAACTTAGTTTTACCTATTGTTTTTGATTATCTTCGCTCCTGAAGTTCTCTACAGTGCATTTGACTCACAGACCTTGGAAATAAAGTTGTAAATCATTAAATTGTTTACAAAAAAATATAATTGCTTAATGTTTTACTTCAGCTGAAATTGTTTATACAATTTTTGTAGGAAATTTTGTCAGCTTTAATTTTTTACTTAATATTTTTTTTCATAGGATCAAGGGTTTCTGAGTTATAAGCGAACAACTGAAAAAAGGGAACTTTGAAGCCCCCCCCCCCCGCACCCCTTTGCGACCAACCTAGGGTCGGGGACTTTTAGTATGTTTACCTTCTCACTCGTAGTTTTTCTGCCCTCGATTTTTCCACCTAGAATCATTCGTTGACTGGACTAACAGGTTTCTATTTGAGTGAAACAAAGTTTGATATACATATGTACATAAATTACTACATATTTCACACACTTGCGATAGATTGAATGTTTAACTTTTCCAATGTTACCATAGTTTTGTTGCTTGCTCATGAACTTTGCAACACATTTTCGAATTGAATAATCAATTGTTATCCAATTCCATTGCCATGAAATTAACATGCACTTCCTTTATGAAAAACAATTAAAAAAGAAATACTGCAATAAGGATAACTTCTTATAGTTAAAATACGCTATAAAAAATTAACTGCCTCTCATTAGCATTATAATTACATTTTCTTAGAGTAGAGGAATTACTTGAATAAACCCAACTTACCGACATTCTTTTCCTATCGCCTCGATTCATTTTTGTTATACTTTTTGATGATTCCATGACAAATTATTAATAATTTTATATTTGATTTTATTTAAATTGACACCCACAAAATATAAAGAATAAACAGAAAAAGTTTGCACGAAAATTCACAAAGTGACTTTTCAATTTTCGGCTTCTTTTGTCAAACAAATATAACAAAAGCCTCTAAGTTTCTATAGAAATTTGTTGATTTATTGACATTCAATTGATTTGTTTTTACAAGAGCTTTATTGTAAAAAAAAATTTTGTTTCTTTTTGAACAAACAGTGTAACTGACTAATTTTCTTTTACATTCCAAAAATATAACGTTTGATAAACACCTAAAGCAGGTTTGTATAAATATTTCATCGGTTCTTGTTATTTTGTTTAAAATTCTTAGTTTTCCTTAATATGTTTCACACAAGCTGCATGTTGTTTTTTTTTTTTCTAAAGTCTTAATTAAAGTTGGATTTCTAAAAAAAAAAAAATACATGTAGATACTGAGAATTCTTACAAAAAAACTGTAACCCACTTTGTTCTGCGAATGAACGCAATAATTTCTTCTTCAGTTTTTGAAGTATCTCCTATGTATGGATTTGCTTTGATGTACCGATTACGTTTCAAAAGAAGCTCAACTTTAAATTCTTCCTCTAAAGTTAATCCACATCCTTGGCATAGGATTTTTTGAATTTTTAAGTTATTCTTTAATGCTTCAATTAAGGCGAAACCATTCATTTTATTTGCAATTATTTGAAGTTCTACCAAGTGAAGACTATTTTTAATTAAACTGGTTATACCGAGGGCTCCCATGTCAGAGTTCTGTATTCCTGATAATTTTAAAAGTTTCAAATGCTCATAGGGTTCTAATATTTTTGATAAGTAACAAAGACTTTCATCATTTAAAGGATTATTAGATAATCCAAGATAAGCAATATTGGAATCGCTTGCTTCGACTCCATTCGAAAGGCAATCAATAGCCTTTCCCTTGAAATAGTTTCCAGAAAGCTCCAAGTGTGTTAGTGATTTTGTTGAGATTATGAAATCGAAGAGGGAATCTCCGCAATCGTCTTCTAATTGACAAAAGTAAAATTCGACTTCATTCACAAATATCATCTTTAAAGCTTCGATGATAATCCTAAATTTTATGCTGTCCATGTGACTCCGTCGAATTTTGAAAATTCGAAGATTGGACAATTCTGTAATCCCACTAAACAAACAAAGATAAACATTATTTTTTGGCAAGAAAAATACAAAGATATCTGAGGTTTTGGTAAATGTTCGGACTTATGTCATAAACGATAGATCGTTATAATATGAAATGTAAAATATCTTCATATATCATCAATCTAGCTTGAATTCTCTTTTACTTTAAGCCCCACCTAATGATTTATTCATACCTTGCCAAATTCTGCATATCAATGTAGGAAAAGTTGAAAAACCTCTCATGATAGTTACTGCTCAATTTCGGAGGAAAAAACTCTATAGTCAGTGAATTTAAGTACAACAAACTTTTCAAAACACCGAGATTTATGTGATGACAGTCTTGAAAAGGAAAATCGTAATGAGACTCTTGACTTTCACGCTCTTTTGGTGCAGGATCAATTCTCAACCCATCACTAGTCGTGATTGTGGATGTTGACGATTTTCTTGATACATCATAATGCCTCTTAAAAGTCTTCTCTCGCATTGCTTGAAGTTTTCCTATATTTAACTCAGTTATGTAAGGCGAGACAATTTGTGTGATCTTATCCATCTCATCATCAATCCATAGTTCATAAGGTGTATTCTCAATTAGGTCAATGTATTTCAGATTCAGTACTAACTTTTTCCAGTAAACACCGTTTTCTTCATTTTTTTGCTTAAGAATCATTTTATCCGTACACATTGATGAATAAATTCTTTTCCAGAAGTGTTCATGTTCAATATTTATACATTCTACAATTGGCATATTTTCATCAATGAACTCACAGCTAATTCTTTTTTGAGTTTCTTTAATGTTAAGAATGATTGGGTGATCTTTGAAGTTCTCAGCTACTATCTTCAGACACAAAGTACTAAGCGGAAGAGGGCTTATTGTTTCGAAATTTTCAGCAAAAACTTTACGTTTTTTTTCACTTCGTAATGAGAATGTTTCTGTTGATGATTGATACATATGAAAAGCTGTATGTAGTAAAGCATCATCCTTTAGTACTTGCTGAAAATCCATTTCGAAAAAAAACTATCGTCAAAATTTTATAGATAGTTTGAAATATTTAAAAAGTCAATCGAATTTTGAATTTAATTTCAAGGATAATATATCTTTTTATAAACAGCTAAAGAGTATCTGTTACGTCTTGTATGATGATTTTTGTACTTAATCATTACATATTATTTGCCGTGAGTAGACGTGTTTCTTGTGATTGCTAGTTTGATTTCTTACAATGCCAATTTTTATTTAATTAAAATGTCTGAAAATTGTTCTAAATGTGATAAAACCATCATTTATAATATGTGGGGGTATTTGTGGTCTTAGGTTTCATGACCAGTGTGCTTTATTAACTGAGACAAGTTTTAACTTTCTTAAGTCAAGCATTAATTTCTCATGGAAATGTAATGTCTGTGCTAGTGTTCCTGTCCTTGGACTAATTTGCAAAATTAGTGAACTAGTAAAAATTGTAAATAAATTGCAAGAAGAAATAAATTGCTTAAGTTTAAAATTTACGAATTCTAAAAATGACATTGGACAAAATAAAATTACATCATCTGAAATGTCATTAGAAAAAGTAAACTCTTTATCAAATCAAACTATAAGTAAAGATATTCAAGTTCTGCAATATGGTGATTTTATGAGTGAAAATGCTGCTCCAAATACACTACTGTTCCTATTCCTAGAACTAATACCACTTTATTATGTGAAACAAATTTAAAAAAACATGACAATTTAAACAAATCAAAGAGTCACATAAAAGAGAATGGAGCACGAGTTATTGGCAGCGATACTTCTTATTCCGAAGAGCTTGATATTGCCATTTCAGTTAATTTCTTCATCTTTCACGCTTCTCGACAAAAACATCAGCAGACTCGATACTCAAGTATGCATCAAGAAATTTGAATATCCCAACCTAAATCGCTTTTGTGTATTCTCTTATACAAAAAATATGCTGCCCGGGTGTTCCATCACGTGTAATAAATATATTGTTTATATTGTTTATATATTATATTGTTTTTGAGAGGGGAAAAAATTCTCAAAATCAACAATGTATTATTATGGGGGATTTCAATTTTGGTGACATTAGATGGGTATATTCAAATGAAGACAAAAGCTTAATTCCTTGGGGTAAGTTGTACCCGATATATTTTCGATTCAGGTAAAAATATTTTTTTTTACACAAAAGTGCCTGAATTGTTGATATACCAATACATACAGAAATGAAACCATCTAATCATTTTTTTTTTTTACTCTGTTTGAGTATTTTCACCGAGAGTATACCCCTCTGAAATATCTTTTCTGGATATGGGCCTGTCTCTGACATTTTGATAAACAGATGTGTGTGTTTGAAGGAAAATAAATAGATTTTGTAGTTGGGCAAGTTTTAAATGCATTTAAATGGAGTGATATAGTTTCATTTGGTAATAAATTTGATACCAACAAATTCAATGTTAATTTTATAATGAGAAAAAACACATGATATTAATATCAAATTGGTAAAACAACTTTTTAATGCTGTTTTTGGAAAAATGGTTTTAAAATGCTATTTCACTTGAGTTCTTCTGTCATCTCAACGCGCCCGTAACGCTGGCTAAATGTAACGTACGCGGCGCTAACGCCAACGCTACATTGGAAATCAGCGTTTAATATAAAAAAAGATAGTGAGTTTTCTTCGAGGTTTTCTTTTATTTATTCCATGTTTTCTTTTGGTTTATGCCAACAAAATAACTGTCCTAATTCTTAAAACCGAATACTTGATCTTGTTTTCACTAATAACGAAATTAATTGTAAAGTCAATCAAGCTGTTTGCCTATTATTAAATAATTCAGTTCATCATGTCGCCTTAGTTGTGTGTTTGGAATTTCATTTCATAGGTACCTTTTTAAATTGTTCCTGAAAAGTGCAAAAAGCCGTCGGAGATTATGATTTCTGGAAAGCTAATTTTAATGCATTGAATTTGTTGTTTGTTTCTATTGATTGGTTGAATGTTCTTTCAGATTCTCATTTAAGAGTTATTTATAATTCATTCATTCAAATTTTATTTAATGGATTTGAAAAATATGTGTTCCTCACAAAAAGAATAATCGTGTGAAGAAGCTTCCATGGCATAATAAAAGGTTAATAAATCTAAAAAATGCGAAAAACAAAGCGCATAAGTTATTTAAGAGAACGAACAATGTTAATGACAAAAATCGTTTTTGTCAATTACGGCGTGAGTTCGAATTTTTAAATAAAATTTATAAAAACAATATGTAATGAATGTAGAATCTGAAATTACTAATAATCCAAAAGGTAAAAAAAGTATTTTTGGTTTTCAAAGAAATATGGAACATAATGGTGTTTCGTCTACTGATATCCAAACTACGAGTGATTTATTTGCTAACTTTTTTTGAAAGTGTTTATGTTAACCACAAAAATTCTAACCATATTTTTGAAAATACTGTTTCTTCTAATACTGATATGGGAACTTTATACCTTTCGACTAAAGATATTCAAGAAGGTATAAATTCAATAAGTTGTGACTTGTCACGGTCCAGATGAAATCCATTCAATAGGTATTATTGAAACACTGTTGTGAATCTCTTGTTATTCCTTTAAAAATAATTTTTAATTTGTCTTTAAGGCACATTTTTGGATGAATGGAAACTTTCTTTTATAACACCCATTTACAACGCAGGTGCTATACAAAACATTGAACATTTTAGGGGAATATACAAGATTTCCGCAAATCATAAACTCTTTGAGTATATTGTTACTAAAAAAATTGTATTTTAATGTCAAAGAATATATTTCCCCTTATCAGCATGGTTTCTTAACTGGTCGGTCAACAACAACTAATTTGGTCTATTTACCAAATATCTATCTGATTCTTTGGAAGAAGGTATAGTCAAGTGGATGTTATTTTCACTGATTTTGTTAAAGCGTTTGACACCGTTTTACATGACATTTTAATAAACAGACTATTTTCTTTTGGAATACACTCTATTTTATTGAAATGGATTGCAAAGCCACTTAAAAAATAGAAAACAAATAGTTAAAATAGAAAATGTTTTTTCCCCAACTATTGATGCTTTTTCTGGTGTCCCGCAGGGAAGTCATCTGGGCCCACTGTTGTTCATTATATTTATAAATCAAATTCCATTATTGTTAAAAAATGAGTCGTGTTTAATGTATGCCGATGATTTGAAGATATTTTTACGTGTCAAAAACATTCTAGATTGTGACTTATTGCAGAAAGATTTAAATGCAATAGTCGAATGGTGCAAATTAAGTAATATTAATTTAAATGTCAAAAAATGTCATTAATTCTCTGCTTATCGTGTCAGAACTCCTCTTATTTTTGAATATAAAATCTCAAATAATGTCTTAGATTGTATTAATGTTGTCAAAGACCTTGGTGTGATGTTTGATAGTAAACTAACGTTTTTATATCATATTGATTATATTGTTGCTAAAACAAATTCAATGTTTGGATTTTTGAAGCGTAATTGTAAAGAATTTTCCAATCCATATGCCATTAAGTTTGTTTATTTGTCTCCTGTACGTCCATTACTTGAATATTGCTCTATTGTTTGGTGCCCTTCATATGTTACTTCTCAGATGAGATATGTTACTTTTAACAGATTCGTTGTTAACCAACTAAATTGGAACTTGAATGAAATGCCCACTTACTTTACCAGGTACGCATTGATTGGGCTAGATTCTTTGGAAACCAGACAAAATGTTAGTTATATTATGTTTATTCATGATGTTTTTTCCTATAGTATAAAGTGTCCTAACCTTTTGAACCATTTTAAAATATGTACAAATGTATTCTTCTATATAATTCCAAATGCTAGTAGATGAATAAATAAATAAAAAAAAAATATTATATGTTATAATTATGTATATATGCCCCAGAAAGAGTAAATCGCCAGCGGGATTTTTTGCATGTACAAAGTGTATTCTTCTATATATGTAATTCCAAATGCTAGTAGATGAATAAATAAATAAAAAAAAATATTATAATGTTATAATTATGTTCCCGGAAACAAAAGAAGTAAAGACTGCCATGAAGAATGCGTGTCATATTTTTCTACACTATTTCTCTCAGTTATTGTTACTACGTATAGAAATAAAATTATAAAAAAATATGTACATACATATGTAAATCCATCAGTTATAAAGTCATGCCATTTAATAATAAAACAAATCTTTTCGCTTGGTTGAAAAATAATATTTATATTTTTTGGATTTTAACATTTTTTTCTTATAAAATCTATTCAAGGGTAAAATACACTAAATGAAGAATCGAATCTAATTATTGATTACAAAAATCTTCTATACAAATCTTTTCATCTAAAATCACATCAATCGACCGTATCTTAGCATTCGAATAGGAATTTCAGGTAAATAAATGCACAAAATAAAAATAATTGGTCCGAATACAATACAAAATATTGTCCATATTAATATTGAGATTAATAATATTTCCATTTTAGTAAAATATTTTTAACTAAATACGGTTATATTTTTTGAATAAAGTTTCTTAAATGTATTGCTTTAAACAAGTATTAAATCTACAAACTAGTATCACTTAGTTATTTTTAAATTAAGTAAACATCCTATATAGGCATTATTTGATCAAAATTCCCCTGTTAAGATCGCCACCTGCAAGAAAAATAAATAACATTATTAAAGTTGATACAATACAAACATACAAGAATGCAAACAATACCGAAAACAACTTTTTAAAATTTATTTATATCACAAATTGAAAAATTGGTTATTTAAATTGTCTCCAAGTAGATCGATGTCCTAATTAAGTCTTAAATATTTCTTTGCACAACACAGATGGTCTGTCTGGGTTCAAAATTAACTCTAGGTTATTTTTAAATGGATTGAGCAAACTTTTTCTTAGTGATACAAAACAACTAATGTTATTAATTGCGTGATAACTAGATAAAGAAAAATAAATGTTTTTATTTTGCTTTGTCAACAATATTGACTTCAGAAAAAAAACTCAGAAGTATCACTTGAAGCATTTGAATTCGATTTTATTTTAAAACTGGTCCCATTTTTTATTATATTTAACTTTTTAATTCTAATTTAAGCTCATAGTCATTATTATTTATTTTAATTTGAACGTTCTCAAATAATTTGCCAACACGTAAAAATAAAATGATGTCCTCTTATGTGTTAATAGTTTGCAATTTCGCAAAAAGCGATTCAAATAATTTTCAGCTATATAATTTCATATCAAACTTACATAATGTAAAAGTAGCTATCACTATCTTTTCTCTTAGTATCGTGAATTATTTTTCCATCTGAATTTCCACCACCAACAGTATTAGAAACAGCATTGCTGTTAGGAACACCAAATCCTGTCTGATGTGTGTTGTTTGAATATGATGTTTTATTACTTGTGAATAATGTTTTTACAGCTTCCATGTTAGAACTAAAAGTAAAAAATAAATACAATTTAAAAGTTAGAAATTAATTCTATCTATCTCTTTAATTAAAAAATAAACTGTATGTCGATTTCATTATCATATTTCATTATCCTGCTTTTTTTTAACTCTTAATGATTTTTCATCTATTCTTGTTTTTCTACCGCAAATCAAACAAAAAAAAAATGTTATGGTGCTTAACCCGGTGTCTCCATAGCACATCAGCGGTGACACGAATATCGACTTGTCATCAGATAATCCAATGGATACCAACATTCCGATGTTGGTTTGTTGGTATCCGTTGGATTATCTGATGACAAGCCGATATTCGTGTGAACGTTAAGGTGCAATGGAGCCGCCGGATAACGACATGCAGTTGGTAGGTATTTAATTCTTACTTGTTTATTAAAACAAATGGTAATGCCTTCCAAATGCTATTGTTATATTTTAAGGTAGGTATGTAGTTTTCAAGTTGCGTAAAACTCGTTCTTAGCAACAAAGTAAAACAGTAGTTTAAAATAAACTAAATAGTTTTCTCAACAAAAAAAAATTAAAAAAACAAGCACCTTTTGTGTACCAGATTTATTTCAACATAGTATTATAACTAGGTATATTTACAAACAGAACGAACCAATTAATTGTTCAAATTCAGCAAACATTTTTACGTTCTACATCATTAATTTAATAGATACATTTTTAATTCATTGAATTAAAATATTTACGATTAATTAATACGATCTCCCACAAATAACTGTGACTGACTGTACTTGCGTTGCGAACTAACAATTCGACACGTAATCCACCACAGTTGTGAATTTCACCTCATACGACTAAATACAAACGTAACGTGATACCTGACATTTCAAATTTTTTTTTCATCAAATCAAATCAAGCCACCGCCAGCAGCAAATAAAAATTTTACTTTGGATTCGACCGGCTCTATATAAATAATTTAATTAAATTTGAAGACCCAAAATGTCTGAAGTCGAAAAAGCACAATCGGCAGTAGGTTCTGCTGGTGAAGATACAATATTTGGTAAAATATTGCGCAAAGAAATACCCTGCAAATTTATCCACGAGGATGATAAGGTAAGTCAATATTAAATTTATTGTTGGAAACTTTCCATAATTCGTCGTGTTGTGTATTTGTAATGTAGTGTGTTGCGTTCCACGACGTCAATCCCCAAGCTCCAGTTCACTTTTTAGTTATTCCCCGAAAACCTATTGCCCAGTTGTCTCTAGCTGCTGCAGAAGATGCCGAGTTACTAGGTAAATATTGAAGGAAATGTATGCTGTAGCACTTAAAACTGAGCGTATTTTTTTGTAGGTCACCTTATGATTGTGGGTAAAACTGTTGCAAAGCAATTAGGCATGGAGGAAGGTTTTCGTGTTGTGATCAACGATGGAAAGAATGGAGCTCAGTCTGTCTATCATTTGCATTTGCACTTCCTTGGTGGCCGACAAATGCAGTGGCCACCTGGCTAATAAATATTTGTTATACTTAAAAATTGATAAACCACTTCGCAATTAATAAAACATTCAAACGTATTTAAAATTCAATATTTATTTTCAAATTACTAATTAGATGGAAGAATTTTCATATTTTATTATTTTACACGTATTGTGATTTTTCTGTTTTTCAAACAAGCAGAACAATCTGATTATCGAGTTGAATTATCTTACAACTATAAGATCAGTGAAATAACGGACAAAATTCCCAACTCCAATGGAGTAAAATGCTAAAAATAGCACACTTGATGCACCTTCATTGTTCATAGGCTGTCGCAAAATATAGTATGGTATTGGATAGGTTCTATATAATTTTAAGTGTTTGAATATCATTTTAAAATGTGCGGCTAGTTGGAATCGAGTAACATTTACTATTTGGGGGTATATTTCATACTTTAATATCTAGTAGCTATAGGTAGGTACTAAAAATGAATGATCAGCTGGACCGGTGTTTGCTGTATAGCCCCACATATTATAACAACACATTAATTTTTATTTGAATAATACCTACCTACCTATTTATATCAGTTTGTTGCAACTTTTCGGAAAATGTCTACATACCTATTACCTATATAAATTTTGTTTTAACCAATTTTAATATATAGGTAGTTTGTAGGTACATACATATATTGAATTGGATGACCAAATTAAATAATGCCACGTATTTACATAAAAATATTTTTTTTTAATATTTTTTAGCCATCAGATAAATATGTACCTAATTTTTTTACGTTCAAGAAAATGTTTTTTTTTATTTGTATTATCATTCGCAGCGACTATTTCTCATCCCTTTAAGTGTGCGTGGTGTCCACACCCACCGCTATTAATTATTTTAGGAGTTAAGAGATAATAATGACAAATTGTTCGTTATCAAAAGACTAAACTATTTTTTTTTCTCTAGCTCAGACTTTTAATTAATTTGTATTTAACATTACACAAATATTTGTATATGTAACATTTACAAATGAATTGATCGCTTACAATACGTAAAAAAGATGACACATTTTTTAGAGGCATAGGTACGACAATGACGTGGTTTTATCTGAAATCAAATCCTTACATTTTTTGTTGCGTACTTTCTGAATTTCAGATGTGGTGAACTAATGAATGTAAATTTTACAAAATTATTATTTTTGTCAACAATTTGATATATGAAGTCTAAAGTTCACGATTCCACGTTTCCTGTGAATGTTCCGATGTTTACCCATAATCTTATTAAATAATATAGTAAATACCTATAAGCGAGGTTAAATATAATTCTGATTAACTCAGAAGTTGTGATCTAAGCTTATGAATGACAGCATTCGATCTTCCCTGCTTTCTTCTCCAATTATAATCTTATTTCCTACCTATGAATACAAAAAATTTCCAAAAAGGATACGATATTCAAGATTTTCATATGACAATTTTCTAGAATTAACAAGCAGTGACAGTAGTACGACTCGTCTGAATAGATTCAAATTACATATTCCTATTTTCATTAAAAAAAATGTCTGATACCAATGTAGTATAGTATCAAATTATAAATCAAACTGGGCTTACCTACAAATGTATTGGTTGTTCTGTACCTACAAGAGCGAACAAATCTGATTGAATATTGCGTCAGCTATATGTTCGGCGGTAGGCCAGAATAAATTAACTTATTTTTATATTTGAGTGCTGTGTGTTTTTGATGATGCAGCGATGTAGTGAAGGTTGTTTCATACTTTTATAACATAACGTTACAGTTTTTTTTATATTTTTTTTATTTAAAAATCTTGCGAATTCGAATCAAAATTGCACTTGTACAGCACAGCCATGAACAAGTGGCAAGTAACCTTCGTGTTAATTACTGGACAATTTGTCAACTTTTCACCCTCGACAACAAAGCAATCACACAAAATTTTATTAAATCTGATTTTTTTCGAAAACTTTTACCAAGTTTTAAGAAAATCGGTTCAACCGTTTAGGCTGTAGGACCTACTTTTTTCGTCTTCTCTATCATCGTAATGTCATGTTTGATTGTTATTTAAATTTTTTTTGTGAATGCATAACTTGCCTTATATTTAGTACCTACCTAATCAACAATATTGTTATAAAATTAAATTAATTTAAATTAAATAATTTTTAGAATTAAATACTTTGAAATGCGTCATTCACGAATAGAATAATTTAATTGCAGATCCCATTATTTTAAGAAGAAAAATTAAACAGAATTTTTTAAAAATAAAAGGCCTTTTCAGAGATTTTTTGAGTGGGACACAAAATCTCACCAGAGGAGTGAGATTTTTTCCGGAGATCACTGAGACTAATGTCATATTCGAGTGGACGTTCGGAGGGCCCTCCGAGTGAAATAAAACCTTCCTAAATTGGTCGATTGGCTGTTCGGAGTGATGCTTGGGAGTGCTAATTTGCCTTCCTGAATTGAATTGGGAGTGTTGGGAGTGCTGTCACAATATACTACCACATATATATTGTTTACATCGATCATATGGTCAAAGCCATATATTTCATTTCTTTTTTATATTTCAAGAAATTAAATAATAAGTGTAAATAAGGAACAAATATTGAAAAAACACTTTTTAACTCTTTTTTGTTTCATTTGAGGTTACACAAAATAAATGTAAACAATCTTCAATCAACTACCACATGCACAAATGAAAATCGGAGTGAAACCACTTGAATATGACATAAAATTTGTTGGATTCGATTTCTCAGTTTATTTTTATCGCTCTAAACATATGTTTTTTGACGTTTTAAAATTATTGGTGTACTTTAAGCAAAGATAAAGCGAGCAAATTGTTTAGCATTTTTTATTGAAATATACAAAACTAATAAGAAAAAAAACTATTAAAAACATAAAAATAAAAACTTGAAAGAAATACACTTCAAAATGATAAATAACAAAATATTTGTTTGATGTTGTTTTTTGTTTTATAGCGTTTTCATTTGGTTGTGCGGTATCGATATGCAGAACTGTCCGATTCCGGACACCAAATGAGATACTTTTGTGATTCTGTAATTTGCATATCATTTATGTGTGAAACTTCAAATGCCTTTTTTTCATTTGAGGAAAATGTCGGTGATGAGGGGTGATAACAAGTTGTTTATGCAACTCAAAATATGCAAGGTATCCATTGATGTTCTATATTGGCTTTATTTATAACAATTTATTTATTTTAAGAAGCAAAATATTTTTCTCCGTCACTCTTTCAAAACAAATAACAAAATAACGACATTTCACGATTTGAATATTTAAATCTATGCAAGTATGAGTGATCTGTTTTTGATTCTGACTTCAAGTCCGGAATCGAGTTTCTCCTCTTTTCAGAACTTGAAATGTCATTTATTGCCAAATGAACTTAAACAGAATCATTCGGAGTAGTTCCGAACTACTCCGAACCACCAAATGAAAACGCTAATACTTTTAATATGTTCGCACAGAGAAATGTGTCCCACTCAGTTCCATTAAAGGATTCTGTTTCTGTCAAACTGACATTCAGATCTCAGTGAGATTTTTGTAAGAAGGATGCGCCTGATGTAAAATGATTAGTTGTTTCAAACGATAACCCACTAATGAAACGATCTACTAAAGGGGTGTAAGGTGTTGACACTTAACAATAATATTAGCTCGCAGTAAAACCGACTTAAATAAAAGAAAAAGAAAATTCTTACTTTTTTTATTCAAATTTATAGTAAAAATCTTGCATTGCGCATTTAGAACAAATTATTGTATTTAATGAAATTTCTTATCATCATTTGGTTCGATCAAAGATCAAAATGAAACCTTTCCAAGTGCTGCAGTGGAAAGCATTTTTTTTTAATTTTAAAGATAAGTGTACATCGTACATACATGAGTAGGTAAGCGATAAGATTAGAAGGTAGGGGTTTTAGAGCTTTCTTGGAAATTTAAAGATACCAAATATTTGTCATTGGGTGGTAAGCGACTATTTAAGCCACCCGGCATCGTTCGGTTATATTAACCAGAAATTATTTCGTATTTCTACAAAGTTTATCCACGTTTTAACTTTTTTTTCTATGTATGTCTTTTGGTTTTCCCATATCAACTTTGAAAATTCATTAATGCGTATTGAATGCGCGCCAATTAGAAAAAAAATAATCTGAATCTAATTTTACATCTAGCTTAAACGATTGAATAATATGGCCGTTATTATATAGAATGTACATATGTAGGTACTGAATACTAATAGTTATGAGATTTCGGACTAAAAACTTTTATCAACTACTTAAGTCTGGGTTGGCGGTTAGGCTAATTATTAGTGATATAATTTTTAAGAAACGGTTAAGATTAACCCCCACATACACAAACGTAATAATAACAAACAGACAAATTATTTGTTTTTAAAACTTTGGTACAGAATTATAGATAAAGTAATTGAACGTTGATATCGCTAGTAAGCAGAATAATACAAACAAAATTTATATTAATATAGCAACGTATAAAAGTTTTCTTATAATTTGGATAGATAGCACAAAAGTAAAGTAGATATCTAACGTTGTTAACCATTTTCAAGGTTTTGTTTATTTTAGACAAAGGCTAGACTAGACTATCTATACTCAAGACGTTTCTCATTTTTGTATTGTTTTTTTTTTTTTTTTTTTTTTTTTGATAGTAACTTTTTATGATTTAATTAAAATTGGAGATAAGATCTACGATGTTTAAGAGATAAACCCTGGAATCATAAAATTTACAAGAAATAAATAAATTCTATTGTTCCTCAGGCAACTTCACTGTACAGTGCATGCAAATACCTTTTTTACTCTAAAATATGTATGAATAGCTGCATCGTATCTATGACTTAACTGGATAAACAAGACAACTATTAAGTAGGTATTGTTCTATGAAAAATTTGGAGCAAATAAATAAATATCTTCAATAAATAGGCAGTTGAAATGAAGAAAAAAAAAATAACTTACTTCAAGCAAACTTTAATTTTGATTTTAATATCTGAACTTTGATTTGAATCTGACCCCACCTCTGACTTAACATAACTTTTTTTGTTTAGTAGTATCAGAAGTTCAATTTTTTCCAAGAATTTTGAAGGACTTTGTACTTACGTATTATCAGTTTGAAAGTTCAACAAAGTGTTACCATCAATATTTCGTAATAGAAACATTTGTTGGGCTCAGCATACTTTGGTAGAACGATGTTAACTTTGCTAGTACTAGTTTAATCTGGGTTGAGCCCAATCATAGAGTTTATACACATAGAGAAATCATCTTTTCCAAAATTAAGTTTCAAATACTGCTCGTAGGATGTCGTTACTATCGATTTGTTTTTGATTTAACACTTATTATTCTTGAGTTAAGGCAAGAGAAATAAAGAAAAACAAATACAAATACAGGGAATTAGGGCAATAATAATTTAGTATTCGATGTGCTCATTTAGCGACATCTAAACGAAAATCTCTGAGCGGGACAGAAAGTTTCATCTGAGCGCTGAGATTTTTTCCGGAGACATTTTTTTTTTATTTAGATTCTCAGCTTTCTTTTTAACAGTTTTTTTTTTAATTTACCGGCAACACCTTAAAAGAAAACCTGAAAACAATGCAGATATAGCAACAAAATGACAAAAAAATGGTTTTGACAATTCTATGTTTGCACGGAAAAATGTTAATTTATTTTGGTGGGAAACGCGTATGTATTAATCACGTGGTAGGGGTACATAATATGACGGGGGTACGAGTACGATACCTAGAAAAACCGCAATTTGAACCTTACACGGTCATAGATACTAAAGTATCTATCTCCTATACAACGATTTTAGGGCCAGTTTTTTCAGCTCTGGTTCAATTTAACCATTTGTTATTTTAGCTGGTAACCTTAGAAACACATACAAAATCTATGGTTAAAAACTGAAATAACCAATGATTACAAATAACCAGAGCTGAAATGGCCTTAGTGTTTTTTTTTCAATTTTCGTTCGAAAACGATTTTGATGAAATTCTTTTGCAAGAAAAGTATTTTTTTTTTGGTAAAAATGCATAGGTATATCTGATAAGTTCTGTGTTAATGGTTTTTAATACAAAATTGGCTATAAATGTAGGTTTGTTCACCAGTGTTCGTTGAATTTTAACCAGGTCGACCCAGGTTTTCTTGACAGCCCCAAGAGCTGTCAAAAAATCCTGGGTTTTTTCGGTTCTCACAAAATGCACAAGGGGTATGTAGGTTTTGTGTTGTTGACAAAAAGAAAGAAACAAAAAATATTTGTTTCCGAAATTAAAACTTGAAATTTGTTGTTTTTGGTACATTCCAAAACATAAAACAATTGCATTGCAAAAGCAAAATAAAATATTCAATAGTAAACATGACAACACACATGTCAGTTTGTTTAACTCAACTCGCCCCAGCAAAATACCTAGATCTACTTTAGGGCGAGTTGATGGCGACGCCAGGTCTCAAACAGAGAATTTGTGTTACCCAGGGCGAGTTGAGGTTTTTCAAAAAAAGCTTTGGGGCGACTTCAGGGCGACCCCAGGGCTCAACGAACACAACTATTATGAAACTTAACGGAATGCGCTTTAATGAAATATTAAAAACCAATATGGCATTTCAAGTTTTTGATTAAATACCAGTTCAATATGGTATCACTACATAACGTGATCTCACTTTAGGATATTTTTTAATATCTTCAACCTTTTAGCATAATTTTATAAATTTTAAATTTTATTATCCTACAGTTTCACAAGAACAAGTTCCACAGTTGTTCAGTAATGCAAGAAATATGTTCCTGTATTTTTTATGTAGGTATTTATGTACCCATACTACTTGTTGAACATTATCAATATTGTTTTCAAATTAAATAATACCTACCACGAAGTTCTGAGCACTATTTAATACCAAGAAAATTGTATCTCTCAGTTATTGGGGTAGGTTAATTTTATTATTATGTACATATAGTTACCTGCCCACTTAGTAGATACAGATGCAACCTCAAACAAAAGTGGGTACATACCTGTTTTTTTGATATTTGTGTGATAATTTGCTTAGATTGTTATCATCAAACTAGTTCAATAAATTTAATTGAATAGTTCAAAAAAACTATTGTTCCCATAATTTATAGGAAGCAAAAGAGTCAACATTAAAATCAAGACAAAACGTTTTATTCTGGAAAATATCATTTGAAAATAAAGGCGCATAGGTAGTTCCTCAAAAATTCAGTCAAAAATTCCCTTAAAATAAATCCCCAAAACAATACCAAAAATAGAGTTGGAAAGATTTAAATAAATCACTTCAAGGCAATACCTACTTAAAATAAAAATTTTAATAAACGACAAGGCTGATAAAAATAAACACTTCCAGTAGATGTAACTCACTTTTATAAATAAAAAAAGATTTTGTGTACCAGTTTACAGTATTTATTAAATTGAGTAATAGGGTTAACTGAAAACACACTTTAAAATCAACAACACTTTCACTTATTTGGTTCTGATGGTAGGTAATACAGTTAAACAATGTTTTAATTATTTATACAAAAACACACAATTGTTAAATTATTTTGATATTCAATTTAAGTAGGTAGGTACACGTACAACTGGTGTAAATAATTGATTTTTACTTGATATTCATATATTATAAGATACTCCACTTTGTTTTATGTCTACGATCAAACTGTCGTCTGCTGGCGCAATGTTTTGGCTTAAATTCGAACGATTCAACTCAATCTTTGGTGATCAATTGAATGTGTATGGGTTTGAGTGAATTAAAAGACTATACCTACTCAATTAAAAATTTAATTCTTTTTACTTCTAGACTAAACTGGGCGTCCCTGAGCGAAGTGAGTTCAAACTCACTACCAAAATTATAGCAATACAAAAATTGATAATATTTCAATTTTACTTATTCTGTTTTGAATTATTTATTGATCTGTTTTGTATTATCAACAAGCTCAAAGCCACTCAGTTTTCTCGATCAATTGATATCATCTGATGGTTTCAATTTGTTTTTATGCTCCACTCCAACTTGCAGTATCTGTAGCTTCGCTGTATGTATTCGCGGCATGTATGTATTACTAGATAATAGATATTAATTTGGACTTTGTACCCTAGTTAAGCAGGTCTGAATGTCTGATAGGCTATCGCCCGCGCTTTGTTGTTTACGCATCTCACTTGGTCTGCCTTTTGCTCTTTTCGTTTTTTTTTATTGCACAGCTGTTTTTAATTTGAATCCGTAATTCGATCATCGTTTTATTGAAACATTTACCTACCTACTCTGTTTTAACTATATAGGTATCTACCTAAAGTAGGGGATTGTGGTAGGTATAGGTAGGTACTTGTATGGTGGAATGCTTACTTGGGTGAATATTTCAAAATATTAATATTCTGTAGTCAATCACTTTTAATTAAGAAATATTCATAATTTTTAAAACATTTTTAGTTATGAAGCTTCAATAAAAGCTGTGTTACTACTGACATCTCAAAAAAATATATTTTATTAAAAAATATAACCGTAATTTCAAGTTGAACACCAAAAATGTCACTACCATATGGTATGTCATAAGCCCTACCTTTGCTATAACTCCAGAACATTTTAGCGAAATAAGAAAACGTTCGAATAATCTGTAACACAGTTTTGTGAGGTAAATATGAATAGCTAATTTCGTGCAGTAAGTTTATTTTTAATACTTTTATCAAGTAATATAAGAGCTGTCTAAGGAGTGTCCCAGATAAAATGATTAATTCTCTACCAGAAGTAAAAACCTGGAAAAAATCAAATTAATGATCGAAAAAGATTCTCCTTTTTCCTTATAAATGACAGTACCTATTTGATGTTTATTTTTGAATATTGGCGCTGTAACTACAAAAAACATTCAGAAATGTGATATCTTTCAAGTCGAATGGACGATTATAGTCCTCGTTCATTGATATCATCATTACCATGATGAGTGATTTTTTATGAAATATAGAAGTTTAAAATAAAATTTGTTTGTCAATGCATGTATTTTGATCGCATCTATATTATAAACTACTTTTAGTTTGCATTCTTTACTTAAGTTCGATTATATTTTCGTAAAACACATTTCGATATCATTACCATGCCTCTTTTCTAAAGCCATCATTACCATGGTAATCTTTGCTTGCATGACAAAATTAAGACATATTTTGAGCATTACGACCTGAGAATAGTTGCATTTACTCATCTTGATCTTTTTTCAAGCTCCAATGACGAATTTATTTTCAAAAAAGTCCCGGATGTGGGTTAAAAGAACAACAAATTAATTTAAACCTAATTTTAAACTATTGTATAATTTTGTATAAAAAATTGTTTTATTTTCATATGGCTACGTTTAACAATCATGTTTAAGTTTTTTAATGATGATATATTTTGTATTAATCAATTGGCGGAATTATTTTGTCATTTCTGTGGCAGAAGTGTCATTTCCGATTAAAATTAAAGCTGTTATAAAATATTAAATTGTCAGCCCACTGCTGTAAAAGTTTTCCTAGTGCAATATGAACCAAAACCTACCATTATAAAAACAAATCAGTTTATTTTAAGAAATGTCCATTTTTGGGTCCGAAATATTAATATTTTGAAATATTCACCCACTTAAGTAGCTTTTATTTATATTTTATTGGTTTTTTGTTTAGACTTACAGTTTTTTATATTATCAACTAGTTGTCTAAAAATATATTTGCAGGTACATTATGCTTTGTTTGTGTAAAGGCATTTACATACCTATTTGGCTTTATGCTAATCTAGAGAACAACAAATCCAATAGATATCAATTAAAATACCTTGCTACAGTATAAGTTACTTATTAGTTTTGGGTTAGAAGTAAGAACTTCAACTGAAAACAATATATATTTTTAAGAGGTAACCGCATTATTTAAAAACAAAATAAAGGGTACGACTGGGTCGTACAGTCTAGCTCTTGTGGCAATTTACCTGAGGGCTTAACTAAAAAAATAATAATGAAATTGTTCTTGAAAATTAAAAATTATAATACTTTTACTTGGAAAAAAATTGCGAACTTAATGAAATTTGCACAGATTGCTCTGGGGTATACTAGAAAGACACCCATAATTTCTTGACCTCGAGGACCCTGTGCTAACTAGGGGAGCGGTGAAAACCCCCTAATTTTAACCACTACAATAAAAGTACATAGGTGGTGTATGTATTACACAGTAATTCTATATACAATAAGGTTATTAACATAATTTGTAAAAAACAAAGTAAAGCTAATAGGTTGGGTCAAGATAAGAAAAAAATCGTAATGGAGGGGGGTTTATTACCACCCGCTTAACCAGGAGGGGCAATTTTCTAAAAGGAAAAAATTAAAATTAAAATTGTCACAGCACATTGTGGTTGTTCTTTTGACGATGTTACACTACTTCATAGCCTTCCTTCGGGACGAGTTTGAAGTCTATAAAATAAACAAACATAAACGCGTTCAAATCTTTCAAATTGCCAAATAGACTTGACAAATAAAAGTCCGCTGTTAATTATTTAATTTATTAACTTTAAAAAAAAAAAAATTAAAAAATAATGTTTTTTTTTTCTACAAAATTATTATGTTGTTTATTTATGTATGTAATTCTAATCTCAGTTTTATCTCCCACTTACACTTATATTTTCTTTGTTTTTTTTATGTTAATGTTAGTATCCTGAAGATGTAAAAATTAATAAAAATTAAATATAAATTTTAAAAAAGTGGAATTAACAAGTGTTTTATTGAACTTTTAATTTGTTTAAAATGTTTAGAGAAAAAAATTATTTCAAAAAAGACCGGAGCGCCTACATTGACATGTACCACCTTTTTGTAAGGCCACAAATCTCTTCTTTTTTAATAAAGTTTAGCAGTTTAGTGCCCCGTGGCGTAGTAGTTAGTGTGTCGGACACGGACTATCACAACTGAGGTCTGGGTTCAAGACCAGCTTCGAGCTTCGATAACATCTAATGTTTTTATTAGGGGCACTGCCTCTTGCGAGGAATTGACAAATCCGTCCAGAGTATCATTGTCGTGAAAAGTGCTCTCCCCTTAGTCGTTCGGATTCGACGTTAAATTGTAGGTCCCCTCCAATCCTGCTGAAATAACAACGCACACAAAAGTATTGGTTGAGAGTTGTAAGTCACTAGGCCGTGGTTCTTTGGATCTGTCAGTGTTTTTTTTATGTTTTAGCAAATAGTTTTTGAAAAATTTATTTTCAAACTCAAAAATTTGAAAAAAAAAAAATTAAAAAAAATTCAAACTAATTTTTTTCAAAATTCTACGTGCAATTTTTGTTTTTAGTTTTAAGTCAAAAACAGTAAGTCTCATGCTAAAATGTCTTGTACTTTTTGAGAAAATCAAAAATAACGAAAACCACCTCTTATAAAAAAAATATTTTTTTAGTACTCACTTGACTGGGAAGAATATTAATGGATAATTTTCCGTTTAGTTTTTTTTTTTTTTTAATGTTGAGTTTGAAAATCAATTTTTCAAAAAATATTTACTAAAGCAACTTTATTTAAAAAGTACATAAAATAATGGATTTTTGGCTTTTCGAAAAGATATAGAATGACATTGTAAATTATACCGTTGTATTTAATAATTTTTTTTCTGTTTCAAGTCAATTTTTTAGAAAAGATTTCTGGCTTTACAATAAGGTACATTTTAGGCTTTCCGGTCTTTTTCAGTTTTTTTTTGTTCCCCTCCCAGTTAAGCGGGGGTGGGGGATAAACCCCCGTTTATTACGATTTTTTCCTCAGTTTGACCCAACTAGCTATACTTTGTTTTTTTTTTAAATTTTGTTAATAAATAATAACCTTGTATATCGAATTATACTGTACATACACCACCTAATTTCATTGTAGGGGTCAAAATTCCCCAAAAATAAATCAGCTATATCTCCGTCAATATTGGGCATACAGATCTGCTTCTTTAACTTATTATGCAATTCAGTAAACAAAATGTGCTTATAGTTTAAGAAATATAAGCGAAGAACAGAAAAAAGTCGGAAAAATTAGGGGATTTTCGCCCCTCCCCAAAATAGCACAGGGTCCTCGAGGTCAAGAAATTAGAGGGTCTTTCTAGTATACCCACGAACAATCTGTGCAAGTTTCATTAAGTTCGCAATTTTTTCTGACATATCAGCTGGACTAAATTAAAGAATACGAAAAAAAAATTTATAATTTTTTTTAAAAGTGCCAAAATATATTACATTACTTTACTTATTACAAAAATTCAAACCAAAACCAAACTAAATCTTTAATCCGCCAACATGCCGTTCTATATAAAACTTCGTTACCGAGAAAGACGAAACATGATAAAACTGTTATATAACAGGTACCGTTAAGCCTATAGTATGCAGATGAAGTGAAACGAAATTTTTCGTCGTCTCCAAAAACACAGACGAAATGTAAACGAAACGGTAGCAGACAAATTTTCATGTAGAGTTCCACCATTTGTAAAAAAAATATTTTTCAAAACACACAAAAAACAAATAAAAAGAACAGAACTCCATTTTATATATAATAATAACCACAAAAAAACACGAACAAAATAGAAACGTCAAAATTTCGCGTGCAATTAATGTCCCGGTCAATTAAATTTTGGTAGAGAGTAGTGTAGACTAGAACAGGTTATCTAACGTTTCACCGTGGAGACCACAAAACGAAAAGAAGGACGGAAAATTTCGTTTATGATTTCACTGTGGCAGTTTTGTATGGGATTTTTCGTTTCACTACAGCTGCATACTAGGCTTTAGACATATTTTCTTGAAAGTTTCGTTTTCATATTTGATAGACCTTTAATGTCTCGATTACATAATTAAAATTTAAGACCGGTTCTCGAGACAAATAAGATTTTCTAAAACGCTTAAATATGGCAGGTACCGTTTATTTTAATACCTACAGGGACCTACAAAAATGGCTCCGAGCAATACTTCCTTCGGCTCTCCGCTCTAGGCACTACACTTACTAAATTTTAAGCAAATTGACCCACATTTATAGGCTGTTAGGGATGATGTAGAGATAGACAGTTGAAATTTAAATGTACTGTTATATTGTAGATACCGTTAAATAAATTTTTACGAAAATTTGGTTCCTATTACCGATAGACCTTATTGAAATTGTTTTCGAAAAAAGTTTCTGTTTTCGAAAAAAGTAACTTTTTCATTACGGTTATAGTCCATAGAGCACTAAAGCTGATATCGCAGGTGATTCGTTTAGATATTTTGTTTTTATTTTAAAAAACAAAAATATGGTAGATTTTTTTGTTATGATCCGAAAGAACAATCTCTTACATTTACTTTTTTAAGATAATTCCTTTCAAATGTTCGCCGCGACATTATACACCTCATATACGGTGTATTCTGAAGGTCCAATTTTGACTTTTGAGAGCTTATTCGTAGCTGAGTTTATCGGCGAAGACTTTTTGACTTGTCACAACCACAAAAAAAAGTGTGATATCACACGATCTATTAGGCGGCCTGTTGTTAAAATTATTTTTTTCAATTTAACACTTTTTTTCGAAAAATCTGCTGGCAGGATCCAAGTTGATGGAGAACATTGTAATGTATTTTATTTTTCGAGTATCGGTTTCGTGTAAGAAAAGAATCGATGTTAACAATCTTGAAATTACGATGAAAAAGAAGCCAATCAAAGTAAAGTAGGCAGGCGATACCGTGCATCCCGTTTATCGGTCTGTCTGCTCACTGCTGTGTATGAGCGAATGTGCGTTGAAAACAGAACAAACTATTCGACGGATTTTCTTCAAACTTCGTGTTCTTTGTAAATTCGATCTTTTGTTCAGGACAGGTTAAAACGGTAACTGTTTTTGTGTTTTACAAAACTACACTTGACTTTAACGAGTTTGATAAGACTTTGGTTACGTTTAAAATTATTGAAAGCGCTTTTTAGATTAACGATAAAATGCACTTAAAGAAAATGGTGTGTTAACGGTTTGGTCATAATTTTCGATTTTACTATGCATCCAAGCCAAGTAAGTGTTTGCTGGTATAGGTATACATATAGAAATCTATAATTTTTTTTTTTAATGTGTTTTCCTTGAAAAAAAAAGTACTTTTAGTTTTTTCTTAATTTCTCAAAAAATAAGATACGTAGCATCTGGTTTTCTGTTTTTAACTAAAAGTTAACAAGAGCATCGAACTTTAAAAACAAAAATTATAGTTAATTACATAAAATTTTTAAAAAATTAGTTCGACATTTTTTTCAATTTTTTTTTCTTCAAAATTTCAAGTTTGAAAATTAATTTTTCAAAAACTATTTATCAAAACAACTTTATTTAAAAAGAAAATAAAAGAAGTTTTCCGGCTTTCCAAAAAGGTATAATATGGCTTTGTATGTTTTACCGTTGTTTTTAAATAATTTTTTTTCTGATGTAAGGCAATTTTTTAGAAAATTGTCCCTCCCGCCTAACGGGGGAAAATAGACCCCCCTCTCATACGATTTTTTTCTTGTCCTAACCCAGCCTACAGGCCCAAGCTTTCTGCACCTTATCCTCATCACCCTGTATAGAAATCTATAATTTGTTTTAACGTATCAAAGGTTCTGTGCAATCCTTTCATATAAAGTGATTCAAATATTAAAAGGTAAACTGTTTCCATTTAGCTTAAAAAGTGATTACAATATGTATAACTAATTAAAGTCCATTTAGGGTTTGATTTAAACCTCGAAAGATAATTGTCATAATGAGTAGCTGTAGATTTGTTATCTGGTTTAAATAAAAAAATAGTCATGCTCATCTGAAAAGATAAACATCGTTTTTGGCTACGCAGTAATCGGTTAATGAAATAAACAAATTTTAATGGACCATCAGTCTTTTTTCAATCGCGGTCAATGTATAATGACTCATAACCGAATATTGCGTGCTTTAAATATTCTCTTCATATGCTGCGGATACCAAGTCCAGTGGTTCAGCATTAAAGCTCAAAAATGGAACATTAATGTTGTTGCCTCGATCAATTTGATTTTCTTAGCATTTTGGTATGCACTATGTTTTCGACAACACTTTCTGGATTCTTCACTCTTCAATACTATAATTAGTATGTTTCCAATTCTACACAATATCATACGTTTGCATCTGTTTATGGGCCTTAAGGTTTGGCTTTTGATAATTTTTGAAATGAAACCCATAACAAATACACTGAATGAATTAATCAAGGCTATCTATATTCAAAGTCACTTAAGGTGGTCTTGGAAAGAACTCATAGCTTACATTTGGTTGTTTTTTGGTTTACTTATAAACTTTGGATTTGCTGTGTACATCATGGTGGAGATGGAGTTTATTTTGCCAACAGGTGATCAAATTATGTGTGCTTTAGCTCTGTTTCTTCCTCATTTTGCACTGGGTTGTTCGTTCAAAGTGCTTAATGTTGCTTCGTTGTTTTCAAGATTTGAGCTGAAAAACATTCATAAAAACACCAACAAAACAATTAAAAATGACTTACCTATGATAAAAAATGAACTGAATTCGATTGAGCTATCGACTATTTCGACACAACCTAGTGGCATTGAAATAAAGGTTCCTGATCTGGATGCTTTAAAACTTTTAACTAAACGTTTGAGCTGCTTAGTCGAAGCAGTAAACGCTATCAATCAAGCTATTCAGAAACAAATGATATTTCTGGTTGTAATGAATTCAATTTCATTGCTGGGTGCAAGTTACATAATAGTTTACTATAAAAAAACATGGCATTTGATTTTGGATGGACCCATTGGAAATTCTTTATACATTTTTAACATAGGTGTTTTCGTATTCATATTCTGGGACTACTTCAGCATATGTGTGGTGAATTATGGCCTCCGATTCGAGGTAAGTTATTTTGAACATTTGTTTATACAACTTTAGACTAGCCACAAGTATTTTGAAGAGAACTGAATTTTAAATTTTAGAAAACTGAATTTTTAAAAAACATAATTCAAGTATTAAAAAGCAAATCAGAGTTGGATGATGGAACTAAGCTTGTTTTAAGAGATATGAAGTATTTGTTAAAAAATAATTTTAGCATGCGAATATTTTTTAATGCGCCCATAACATGGCAGACATTCTTCATAGTAAGTTTTAAAATATTTGTGATTTATTTTATTTCTATATAAGATAATGTTTTTTTCTTAAAGGTTAATGCACAGATAGGTTTGGCAATTGCAATCTTCATAAGCTTTCATTATTTGGATGACAACATTGAGAACTTAGAAACACAATTAGATGTTGATGGAGATAACGGATAATAAACAATTATACTCATATTTTTATTGTTAACATAAAATTGATCGTTACTCAGGCCGATAAGATGCGTTTTTGGTTTTTAGATGTCCCAGTTTTTCAGTGTATTACATAATAAAACAAAAAAGTATAGCTAGGTCCATAGGCTTAATATTTAAATACGTTTGGAAAAAAGTAAAGTAAACTTTTTAATAGGTATGTACCTTATAATTTATATAAAAGCAAATCAGAGATCCATTAGGTTGGTCAGAAATGTCTAGTTTTGAAAACTTCTGGAGCAGCGCTATTGTGTCATTAAAAAAAAAAAACTATTTTGGTTTTCAAATCCGATTTTCAAACACGAAATTAAAATTAGGATGAGAAGTTCTTGTTAAACGTTATTTTTAAAGATAGTTTAAGTATCTTTTATATAATTTTTTAGTTTTTTTAATCAATCCATTAGAGTTTTCCAATATACACCTGAAAATCTAAAAAGCTTTATACGGGCTATACAGCGTCGTTGGCCTTTTCAAAAAGCTGAAAATACAGCGACTGAGATGGCTGGACACGTAAAGCGTATGAATATCAACGCACCAGCCAGAAGAATCCAAATGATGTACGCAGCAGAGAAAGACCCCAACAATCACACACACAAGTGGAAATCAATTTGCTTTACGTAACTGGAGCCGTCTATCCAAGTACAGAGTTGGTTGAAGACGTAGTTTTTCCTATGCTGGAAGCGTTATATAAATTAAAGTGAGTCGTGGAGAAAGTGATTGTGCATGGAAAAATCGGTAGATACTACTGTTATAAAAGTTTCTTGCAAACAAAATTATTAGTAGTCAAATTATTTCAATAGAAATCGACATAACATAATAATGATTGACCACTAGCAAGCAGAATAAATACATTTCTTAAGATATTATATTATATTATATTATTAAGATATATATTCTCAATATTCAATATAAAATAAGCCTTGTTCAGTAAGCATTTTAATATTATCGAAAAAATGCAAAAAGCTAGAAACAGAGTAGAAGATACGATTGCAAAAAGAATGATTGTCATCAGTTTTACTCCCGAAGTTGGCGAATAGTCACCCCAAACGTGACAACAATCAACATTCATTGTTCGTTAATTTCGAATCGTTATATAATATTAACATACTAAACCACAAAATTTAAACAATATTTTTTATGAACAAAAACATTTATGTATACCTATAAAAATTTAGCTTCTTTTACATTTTGTATGTTTTCAATAACAAAACTGCTTTTAATTCAATGTTCATAGAATTTGTGAATAATCCTCTTCTTCTTGTTCTTCCTTAAGTAAAACTTCCGTTGTGGTTTCTTCAGGGAGGCAACCTTCGTTTTTCCAATGATGGCTCCAGTTCATGTGAGCTAAAAACAAAATGCATCTTTTATTAACACATACTAATTTTTTTATATCGAACTTACATCTCAGCACTGACTGTTGTTTAAAGCCCTTATTACATATTTTGCAAATAAATGGCCTTTCACTTGAATGTCCAACCATATGCATCTTTAGTATCTGAGATGTTCCAAATCTTTTGCTGCATATTACACATTTGTAATTTTTTATATCTGAATGACAGGACAATATTTAAAACACACAAACATTATTAAAAAAAAAACTACCTTCATGTCTTATTGTAATGTGATCTCTTAAATGACTTCTTTGCACAAAGGCCGCCGTGCACATTGTACACTTAAATGGTTTTTTGTTGAAGTGAATACAGTCTACGTGCAATTTCAAGTGAGCCTCCCGTTTGAACGTTTTTGTACATAAATGACAGGAATGTGGTCTGTACTCGTCATGAACTTTTAAGTGTCTTTGTAACTGTACTTCCAACACAAACGCTTCATCACATTTGGAACACTTAAACGGTTTTATATACTTCCTGTTATTTGTTTTTTTTAGTACTTTGAGTCTTTTCGCAGAAGCCGTCATAGGTCGTATTGTTCGATTCATTTGAGAACGCTCAAGCGGCGCTCCGTGAACTTTATTATTATGTATAGCTAGTTTAAATGCAAACGGATAAGTTTTGTTGCAAATTTCACAACGCAAAATTTTTTTTTCTGGATAATGAACTTTTTGATTATGTAGCTTGAAACCAGATCGAGTAAAGTACCCTGCAAAAAATTTTACACAATGAAATTTTAGGTCTTTCAATTATAAGATGCGAATATACTTGTAGGACACTCGGGACACTGAACTAATTCTTTTCTCTCGTGCATAAGAGTATGGTTTTTAAGAAGACCAGGGTTTTGAAATCCTGTAAACAAAATGCATAAGAAATTATCTGCGTCAGCACAATCTCATCACCATCTTACCTAATCCACATTCATCACATTTAAACTTGACTTCTGATAGATGAGTCTTTTCGTGACACACCAAGTGTGGAGATTGAATAAACTTTTTGTCACAAAATTTGCATTTGAGCAGTTTGGATTCATCATGCCATAACATGTGGTAATAATACTTTTTCAATGAGATCTTTTCAAACTTTAGTTGACATACAGGGCATTCTCGGTCTTTGTCAATGTGATAATATGCCATATGCTGTGCCATCATTTGTTTGTCTCCTTTGAATTTCTTACCGCATTTTTCACATTGCAGAGTTTTTTCGAAATGACAACGAGCATGACTGTTTCGTTTTGCTAATTTATCAAAGCACATATCACACTTAGGGCACGGGTAAGGCAACTCCGAAGAATGAAGCTCATTATAATGTTTATTAAGATCATCAGGATCATCGAAACTCACGAATCTCATGCAGAACTCACATCGATATTGTTTTAATTCAGGAACATCTTCATCAAATTCATTCTGATTGTCGTGTTTTGGTATAGTCTCAAGATCTTCATCTGATTCAGTATTAAATCCTCCATCACTTGTTTTGACGTATTCAAATTGGTCATTGTTAGATTTTTCACTTTTCAAACATTCATCGCCGGGAAATGTAAAGTGTTCTTGAACAGTTACTGTCTGGTCACCATCGTAATCTTCTGGATAGCATGAATCTTTGTCGGATACTTCATCTTTAATAATTATATCTAAACCGGTACACATTTCTGCAAAGTTCAACTGTGCCTCGACACACATCAAACGAAAATTATGAATTTGGCAAAAACTATCAAAACAAGTTAGACAAATTTTCTGTGGTAAACCATCGTCTTGGGATATCTGTCAAGAGAGTAAAGTTACTACTTATTTTTATACAATTGATGATTATAATACATTTAAATTCCATATTTCAAATTCTTCCAATGCCATTTCTATCTCAGTCTGATAATCAACAGCGTTATACAGGGAGCAGAGACTTGGTGCATCCTCCAGTCCTAATGTTTTGCCACAAGTTCTGCAAGTCTTTTCTGCTACACTCATTTCCAAAACTTTAAGAAAGATTTAGAAGAATTAGCAAAAAAAAAAACAAGTCAATTGCAGGCAGTGTTTTTTTGGGTACGTAATATTGTTTATGTAAATAAGGACACACATTCTTAGTGCATTACCTCCTCAAAAAGCGTGGTTTGCACTCCTCAAGCCAATTAAAACATAAATTCAATTGCAGTGTAAAAACGTAGCAAGATATGTGTAGTCAAAAGATTAATTTGAAATCAGTGTTATAGTTTGACTAAACTCCTTTATTACCAAACTTGAACAGTAAAAGTTCTATTGCACTCGAAATAAATTAAAAATCTTTCTATTTTCCTTCGTTCCATATGATTCGATCTCGACTGAAACCATGGACGCATGGACCACACGTCAAAATTTGAACCAAAGAGAATTTACACTTAGGTTGATATCATTGACGTATTAGGTATGGACCGCCAGTAGCCAACTTCACACGTTCCAACATAACTAGGGGCGCCATCAACCAGGGAATCTGCGTAGCAGTGATATGATTTTTTTAATTAATTATTTACTATTGAAATATTTTGGTGGAAATTATTATCAAACTACTTTTATTTTACAAAACACATCCACTCCTTATGCCATGAGTTACTTACAGATGAATATATTATTGCTTTCATTTAAATTCTAATGGAGAAATTAGTACACGTATTTAACACTAAAAGATGATGGCGTTTTTAGGGTGTTTTTAGCTGGAACAACTTTTCGTGGCTGTTTGTATGAAAATTTCAACCGACTGGCGGTCCATATCTAATGCGTCAATGAGGTTGATATTAGTGTAAAACTAAAAAAATTAAAATACAAAATTTGATTGAGGATTGGTAAAGTTGAAATGCGCTATTGGCACTGATCTCTATATATAACTGGATAGTGGATAGACACCAAAAAGTTGTGCCTATTTGAAGAATTGTTATACAGATAAACAAACCAAAATCGTTTGTTTATCTATATAACAGTATTCCAGTTTAGGACAGTTTCTCAACTGCCAAAATGGTGTGTTGTTTACTTTTGTGGCTGGTGCTCGTGGTATTAATAAGTTTTTAATTTTGCCTTTTTATTTTTTAAATTCGCGGTTTTAATTCACGTACATGATAAATTAGAAGTCGGTAGAATAGTGAACGCATTGACGTATTAGATATGGACCGCCTTCACGCGTGTTCCAAAATAAATAGGGGCGCCATCAACTACTAGCAGGGAATCTGCGTAACAGTGCTACGCTTGTTTTAATTAATCATTTAAGTTTAATATAATTAGGTGGAAATTGTAATCAAACTAGTTTTATTTTACAAAACAAATCCACTCTATATGACATTGAGTCACTTGCATATGAATATGTCGACGTTTTATTTAAATTTTAAACGCGAAATTAGTACACGTATTTAACACTAAAAGATGATAGCGTATTTTTGCCGCTTTTAGATGGAACAACATTTTTTGGCCGTTTGTATGAAAATTTGAACCGACTGGCGGTCCATATCTAGTACGTCAATGAGTGAACGTAATTATTGAAAAAAATAGTGAACGCAGATATTGAAGAAAATTCCAATAAAATCTTCCAAACGAAATCTCCGCCCTTTAGTTCTTAAAAAACCCAATGCTTACATTAAATTACTTTTCTTTTTAATTTCCCAATCAGTTCGAAGAAACATTCCCCAGGATTTAGATTTCACGCGTCTGCCATCGAGTGCCTGCCTTTAAGATGCCAAAAGAAATCAATTATATTTCGAAACACATTCGTACTCAAAAGAAGGTTGTCACCCTCACGGAATAAATCAAACCGCGTGAAGTAACAAAGACTAGAAGTGGCAGAGAAGTAAATACCAACTGACGAAACATAGTTTATAGTGATACCTTTGCATATAGAAATATATATGCAAAGGTGATACTGAGTCAGAAGGAAATAACGCTTCAGGAGATACGTCTTCTGATACAACTTGGTGAAAACCAGATAAATATGATAATGATGATGATTTTGACGATGAAGAAGACATTGAGAATAGAAAAGCACCATCAAAATCGAGAAAGAATCAGCAAAAAGCTGCATTTAACGCTTAGAATGACGACAACATAGTAGGTGATGGTAAAGAAGTTTAGGAATAAAAAACAACCTGCAAGGCGAGCGAGAAAAAAACGAGATGCTGTAGCTAGGTTGACGACGAGTTGGTCTATTTAGATCTAAGTAAAGGTGAGGTGGAAGTGCAACACAATGTGTCTGCAAATCCACCAGCAAATCATGGTAAGTTAATATTCGATTTCTCATTTCATTAATACATTCGTAATTTCTTCCAGACGAAGGATTTAATAGTGGTTTGGAAGAAATTCTTAAAATATGTCAGTATGAAGACAAACCCAAACTTCACACCCCAGCAAGCAAATCAAAACGGAATCTATTCGGCGCTTATTAACGAAGATCTCTACAACATAGTAGCCCCTTTTGATTCGCCCAAAGAATGATTGCAAAATATTGGAATCGATTTGGATAGTGTATCGATGTCTGGATATTTAGAATCGGTAAAAACAAGAAAACCAAAATTCACAATTCAAACACCAAGAGCAAATCGTGGGGAGAAACCATTAGAAGTTGCTAGTCCAACAAGAACACCGAAATCCACGAAGGAAGTTAGAAATATCGGTGATATGAGTAGAACGCCAACAAAAAAATACGGATTTTTAAAGTCATTGTAAGTTTTATCTTTTTTGGAATGCATAATGTTTTGATTGAATATATTTTCTTTCAGTTTGTGTAGGGAAATCACTGCCATCCAGACGCACTTTATTACAGACAACTTTAGACTGAAAAAGGAGGAACTAGCTACGAAGCTTTATGAACTTTACAACCATATGTTATTTAATAATGGACTTAACGTTTCTATTGTTTGGAACAAAAAACTTACAAACTGGTATCTAGTCTATGATACCAGTTCGTTTATCCTGCGTAAAAACAACAACGTCAGTTCCAAGGACGAGGAATATAATATTATATCGATTATAATTTTATACCGTTATGCCATGGAGGGTCAATTCCATAAAGAAACACAAACAAATATATACTGTTAACGAAAAATCATGTTTGTATTTCGAGCTGTAAGACATTTTGATATGATATTTGCTTTTGCAGTAACTTTTTTCTTTAATATTGTCTAGATTCTAAATGCAATGATTCAAATAGTAGCGCTACCTCATTAAGAGTCAGGAAGTGCATTGTCTGTGAGTCAAACCGTTTGGACATGGCACCAAAATATGTTCACGACATTACCCAGTTTTTCGTTTATTTTTAATTTTTTTATGAACATTTAGGTAATGTCTTAAACATATTTTGGTGCCATGCCCGAACGGTTTGACTCAGAGACAAAATTTTTGCACTTCCTGACTCTAAATAAGTTAGCGCTGCTGATTGCATTATTACATTTTGGTTTCAGACAAAAATACAAAAAAAATGTATACCTAAGATAATTTATAAGCAGTATACTCAGACATTTTGATGTGATATTTGCTTTTGCAGTAACTTTTTTTTATTAATACTAAATACTAGACTCACAATAATCGTAAGTTTGAGCATGCATGGATAAGTGGCAACTGTTACTACTTTTTTAATAGAACTAAAAAATTGCATTCAAGCTAAAAAGATTTGGATGCATTCCAAATTTACTCAAAAAATACTTAACTTTACCTGAATTAAATCTAGAATCGAAATATGTATTTATATCTGTTGTACTTTGAAGGTATGTCCAAATTAACCGATTCTTTAGTGTTTTGTGGCGTGTTCGCAGTCACTTCTTGCAATTCTTGTAAAAAGAAAAACGGAATTTCATATATAAGAATCTGAATGCTTTAAGAATGTATCACCTGTTTCATCAAAATTCAAGAAATCCATGCTTATGTCGCAGGTTTCATATTTAACTTCATGTTCTTGTGTATCTATATGTATAAAAAAAACAGTAAAAAACTAACTTGAGTAACATTTTGTTTTGGGAATAATTTAAAAAAAAAAAATATGATATCTCTGATTTGAAACAAAAAAGTTGAAAATAAATAAATAAATTTTCACAAGCATTCTTAGGTTACCTTCATCTTTGTCGAAAATAGTCGGCACCGCATCCGCCCTTAAATTGTAGTATTTAGAGTTTGATATTTTCTTGAAACACTTCCTGTCAAAATGATCACTGCATATCAAGCTGTTTTTATCAGGCACAAAGTTCTTAATATTGATAGCAAGTAATCATTTTTTAAAAATTTTTGGTTTATCTATAGGGAACCTGTAAAACATTTTGTTATATATAATAAATAAGATTATGAAAACTTTAAAAAATCTTACTTTCGGAGGGAAAGTCCTGATTTTGATTCCCTAGTTGCATTGCAAAAGAAGCACGTATTTTTTCTTTCTGCAAAAAATGTAGGGACACTACCGGTGATCAAAACTCTTTTTGTTTGTATGACCCGAAAACATTCCTGCTGGAAATGGTCAGAACATATTCCAGTGTATTTTGTCGGCACAAAAGATTGTTCAAATTTCATATTAGTACGCCAGATTTCTCACAAAGCAGCATCTTTCAATGGGAATCTATGCACATTATAACAAAAGAACTTTATTAAGAAACTATTGAATTAAAGAAAACAATGATATACATGTGGAATCCACATTGTGGATATATTAATATGTATACAGGATGATTGGTTTAAGGTGCACTAAAAAGCTTGAGCGTGTAGGTGGAATTAAGACAAGAAAAAAATCGTATGGGAAGGGGGTCTCATTTCCCCCGTTTAGGAGGGAGGGGCAATTTTCTAAAAAATTGACTTAAATCAGCAAAAAAATTATTTACAAACAACGGTGAATGATACAAAGCCTTGTTATATCTTTTTGGAAAGCCAGAAAACTACTCTTTTATTTTATTTTTAAATTAAGTTGTTTAAGTGAACAGTTTTAAAAAAATTAATTTTCAAACTCAAAATTTTGAAAAAAAAAATTTTAAACTAATTTTTTTCAAAATTTTATGTAATTAACTATTATTTTTATTTTCAAAATTCAATGCTCTTATTAATTTTTAGTCAAAAACAGAAAAACGTGTGCCAAAATGTATCTTAGTTTTTGAGAAATTAAGAAAATACTAAAAGCACTTATTCAAAAAAAAAATGAAATCTGGTTAATCTGGTTAAAAACAATTAATTAGATTAACCAGATTCCACCTTTTTTTTAAAAAAAGTGCTTTTAGTATTTTCTTAATTTCTCAAAAACTTAAATACATTTTGGCATACGGTTTTCTGTTTTTGACTAAAAATTAATAAGAGCATTGAATTTTGAAAATAAAAAAATTAGTTAATTACATAAAATTTTGAAAAAAATTAGGTAGATTTTTTTAAAACTGTTCACTTAAACAACTTAATTTAAAAATAAAATAAAAGAGTAGTTTTCTGGCTTTACAAAAAGATATAACAAGGTTTTGTATAATTCACCGTTGTTTTTAAATATTTTTTTTGCTGATTTAAGTCAATTTTTTTTAGAAAATTGCCCCTCCCTCCTAAACGGGGGAAAATAGACCCCCCCTCCCATTAGATTTTTTTCTTGTCTTAACTCCACCTAAACGCTCAAGCTTTTTGATGCACCTTACCAACCACTTTGTAGAGTTTTAAGTTTATTAGAAAAAAGTTCTTACCCATGAAACGTTCTGCCTTGATTTCTGGCTTCAATACCACCGACTTTTTTGCAATATTTGCAACGTTGCACCATTTTAAATTATGTTTAACTTTTGAATGTTCACTTTGTAATAATTCACTATTAGAAAAACAATCAATTACACATTCTATTAGATAGTTAAAACAAAAACAATTAAGAATTGAGTTTTTGATTATTGATTATTGTCATTGGAAAAAGAATATGGTACAAGACATAGAATATGGTACAAGACAAGCTTTTAGACTGAGCTTATTTGATTTATGCACATACTAGAGAGGAAAAAGACGAAACCTGCAAAGAAAGCTTATTAGAGTTAATAGAGACACACAAAAACAACATTCTGGAAATTCGACCACAGAGATTGCTAAGAAGTTTAACAACGAAAAACTGGAATTAAAAGAAGTCGGCCGATCCATACATATCTGCCTCAGTATCAAATGTAGGCCACCCAGTGGCATATATTAAAAGAAAGCCGCAACTGATGTGATAGTTTTCACTCCGCCACTAAAAAGGAAACTCTGGCTCGTTGAAGAATGCCAGCATATAAAACAACCTAAAAACGATGCAAGGAGAAGAGAGGAGAAGGTTTAAGAATAAAAAAAAGTCCACCATGCCTGCAAGGACGAAAATGAGAGCTTGCTTGTAAAAACGCGGTCGATGTTGAAGAACTGAAGAAAGTAGCTGACGGTTTGCAATTCGACGGTTTGCAACTCGTACCCCATTAATTAAACCTCAATCCACCAACCTCATCGTGTGCCGGATCCTCAAAAAAGAAAACCTCTTGTCGGCATTTATTATAGTTTTGGATAAATAATCTTAGTGCGAGCAAATATAACAATTACGACAGAAAAGTCGATACACACCACCTCGTCATTGAAGGCTGCTTACGAATCAAATTATTATTGCAATAGACCGTGACTTGGTCAGCGTTCTCTTTTTCGCTCCAGAATGTGTGGATAATTTGTGGCGAAAAAAAATCAACGACGGGATTTACATCGATAATTAGAAGGATACGTATTTACATATCTTATGGTTGGGCCATATGGAAAGACAACAATGATCCAACCCGTAGGAACTTCCAAAACTCGCCATTGGACTTGTGGTATATCTAAAATTAACATTTGAAATAAGGACCAAATCTGCCAAAATTATTTTTAATGTTGATTGCAAAGTACGCCGTGAAATACGGAAAAACGATTAAACTTTAATTGATTGTACCTTTCTTTTTAAAAACGTCGTTCACCGAGTACGAAATCTAAATGATCTACGCAGATTGTGAAATATATTCTCCCACTGCCATACAAACCAGGCTATAATAAACAATGTGCAATCATTCATTCCTTTGTTTACTTGTTCGTTTTCTGTTAAATGTTACACAATAGAATTGATGTTTTTAACTGCTCCAATAAACGACATTTTTGAAAGCTAGGCAAATTATAAAGCTTAAATCTGGATTTGAGTTTCTAATTGAATGAACAGTTCTCTAACCAACTGGAAGTTGGTTGTACAGTGAAAGGGGTGGTGGGCGAAGCTGCGACTACACATTACACAATTAAGACTACATTAATCCCATAGCTCTTTATCGCGAAACTGAAATGGCTCCGTTGCTCAATTTACTACCAGGAGGATTTCAATAGCTTAATCCACAGTTTCAACTTTGGAGTGGAATGTATTAGTTCGTTTAGATGTATCATGCATTCCTTGAAATTATGGTTTCGTATATTGCCATTGTTCTTTTTAAACTTTTATCCAACAAGATTACGTTTGCAACCATGAAGATGGAAGTGTTTACCCGTAGCCAGGTTTAAGTTATAATGCAAAAATCCAAATTTTTATGGACTTAAGGCCGTAAAAAGCTAATTCGAATCGAAAATTCAAGAGCCTTTTGGATATAATAACAAGTTCTTGCAACTTATTCGTATATTTAATTTTATATTTTAATATGAATGTCGTGCTAGAGTAAGACCTCTTCTCCTCTCCAACAATGCATCTGAGATGCTATACTACTACCACTGTTTAAGATGAAATTAGTGAATAAAGTACACTTTGGGTTGGGCAATGGATTCAGGTTAAATGTTCACGGATGGTGGCAGAGAGCAAACACCTTTTTAGACACTGCAATGACGTTTTGTTGCACTTTCCAATTATAGCTTGAAGGCTTTTCTTGTTGTTGTTTGGTGCAATTATAGATTGATGGTTAAAAGGTATCGCTCTTGTAGGAGATTGCACAAATAAAAAATCTACGCGTCTAGAATCTCAAATAGATGGACGACATTGTTAATTGGTGATGGACGCAAAACTGGAATGTTGTGATCTTCAACTTTCTCCCTTTTAATTAAAATAAATTGTAATTTGTTGAAAAGAAGCTATAGTTTGTCCTCTATAAATTGGCAGTACAGGCCTTATGGGGAAGTTTTTTCAAAATCAGTAGCGCGCCTTATTTGTGCACCATACTGAATTGAAAGAAACCCCATTAAAAAAATGTTTACCCGCCAATGATTTTTCGATCGCATCCGACATAGATCCCACAACGACCTGCCTAGCGTACAGTTGAATACGCACTGATTGGCTAATGCATTTCAACCCTCTTTTAACATCCATTCGATACCTTTGTCAATTTGGTAACTCGTTTCGTATTTTTTTATATTGAGTTTCTGTTGAGGAACTTTTGATTTTAGAGCTTAAAAAATACCTTTTATTGATGAAATGATAATGAGATATTGAGATGAGCATATTACTAGTACAAAAGTGTTATCGTGCAGTGTTTTTGTTGATCATGTTTGTGTTTTTTATGTGGGGAAAATCTTAAAATGCAGTTACAAAAATGTAGGTTAGCTGTTGCCTTTAAAGAATTTATTTGCGTAGATTCTCGTGCCGGTCGATCGGTTGATATTTCGTGTATATTTTTTCTTATTTGCGTAGATTTTTAAAGCGCGCGGGTGGTCGGTATTGATGTTTCGTGTACCTATTTTTGTGATTAGTGTTTTGAAATTAATGTGAAGTGAAGTGTTGTAAATATTACTTTTTTTAAAAACGTTAATTTTTTGAGAAGTTTGCTACAGTGTGCTTTTTCATCTAGTTTATAATGGATTCAAAAACATCGAAAGACTTAAGCGCCGAAAAAAAAAGAAATTGTAGAAGCGACAAAAAAAATTTACAAGAACCTGCAAAATAAAACGGAAACTGTGAAGCAAGTAGCAGGCATTTTTTCGGTGTCTATGCGAACAGTCTACAGACTTCTCAGCGAAAATGATACCAAAGGCCACAACTCACCACCACTTTGTAGAAAGCCTTATAATAAATCTAGATGAAGTGAGCAGCAAAAGCAGCAGTAACTTCTCGAGTGATTAAAATACCTTTACTTATATATAAATGTACATATTTTTATTTAATAGATGAATTTATGTTTATTTTTGTTATGCTTGTTTATTTATTTTGCTTGTTATATTAATCTTTATGAATAAATTCTTTATTTTTTGTTTGTTTTTTATTTAAAAGGGATTAGGCCTACTGGGGATACCACTCAAACCTACTATCTTACCTCTTGGTGGTGTGAAAAAAGTTAAATTTCATTTCATTTTTATAAATAAAAATTAAGAAAATAATTTTAATTAAAAAAGAAGAAAGGTAACCCTACATCATATTTTTTCAGTTTTTTCCAATTCAAAATGCTTACTACGGCAACCCTGTTAGAGCTTTTGAAAGAAGATAACCTTATGGAAAGCAAAGAAGTGCGAATGAGAGACAAACATCCCTATCTTCCCTGTACTGCCAATTTTTAGTGGACAGACTATATAACTGAAACTGCCACCATCAACAAATTCATCATTTTTTCGGAGATTTAAATAAGCCTAATTGGAACCAAATTATTTTTTACTCAACCGCACTATTCTTAAACTTAAACTATTTACATCACACAACAGATTTCTTAATTATTAATTTTATTTAATCAAAACATAAACTTTTAGCACTTTTACCTCTGTTTATCGAAATAAATAACAAACAAATGGCGCAATTCAAAGTTGTTTTTTTTTTTTTTTTGAGAAGAGACGTCAAATAAAATAAACAAACCATTGACGTATTAGATATGGACTGCCAGTAGCCAACTTCACGCGTGTTCCAACATATCTAGGGGCGCCATCAACTACTAGCAGGGAATCTGCGAAGCAGTGCTACGCTTGTTTTAATTAATCATTTAATTTTAATATATTTAGGTGGAAATTGTCATCAAACTAGTTTTATTCAAAACAAATCCACTCTACATGGCATTGAGTTACTTGCATATGAATATGTAGTCGTTTTATTTAAATTTTAAACGCGAAATTAGTACACGTATTTAACACTAAAAGATGATGGCGTATTTTTGCCACTTTTAGCTGAAACAACATTTCTTAGCCGTTTTTATGAAAATGTCAACCGACTGACGGTCCATATCTAGTACGTCAATGAAACAAACCACCTAAATGTCACCTTCAAATGGGCACACAAAAACTGTTATACTTTGTATGGGATACACTATCCAGTTATGTATTGAGATCAGTGGCTATTGGTACTTGGTAGCTCAAATTAGAACTAAGTTATCTTTGCTTTTTAGTACAAACTTTACTACTACAGCACCACACGCATATAGAAAAGTTTAAATGCGCTACGGGTTGTCAAAATTAGCACTAAGTTATCTTTGCTCTTAAGTACAAACTTGACTACTGCAGCGCCCCACTTATAGTCTCCAATCCCCTACCCCAATGGAAGCAGAATTGTAGCTACTATTTACTATTGTTTATAGTTTGTGTGTTTCCTTGTATTAAAAAATCGAGTGTAGTTTCTATAGTAGTTTTGTTTTGATGCATGGTGGTTTCGTTTCTTTTGCACTTTTATTATTTTTTATTCAGTCTATTTGTTGACATAAATTAACATTTTGTCATTTAAATTTGGCAATCAATTTTTTACTGACAAAAAGCCACCTTCGATTTTATTCATTTGTTCGTTTAATAGAAAAACGATTAATAAAGTGTTTTAAACTATTATTTCCATGAAATAAATCAGTCTTTCAGTAAGTTGTTACATTATACATTTTACTTTCTACTTTAATTTGTTCTGGTTAGTGCTTCTGTCTTTATAATAATTATCTCTTATCTGGAAGCTTACCCCAGATGCCTTCAAGTAAGGAATAGGTTGCATCATAGAGGAGTAGATGTTAAAATATAAGTAGGTATGTATAATCAGTCCTTTCACATGCCCCGTCAGATAGGGGATATTTTATATATTAGTGAACATAATGCAATGGTATTAAGGATAAATGCTTTGAGTTGTAAATTGCAAATCAAGTTGCAAAATATTCAATGTTTTATTTTTGCCATTGGTTGTCCGAAATTGATCCGATGGGGGTTGTGATATATAAATGAATTACCTACCTACAGTTCCTATAATGGAGTACTTATCTTTTTTATGATTTCTCTTTCATCGAAAAAAAATACCCCAGAAAAATAGGAGTTAAGTTATTGGTCTAGTTCACTGACACGCAATCAAAAAATATAAAAAAAAATGTATAATTTATAGGAAAAGGATCATAATAAATGTACATAATGTTCGGTTTGGTTTGTCAGCCTCTTCTTTGATCTAAGCAATTTTTTTAGTTCAATCGTTTTATCTATAGAACTTTTACCAACTTGTTTTTGATGTTTTTGTGACCGCACCAGTCACCACCCGCTAAAACGACTCTAAAATTTTATAAAATCGTTTGTAGAGCAGCTATATATGTAGCATAAATTCAAATTAGCATATTATGATTTAACGCTGCCAGGTCAGAATAATAGTCAATAAAAGGATTTAAGAGAGTCAAACTACATATATGTATGTAGGTATAAGAAGTGGACATACTAAAAGTCCTATAGTTTCGAATAAATCATTTTTCAAGGAACTACATGAATAAAAATGCCTCTGAATGCACAATAAAAAACACACCGTTGCGATAGACACATTACGCTGCAACCAAACAGATGCAAACTCTTATCTTATTATGCTGGCAATATTTCCTAAACTTAATCTATACACAAAAAATACTTAGTAGTCCTCTCTTAAATTAAGTGGAAAATTGGTAACTCTCATAAAGTCCCAGTGCAATCGACCTAAATACTTCATCTTCTTTCGGTATGTTGTATAGACATTGGTGGTTACGTACTGCCGACGATTTTTATCCTTACTTTTTTGACTTCAACAATAAATACAAGCTTTTTATTTTTTCTTCATTTCAGAACTTTTCATCGAAACTATTAAAAATGAGTGTTGCAGAAAGAACTTGTCGAACTTGTGGGAAAGTATCAGAAGCCAATAATGACCCAAATCTACTTTCACTTTATAATGGCTCAGTGAATTTCGAGGTTGAATTAAAAATGATCCTTCAAGAATTCGAACTATGGAATTTAAATGTAAATATTTATATTGTTGATAGATATATGTATATAATAATCAATAAATTATATTCGCATTTCTTTGCCTTAATAGATATCACAAAACGATGGCCTACCACAGCGAATTTGTCTAACTTGTTTTGATAGTTTCTGCCAGATTCATAATTTCCGTGCTTTGTGTATAGAGACCCAAATGAGTTTTGGAGAAATGTGTACGCGTTTGGATATTATTATTAAAGAAGAGTATGATAACGACAACGAAAGATTTAACTCTCCTGAGAATCTGATCGAGGGACAAATGATAACTGTTCAAGAATATTTTTCTTTTCCCGGTGATAATTGTTTGAAAGCAACAGATTCATACACAAAAACTTCTAATTTTGAAGAAGAAAGCCTAAAAAAATTAGATCCCTTCGGTGAAGAGGAAGAAATAAATCAAGAAATTTGCGAGTCTAAACAATATCGATGTGAATTCTGTATGGAAATTGTGAGATTCTGTGATCCCGAACATCTCAATCAGCATTTAAATGAAATGCATTCTTCGAATCAACCCTATACATGTCCTAAATGTGACAAACGGTTTGATGATAAAGCAAAGCGAAACAAACATGCACTTATACACTACGAAACAACACTTAAATGCAAACAGTGTGGAAAGAAGGTTAGGGGTGGTAAAATGATGATGGCTGATCATTTCGAATATAATCATTTTGTAAAAGACCGCGAATGCCCCACATGCGGTAAAAAGTTTGAAATGGTCTCTTTAAGAACATTTAACTATCACTTAAGTTTACATGACGATTCAAAGCTGCACAAATGTAAGTTTTGTAATAAAAAGTTCTTACAAACAACACATTTATTAGTACACGAGAAGACTCATAATGGAGAATATCCATGTACTTGCAGTCAATGCGGATTAGGTAAGGTTGAGTTTAAAAAAAATTGTAAATCAATTTCTTGAATTTTTTTTTAGCATTCCCCAATTCAGATCTTTTGAGCCAACACATTAAAACTCATGCAACAGGAGATTTCGACTGTCCTGAATGTTCTAAAAGTATAATATCTAAAAATTAATGAATGCTGTGGATTTTTTTAAATTTTGATCATCTTTTTTCCAGAATGTGCCAATCGTGGGGGTTTGAATCTGCACATGCAAATACATAAAACAGGAGAAAGAAGTCTTCATTGTGATATATGCAACAAAACATATGGAAATGGAATAAATTTGCGTTTGCACAATTACCAAAAACACGGTGGACCATCTTCGCCGGCAGTTCTTAATATAATAGCAAAACGAAAAATAAAAAAAACGATAATCAAACCATATAAATGCGAAGCATGTTCAGACACATTTGTGCTACACACGCAATTGATAAGACATTTAAAGATACATGAAGAGAACAGGCCGTATTCATGTCACCTCTGTTCAAAACCTTTTAAACGCGAGGCACACCTAAAATTACACATGGACGCCCGACACTTCAATAGAAGACCACATAAGTGTTCGATCTGCGGTTGGGCGTTTCCACAAAAAAATACCTTAAGAGAGCATTTTGCTGCCAAGCACAGCGGTAGTATTTTTATTTTTAAATAAATATTTTTTCTAAACACTATTTTCATGCTAAGCAGACAGAAGAGATTTCAAATGTAATCATTGCCCAAGGGAGTTTGCAACAAAAAAGTGCCTCAAGACCCATATGATGAAACACTCTGATAAAAAACCATTCGTTTGCACTGTATGCAATACGGGATTTAAAAAATTAAGCATACTCAAAAGTAAGTTGGCTCGAGTAGCTTTTATTTTGTTTTAATAAAATGTCAAAATCATTTATCTATTTAGCTCATATGGCCCGCCATCTCAGAAAAAACGAAGCGGATATACTTGGAGGTGATATAACGGATATAGTAATCGATGAAGAAGAAAAATATATAATGTCCTGAAAAACCAATCTTAATAGTTGCTGCCTACGAGTTAAACAGCTTTTAGCCTTGCGATATCGCGATCGAAAGCTAAATTTCAAACATTTATGAATTAACAAGGCTTCGTTGCAAGATAACGAAGTCAACTTAATTGTGTACAAATTTGTATTCAACTCTATATGTGAATAAACAAATTAAAAGTTTTGTGCGGTAGTGTACAAAGTCAAATTGATAGCTTTGCTATGTAAGTTTTCGTTTAGTTGATCAATCTAACAATTAATAGCATCGTACAAACTTGTTATGATTTATTAATTTGAATAGTGTAATGTTCCTATGTATTTACGATTTTCCTTGATTTTTACAAGTTCATTATCCAATTTATCACATTTGTTACAATCAGTTTGTCTTTGTACCTTCTTTTCAGCCTTACATATGTCATTTTCCATTCAACGTTCGGGAGGCCTTTCGAGTGAATAAAACCTCCCTAAGCAGTTTCATTCATTGTTCGGAGTGCTAATTCGCCTTCCGGAATTGAGTGTTACACATACGTATTGCTTACATCGATCATATGGTCAAAGCCATATGGAACAATACGCGCAGTGTTTTTTTTTTATTTATTTTTTACAATTCAGGAAAATAAATAATAAGTGCAAAAAAAAAATACTTTTTATTTCGTTTCTGCTTCCTTTGAGGTTACAAAAATTAAATTTAAACAATCTTTGGTCACTACCACATACACTATGGAAATAGGGAGGTTTTTCGTCGTTCCATTGAAATCATATTTCCTTCCTCTTCGGAGTGAAATGAATGGAAAATGACATTATTGAATCATATTCATAAATCAAATTCATGTAGGTACCTATGATCATCAAGCTATAAAACACGCTTCAATGGGTTCATATAAAAATATTTTTTTACAAATTCACCAAGTTATTGAAAACAAGTTTGTAATATGACAAAAAAAAGCTTAAAAAATAATGTAAATATGTATTATTATAATAATAATAACCAACATTGGATTTGTTTTAGTAGAAAAAAAACAATGCAAATTGTTGAAGAAAAACAACAATAATGTCCAGTTGCACCAAAAAGCACTGTAGTAATAAAATTTATAAGCATTATAACTTTATAATAAATGTGCCCAATGTTAGGGAAAGAATTAAAAAAAATACTCGTAGGATCTGTTATTAGGGAATAAAGGAAAATAGTTGTATCGATCGTACGTCACGTCTTATATTTTGAATGTCCTGTCCTTTCATTTCTTCAACAGTAAAATACCATCTTAAAATTTAACCGCAACTTGGTAAGGCGCCGGTTATAGCGTTCAGGAAAACGCATCAGGAAAAATGTTTTTTTGTCTGTTTTAAAAAATATTTTTTTTGCAAATGGCGAAACTCTACAATACAATTTGTCCGGTACCAATTCGTTACCATTTTGTCTGTGTTTTTGGAGACGACGGAAAATTTCGTTTCACTTGAGCTGCATAAAGCCTAGTATGCAGCTGAAGTGAAACGAAAAATCCTATACAAAAATGACACAGTGAAATCATAAACGAAATTTTTCGTCCTTCTTTTCGTTTTGTGGTACGCAGCTCCACGGTGAAACGGTTGATAACCGGTTCAAGTCTCCACTACTATCTAAACTCTTCGCACACAATTTAAATGACCTGGATATTAATTGCTCACGAAATGTTGACGTTTGTATTTTGTTTGTGTTTTTTTGTGGTTAATATTATTATAAAATGGATTTCTGTTCTTTTTATTTATTTTTTTTGTGTGTTTGGAAAAATATTTTTTTTCCAAATGGCAAAACTCTACATAACAATTTGTGCCGTACCGTTTCGTTATCCTTTAGAAATTTTCCGTAGTCTCCAAAAACACAGACGAAATGTAAACGAAACGGTACCGGATAAATTTTTATGTAGAGTTTCACTATTTGTAAAAAAATATTTTTTCAAAATACTCCAATAAAAAATAAAAAGAACTGAACTCCATTTTATAATAATAATAACGACAAAAAAACACGATCAAAATAGAAACGTCAAAATTATGCGATTTCGTTTCACTTCAGCTGCATACTAGGCTTATGCAGCTGAAGTGAAACGAATTTTCCGTTGTCTCCAAAAACACAGACGAAATGTTAACAGACAAATTTTTGTGTAGAATTCCACTTTCTGTAAAAAAAATATTTTTCAAAACACACAAAAAACAAATAAAAAGAACAGTACTTCATTTTATAAAAATAATAACCACGAAATAGCACTTAAAAATAGAAATGTCAAAATTTCGCGAGTAATTAATGTCCCGGTCAATGTGTGCGAAAAGAGTGTAGAGAGTAGTGGAGACTTGAACCGGTTATCTACCGTTTTACCGTGGAGTTGCGTACCACAAAACTAAAAGAAGGACGGAAAATTTTGTTTACGATTTCACTGTGTCATTTTTGTATGGGATTTTTCGTTTCCTTCAGCTGCATACTAGGCTTAAACGTGTAGCGCTGCAGTAGTCGAGTTTGTACTAAAGAGCAAATTTAACTTAGTGATAATTTTCACAACCCGTAGCGCATTTCAACTTTACCAATCCTCAATTCGTGCCTCGGCTGTGTCAACAATTCAACTTATCGTTGCCTGTCTCAGTCTCTTATCGGTGGTTATTTATTTGTTTGTTTTGTTGTCAATTTGGGTACAATCTTAGATTTGGGTAATTTTTTACGTTTTATTTTGTAAATTAAACGCAATTTATTAAATCACCTCGCTGTAAGTTGTAGTTTTATAAATAGATCGATAAAGTATTTAAAACTACATATATATTGTATTTTCATAGTCTTTTTTGACATTTTTATACATCGCATAAAAAGCTGCGTGTTTTCATCAAACCATAACCAATCAAAATACAAAATGCTTGGAATTTGGCTCTGGTTTTATTTTTTATTTTACTCGAAGATTTACTTAACTAGTTACGATAACAGTTCCGTACATTCTACGACCCACTCCATTAGAACATGCTAAAACATTAATACTAAACACAATTCATAAAGCAGCGCTTCTTTTTCCGATATCGACTTTCCCAATTCACCGCTTAACTTAAGGATTAGCTTGTAACTTCAGTAAGCCAGTCGGTTTCGAATTCATCCATGCGTTAGGTCAACTAAATGCTTGTGTCGAAGCATTTGTTTATTCCAGAATTTTTATATATTTCACTTTTTCCATAATTTCGCGAAACATGTTTGTGTGTTTTCGACACAGGCCAAAGAAAGGGAAAGCTTTGACGCCTTATGTATAACTATTCACCAGGCTCATATTGGTCTTATTTTTCTAGATGTGATCTATTATTTGATTTTGTTGATTTTTCTATCTAGATTTAACCCACGTCTAGGTTAGCAACATACCAATGGTCCTGTCACTGTTGGCACCCAAACTATGTGTAATCAATTTGAATGTATCTATCTATCCTATCTTAGTATCAACTGCACCCCTAATTTTCAATCCATTGTGCCAACAGAATGCTATCCCATTTTTCAATTTCTTCTTAATTAGTTTGTGAATCTATTGCATTTAAAAAAGACAAAAAATTACTGACGATGTAATTCTAATCACAAATACTTTTTATTGTTTATTTCAGAATTCTCAATTGAAATTTTTGAAAATGAGTGTTGCAATTAGGACTTGTCGGACTTGTGGGAAAACATCTGAGGTCAATGATACCTCAAATCTATTGCCTCTTTACAACTCAGTGGAATATGAAACTGAACTTAAAATGACACTGCAAGAATTTGAGCTGTGGAATTTAAATGTAAATATTGTATATAGAATATTATGTTATATAATTTAAAACTTTTTTGCATCCAAGATATCACAAAATGATGGCCTTCCACAAAAAATTTGCCTTAACTGTTTAGATAGTTTTTGTCAGATTCACAATTTTCGTGTTATGTGTAACGAGACCCAAATGAATTTCGGAGAAATGTGTACGGGTTTGGATATATTTATAAAAGAGGATTCAGATAATTTAAGCGAAAATTGTTCGGAAAGGTCATTCAACGAACATTTGGTAACTGTTCAAGAATATTATTCCTTTCCTGGTGATGAAATTTTGGAAAAATCAAATGCAATGAATGATCACATCGACAAAACCGAATTGGAAATTGCTAAATTCGAAGAAGAACTTTCTACGAAAGAAGAACACCTCTCCGACAAAGAAGATGATAAAAACGCAGATAATTATGAAAGCGAAGAATATCGATGTGATTTCTGCATGGAAATTGTGAACTTCGATGACTCCGATCAGCTTAATGAGCATGTAAATGAAATGCATTCTTCGACTGAACCCTATCCATGCCCTAAGTGTGATAAGTTTTTCGAAGACAGAGTAAAGCGAAACAAACATGCTCGTTATCACTATAAAACACTCCTTTGTTGTGAAATATGCGGCAAGAAAGTCAGAGGTGACGAGATGATTATGGCAAAACATATTGATTATGAACATACAAAAAAAAACCGCAGCTGTCCGACATGTGGTAAAAAGTTTGAAATGGTTCCGCTAAGAACATTAACCTTCCACTTAGGTTTACATGGTAATTCCAAGCTGCACAAATGCAAATTTTGTAATAAAAAGTTCATTCGAACAACACATTTACTTGCACACGAGAAGACTCATGATTTAGATTATCCATATTCATGCTCTCAATGTGGATTAGGTGAGACTCAGTTTCAAAAGAAAGTATGCAAATTAATTTCTCTATTTTATAGCATTCCAAAAATCAGAATTTTTGAGCAAGCATGTTCTAACTCATGAAACTATAGACTTCGAGTGTCCTGAATGTTTTAAAAGTAAAATTTCTAAAAAATTAGAGAAAGATGTGCGATATATATTTTTTTAATTGTGATCTTTTTTTTTGCAGAATGTGCTAATGGTTCGGGTTTGACTCTGCACATGCAAATACATAAAGAAGGGGTAAAACGATTCCATTGTGAGTTATGCAATAAAACTTATGGAAATGGAATAAATTTGAAATTGCACAATTACAAACATCACGGTGGACCACCTTCACAAACAATTCTTAATATATTAGAAAAAAAACAACAACATAAAACTCCTTTAATTAAACCATTTAAATGTGATATGTGTATAGACTCGTTTGTCTTGCACTCGCAATTAATAAAACATTTAAAAATGCATGACGAGGATAGGCCGTATGTGTGTAACATCTGCAGAAAACCTTTTAAACGTGATGCACACCTAAAATTGCACATGGACTCAATACACTTGAATAAAAGACCACATAAGTGTTTGATATGCAAAAAGACCTTCCAACAAAGTAATAATTTAAAAGAGCATATCGCAACCAAACACAGTGGTATTTTTTTTTTTTTTTTTAACAATATATTTTTTCTAAACAATAATTTTCACATTAAACAGGTACTAAAAACTTTGAATGTCACATTTGCGAGAGAAAGTTTAAGTTATTAAAGTATCTTAACACACATATGTTAAGACATTCTGATAGAAAACCATACTTTTGCAAAGTATGTAACAAAGCTTTCAAGAAATTGAATGTTCTAAGGAGTAAGTAAATTTAAGTAATCTTTTTGTTGAAATCAATCAAGTTGAAAATCATTTTTCTAATTAGTTCATATGGACCGTCATCTCAAGAATAACGAAGCCGACATTAATGGACGTGATATTACGGATATTTTTATCAGTGAGGAGGACGAAACAAAACAAATTTATCTATGATCCTAACAAGAAAATGTAGAATTTGTTTCTCATATCGCCGGCAGATGTCGAACAAAGACAAAGTAGCTTAAACAAGTATTGATTACATCTAAAACTAACTGAAGTATATTTATTTTGAAAATATCTATTGGACCTGCACACACCAGACTAATTCATCCGGGGGAAAACCGGGTTTCTAGTAGAGGGAAGTGAAGTGTGCTGTATGAAACAGACAAACTAAACGAGAAAATTCTTAAAAACTCGTTTTTCTATGACATTTTATATAAAAAAAACTTAAAACTACCCTTTACCTAAATAAAACTGAATTAACCTAAATAAAACTAAAATATACGTAATAACTATACGTAAATAACTTAAAAATACTTAAACCGTGTTAAACAGCCACCAGCAGCATTTTTTCTTCTCCATCCATTGTACCATTGCCGCCCACAATTCATCTAGTATGTGCTTAAAACAAGGAGTAAAACGGTTTTCCACCCGGATGAATTAGTCTATAGTGAGTACAGACCCATTGACCTTTGAATTAAAAAAATAATATGTTAAAAATAGAAATGTGTTTTCGCACCGGTTAACATTTAAGAACTAATTAAAACTCATACAAATACAATCATTGGCCGTATTTTATTATCCCTTCTGATCCAGAAGGGATTGGAATTTTGTAACATCTAGAAACAAAGCTGGATCTTGTGTTATTATTTTTTGAGTGTATTTTATGACGCAAATCTGATCCGGATCAGATATACAGTTTTTTTGCTTCTAGCAACAAGATTTATGAAAAAAAAACTGTTCGAATCGGGTATGGTCTCAGAATTTATTTTCTCTGACCCTTATTGCGATAGGCGTTTCACTCCAAATCAAAATTGCTTACTTTCAAAAGTAAGTTGATCTTAGGGGAAAATTTTCAAATATGGAATACGTAGTTACAGCGAGATATGTATCTGGGAATAGTATTCAATCGGAAACTAACTAACTAATTAAATAAATTAAAACAAAATCATACATTTTTTTAATAAAAAAATATCTTCATTGCGACCAATTACGTCAAATTCACTATATAATATAGAAAGCATTCCACATAACCATTGTATATACATTTCTATAGCACTATCATGGAGCAGCGCCTTCTAAAGAAGCTTTTGAACAACACATTTGGAGGTTCTTGCATTTACTTACTATTACTAACTGTTACCCTGACTACAGTCGTAAAGAAAACAAATTAACAATATTTAAAGTATTTTATTAATCTTCCAATCCGTTTCCTTGACAAAAGTCGTACACAAAACAAAAAATCATTATGTCTACGGGTAACAGATAGCCCAGGAAAAATGTACAAACAAATGGTCAATCTACGAAAAAATTCCGACTGAAAAATTTTCAACTGGATTATCTTTATTTTAGATTTTAGCCCTAGAAAAAAAGCCTCTTTGTTGTAATATACTACCTCTTCTAGACATTATCCATTTAATCAATTTCTTGCTTTTATATGTTATATTCCTCTTCACTTTCTTCATTTGTATCTTCGTTCTCTTCAATTGCTTCTCCTTCACCTTTGGGACTTCCAATGTAATGTTCATGTCACGGCAATACACTTTAATTTAGACCTTTCGGTTTCTACAATCGCATCAGAAGTAGTATTCAGACTGACCACGACAAAATCCCCATATTACTGAGCATTGAAGTTGTATGCATCCACAATTGGCAGGAATATCAGCAGAAACAGCAGAAAGGGGGCAGACTGTAACATAGTCACTACTAGAGTGGTGAAAAGTTGTAAGTAGGTACGACAGTTTAATAATAATTGAAGATTATGTCGACCTGGTGATCCCCATCAATGGTTTGGGTTTCAGCAGGAGGAATGTTTACCTGGAGAAAGGGAGCGGTCCACAAAGTCCAATGTGCAATATAATACAGTTTCTCTTACGGTTAATTTCAATACCAAATGGAAAACAAAACGACTACTTACTACATTTTGTTTAAACCAAATACATACCTCAAAAAAATGTACATTATTTAAAAGAAAAATAGCGTAAATAGCAATATATTACTTTCTTTATAAAGCAAATTCATAGGTAAACCGATTCCTGTAAACTTATTTCTCGACATCATCGAAACTTACAATGCCGTTCGCATTTAGACGCATTCATATTCGATAATTCACCGTAACCTGCATTTTATTGATGTAAGGTCTTTTATAAGGTATTTACTTTTTCTGAAAATTATTTTCCAAACATTTTAATAACTCGTATCCAAACCAGCTTCAAATAGAAGACAAAGCACCGACAAATGTATTCATATAAAATTTATCGATTTCAGTGCTGTGACAAAAACTGTTTGTTAATTGTTGCATTCATCTTAATCGATTTATAGACATCATATGGTTCATGAAGAACTTCACAACAATAAATAGAGTAGTACGTTAAATCAATGCAATATTAGTCTTTCGAAAAGACACAATCGTAGTCATCAGCAGCATCTAGAACTTCAGTTCAAAATATATTCAAATTTTGAACTGTTTATATATTTACTTTACTTTATTTCTATTACAAAATGATACGACAACTGCACTAAAATATTTGTACAAATCTTTTCTATCATTTGACGCAGAATTTTAAAATTGTTCCATCAATTCGACAACATATTTTTCGGGAATTTTGGCAGAATTCTTTTGATGTAATTTTACGTGAGCTGAAAACCGAAACATACAATACATTTATTTTTATGAATTCAAATAAAATAACCTTTAAGAACTCCTGCTGTTGTGTAACTTTTGGTGCATACTGTACAAGCAAAGGGCTTAAGTTCTTTATGTTTGAGAGCATGGTTCTTCAAAGCCTTCTCAAAGGCAAACGCCTTATCGCATATGTCGCATTTAAAATCTTTACTGGCTGTAATAGAGAATTGTTAGTTGTTTTATAATTTTCAAATCCATAGCATTTAACTTACTACCGTGCTTTACAGCAACATGTTCATCTAAAATTTGTTTGTACTTGAAACCGCAGCCACATGCTGAGCAAATAAATTGTTTTTTCTTCAAATGTACCGTATCGTTGTGGATTCTTCTGTACCTGTCTTTTTTAAAAGTCTTTGGACAATTATGGCACTTGTAAGGCCTATTATTCTGATGAGATTTCAAATGAATCACTAACTGTGTATGCATTAGAAACGATTCGGGGCATTTGTTACATTTATATGGATTATCGACCGGAAAATTCTGTAGAGGTTTCATTATATCTTTGGTTGGCCCTGAAGGTGTGACTCCATGCTTTTTGTAATTGTGCAACCGCAGGTTTACCACTGATCGAAATGATTTGTCACAAATTTCGCAACGAGTTGATTTTGTTTGCGTATCCACTTTAACATCTGCTTCATGTGAATCTAAGAATATAATCAATAATATTAAGAACTTTTTTCTAATAAATATAATGCACCTTACTCCTTGCTTCAGCAGGAATATCCGATTTCTTAAGATCATGAAGTTTTAAATGACTTTTCAGAAGTTCGTCATTTGCAAATCCTTAAAAATAAAGTTAGTAGATATTTTGTATTTTTAAATAATCAGCATTTACCAATTCCACACTCGTCACACTGATAGACGCAAGCTCCAGTATGCGATTTCTCATGTACTACTAAATGCGTTACTTGTACAAACTTCTTCTCGCAGTACTTGCACTTATGCAGTTTGGCATCATCATGCCAACTCATATGATAGTTAAATGTCTTCAATGTTGCTTTAAGAAAGATTTTTCCACATGTAGGGCATTCGCGATCCATCTCGACATGATGTAATTCATTGTGCTGAGCCATAATTGGTTTACCACCCCTTACTTTTTTGCCACAAATATCGCACTCAACCATGATGCGATAATGTGTTCTTGCATGAATATCTCTTTTCGGTTTGGTGTTATAACATTTATCACACTTGGGACATAAGTAAGGTGTGTCGGTGCTATGTAAGACGTTGTAGTGATCATTTAATAGGTCAGGATCATCAAAGCTAACTATATCCATGCAATATTCGCATCGAAATCGTTTAAACTCGGCAACTTCTACATTCATTTCATCAATTTCATTTTGTCGAGCTTGTTCTTTGTCATCTTCGTTCTCACTTTCTCCTTCTTTGTTACATACATTTATATTCTGTGGCTTATTTGTTGTGGATTCAGACACCTTAAAACGTTCATTGCGGGGAAATTGATAGTGTTCCTGAATTGTTATAATTTGTTCCCCTTGAAAATCTTCTGGAAAATCTGCATCCAAGTCACCACTAAATTCTGGTTCCATTTTTATTATTATATCCAAACCAGTACATAGTTCTCCGAAATTCATTTGGGCTTCTTCACACATTATACGAAAGTTGTGAATTTGACAAAAACTATCGAAGCATGTAAGGCATATTTTCTGAGGTAAACCGTCATTTTCTGATATCTGTATTGAAAGAGAACATCATTATAATTTCAATACAGAATTTTGTTTTGAAGAAAAAATAATTTTTACATTTAAATTCCATATTTCGAATTCTGATAAAATCATACTAAGTTCATTGTTATACTCAGTTGATGTGAACATAGGAAAAAGGTCGGTGGCATCTTCCTGGTCAGAAGGTTTACCACAAGTTCGGCAAGTTTTATCTCCGTCGCTCATTTCTCCAAATCAATCTATAAATAATAAATAATAAAATAATAACAAGACTCATGTTTTTTTTTAAATAAACTTAATTTTTTTGTTTCGACAGCATTTTTATTATAAACCAGCGATACCAAGCACTCGTTACTACGTCTAAACTCAAAATTTGTACCTACTATACGGTTTTATCTTATAACCATTGTTCTTGCCATAATTTATGCTGTCACTTTTGTCAAATACCTCAAGTCGCCCCAGCAAAAACCTAGAGCTACTTCAGGGCGATTTGAGGGCGACCCGGTCTCAAAAAACACAGCGCCAGTTGAGGTTTTTCAAAAAACGCTTTGGGGCGATATCAAAGTTCAACGAACACAACTAGTGATTGTGTACCGTACCATTCTTGGCAAGAAACTCGTAATATCGCAATTTACCAAAGCTTCGTCAATAACTAGGTCATTGTAAGTGCCAACCAGTCTATACGCGCTATATTCTGATAAAGCTTGTATGTATACATTATATCTCACAACTGGACGTGGCAAGTTTTCATTAAATTTGCATTTGTTTTATTAACGAATTTTTAGATATACCTTTCTTTCGCGATTGTAACGTACGCAACAAGATAAGTTTTTATTTTCCTTGTTTAAGTCAATTTTTTTCTTCAATATGCATTCCTATCTACCAGAGCTGTAAAAGAATGAAATCAATTGCGAATGCATTCAAGTGAAGTCTGAATTCAATTCGATATAAATGAATTAAAATCACTGAATTCAAAATGACTTCAGAATTCAATATTTTTCATTCCCCATTCATTTTGAATTAAATCAATGAATTCAAAATGATTTCAGAACTAAGCATGTTCAAATCCCATTCATTTCAACTCATTGAATTATTAAGCATTCACTGACTTAAATCACTGAATTCAAAATTAATTCAGAATTCTGTGTTTTGTAGAACTAACAACCCACAAAAAAGGATTGGGCGAGAGTGTAAGTTACTTTGGAACCTTGTATCTTCGGAGCTGTCGATGGAAGTAAACTTTTTTCATACCAACCTAATCTACTGACAGATTTATGAAGTCGAAAGTTTACTGCATTGACTGCTAACTTTGATGAGCAATTTTGTCTAGGAATTATTCACATAGGCAGTAAGAACATTATTTTATTTACTTAACCAACAAACCAAAATCTACGATACAAAAGTGATATTGAGTATCCTTATACTACCTTTATCTTTATAGATGAAATGCTAAGTTCATATTAACATACGTACTAGTTTTGAGAAATATTTAGAAGAAAACATAACGAGCGAGGTAAAAGTACTTACGTTTTTTAGAGATTGACGGTAAGTTCAAGTATAGATATAATAAAGAACCTTGACAAATATGAACAATATTTCAGAAAAGCAGTAGTTTTTAGTAAAGAATACAAATTAATTCAAGAAATAATAACAATGTTCACAAATTTTTAACAAACTATATCGATGGACGCTGCGCACCGCAAATCCACAACAAAAATATTCGATTTCGTTTGGCAATTTGGCTTTTACCAGTAAACCAGCATAGTATCTCACGTCAATGCCAGCATATACGTGTGGCGCTGTGGTAGTCAAGTTTGTACTAAAGAGCAAAGATAAATTATGTGGATTTCCATGGTGCCAAAAAAAGCACTTTCTTTCATTTTTGAGCAAGTTTCAATTTCCATGACGCCAAAAAAAGCAATTTTTTTTTCTAGTTTCGAGCAATTTTTAGAAGTCTAAATATTTTGCAAAGCAAAATGCGAGCAATTACACCCAGTTTGAGGTTTGCATCCCTCGCGATTGTCGCGATTGTGATTGGCCGCCGGGCTTAAATCTGAAAAATTTGAAAACTCATGTCGAATTCCTTAGGTTTTTTCAGATTTGATCGGAAAAGTTGACTTTTTTTCCTTCCTATGGATGTTGAAACAACAAAGTTGCTTTTTTTCTGTGATTGTGTGGTGTATATTTTATAGACGCGATCTAAACAATTCACTTAAGTTCACTTTATTAACATATTGCACTATTAACAACAAGGCTCATGTCCATTAGATTATTTTAAAATTATTTTATTTGAGAAATCTATATTAAAAATAAACCAAACTACACAATTAAACGGCTCGTCTGACAGAAGAAATCAAATCTGTTAAGTATGTGTGCAAATATGTGTGAATCTTGCTATCAAATCGAGATTCAAGAAAAGTTGATCTGAGGGGGAAAAAAGCAACTTTTTCTTGTCTATGGATCATGATTTTCGGAAAAAAAGCAACTTTAGTCCGAAAAAAAGCGACTTTAGTCCGAAAAAAGTCAACTTTTTATTTCAAAGGAATTCGACATCATACGCGGACAAACACAAAGCAAACTCGTTTTAATTTCCATGCAAATACAAAAATGCGAGCAATTTGAAAAGTACCATGGAAATCGACATTAGTGCCAGTTTTAACAACCCGTAGCAAATTTAAACTTTTCCATATACGTTTGGCGCTGTAGTAGCATTGAGTTTATACACTATAGAGAAATCATGTGTAAGTTTCAAACTCAGCTCGTATGATGTCGTTACTATCGACTTGTTTTTTGTTTACTCTTGTAGCAATTATTCTTGAGTTAAAAGGTAAAAAAAATTAACCAAAACAAAAACAACTTGATTACAGCAGCGCCACACATAATGGTAAAGTTGAAAAGCCTAGTTGCAGCGTGAAATTAACTTTTCCGTCGTCTCCACAGACGAAATGTTAACGAAACGGTACCGGACAAATTTGTATGTAGAGTAACACCCTTTGTAAAAAAATTATTTCTCAAAACAGCCAAAAAAACAAATGAAAAGAACAGAAATCCATTTTATAATACATAATAATAATGGTATAATAGATGGAGTGCTTCCTTGTTAACCCAGAGGTTGCCAGTTCATGTTCAATTCTCACTCGGGTATTTGTATACATATTTTGATTGAGGATGGTAAAGTTGAAATGCGCAATTGGTATTCAAAATTAGAACTAAGATATCTTTTCTCTTGAGTACAAACTTGACTACTACAGCGCCACACGTATATGGAAAAGTTCAAATGCGCTACGGGTTGTTAAAACTAGCACTAAGCTATCTTAGTGCCCTTTAGTACAAACTTGACTACCACAGCGCCACACGAATGGCCTCCAATCCCCTATAGTAATCGAATAACTCAATTTCTCCCGTGGATATCTATCGGTGAAATTAAAGCTATGGCTTGAGTGGCTTGGGATATTTCGTAGACTATTAATAAACGCTTATTTCGTCTCTTACTCATGACTTAACTTCACCACGGAATAAGAGATAAGTCACGAGCATAGAATAATAAAATCATCATCATTGTCCTCTTCGTCGGCATCGGAGTCATGATAATGATGCAATGGCTTACATCCCAGATATGCCCTTAACATCACGGGTGATATGCTGTTGCACTTCTACATCTGTAAATAATTATTTATTATCAATATTTAAGGTTTTATTTAACTTTTTTAGAAAAAAATATTTTCGTTTACTTACGTAGAATGCGTACAATTTTTTTTAGTTTTTTGTCATATTTCCTTTGACATAAGTCAAACAAACTCACCACTCACACGTATTCACAGATAGGAAAGCGGGGTGAAAAATTTTTTTTTACGGGAGGGGACGGACGAACTGGAAGTGGATGACCTGTGGTCACGAGTTAAAATTTCTTGTAGCCGTGTTCCTTTTAAAGCCTAGTATGCAGCTGAAGTGAAACAAAAATGACACAGTGAAATCATAAACAAAATTTTTCGTCCTTCTTTTCTTTTTGTGGTACGCAGCTCCACGGTGAAAAGGTTGATAACCGGTTCAAGTCTCCGCTACTCTCTGCACTCTTTTCACACACAATTTAATTGACCGAGATATTAATTGCTCGCGAAATTTTGACGTTTATATTTTTTTGTGGTTATTATTATTATAAAATGGATTTCTGTTCTTTTTATTTGTTTTTTGGTGTGTTTTGAAAAACATTTTTTTTTTGCAAATGACGAAACTCTACATAAAAATTTGTCCGGTACCGTTTCGTTACCATTTCGTCTGTATTTTTGGAGACGAAATGTAAGCGAAACGGTACCAGACAAATTTTCATGTAGAGTTCCACCATTTGTAAAAAAATTATTTTTCAAAACACACAAGAAACAAATAAAAAGAACATAATTCCATTTTTTAATGATAATTACCACAGCTGCTTTTCCGATAGGCAATAATGGTAAGACATGTTTATAATGTGAGAATGAGATGTGCATCATACGATTTTGCGTTATAATGAACATTTTCTCTCATTTATTTTATATTTTGTTGACGAATGAGTAAATACAGTTGCTATGGTACGAAAACATATAATTTTTATTGTTGGAAGTATAAATTCTTGAATACAGTTACAGAATACGAAATTATTATAGGCTCTTCCTCAAATATTTTCAATTTTCCAAAAAATGATCTTCATTCCTTCGCATTATACATTAAATATCCCAATTCAGAAGTCAAATAAATTAGATGCTAGCTCCACTCCGGGAACGGTGAAACTAGACCCCAATAGTTTCGAGTTGTAATTTTACTATTGTTTTTATATACAATGCTCGGGTACAAAACACAGCTTATGTTGGACGTCGCCCATGAGGTATGCAATAAAAAATAAAAATCATCCATTGGTAATATACAGGAAACCTACATGTTTGAATACAGCTAACTAGGACAAAAGTAATGCAGACGGAATCGCACACATTTTCGGTATGTCCCCTTTCTGTTTTTCGTTATATCGCGTATTTATTTTATCCCATTTCGGCTTTTATAGACGGATGGTTGATTTTGAGCATGAGGTAAAATAGAGAACATGAAATAAAAAAGATTTTTTTATTACAAACTTTACTACTGCAGCGCCACACGTATAGCCACCAACATTGTATATAAATTTCTATAGTACAATCATGAAGCAGCGCCATATAAAGAAAATTGTGAACCGCACATTTCGAGGTTCTTACATTTACTAAGTGTCTATTCTGTTAGCCTAACAATAGTCGTCAACGGAACAAATAAACAATATTTAATGTATTTTATTGGCTATAAAATCCATATTTCCTTGACAAGAGTCGTAAACAAAACAATAATCATATATGTTTACGACTGTTGTCAGGGTAACAGAATAGACAACTAGTAAATGCACGAACCTAAATATGTGTTATTCACAAGTTTATTAACATGGCCAGGCGGTGATTATTCAGCATGAAAATACTATAGAAATGTATATACAATGGCCACCAATCACCTTTAAAAAGAGCAAAGATAACTAATAACTAACTGCTAATTTTGACTACCCGTTGCGCTTTAGAATTTTACAAATACTTAATTAAGGCTTGGAGGCTATACGTGTTGCACTGAAATAGTCAAGTTTGTACTAACGAGCAAAGACAGCTTAGTGCTAATTGACTACCCGTTGAGTATTTCAACTTTTCCATAAATGTGTGGCGCTGCAGTAGTCAAGTTTGTATTAAGCGACCCTTACACGGTTAGTCAGAGGACGGACGTCAGTCAACTTATAATCAGTCATGAGGCAAAATCAAAAGGGTTTTGATTTTTCGTCAAACAAATGCACGCATATAGACTTATTTTTACAAACTCTACATTACAGATTGATGTCAAATGATTGACCATATAAATGTCACTTTGAATAGCAAAGATAACTGCTAATTGTAACTACTGTTCATTTCAGCTTTACCAATCCTCAATAAGAAGAGCGAACAGCATATTCGACTATCTAGGTATCTGTTCTCTATGGTAGCTGTAACCGAATGAATCTACTCCCAAAGTACTTTGCTTGAACGTATTAAATTGGATTGGGATCACTAATTATTTACATAAAACACAGCCAACTTCACAAGCTGTCACAAAATATGACGTTTAACGTACAAGCGTAAAATTTCCGAAATTTTTTGTTTAGCTTGTTTTCCTCTTTTCAAAAAATTAATAATACAGATTAATAATTAACGTAAAAAATAATAAAAACTTAAAATGAGTGCTGGGAATATGTTATATGGTGGTGATGAAATTGGTGCTTTAGTTTTTGATCCTGGTCATCATTCTCTTCGTGTTGGCTATGCTCAAGAAGATACTCCAAAAGCCGAAATCCCCTCAGTGGTAGGCGTCGGTCCAGAAGATCCCGAAACATCGACGGATATGGAAACAAAAAGTGATAATAACATAACACAGAATAGTAAGCAAAGTAAAAACAAAGCATGAGTGATTTTTTTGTATATAAATGTTTTTTTTTTTTTTGTTTTAAGATAACGATGCCCGCAAGTATTACGTTGATACCACCTACGTCAACGTGCCTCGAGCCAACATGGAAATCCAAACTTATATGAAAGACGGCATGATTGATAACTGGGATTTGTTCGAAAAAGTTATTGACTACTCGTACTCAAAAGTTATTCAATCCGAACCTGAATATCACCCGGTTTTGTTTTCAGAAGCATCTTGGAACGTTCGCAACAATCGAGAAAAACTCACCGAACTGATGTTTGAAAAATACAATGTTCCTGCTTTCTTTTTGGTTAAGAACGCTGTTCTTGCTGCATTTGCTAGTGGACGTTCGTCCGCTCTTGTTGTTGATAGCGGAGCGACTCACACATCTGCTGTCCCAGTGCACGAGGGATTTGTTCTTTCTCAAGCAGTTGTTAAGTCTCCTCTTGGTGGGGACTATTTATCACTACAATGCAGACAGTATTTAGAAGCTCAAGGAATCGACCTCACTCCAGTATACAAAATTGCTGCTAAAGATGTGGTCAAGGAGCGAGATAACGCTCGGTTTACCTTACGCAAGCTCCCAGACAACCTTACTCAATCTTGGCAGAACTACATGCTCAAGAGTCTTCTGCAAGATTTTCAAATGAATATTCTTCAAGTTCTCGAGAATCCTTATGATGAAAGGGTAGCTGCTCAAATTCCCTCCGTCCACTATGAATTCCCAAATGGCTACCATCAGGAATTCAGTTCGGAAAGGTTCAAGTTGGCAGAAAGTCTATTTGATCACACAATGTTAGGAGCCGGACAGCTTGCTTCGACAAGTGTTGGAATGTGCGACGCAGACGTAAGGTTGTCGCTATTCGGGTCTGTGGTAGTCACAGGAGGAAACACCCTGTTGCAGGGATTCCCTGAGCGTTTGAACAGGGATCTTCAACATCGGGCTCCATCAAACACCCGATTGAAGATGATCTCAGCAAATGGCAGTGTGGAACGTAGATTTGGCGCATGGATTGGAGGATCAATTTTGGCAAGCATAGGAACATTCCAACAAATGTGGATTTCATCACAAGAGTATGAAGAATCTGGCAAGAGCCAAGTGGAACGCAAATGTCCTTAAACTGATATTTAATCCCAAATACAAATTTATTTCTTAAAACTAAAATATAAACAATTTTTTGTCTAAACTTTTGTGCCTTTTATTGTCCTCCCATTATATTATCGGAGACAAGTTTTTGTGCTTTCAGGATATCCTCGGTCCAATCTTGTTTGGCGATATTCCCTACTGCTTGAACCAAAATGCTTTTTACTTTAACGACATTTTCGCCGAACGTTTTTAAAACATCCGAGACGTTGACACTCTCGCAGCTTTCACGCCAGCAATCATAATCGGTGGCTATCGCTACAGCTCCATAAAGAAGACCAGCTTCTTTGGCTAAAATAACTTCGGGGCATGTGGTCATATTAATAAGTTCCCCTCCCCATTGGCGGAACATACGACTTTCGGCTCGTGATGAGAATCTAGGACCTTCAATAGTAACTACCGTGGCTGTATCATGATGAGGATAGCCTAGCTCTTTGGCAGTGCTTATAAGTACTTCCCGGGTTTTTTCAGAAAAAGCTGGGTACATCGGTAAATGACAGACACCTACGGGACTGTTCTTCTCACCATCATGGAATGTTTGAGCGCGTTTGGTAGTTCTGTCAATAAAATCGTTGGGAATTACCAAATCCCCTGGTTTGAATTTCTCCTGCAAAGAACCTTAACAAGGATTAAACCTAACTTTATTAAGAATATTTGTTTGTTACCTGTGGCAGTGGAAACAATTAAGTGTGTACATCCGACGGACTTAAGTGCCCACACATTAGCTCGATAGTTAACATTCGATGGCAATATTGAGTGAGTTCTTCCATGTCTAGCTAATAAAGCACAAGGTATACCCTTGATTTTACCTTCTATGACTAGATCGGAGGGACGACCGAAAGGAGTATCTATACTAGTTTCTTTACGGTCTTCCAAAATATCTGGGTCGTCTAAGCCGGAACCTCCGATTATTCCAATCTTTAGTTAAAGGTAGTAAGTGATAGTTTGTATATTAACAATTGCTAAGAAACTTACCTTCAAAATTGAAGTCATTTAAAAAATTTAATTTTTCTTCCGAAAATGACCGAAAATGCTAAATTCTTTGGTTTTTTTTATAAGTATTAAAATAAGATAAGAAGTATGTGGCTGTTTTTCAGAGTAAGTCGTTTTCGATTGGTTCCTTTATTTTCATTAAAATGCACATTGGAAGTAGTCACAATTGGTACTATTGAAAGTTTCAATATTTTTTTAATCGATTTTTGAGAGGATTGGTATTTTAACAAAATTAAATAGCCTGTGTTGTTTTTAATAGTGTTTAAAAGAAAGTTTAAAGTTAAATATAAGTGAAACAAATTTTTAAAAAATAATAAAAAAATGTTGTATTGACATTTGAGTTTTTTTACCCTTTTTGTTCGATGCAACATGTGGACCACTGCTCTTATACATTAACATTTTCTGCCCCAAAAGTCACAAGGAAAGTCAAAAACAAACTCACCGCATCATGGTGAATATTATAGCTCGTTTTGGAATAGCTAATTATGACACATCATAAAAAAGTTTGCAATTCTTTCGTGCACAATTGTCGAAACTAAATAATTGAGGATAAATTGATAAAATATATTTTTTAAGAATAAAGTAATCAATTACAAGCGTGTTCACAACACACAGAAAACTTAGTGCTAATTTTGAATACCCGTTGCTCATTTCAACTTTACCAATCCTCTATCCGAGCCACAAAAATTAACCTACAAAAAAATTGAAATAAGTGCTAAGTTTGGTATTTCCACTTTACCATAATTCAATTGAGGGGGAGAGTACGATAACTTTGGCGCCAAGAATTGATAACGGTTTTTTGTAGAACAGTTTAATACAAGGGTATCAAAACATTGAAGGTTTTGAAGTAATCCAGCGTTTTTTCTTTAAGCGCATTTTTAAACTAGCTAGTACTACTCCAACTTATGCTATCCACGTTGAATCTGGTATACCACAAATATTCTTAAAGAACTTAAAATCAAATGCTGATTACATAGTTAAAGTAATGAATAGAAACGATTCGAACCTTCAAAAACTTATTATGGAATACGCCCTCCGTTGTCAGCTATCGCCTTTTAAAGAGTGGAACGAGTTGGCTAATCAATACGGTCTGAATCTCAATCTCAGTAACACCACTCATAACGATTGGCAGGATGAGTTCTATAGATGTATAGCTAAAGTAGATGACTCTCTTTATCTACAATGTTTGAACAAAGCCCAAACATCTACAACTCGACTTATTTACAAAGACTTAAACCACGTACTCTATACAAACAATTATTTTAATGAAGAACTTTCCTTTAGCCAAATCAGTACTGTTTTTAAAGCTAGAACAGAGATGATTAACTTAAATTATAAACCACACAGAAGTGACCTTCGCCCGATATGTAGTTTGTGCAACCGAAATGAAATAGAAAATATTTATCACTTTCTAGCTGTATGCCCAATATTACAAGAAATCCGCAGACTTTATTTTTTAAAGAGCTTTCTTACACTTGAGGATACAAAGCAGATTTTGAATGGTAATTTAGGTTGGAAAACTCTTTGTCACTATATTAATCATGCCTTAGGTTACCGTAACAGTTTTATAGATTTTGTATAAAGAAATGAATGTTATATATTAAAGATAAGGTTTATTTTATTTTATTGTATATTAGGTTAAAAATAATTTCATGTTATTTTAAACTTTTTTTTCTTTTTTTACTTTAACTTTGTCCATTTTTTGAAAAAAACTCGAAATAAGTCAATTTAGGCAGACGGCAATATATGCCATGCAATTATTCTTAGATTTATACTATTGTAAAAATATCGAGAGGTTAAATAAAGAATTTATAATAATAATAATAATACAAGCATTTTTTACTATAGGTGCGGGGGGTCTATCTCCCACCGTTTGGACGGTAGGGGAAATTTTATAAAAACAGTGCTAAAAATTTAAAACAAATATTAAAAAATAATGGTAATACTTACAACTAAGTTTTATATCTTTTTTTAAAGCCAATATTTTTTTCTATTAGATGTTTTTTAAATTAAGTGAAACCTATGCATAGTCTTTGAAAAAAAACGGACTTTAAACTCAAAAATTGCGAAAAAAAAGGTAAAAAAAAAACTTTGAAGCGTGATTTTTCAAAACTGTAAAATAAAATACTACTTTTTTTTTATAAAATTCGTTGCTCACATTAATTTTAAATCATAAACTGAAAACAAAATGATTTTATGTTTTCTGGTTTTTGAGAAAATGGAAAATTACTAAAACTACTTTCTTATAAGGGTTTTCTTTTTTTTTTGGTATACGGCCGGTGAATGTTGTACGTAGGTTCGTTTTTGTAATGATGCTTGGGCATCTTTAAATGCAACAGAAACTTTGCATACACCCAACCTCGCACCCACCTCACCTCGCACCCACCCCAAATCCTATAGTGTGTCCAAGCAGGGGGGTTGCAGGGGGGCAGCATGCCCCCCCTTACATACCAAACTGTATACGCTTTAGTAATTTTCCATTTTCTCAAAAACCAAAAAACATAAAATCATTTTGTTTTCAGTTTATGATTTAAAATTAGTATGAGCAACGAATTTTATAAAAAAACAGTAGTATTTTATTTTACAGTTTTGAAAAATCACACTTCAAAATTTTATTTTACCTTTTTTTTCGCAATTTTTGAGTTTAAAGTCCGTTTTTTCAAAGACTATGCATAGTTTTCACTTGATTTAAAAAATATCTAATAGAAAAAAGTATTGGCTTTAAAAAAAGATATAAAACTTAGTTGTTAGTATTACCGTTATTTTTTAATATTTGTTTTAAATTTTAAGCACTGTTTTTATAAAATTGCCCTTCCCGCCCAAACCGAGGGAGATAGACCCCCATCCATAGTAAAAAATGCTTGTATTGATCTGTTCTACAAAAAACAGTTATCAATTATTGGCGCCAAAGTTATCGTACTCGTGCCGAAAACTCTTATAAGAAAGTAGTTTTAGTAATTTTCCATTTTCTCAAAAACCAGAAAACATAAAATCATTTTGTATTCAGTTTTTGATTTAAAATTAATATGAGCAACGAATTTTATAAAATAAAAGTAGTACTTTGTTTTACAGTTTTGAAAAATCACACTTCAAAATTTTATTTTACCTTTTTTTCGCAATTTTTGAGTTTAAAGTCCGTTTTTTCAAAGACTATGCATAGTTTTCACTTGATTTAAAAAACATCTAATAGAAAAAAGTATTGGCTTTAAAAAAAGATATAAAACTTAGTTGTAAGTATTACCGTTATTTTTTAATATTTGTTTTAAATTTTTAGCACTGTTTTTATAAAATTGCCCCTCCCGCCCAAACGGAGGGAGAAAGACCCCCCCCACCCATAGTAAAAAATGCTTGTATTAAACTGTTCTACAAAAAACCGTTATCATTTCTTGGCGCCAAAGTTATCGTACTCGTGCCCAATTGAGGATTGGTAAAGTTGAAATGCGCAATTGGTAGTCAAAATTAGAACTAAGTTATCTTTGTGTGCTATTACACCATGAGAGACAAAATTCGAAAAGATGAGATGGCAGAAAACAGCCCTGTGCGTCGTGATTTTCATAACTATTTTTCTGTGTTTCTTTTCTGGTATTCGTAATTTTTCTATCTCGCTTCATTCCTGTTCGCTTCTTGAAGAGTACACATGCCTGCTTTGTTTACAAAATGCTCGGAGTCGCAATTAAACCGCCAAAGGGTGCACATGGTGGTCATGGTACCACCTCAAAAATTATTAAAATAAATACAACGAAGGAAAAAAAAATGTAACTCAGTTACAAAGTTTAATCAGGTGGCTTGCCCACCAGCAATCGGGCCATCTCAGATGGCAGTTAAACTTTTTAAATGTGTTATATTAAAGATTGGCCCTTCCGCAAGAGAGCAACCAAGTGTTTTCGAGACAGGGACTTGATTCCCAGCAATTGGGTTGCTTTTAAGCAGCAGTGATCTAACCCGGGTATCCACGACAACCCAGCAACTTTGTTACCGACAAAAAAGTAACATTTGAACGGAGCCCACGTGCAAAATAAGTGATAAAATGCGTAGCATCACCCCAAGTTACTGTTACAGCGGTAGCCGGTAACAGTTAAAACGGCATGTCAAATGACTGTTAATATACACCATACAGTGGGAAACAAAAACGGGACATTCAATCCAGCATAATCAGTGAAACCCACTAAAAGACGAGCATAAATTTCAGAGACGCAAATAATATTTAATTTCGTTTTGATTTAGAAACAAAGTTATTAACAAAAAATGTCAAGTATATTTTATTAATTGTGTTAAAGTTCAATACATAGAAAGAAAATAATAAGACTGATTGAAAAAAAAAATGTATTATAAAAAATGTATTATATGTACAATGTACCCTCTAGATTGAATGCTCATAGATTCAATTTCAAATATCTATCTCGTTTCAAGAGAAAAAGAGACAATTTTATAACTTTTAATTTTATATACCTTTCATTTCACAATATCTATACCAAAATTGCTGTGAATTTTAATGAAAAGAAAATATCATTGAGCGCTCTCGCTCTATCACATACAAATAATTGTATAATAATAAAAAAAAAAAAAAAAAAAAAAAAAATGGTTGATTGTTGACCATTCGTTATTTAGTTTTAAGTAGTATAAGTATTATGTATATTGTATATATGTGACTTTCCGTCTCAAGCAAAAAAATAACACTTATGAGCAAAAGTAGTGTAACTATATATCTTTTATATAATAACTGTTCGCCACGAGGCTTTCCACTATACACAACTGAAAAAGAAGGCCATACATTACAGCCACTTTTGTACTCGCTAAAGCGAACAAGAATTAGAATTAGAATAAGACAAAAATGTAACTCCAAACTAAAAGACTCAATAAAATTCAATTCAATTCAATTACAAAATGCTCTTGTGCGAAGAGGATGAAAAATACGACTGTCAAATTCGAGTCATGACTCTCAAAATCAAGGGGTAATAGTGGCACGACGCATGGAATAAAAACCAAAGAGAAATTCGGCGATAGAGTCATGATTCTGATGATTCTAGAATCAAGGTGTAATAGCACACTTTGCTCCTTAGTACAAACTTGACTACTACAGCGCCATACGTATATGGAAAAGTTAAAGTGCGCTACGGGTTGTCAAAACTAGCACTAACCTATCTTTACTCTTTAGTACAAACCTAACTACCTCAGCGACACACGTTAGCCTCCAATCCCATATTACATTGACGTATTACATATGGACCGCCAGTAGCCAACTTCACGCGTGTTCCAACATAACTAGGGGCGGCATCAACTACTAGCGGGGAATCTGCGTAGCAGTGATATGATTTTTTAATTAATTATTTACTATAGAAATATTTTGGTGGAAATTGTTATCAAACTTCTTTTATTTTACAAAACAAATCCACTCCCTATGGCATGAGTTACTTACAGATTAATATTCTATCGTTTTCATTTAAATTTTAATGGCAAAATTAGTACACGTATTTAACACTAAAAGATGATGGCGTTTTTAGGCTGTTTTTAGCTGGAACAACGTTTTTTGGCTGTTTGTATGAAAACTTCAACCGACTGGCGGTCCATATTTATTACGTCAATGCCATATTAGTTCTCATAACAAAAATGTGTGCAATTATAGGATATTTTGGAAATACCGAACACACCTAACATTTCAATAAAATAAAAACAAAACAAAAAATCAAATAGCTACAACTTCTTATTTGTTCTTTGATTTTTCCAATCTTTTCATAAAAATCACACAAATTTACGATTTAAAAATCATAGAATTTTACAATTGTGAGAACATACAGGATGCGTGATCCAAATTCAATAGAAATCAACGAAATCACTGGATACTGGTCATTTCTACTGAGTGTAAGTTTAGTTAATAAAAATCTACATAAATTAATATAAAACATTTGTTTTTACAAAAATGTATTTGCCAAAACAGATTGATTGGAATGATCCTTGGTTGATTGGATTGGTTTTATTGCATATTTTAACGACAACAACAGCCCTTTTGACAAGAAACAACACAAATTTTCAAATATTTCTTTTTTTGATTCTGTGTAAGTAGCTTGGACTTTCGCAGTGCTTTATTTAATTTTTGTGTTTTCAGTATCTATGGCATATTTCTCTGAAAGTATTAACGAATACGCTGCCTTAAACTGGCGTTCCTTTTCAAAACAGCAATACTTCGATAGCAATGGACTCTTTATATCGACTGTGTTCTCAATACCACTATTACTCAATTGCATGCTTCTTATAGTAAGTGATGAGTGCATCATACAAAAATAAATTTATTATATTTCTTAAAACAATTAGGGTGCTTGGTTGTACAACTCCACACAGTTGATGACTAAACTAAAGACAAGACAGTTGAAAGAACGAGCGCGGCGCACAGAAATACTTAATTCATCCAAAAACGATTAGATGTACCTACATAGTATTTGCCATAAGTATGTATGTACTATGTTATCTATTGTTCCAAGAATATCAGTTTTGATTTATTATTTTGTGATAAAGAATAAAATGTTTGGTTTTAAATTTGCCTAAATAGCTTTAAATGAGAGAACGCGAACATGCGACTGAAGAATCGCAAATTATTGCATGCACATACATTTTTCAATTTTTCACCTCCACTCACAAATAATCCCAATTGCGCGCTTTGTCTAAATGTGGACAATTTCAAATGGGAAGTCGAATCGAAAGTTTGAAGATTGCAATTAATAAGAAAATGCATGCCTATTACCGTTGGCGTTTGTCGTAAAAAAGGAGACGACTGAGAGAACGACAACTGTCGTAAGTGGCAAACCGATAACGGTAATTGACATGACTATTGATGCTTTCGTAAATTTTTTGTAATGATACTTACTCTTCTGGTAGTGTTGCTGTATTTTTAAAAAAATCTAATATAAAGCGCATAATTTGGTTTTTCTTATGGATATTAATATTGACCTACTTTCTAAGTCTAAATTTGTTGAAGATTACTCGCAACTTTTAGCTGCTATGGGGCTTAAATATTATATAGATCAGCCTACACGTGTAACTAATAATTCAAGAACGTGTATTGACCACATTTTTTGTAGAAGTAGTAGGACTAGCAAACTATGTATTTCAAGTGCGCTTGCTGATTTACATGTCTCAAACGTTCTTCCTTCTAGATCTACGAAACAGATAGACTTTATCTCCTTGAACCCTAAGCTCCGTTTGAGTTTTGGGAAAGTGTCTACAGGGAAGTATCCTTCTTTAGCGTATACTAATTTTGTTGCCGTCTTAAAATCCTTAATAGATAGTTGCCCCTTAAGCAAAATTCAAAATTGTAAACCTAAGCGTCTTAAGCCTTGGATTACAGATTCCCTTCTACGTATAATTCGTATAAAAAAACAATTTGTGTAAATGTAAAAAAAAATCCAAATAATATTAGACTTAAAGAATACTGCAAAAATGTATGTAAAGAAATTTCTGTTGAGGTTAAAGTTTGTAAGGAAAATTTCTAGATAAAAATAGAGGTAATATAAGAGGTGAATGGAATGTAATTAATAACATTCTTAATCGCAAAACATGTGAAAGACAACAAATTGTTATTGAGAAAAATGGGTTGATGGTTTCCAACCCTACCCTAGTTGCTAACTGTTTGAATCACTTTTTTTACCTCTATAGCCGATATTATTTTCAATGACTGCAATGATCATAACTTATTTCGCACCTTAAGTAGTTCAATTATTGAACAGAACTTTGCTAATAGTAGTATATTTTTCGAACCTATTACCTCGGCTGAATTACACAAAATTATTAATTCACTGAATAACTCTAATTCTATGACCGATGATTGCTTGTCAAATAATTTGCTAAAAAATACAGTCTTCAATATTGTTGATGTTTTTCTGAAGCTCTTAAGATTGCCGAAGTAATTCCTCTTCATAAAAAATCTAATCACAAGGATATGCACAAATATAGACCTATATCACTACTACGAGTTTGTTTAAAAAAAATCGATCTGGTTAAGGCCTAGAGATATGATTCTCCTTGGAAAACTGACTGGTTCAGGTGTTTTTTTTTTAAATGGTTAGCTTCATATCTTTAGAAACACAAGCATAATGTTAAAATAAATGACAGCTATAGTAATCTTAGGAACATAAACGCAGCTGTTCCGCAAGGATCTGTACCCTTATTATTTTTGATTTTTTCAACTCAATTTTCAAACAGAAGTTTAAACGTAATTATTATTGTTTATTGTACTATTCGTACTAGAATGTCAGTTGTTTGACTGACCATTCTTTGTTCCATCATTGATTGAATTTTTGAATAACAACAACAACTTAAAGGTGCTACCACCAATTGATTACGAATTCTATAATTCGTTTTTATTTTTGGCTGGAGATATAGTTATTTCAAGGTGGGGCCAAGCCCTATCATCAGTCTCCTTATTAGTGGTACTGAGCTTTAATCCAATTTTATTATGAAAAACTTTCTACATGCACACCATAGGATTCAAACCCATATATCAGATTTGCTCAGCCTTCGAAGTGGTATGCACTTCGCATTCCACCGCTTATGACCACTGACGAAACAGGTCGAGATGTGATGTTGTTTATCAAACTGTTTTGTTTCGTCTCCATTTTTCTCTTTACCTTATATCAATAGACTACAATTGGTAGTACGTATCAAAGGGGGTAATGTTATTATTATTGTTTATTGTACTATTCGTACCAGAATGTCAGTTGTTTGACGGACCATTATTTGTTTCAAGATGGTAATATTTTGGCTCTTTTGGTCTTTTTGAAGTTTAATGCGAATAAAAAAACTATTCCATTATTCTCCCAACGTTTAGTAAGAATTCCTTACTTCTTCAGGGGATATGTATTATTTAATCTGTTATTTGTTTCATCAATTTCATTGAATTTTTGAACAACAACAACAACTTAAAGGTGCTACCACCAATTGTTTAAGAATTTTATAATTCGTTTTTATTCGTTTAAATGTAAGCTTACGGCATTAGCGGATGATATTGCTTGCTCTTATGTCAACAATTCTTACCTCAACCTTGTTTCTGATATCTTTTATGATCTAGATGTCCTTAGAAAGTCGTTTTTGATATCTTTTAAGATCTAGATGTCCTTAGAAAGTCGTTTGTTGTCCATAAAATGATATTAAGCAATAAGAATAAACTGATTCTTTACAGCTTACAAGGTAATTGTGCAATTTCTGATTGTAATTTGTTCTTTTATGTATCCGATTGTCTACGTTATAAACTTTTTATTGATGAAAATTTTTCTTTTGGCCTTATAACTTTAATAATCAATGGTTTTTAAATTGCTTTAACATTGATATTGTTCAATCCTTCAATTATCTAGGTGTTATTTTGGATAGCACAAGGAATTGTTTTGAACACATCCAAACACTGAAAAAAACACGTACTAGGCTACTAGGCAACTTTACACCTGAAGCCATTTTTGCTCTCAAAAAGTGCTTCTTATGATTTATTATGGTATTGTCCACTCTTAAATCCAGTATGGTATCACAAGTTGGGAGGAGCGTATTTTAATAAAATTAATCCTATATTTGTGGCACAGAAACATCTTATACGTATTGTTTGCAAACAAAAAATCGTTTTTCAGGTAGTCTGATTTTATTTCGAAATTTAAAAGTTCTTCCTCTAAGATATCTTTACTTTTATAAAGTTTTAAGTCTTTTTTTTCCCAAGGAGTGTTTTTCTTTCTATTGGAAATAATAGTAATTACAACTTAAGAATGAATTCCAGGAATTATGTTCAATTATGTTTTGAGTTTTTACAGGATCAGGCTTTACCTAGGCTAAAGAATGTTCCTTTATGTTGCACTTTATGAAGAACACTGTTTATAATTGTTGTTATTTTTCCGATTTTTACTTGCCATTATAAGTACTATAAGGCAAGTTATGAATTCGTGCAATAAAAAGTTTTGAGATAACAATCAAACATGACATCACGGTGATAGCGAAGTCGTAAAAAGTGGGTCTGAAACTTCTGTCCGTGTCTGTCATTAGCACCTGTAGCCTAAACGTATGTGCTGATATCCTTTAAACTTTCGCTCTAGGCCCAAAGCTAACGGTACCTGCCATGTAAGGATTATAAAAAAGCTTGTTTTTCTCGAAAACGGCTCTAAATGCGCTGAATGTTTCGCAATACAATTGTTGGACATTGGAAATGGCAATCCATGAACCCAATTGATTCACAAAGCTCTTGTTCTTTAAAGACAAGTCAAATCTTGACAGTACTTAGTAAAAAGAAGGACCTGAGCAGACGAAGACAATGCACAACCGAATATGGCCTCAAATAACAAAATCTTACATGATAGTTCGTCTTCCAGACAAGACGTAAAATTTGAAGATTTCATGTACCATAATATATTGTAACTGATTAAAACCGTTTTTATGAATATTCGGAACATATCGAACATGTCACTAAAGTTAGTTAAAAGAAAGGACAGAAGAAGCAGTGCATTAGCCTTAAGCCTACTGAACATTTAAATTAATTAACACTGTGGGGCAAAAAGTAACTATAGATATCTAATCTACTAAAACTTGTTCATATCACCGCTTCAATAATTAAAAAAATTAATAGTACTACCCGTGCAAAGCCATTTTAAGCCAAGCGGGTCGCTTGTTTATTATAAAATTTTCATTTCTATTAATTAGAAAATTCGAAAAAATTAAAAACGAACGAAATTATTAAACATGAAATCTCAATTCAAAAGAATTGAAATTCGATTTTAATTTCACCTTACCCGATAGGCTGCCGAAACTTAGAACAGGGGTAACAAAACTAAACAGCTTGGGTTGGTCGGAATATAGAACACATTTTTTTTTTTAAATCATAATGCATAACTTTGGCTTAATGATATTTGGTTGGTCGGCGACTCGTTTCATCAATTTTTTTCTGATTCTTGCTTAAACCAACTGCGATAACTCGTTACTTAATTACTTTCTGGTCAAAATAAAATTCAGTTTTTAATTTATTTTTGTTACTATTATCAATAATCATACAAAAAATCCATTAAAACTTTTCAAACTATGGTATGTTGTGAAGTAGAAATATAAAAGAAAAAATAATATACATTTATATTATTTATGACAAAAAGATTAACATATTGGCAAGATGTGCTTTTTTGTGAATCATTCTTTATCAGCAAATTTAAGAATTCGTGTCAACATTGTAGTTGTACATGGAATTTGTTTTTGCATGTGCATCATTGGCAAATCCGGAGTACATGATTCAAAATCAAATGCAACACGTTGGCAAACAAACGTAAGTAACGTTAGAATATCATAAACTTTGCCATTGTCATCAAGTTCTTTACAAAGCGATTGCATGAACCAGGATCCTTTGGTTGTATTGCGCCAAGAATAGAAGCCTAGAAAAAAAAATTATTTGTTGTTGATGTTTTAAATGGCGAAACAAACATAACTTACCTGGAATTGTAGAATAAGCAATTAAAAAATCAGCATGCACTGGAATTCTATAACTCATTGAAGATTCACCGTCCGTCTCAGTCTTGGCCAGAGTTATGCCAGAGTCAAGTCGATCACCTTGGCAAGCTTGGATGAAGAATAACTTTGGTTTGCCAGCAAGTGTTTTACAGTTTTGAGCAGAAAAACAGTGAGCGATGGTGTCAAGTTTGTATTGTGCGTCTTTGGCGTAGATATATCCCAGCTCGCCGTGAGAAAGTATAGCAATAAGAATACAGTCGTTGTCAGTGTGGTCAATACGAGCAGCTGCAATTAAACAATTATGCCTCATACAGAAAACAGTATTGAACATGGAATAAAACTAGTTGAAATTGTTTGATTTTAGTATACACCTTGAAAATTTTACACCACGACTATTCAGTAAATAGTGTATGTGGAGACATTGAGAAAACTAGAATCCTCAGGATGTGAACCTGGGAAAGACATCTGTTCTTTACCTATGTATGGAATAGAGTTTCTGAAAGAAAATGAGCGATTGGATGCCTATATTACGAAATGTTGTTTTTTCCGGATTATTATATGTAACGTCAAATTGACAAGAATGAAAAAAAAAAATTGTAAATAAAATAATGCTAGATGGCCGATTTTGAGTTCCTGCAACAAACACTACCGATCAAAAAATTTTATTTGAGCCAAGCTACCTAAGATACCTTAAACTCTTGGTACAAAACATATTTTAAGTTTTAACTACAACACACCGTCCTGAAGAAAATTGATATTTTAACGTTTTCAAATTTCACAGACAACATAAAGACTCTTTCTAGTCGCTTGACGACAAACAAAGATTGGTAAAAAAAAAAAATAATAATAATCACCCCTTACCTTCTTCTACAATATTTTGTATCTCCCTTAATTTTTTGTCTTTATGAACCTGCACATCAAATTGTAAATTCTTTAACGATGCATAAAGACGCTTGCAGTCCTCCTCGGTTCCAGATCTCGATTTAAGGGATGGAATTTCAAAGGATTCATGATTGAATATGATTGCTTGACCTCGGTTTTTGTGTTTCATATTGTATTCGGCTGCATGTCGCTCAGTGGGCATACGCGCTACCAGCTTGTTACTACCTGCATAAATTCTATAAAAAAAAACAAAAGAATTTAAAAACACATAATGTACATAATTTACGCCGGTGACGCTCCAAAAATTAGAGTATAGAAAATGAAATGACAAAGAAAAACTTGTAATTGCCGTACGTATATGGAACACTATGCCTATAATAGTCGATTAAATTCTAGGCCAAGTGCACGAGTAAGTGAATTAATTGTAAAACTGATAAAGGCCTTTTTTGTAAAACCATACCGACATATGATATTAACACAAAAGTATAGCGTTTGCAGAAAAACAATAAAACCAATAACGAAAACTCACCCTCCAGTGACAAAAGCATCACCAATGTCGTTAGAATTGACTTCTTGTTCTGCCATCTTTTGATTTATTATTTATTTATTTACACATAAATGAAATTACTGCAATTAATTAATTTTTTATAGCAGTTTTTTATTTCTTTTTTGAGGTAGAAAACGCGATTTGTCTTTTGAATTTTGATACTTTGATTTGTGTGTAATGTAAAAAAAAACTTCTTGACAACCTCTCGGTTTGAATTTCGTTCTAGCTGTACTGTAACTGTACAACAAGTACAGTACAGTACAACTCTGGCCAAATGAAGTTTGAAGCCGAGAATAGAATTGTACCAAACCTATGAGCCGTAGGACCGTGTTTAGACTTGGAAATTTGAGTCTGGCGTGGTGAGTACTCTCGTGATTGCACCAAAAATTCCACCCGCTTCATAGAATAATAGTGATTCGTCCTCAATTGAGGACCAGTGTCATACGAGGGTACTCACCACGCCAGACTCAAATTTCCCAAATTTCCCAGTCTAAACACTATGATTCTGGAGTCATGACTCTTTTTCAAATAACGTTAGAGCAAACGAGAAAAAAAGGTCTTTTTGATTTTTTCTCTCCTTTGTTCTAACGTGTTTTGAAAAAGAGTCATGACTCTGGAATCATGGTGTAATAGCGCACAAACATAAATAGATTTGTGTAATGAACTCCATGTAATATAATACCATCTAGCGTCCGCAGTGAACGGCTAAACTTGTGCAATTTTGTTATTTATCGATTTATATTGAGAATTGGTAAAGTTGAAGTGCGCAATTGGTAGTCAAAATTTCCACTAAGTTGTCTTTGCTCTTTGGTACAAACTTGACTAATGTAGCGCCGCAAGTATAATGGTAATGTTTAAATGCGCAACGGGTAGTCAAAATTAGCAGTAAGTTGTTTTTGCTCTCAGAAAAAAATTGCTCTTAAAATTTTTTGTGAAGTGAGATAGTTGTACGACGCGAATTTTTTGCATTTTATAAAAGAAAATAACATCCCTAAATTATTATTAATGCTTCTATTTGTTTCTTTTTCCAAGAATTGATTTTCTATTACTCTGCATTTAGCTTAATTATGAAAATACTGCAATGTTAACACATCGGCAGTCAAGCAGATAATGAACAAAATGGGAAAAAAACTTGAATTTGGAATTGGAACAGTATTTACGCTTCCGATGTTTATAATTTGAATTTGAATTTAAAACTACAGTGAAATATTGTATTTAAACGTTTTTAATATAAGCCAATAAAAAGTCATTAAAACTAAACTAAAACTATATAATTTGAAGCTGCCTCACGAGAGCAAAGCTAACGTAGTGCTAGTTTTGATAACCCGTAGCGCATTAAACTTTTCCATATACGTGTGGCGGTGTAGTAGTCAAGTTTGTACTAATTAGCAAAGATGACTTAGTTCTAATTTTGATTACCAATACCAATTTTGACTACCAAATGCGCGTTTCAACTTTACCAATCCTCAATAAGGTGATGATTTTTGCTCAATCTTGTACTAATTTGCATTGAACTGAGCACACGACTGCAACGTTACGGAACTAGATTCCGTAACCTATCTGGGTTATTCTCTTGTCTATGGTAGGCATGATGACAGACTGACGGCAGAGACAGAGAGCCTATAGGGCTTTTTAGGTAACAACGATATATCTCTTTCTCGTTCTCACAGAATTGTCAAAAACAGCAGTATGACGAACAGCTGATTTTTTTTTTATCATTGTTGACAAATTGATTGAAAACAAAAGCGGGAATTTTAAAGATTTGTGCCCGAAAATTGTGAAAATTGTTGGTTTTGCTAATTAAAATAAATTTTTAAGCCACGGAAATCACAAATTTCACACAAAAAAGAATACCGCATTTAAAAATTATTTCCAAATTGTTTTCTTCAAGATCTTGAGTTTGACAGTTTGAAAAAAGCGCGATACATATTTCAATCTGTCTTCATCATAGAGCTTTGACAAGATAGGGCTTTTTAGGTAACAACGATATATCTCTTTCTCGTTCTCACAGAATTGTCAAAAACAGCAGTATGGTGAACAGCTGATTTTTTTTTATCATTGTTGAAAAATTGATTGAAAACAAAAGCGGGAATTTTAAAGATTTGTGCGCGAAAATTGTGAAAATTGTTGGTTTTGCTAATTAAAATAAATTTTTAAGCCACGGAAATCACAAATTTCACACAAAAAATAAAACCGCATTTAAAAATTATTTCCAAATTGTTTTCTCCAAGATCTTGAGTTTGACAGTTTGAAAAAAGCGCGATACATATTTCAATCTGTCTTCTCCATAGTGTGAGCTTTGACAAGATGGTAAAACTCCCTATGGTAAAACTCCCTATAGTTGTATGTAAATTAGCTGTAAAATAGCTGTCATCAGTCATCACTGTAAAATATTTTATTTGATTGTTTTAAAACAAATAACCAAAGATTTGTTTATTTCTCTTGTGTATAAATAAAATAAACAAACAAATTTAAATTATGAATTTTAGAGAATATTTGCTTTCATTTTGCATTCTTCTTTATTTTACAAAAATAAACTGTGATATGATGCCAATAATTCGGGTTGAAATGAACAATGCCGGTTTCCATAGGTTAGTATTGTTTTGTTTGTTTTTTGTTTGTTTGTCAATGTATAATGTATGTATGCTTGATATTGAATTATTTCTTCAGAGATCTACAGTATACAATTGAATTTGATTATCCACTAGCTGGAAAAGATTGCGAATTATATTTAGAACAGAAACTTCCAGCTGGAGTTTATGTTGATGTTGACCAATTGGGTGATTTGAAAAGACTTAAGAAAGTAAGTTGAATATGAACCTACCTAAAACAATTTAAGTATTTAATAAATTAACATTTTTTGTCTATTAAAGCTTAATGCAATAAATCCGGAATTTGTTGATGTTGAAATTCCTTCAGAGAAAGCAAAAGAATTCACAGTTTTGCTTCACAGTGCTCCAAAAATAACAGAAAATATAAAATTACCAATACATTTTCGATATCATTTACCAGGTGATAATAGGTAAGAAATTAAGAATTAGTTTTTAAAAATTGTCATACATTGCAAGCAAAGCGTCTCGAACGCACATAAAATTACTTTCAAATCTGTGGGAGAACAACTCACTTTCTCGTAAGATATTTTGAGGAAGCTTAACACAATTGCAAATAAACAATTTGAGATGATAATAAAAGCTTCCTTCTTTCCGTCCGTTGTGAACCAGTGTCTAAACATAATACAAATATATCTCCAGCCAATCCTATTCTCCCCTCACCGCCTGCAGTTTTGCACACTAAGTCCTTTGTGATCTTTCTTTTCTGCTTGGTAACATCACATAAGATATTGCCATCCTCTTCTTCGAACTCCCACGGTTAGAGCTTTGTTTTTTATTGTAGTCATCGAATACCTACTTATAAAATTAAATAAAATACAAATTTAAATAAAAATTTAAAATCCCTTGAAAAAGTTGGAAAATACCCAACGAAACGTCAGGAAAGAATGAAATAGTTTTCTTTTACTTATTTGCATTCGGATATTAGAGATCTGTAAGCCTGTCAAAATAACTACAACTATAACTTACCTTTTAGTTTGATCAGTATCGGCATAGAATATTTAGAGTTCCTTGTTGAATCTTCTTCGCCACATATTATACACAACACACGCATACAGGATAAACATTATTTGTGCTGTCGGTGGAGGATTAAAAATATCCACGTTATACAAATTAAAGTTATGTAAGCATAATAAAAGTTGCTATATTGATAATAGCTGCATTTACTTTCCACTCTAATCTGATCCGGATTAGGATTGTCTCGCGAAATAAATGCATACCACAAGATCCTTTTTTTTTTAGGTCTTGCAAAATCCCAATCCGTTCCAGATCAAAAGAAATAATAAAATAAAGCTAAAGTTTGATAAATAATAAGTGACGTATATAGGTATGGGCCATGGGGACATTCTGCCCCACATGCAACCCCACTGATTGGGAAGATTTAAATGCATGTTTTGGTAGGTATATATCCAATTTTTCACAAAATTTGCAAGAAGAATTTAAGTGATTAATTTTAAATCATGCAAAGGAATGCTTCGCAATGTTGTACACCACTTACTGCTGTGTCTCAAACCCCGAAAATGTTGCCTCCTTTGCGACACACTTTCGAGGTTGATTTACACAATTTGCGTTTATTGTCCAACAAAATTTGTAAGCATATAATAGCGATCAACAAAATCCTAAATGTGGTTCACTTTGTCCGTATTTTATTTTCACAGAAATACAAATGCAGGTTTTGAAAACTGAACTTGAAGAACATGAACTTAATAAAATCGAATTTTTAGTGACTCACTCTCCATTTCAACTTTCACCTTTTAAGTTTCTGCAACTTCCCTTTAAGACTGGCTTTTCGGACTAGCACTTACTCTATTTTTTGGCGAAAGCATCAAAGCAAGGATTTATACCAGGTTGGTGTGCCTTGTCTTTGAACGGGCCTAGCCTCATATAGTTCTAGTGTGAAGTTGATTGGTCGGCTCTCAGTCCAAATGGAACTACCTAGCACACAGTGTGAGCTAAGTTCTTACCTTGGGACTGCGGGCACAGACCAAAAACTGATCCCCTTAGCTTAACAGTCACTACCACTATATCACAAAAATTAGGTCAAACGAGTTATGGTATCAAAACGGAGCTTTTCGGCGCTAATTGGGTTTCTTCGGAACAGTTGTTCTGCGAAACCGCTGCACTTGTGTAGTGCAGTGAAATGGGAAATTTTAACTGTCGTCAGTATTTTTCTTTTAAATAATTAGCTTAAAAATGTTTGATTTTGTTTTTTAGTTACTGTTAAATTGATGTCTAACTACAAATTTTGACGTCACATTTTTCAAAAATGATTATAAAAAAAAATATTGTATGCTAATATATGTATGTATTATTTTGTTTCTTTTGTTATACATAAATAAAGGCCTGATGAAGAGTACAAACATACTCGAAACGTTGCAATGAATAAATAACATCTTTTTATTACAATCGACCTATAGCCCACAAAAAACAATTGAACATGAACTTAGTTAGAAGAGTTAAAAGTGTTAAATATGTTTTAATATTCATTGTCTTTGTATATTTAAAATCAATGTTTAGATTTCGTGTCAAGTAACCAGTGCAAAACTTGAATATGACGATAAACAAAATTTCAATAAATAAACAAGTTCGATTTTATTATGGCTCCATTAAAAATTTTCTGTCATACCCCATTATTAAACATTAACTTTAAAAGTTTTTAGGTGTAAAAGTTGTAGTTTAATTATTTTGTAAAGTCTTAGTTCTCGGTTTATTTTGGGTTTAAACATAACCGCTAATATGTACGTTTTTTACTCAATTATTTTATTATTTAGCTTCGTAAACGTCGAAATACCTACTCCAGAACTATACATGCGATGTCCTGACGATGACCTTTCTAACTATGATGATCTTCTTGAAGACCCGAACAATGACTATTGCCTTTACAATGGTAAATTCATCCTTCTTCAATACTTGGCATTAAATGAATGCGATTGGAAGCATTTAAAGAAGACAACACGCTTAAAAGCTCCCCTGGTTGCTAAAATACCAATAGGAGATGCCAAATCATTTCCTCTAGTACTATATGCGACAGTAATTATAAGCTGGATTGCATCTATTTGGTTTGTGATAGGCTCGCAAGCAATACCAAGAAAAATAAACTATAAATTAGAAAAACAAAGAATTTTAGACAACAAATACAATTGATATTGTTTTTCGTATTATTTTTTTTTATTTGTCTTATATTCGTACAAAAAGTTAATTTAAGCTTATAAGAGATCACGGTGATGCAAACAGATTCATTTTGCTATGGTTTTCTTGGAAATGACAGTGTATCTAGTGACACATTGGTATTTAATGTATTTCTACTGGACCATTCTGGGAGTGGCTCATTCCATTTCTGAACAACTCCTGAGCCAAAGATCAAAAACAAAGAATTACAGATAAGATAAACTGCAGCAGTGATATAAAAGACAATACGCCATTCAGCTGGATTACTCTGTGAACAACAAAAAAATGATATAGATACAAATTATGGAATTATGAATCAACAAATTAAATATAATAACACTTAAAAATATCTAAAATCAGTTTTATAATCATTGTAGAAGGGCCTTATAAATTAATAAAATACATGGCAGTTATTCTTAAATTGCTGGCACAAAATCGATGTAAATTGCATTAAAAAAAGTTGTTGGTTAACCTACATATTGTTTATTTAGTTTGCAATGAGTTCATTACTTTTGATATTAAGATAAAAGGTTCATCGCGGCTATTAGGAAACTTGTTGACAAACCCACTAGCCCTGAATGCTTCGTTTTTGAATATTTTTTATGTAACCCCCACATAAAACATTTTATTAAACAATCTCTTTGGGGTGTCAATTTGTCAAGTAGGTGGAAATGTTTTCGTTTAGTTGGTTTAAATAAAATTGTCCACATAACTTAAATTTCTAAAAAATCCTTTAACAAAAATTCGACTAATTTTCTGTACTGCTTTTATACATTTAAGATCAAAACTAATCAAATTCTTACATAATAAACTTACTTCATCTTTGACAACAGCTCCCACTACAAGTGGAGCCAACAATGACAGTACATTTGAAAATCCATTGCTAATTCCCATCATAGTTCCGGCGAAATTTGGTGACAAATCCATATGATTTACCATATATCCCACAAGAGATGCCGCGTTTAAACCAACAGCGACCGTCAGCAAGGTTATTGCTATGGGTTTATTTTCACTAGTCATATATCCAAGAGCTACTAGGCAAACCATCGGAATCCATTGTCCAAGAGAATTGAAAAATTTTCTTGAAACTGTCATACTCAGATATTTCCGATTGATCAATGCATCTGAGATCGGGCTAACAATCAAGCTGAGGACCCACATAGCAAAATATGGTAAAGCAGAAAATATTGCGTTCGCTTTCACATCCATCATCAGAACATGGTTGAGATATGTCGGAATTTCGGTGAGCAATGTATAAAATCCAAATGTAAATCCACAATGGGCTGCTATCAAAGCGTAAAATGGTGCTGAGGTAAATATTGATTTCCATGGAATTGGAATGTCCTAAAAAATAAACATAAATAAGTATTAGTAAATATAAAAACTAAAATCCATCAATGCATTATTTTAATATGCCTATTATATTAATGACAAGTGACCGCTAAAGGTGATTTACGAGCAGTAATTACATTAATTTATTACATAGTGTAGTAAAAAAATTACATATATGTATGTATAACGTAAAGTTATGTTTTAATTAGATGCTTACTTGAGAGTTAGCTTGACTTCCTGTCAAGGCTTGTATATACTCCTTCTCTTCATTGGAAATTCGTTTGCATGTTTCTGGTGAATCATCTGCAAAAATCTGGAAAGCCACTGCCCACAGTAAAGCGAATGCACCCGAAATATAAAATACACCAGGCCAACCCATCTTGGAGTCGATGATAAATCCACTTGTGACCAAAATAATAGCCGAACCCAATTGCGCTCCCGAGTAGACCACAGATGCTAGGACTCCCCTTTCTGTACATGGTGCCCATTTTGATAGTAACGTGTGCATGCATGGATAAACAACACCCTGCGTTAAACCGGTTAGTACTCTAAGAGCGCAAATCAATTGCCAATCACCGATTTTTGCTGCAATTGGTGTGAGCACTGTTAATATGCAGCAAATGATTGTGGCCACGGAAAGAACGATTTTGGGTCCAAATCGCTTTGCCAACAATCCTGATGGAAATTGCGCAACAACGTAGCCCCAAAAGAAACTGCTTAAAATTAACGACCGCGTGCTGTTGTTCCAATCATAATGATCAATATTTCGATTAAGATATTTCGGTGGCTGGGACATTGGTACTATAGCAGATGAGATGTTAACACGCAAGAAGTAACCAGACACCAACCCACCAAACATCAAGAATGTCTGAAAATGGCGAACTCCAAGTCCGATCGCTGCAATTAATAGCAAATAATATACCAATTAAAATAGCAATTGTATGACATTATCAACTAAATAACTTGCGTCTCTTGTAAGACAAAAGACATTATAAACTATACCTATAATGTTATATATATATACCTTGCGAAGATTGTAGTTGGAGTGAAAATAAAATGTAAATACACAACATTTTTTGAAACTATAGAAGTATGGTGGTGAATGATATGTGAACTATTTCTTTTCTCACATTCTTAACACTTTCAATTGTGGGAATTGTCAATTCTCTATCTAATCTTTAGCTATTTGTTAAACTAAACATTTACCTTAAAACAATTTTAAACAAGCATGTTTTAGTTACTGGCTTCTGTTTTAATTCTCAAGTAGTGAAATTTGACTTGAAATTTGAAATTTGTGTTAATTGTCAACATTGATTTTAAACTTTTAAAGTTTGATTTTTACTGCCATTTTGGTTGATATTTTAAATAATTATCTATTTTTCGTTTTGTTCTTATTTTAAAACAACGAATAAACAAATGTAAAGTTCTTTTTAAATAATTTTATATACTTCATATAATAAATTTGTTTATGGAGCGACAATACACGAAAGCTTTTGATAAAGAACTTGTCAAAGAACATCTCATTTTGCTGAGCATCCTTATATTGTTGCTAACATAATATTAGGATGCTTCCTTACTTAATAACGAGGTTACTACATTTAACTAAAAATTTCAAATTATCTAAATAAATTATGAAGAAATATTTCGGGTTTTCCGATAATCATTTCATTTATAAAATTGTTAAATGTTGGAAAAAATCCAAAAGTGATGATGATAAAAGTGGCTGATTAAACATGATATAATCTTATAATAAGTATGTAATTGAAAGCAGTTTTAATCTTAACGTACCTATTAGTTCAACATACTTTACACGATAATAATGATTTATTACATGTACAAAAACTATAAAATAATTATTTGATTAAACAATAAATTTTTGCTTTTTCGGATAAATATGCAATCAAGAAGAAATTTTTTTTCCCTGTATTTTACTGTATGGGGGATTACTTTATAATTAAATTTTTAAAAACATTCTGAAAACTGAAACAGATGAAATAAATATTTTTGTTTTATTTATATAAAATCTTTTTGAAACTATTATTTACAGTATTAAATTAATTTTAGTATTTGTATAACTCATAATATTAAAATCCTCCTAGGAGATTAGAATGCCAAGATTGGATAGAAGACATATTTTGTACAACGATTTGGAAACGCCGCTGCCTACAAAACATCATGTGGTAACTGGTGAGTAGCACGAGAATCCCTCATGATTTCAACGAGGAGAATACCGAGTATAGAAAAAAAAAACCATTACTGTGGATCACTGCCAGTAAGGTTAACAAGCCTGATGATAGATGATTAACAAAAGTTGCAACTATCCGACTAAAACGAGACTAAAAAAGACATCGCCACACTCAAATCAGACAAAATTGATGGCTCTGATGAACTTCAAGCTGAACCCTTTAAATACGCTGGAAAAGATCTGGTAAGGAACATGGACTTGCTCATCTATAGGAGAAAAGTATGCCCGTCCGCAGGAATTACCTTTGCAAATATCGCCTATTAGATCCTATTAGTGTTTTATGTGAACCTCTCCAAATTTACGCTGAATCTAATTTGACCATACCAATGCGAACCTTAAGTATGGGAAACCTACAAGCGACCAAATATTCACTTAACGTCAGATCCTGAAAAAGACACGAACATTTGATTTCCGAAAAATGTTTAATGTCAAACCAGAGAGAAGAAGACTCCAAGGCAAACCACATATCTGGTTCAGAGATGGTAGAAGGAGACCTGAAACATTTAGTATACGTTACCGCAGACTTCACGATACGTCACTGAACACGGCAGCTAAAGAGGCTTATTTCTGGACACCAAAGGACAGCCGAACCTAGATTCATCAAAAGTAAGTAAGTAAAATAATGTTCTAAGGGTAGGTGATTTAGATATCTACTTATTTTCACCAAAAATTTTATATTCGTTGCGAAGTGTTTGAATAAACCAATAATAACCTGTGCAAATTAACACCAATTATTTAGGGAGGCCGAGTCGATATTAGTGGTGCTGGTCAATGTTAGTTTCATATGTTTATTTGAAAAACACTTGATTTGATTTGGCTAAAATAAATACTACAGACGCATTCGCTGTCTTCGGAATTACTTGCACTACACAGTACACCACTGATGTCAAATGTTTGCATTGAAATCATTATTTATTATATCTTATATGTCTTAAACGTATAATTCGATTTTTGATTTCTATTTCATCCTCACTTTCACTATTTTATAACGAAATTATAAGTTGCACAGCACTAGTTAAAAAGAAGTAGAAAGATAAAACAGAATTCTTTTGGCGCAATGGATTTAGAATTAGCTGGTAATAATTTCACATGTAACACAACGGCCAACGGGCGGCTTCCAATTGGGACTGGGGGCATATAGGAAATAAATAAAAAGAATGCAACCTGGCGTGGAGAAAGAACCCACAACGTCATGTCATGGCAAGCAACCTAGTACCCATCTACTGCACCAATGCATACCGCTTTTAACTCGTATTTTTGATCTAAACTCAATTGTTTTAGTTGTTTATTACATTACTCTCTGCTTTTACTATAAAACTTTTTTTTTTTAATTTTGTTAGGTAACATAAAAACAGGTCGAACTATTTTGAATAAACTTTTTCTTAAATCGATGCACTCAAACACATTATGTAACTGAAATTTTCATTTTCCGATAAACATTTGGAATATTGACTGGCAATTTATGAAAAAATATACTTTTATATATGTATATAGTATACTTTAATTTTGTATTTTCTTGTTTCGGTAAAGCATCAATGTAACATGCCTTAAATGCTGTACTCTGAGCCAATAATAGGTATGTACATAATCTCATTATTAATTGTGAAAATATTGGTCAACAGCGCTTAGGAAAAAAACCTCTTACTTGTTGTTGCTTTTACGTGTTGCAGCTACATGTTAAATCCGGTTTTTTAAACAAATGTATCTTTACTACTAAACTTTAAAATTCAACAATAGATAAATTAGATTGACTATACTCATTGCAAATAAATTCAAATGATTTAAATAGTACAACTACAACAAAGTTTGAATTGAACAGGTTTTTAATAAAACACACAAACTGTAAATAATGCGGAATGGTAAATAAAAATTGCTTACGTTTCGTAAGTTTATTCGAAACAGTGTTGACCTCCATTATTTTTTGTGTCATTTTTTCTCAGCTACTTGCTGTATAAAAAGTATAACTGCTTTTTTAGCTGAACCGACTTTTTCGGAAACCCCTTATACACTGAGTAAAAAGAAAAACAATGTTCTTTCGTCACTGAAACGAACACAACTGTTACTTGTGCGAAAAACGACTCATCAAATAATTCTTCAACAACTCGTTTTGATTAAATCAAATTCAAATCTTGAAGCTTTATCAACCCGGATAGTACAATTTGTTATCACAATTAAAAGCACAAGTACCAGCTATCAAGATACCTATTTAGTAAACAATAAAATATGTGATATGTTTTTATACTTAAACAAACCATTTGTCGGTAAAAGTGTCTGTTGTTATAAAGTCTGAGCTTACCTTGAGTTGCGTATAAATCTTTATTCTGAACTCTAATAAAAAAAAGAACGTTAAGATAAGACCTAGGCTAGGGAATATTTTCGGATTATGTGTCGAAAGCAAGGAAAAGTTCTGGAACATAAATAGAATGGTATTTTGCAATGGGATCACTGGACGGTGGCGCAGTTTAACGGCGACCGAATCTCTTAATCGAATTAATTAAATTAAGTAATTAGGCGCTTTTTTGGAGATAACAGACCCTTGATGAACTCTCAGCTCAAGATTGTTTTTATTATTGGGTAAACGGAATTCAAAAGTCGTAAAATACATACTATATTAAAAGATCGTTATTAATGGCTCAATGTCAATCTTTCTGAACAAAAAAACGATACTGGGTCGCACGAACTTGCTCTTGTGCTAAGTTACTTTGAAGTTCTATGCTGGGAAATATCTAAGTTCTAAGATTGCAATTTCTTTAAAATTGTAAAAAAAAAACAAATGAAAGATTTTACAAAAATACTTTTTTCCGAAATTTTTACTTACAATATTAATAAGCCATGCAGGATCGTATGAACTCTCAACATCCCGACTGGCAAAAATTCCGACTCTTTTTACAATAAACCTATAAAATTCTTTTCTCAAATTCTCAAAAACAAACTTTTTTATTTATAAATTCTGTGTAAAAAAACATTTTTTTTTAATTTATTTTTTTTTTTGAGAAAGCTAGTGGGGATTTAAGAGTCCGGTTTATTTTATTTGAATAGGTATTTTTTTATAAAACATAAATTCCCATAATCCATACTTTTCCATTTTTTTAAAAGCTTGGACTTTAAAGCTGTCAATAGCCAATTTGTATCGCCCATACAAAAACAAAGTACATACCTAGTGTGTTCTGTTGGCAACATTGTCTTTTCGTTTAATTTAATAGTATCAAAATTTAAATTAGTTCTTAATTGCAATCGTAATTGCTGCCCTACTTGGGCCCAGTCTTTTCAGCTGGTAACCATGGAAACACATATCAAATTGTTAACAACTGAAATAACCAATGGATACACATAACCAGAGCTTTAAAGGCTGACCCTTAGTATCTTAGAGGGAAAGAAGCGTGGGAGAGTAAACATATTTTTTTTTGTTTTTTTACGAACCCATAAATTGCCCTATAAGTACCATTTCGCAAGTAAAAATGTGGACAATATTTTTGATAACTAAGTTGCTATGGTAAGTGTCAATATTTACATTATTTTTATAAAAATTCCATTGACGGTTTGAAGACAAGCACTGCAAAGCAATATGGTTAATTGTTCGTCATAGCTGAAAAAAATAGTACGCTGTCGCGATGAACATGATTTTGTTCAATAATGTTGAAGTATGCACTTTCTCTGTATACCAATTTTAGAGCTCAAACCATTTTGTCGATCGTGTTGCTTCGTTGGGTACATGGAAGACAACGAACAAATAAAAATATTAACATAAACACAATATAGTTACCGTACCCATTTTTCACATGCTCTATTTCAGTTGTTTGGAAAAGTGTTTCCCATATGAAAAAATTTCCATTATCTCTGATTAATGATCATTAGCTAAGCAAAACACATTACTTAGATTCTTGTCTGTTCCCTACTGGAGTCTGGAGTATTGCAGCTAAATGAATCTATAAAATAGCGATTTATGAAATTCAAAGTGTTCAAAAATAATGTATATTCTTCGTTATTTACCACGTCTCTTGGAATCGCAGCCAACATCTTTCGCCTTATTAAAACCGCTTGAAGCTTCCTGGTGTTTTAACGTAGAAAAAAAAAAAAAACGACGAATGCAATGTAGCTAGTGTTCCCAGAAAATTAGACAAAATAATAAGGACAAAATTACGAAAAAATTCCGACAAAGTTGAATTTTGCTGGAGACCTTTGTTTTGATGTCATGAGCAAATCCTAAAAAGTACACACGATTTTCCGTGAAGCTAATTTTTTTTTTGAGAGGAGGAAAGGTTCGAAATTAATTTTTTTTTTGTATTGTAGCACCGATTTCGAGAAAAAAGTGTTAAATCGATACGAAGTCTGTTTTATGACAACACATGCACTTTTTCATTAGTTCTTGGCGCTTTTTGTTTGTTTTTTTTTGTGATTTTCTCAATAAGCTAAATACACAAAAAAAAAAAAAAAAAACGCACAAACTTGCTCTTGTTGCAAACTATGGGACTATAAAAATGTTTATTCAGGAAATTATGTATCATTGTATTTTACTTTTTATGTTGTTTAGCTAAGAACTTTAAATGCCATTTTGTTGACGAAATTTAATAGTTATTTAAAAACTTTTTTATAATTTTATAGTCTAGTAACACATGACGGTATTTTCAAGATCTCGTCTTATACAGGGTGAGTCATGAGCAATGCGACAAAATGCTAGGGCGTGTAGGTTGCGTTAAGACAAGAAAAAAATCGTATGGGAGGGGGGGGTCTATTCCCCTCCGTTTAGCCGGGAGGGGCAATTTTCGAAAAAATTGACTTAAAATGGGAAAAAAATTATTTAAAATCAACGGCTTCATTCACAATGCTGTGCGATACGTTTTTGAAAAGCCAATAACTTTTTCTTTCATTCTGTGTTTAAATAAATCTATTTTAAGAAATAGTTTTTGAAACATTAATTTTCAAAGTCAAAATTTTGAAAAAAAAAATTGAAAAAAAAATTTCAAATTCATTTTTTTCAAAATTTTACGTTATTAAGTGCTAATTTTAATTTCAAAATTCAATGCTGTTTTTAATTTTAAGTCTAAATAAGAAAACCGGATGCAAAAATTTTATGTCGTTCTCAAGAAATTAAAAAAAAAACCAAAACCACCTTTTTCTAAGAAAAACATTTATTTTTATTGTAACGAAGCAATTTAAGAAGCATTAATCTTAGTTTTTTTAGTTTTTTTTATTCCTTTTATTTTTACTATGTTTTTTATTGGAAGTACTTATAAAAAATTCTCGATATGATCTCCATTGTTTAGAAGGCATAGATTATATCTCCTTGTAATGGCTTCACATAAGTTTATGCTTGACAAATTTTCCAGCGACTTCAATTCGTTCCTTCAGTTGTTCCAATGATACTATTTCCACTTCGTAAACATAATTCTTCATAAATCCCCATGCATAGAAATCTAGGGGAGTTAAATCTGGTGACCTAGGCGGCCATTCCGTGGGGCCCCTTCTTCCGATCCAACGGTCACTAAAATGATCATCCAGCCAGTTTCTCACCTGTAAGCTGTAGTGTGCTGGAGCACCATCTTGTTGGTAGATTAAAGTATCTGTTATAACCAATGGAACGCTGTCTAATAAATCGGGTAGAAGGTCTCGTAGGAATTGCAGGTATGATTCTCCATACCTGGGTTCCAGGTAGAACCCATGGGCTGCGGGCAGGCCAACACAAAAATATTGACAGGTCAGTTTTCAGAAGTTATCAATGAAAATAATATTAATCCCGGGTAATTCCAATACTATTTAATTTTATTACGTTCTCATAAAACTCCAATTAAAAAAAAAGTAAAAAAACTAAGATTAATGCTAAATAAATAAATAAATTGCTTCGTTACAATAAAAATAAATGTTTTTCTTAGAAAAAGGTGGTTTTGGTTTTTTTTTAATTTCTTGAGAACGACATAAAATTTTTGCATCCGGTTTTCTTATTTAGACTTAAAATTAATAACAGCATTGAATTTTGAAATTAAAATTAGCACTTAATTACGTAAAATTTTGAAAAAAATGAATTTGAAATTTTTTTTTCAATTTTTTTTTTCAAAATTTTGACTTTGAAAATTAATATTTCAAAAACTATTTCTTAGAATAGATTTATTTAAACACAGAATGAAAGAAAAAGTTATTGGCTTTTCAAAAACGTATCGCACAGCATTGTGAATGAAGCCGTTGATTTTAAATAATTTTTTTCCCATTTTAAGTCAGTTTTTTCGAAAATTGCCCCTCCCGGCTAAACGGAGGGGAATAGACCCCCCCTCCCATACGATTTTTTTCTTGTCTCAACGCAACCTACACGCCCTAGCATTTTGTCGCATTGCTCATGACTCACCCTGTATATTGAAAGAAATTACTGAACCGATCGTGCTCTATTTTCTGCAATGATTGTAATTTTTACGCCAAGGCTTTTTCTTTTATGATTCTTGATTTGTCCATCCGCTGTCATGTGACACGACTTTAATAATTACTTATAAATAATAATTACTTTTAATAGAAATTTGTTCAGTGTTCTGACCCGCGTGTAAATACTGGCTGCGCGAATTCTTGTTTTCAGATAATCCCCATAGCCCGGTAAAATAAGAGTTAAAAATAATTTCGATATATTTAGATTTTGCTGCAGACCTTTGTTTTTATGTCTTGAGCAAATCTCAAAGGTTGAAAAACAATGTTAAATTGTTACAAAATAAGAAAACCGAATTCGTGCAGGCAGTACTTACACGTGGGTAAGTACTGATTTAATTTAATTTAAAAAATGTATGATTTACATCTAAGAATGTTGAAACAAAATTTTAGAATAATATGCCCAGGCGTATTTTTGATTTTAATTCTAGGTCGGAAACTAACGGCACCGAGCGTTACAGATTACCCAATTTTTCGGAGTAAACAACACGATCGATTTTGATAAAATTTTTAATGACTGATTTATTTCCAACGGTGATGCCGGTACCTGCCATATAAGCGTTTAATTTTTTTTTAAATTTTTTTAAAATTAAATTTTATAAATATATGAGTGATAAGTCACCAGTTGTGTTCGTTGAGCCCTTGGGTCGCCCTGGGGTCGCCCTGAAGTCGCTCCAAAGCGTTTTTTGAAAAACCTCAACTCGCCCTGGGTAACAAATTCTCTGTTTTTGAGACCTGGGGTCGCCCTCAACTCGCCCTGAAGTAGATCTAGGTATTTTGCTGGGGCGAGTTGAGGTAAACAATTTGACATGTGTGTTGTCAAACATATGTTTACAATTGAATATTTCCTTTTGCTTTTGTAATGCAAAGAAAAGAAATTATAGATTTATTTTAATGTAAATAAATATAAAACATACAAATAAAACAAAATGTAGGTAACTGTTTTATGTTTTGGAATGTACCAAAATCAACAAATTTCAAGTTTTAATTTCGGAAAGAAATATTTTTTGTTTCTTTCTTTTTGTCAACAACACAAAAACTACCCTTATGCGTTCTTTGAGAACCAAAAAACCCAGGTTTTTTTGACAGCTCTTGGGGCTGTCAAGAAAACATGGGTCGACTCTGGGTAAAATTGGTAAAATTCAACGAACACACCTACCAACAGTGATTTCTTTCATTTAATTTTTTTCCGAAGAATCCTATTTACGCAGGTATTTACCATAGCCGTTTTTTGAAACCGATTATTTTTTAAACGGCTGCACCGATTTTTACGAAATTTAATATTTTAAGAGTTCTAGTTTTTGAGAATTTTTTTTTTTTTTTGAAAACTCAGAATAAACAAAAATACGGGACAAACGATTTGGCAATCATAGCATAATAAATTTATATATTCCCAAGTTTCCATGTAAGACAGCTTGCAAGAAAAAGAATTTCGTGCGACCTAGTCGTATCCTTTATTTTAATTAGAATTTTGAACTTGACACAAGAGCAAGATTGTGTGACCCAGTGTTTTAGATTGAAAATCACATTCAGAATCATTATTATAATAATATATAATTATGGGACATTATAACAACCGAATAAGGATAATAAGTATTTTAAATTTTTAATTTAAAAACAAATTTGAAAAAAATTGAAATAAAATTAAAATTATTAATTTTTAACCTATTTGCTATTAGATCAAGACACATACAGCGAATATTGTTTTGTAAAAGTGTGTAAAAATCAAAATGCCATACCAAATACCTAGTACAACATTCAAAAGACGATATTGACCATAGCGTTTTTTAACAGGCAGCAGCTTTATTCTCATATTTCCATATAAAGGGTTATCCAATAAGAGGTGTTATTTTGAAAAGCCCGCTATATCGGTAGCTGTCATTTTTTGACATTTGACAAGCAGAAACTACGCCATTAATAAAAATGGAACGATACACGCTTCAACAACGCATTGAAATTCACTATAAAAATGGTGAAAATTTGGCAGAGACGGTTCGTAAAACTAAAAAATTTTTGGGTCGTCGTGAAGCACCTTGTCGGACCGCAATACAGAAATTGGTGGAAAATTCAAGTTGTTGGGACAAGTTAGTGATGTTAAGAATAAAACCCGTGCACGTCGCTCAAGAACAACTGAGAATATTGCTGTTGTAGCCCAAAGTATTGAAGAAAACCCAGGTTTGTCTATTCCTCGTCCATTCCTTTGGAATTAGGCATTCCATAAAACGTCATTACACCGTATTTTGCATAAAGACTTGGGTCTTAAGGCTTATAAAGTTCAGTTAACACAAGAACTTAAGCCGGCTGACCATCAAGAACGTCGTGTCTTTGTTGATTGGGTCCTTGAATATCAAAATAACACCTCTTATTGAAACACCCTTTAGTTAGCTCTTTTACACCACAAGAGCTCTTATGGGTAAATTTCTGTTTGCCTGCTATTATTTGCGCAGAGTTTCTGGTTTGACAATATGGCAAATTTCCCTATCGACTTCTACTACTAGGGAGTCCATATATAAAGGGTTAACAAATTAACAATACCATTTTATTTAGAAATTATTTTGTGAAAGGGTGAGTGAGCAAATACCAAGCTTTATTTTAACAAAGTGCATATAAAAACATGTACAAATTATTTAGAACTATCCAGATTCCACGTTGCTTCGGCGGTCATAGTATTCCACTAGGAGTCTTGGCCGCCGCCGTTTCTTTTGTGTGCGAGGTTAAATACATCCATAAAAACTAAGGCCGTGGTACTTTCCGGAGCAATAATCAACTATCTTTTACTGGAAATGAATGATACCACAATACAGACTGGAACTGAGAAATATTCCCGATATAGCCGAGTAATTTTCTGAGACAAGGCGGTGAGTCTGGAAGTCCAAATAGAAAGATATAGGTATATATATATATATATATATATTAGTTACTTTTATTATTAAGTAATCACTAAACGTTTGATACCTTATTATAAAAACAAAAAAACAAAAATTATTACCTTAATTTTCCTCCTAAGACCGAAATTTGACGGCAAAGTGCCTATAAAATTACTTATACCTATATCTATAGATAGATAAGTTTCTGCAAGTCATAGCCTCATCCTTCTAATACCTTCTCTTTTACTTCTTCTATAGCTCTCACTCTCTCTCTCTCTCTCTCTCTCTCTCTCTCTACTCCTTCACCTCCTTTTGCCACGCAACAAACGGCGCCCGACGTTTGTGTAGTCCTTGTTTTCGTACTTTTAGTAACAGTCCCCAAACTACACTTGCTGTGATCTTGAAGAATCCGTAAGTCTTCACCAAGAAGGTCACTGACATACTTAGGTGAATCGCGACGATTTTTTTCAAGACCACAGCGACTGTAGTTAAACATAACTTGTTGGATTTAATTTTCAAAAATACTTTTTAATTAAACGAAAACACTTTGATTTTTATTACCACCAGCTTGGCGTGTCTAGAAAGTTCTTTTTATTTAAAACGAATAAAATTGAATTGAAAGAATGCGACAATATGATATTTTTGAAAAGAGAAAAAGATACATTGTAAAGATACATTTAAGAGATACATAAAAAAAAAAAGACAGGATGTGTCATAAACTGTGTTGCCATTAGGTATTTTATTAATACTAACGACACCCCCTCTCAACACAGGTTACTCATCTTCTTCTAGGATACCAAAACCTAGGATGCATTTGCGATGTGATGGTCCAAATAAGCTCTTAGTAAGGACGTCAGCGATCATTTCAGTAGTTGGTATATATTCGACTTCTATTTCAACTCGCTGGAAAACTTCTCTCATGAAATGGTGTCGAATATCTATGTGTTTGGTTCTAGAATGGAATATCGGATTTTTCGCCAGCTTTTGAGCACCCTGGCTGTCACAATAGATGGTTGTAGGTTTGGAATCTTCACACAGAAAACCAAGATCAGTTAGGAGGCCTCGAAGATAAACGGCTTCCTTTGCTGAATCAGTAAGCGCCATATATTCTGCCTCAGTACTTGATAAGGCGACAGATTTTTGTTTTCTGGACTCCCAGGTTACAGCCGCATTGGCTAGTTTGAAAACGTATCCGGTGTATGACTTGCGGTCGTCGATGTTACCACCCCAATCTGAATCTACGTATCCGATTAGTTGTGATGGTCCATCGGATTTTCGATATACAAGAGTGTAATTTTGGGTTCCTTTAAGATATCTAAGCACTCGCTTAGCAGCTTTCCAGTGCTCTTGACCCGGATTGGAACTGTATTGGCTGAGTACACTGACAGTGTGTGCGATATCTGGGCGTGTGGAAACAGCTAGGTACATGAGTGAGCCAATTAATGAGGAATATGGTTTATTTTCCATTTCAGACTTTTCTTGGTCAGTCTTTGGTCCCATCTCTTTACTAAGCTTCACGTTTCCATCCAGTGGAGTTGTCATAGCTTTCGATTCGCTCATGCCAAAATTGATTAATACATTTTGAATGTATTTGGATTGGTTCATAGTCACAATATTTTTTGCTAAATCTTGATTAAATTCAATACCAAAAATAATGCAACTTACCAAGATCCTTCATCTTGAAATCAGACGACATATGATTTTTAAGTTCTTCATAGGCCGTTAAGTTGTTTGTTGCAATGATGAGGTCGTCCACATAGATAACCACGACCATATAGGTTTCTTCAGTCTCAAGTTGGAATATACATTTTTCGGTGTTCATCGGTTTCAGCCCAAGATCTAGAAGTTTTTGCTCGAGCTTGATGTACCACCTTCTGCCAGATTGCTTTAACCCATACAAGGCTTTCTTCAGGGAGCAAACAAGATGTTCTTCGCCTGGCTTCACAAATCCCTCAGCTTGTTCCATGAATATTTCTTCTTCGATGTCACCGTTGATGTAGGCCATCTCAACATCTAGTTGAAAAAGTTGAAGATCGAACTCAGCTGCGAGTGCCATTACGATACGAATTGAGCTTTGTCTAGCTACCGGTGCGAAAGTTTCTTGGAAATCAACCCCAGGCTGTTGGGAACAACCTTTAGCAACTAATCGCGCTTTGTGTCTCTCAACACTACCATCAGAATTAAATTAAGTTCTTAACACCCACCTGCAGCCAATGACCTTTTTGTTCTTCGGACGTTCAACGAGTTTCCAAGCCCCAATGTCTCGAAGGGCATTGAACTCTAACTCCATTGCAGCTCTCCATTCGATGGCGCTTGAACTATCCATGGCTTCTTTTACTGTTGGGTTGATCTGGATGTTAACTATATTTGCTTCTTCTGCGACTTCAGCTTCATTTTTACATTTTCTTTGCAGCATGCTGAATAACTTTCGCGATCTGCCTCTTCTGCCAGTTCTTTCAATTGTTGGTCTTCCAGGCCCCCTCTTAAGAGGAGTGCCTTCAGGATCATTACTTAAATTTTCACACTCAGCTTCTTCTTTGTGTTGATTTTCGGATTCAATCATTATTTGTTCATCGACTTTGCTGTCAATCTCGATTTCGTCAGTTTGTTTTTTGAAATTTTTGTCTTTAGTATCTGCCGGATTTATTGTTATTTCAAAATCAAAAAATTCTTGTTGAGGTTTCACGGTTTCAATACACTTCGACTGTTCGATGAATTTGACGTCTCTGCTCACAATTATTTTTCTTGAAGCTAGATCCCAAAGACGGTAAGCCTTTGATGTTGTTGAATAACCGACGAACATGCATTCCGTTGACCTGGGTTCAAATTTGCCTTTACCTGGTTTCTTGTTAAGTGCAAATGCCTTACAGCCAAATGTCTTAAAATGCGAAATGTCTGGCTTGTGACCATACCTGACTTCAAACGGTGTCATGTTGTTAAGTGACTTTGTTGGACATCGATTTCTTATGTACGCAGCAGTTGCAATGGCTTCGCCCCAGAAGCTAGGAGGGACGTTCGATTGAAGCATCATACATCTGGCCATTTCCACCAGCGTTCTATTCATCCTCTCGGCGCAGCCGTTTTGCTGAGGTGTATACGCTACTGTATTCTCTCTTCTGATACCTGCTTGCACAATTAACTTGGTGAAATCTTGTCCACAATACTCCAGGCCGTTGTCAGTTCGTAATGTTTTTATTTCGTCGGTTTGGTTTTCGATTAAATTTTTATAATTTATAAAAGAGTCTTTAACATCGCTTTTTGCTTTCAGAAAATATACATCTACATATCTGGATTTGTCATCAATAAATGTTGTGAAGAAAGAAGCACCGCCAATAGTTTTCGATCTCATTGGCCCACACACGTCGGAATGGACTATCTCGAGTAAATTTGTTGTTTTTGTCAACGACTCTTTGGGAAATGGTTCCGCACTCTGCTTACCTCGTATGCACACTTCGCATATTGATAAATGCTGAGAAGCCAAATTCGGGATTCCATTAACCATTCTTTCTGAGACAACCTTCTTGAGATCACTTTCGTTGAGATGTCCATAACGCTGATGCCATTCTTGCAATTGATTTGATTTGTCGCTTACAGCTGATGTTGATTCTGTACTGGCTTCGAGAAAGTACAGATCTCCTTTCCTGGATGCGATTAAAGTCAGTTCGTTATTATTATTTTTGAAAATCGCATTGTTTTCATTAAATTGGATCTTGTATCCATTCGAGACTGCTTTGGAAATAGACAAAAGATTTATCTTTAGTTCTGGGACGTATAAGACGTTATTCAACCGTATGTTCTTTCCTAGATTGACGTCTAAAAGAACTTCGCCCTTTCCGAGAACATCAGTAGTCTTGTCAACAGCAAGTCTAACGCTTTGATTTTCTACTTTGGTTAGATTTATAAATTTTGTTTTGTCATTGCACATATGGGATGTCGCCCCACTATTTATACACCAGTCAACAATTGAATTGAGACCAGCCTGAAGAGCGATGCCACAAGTATCTGAATCTGGAAAACTATTTTTGAAGGCAACAGCTGCAAATGCATCTTTAGCGTTTGACACACTCTGCTTTGAAATTTTGTTTTTGCCCCCATTCTTACTCCAACAATCGGCTGCTTTATGTCCAGCCTTTTTGCAAAAATTGCATTTATATAACTTCTTATTTGTTTGTTGATCGTTTTTACGTTGGAAATATCTATTTTGCTTTCCAGACTTCGCATAAAAAGCATCTGCTTCTTGCTGTTGCTGTCGCTGTCTCGCTTGGGTACTTTTTTCTTTTCGTGCATTCGATTCTTCGAGGAGTTTAATTTTCAGTGCTTCGGGTGTTGGCAAATCATTTCTTGCCTCTATTGCACATCTGAAGTTTTCGTATGTTTCCGGTATACTATAAAGCAATAAAATCGTCAGCAAATCTTCAGCAATGCCGATGTCCATCTCTGCAAGCTTGTCTATCGTGCCGAAAAAATTGTTTAAATGGTCCATCATGCTCTCACCATCTCGCATTTTTGTGAAAAGCAATTGCTTGAGCAAGGTGGCTTTTCGAGCAGGACCTTTTGAGTGGTAAACTTGCTCTAGTTTCGTCCATACGTCATTTGATGTGCAGCAATGCTTGATGTGGCACAACTCAGACGGCGACATAGACAAAATAATGTCTGCCCTTGCTTTCTGGTCGGCCACCACCCATGCATTTATTTCATTTGCATTGCTTACTACGCCTGCAGCTGTTACGACCTCGGCTGGTTTTTGGTTTGAGCCGTTTACGTAATCCCAATGGTCATTTTTAATCAAAATCGCACACATTTGGAGTTTCCATGTGTCGAAATTATCCTTTTGCAATTTTTCGATGTGAGCAATGGCTCCTGCCATTTTGATGATTTTTTTTTTAGATTTACGTAAAAGCAAACAACAAACAAATCTACTGATCTCAAATCAAACTCACTTTACAGATATTCTTGATTCTTAACGCAGTAAGGGTCTGGGCCCATAATCTGTTGGATTTAATTTGCAAAAATACTTTTTAATTAAACGAAAACACTTTGATTTTTATTACCACCAGCTTGGCGTGTCTAGAAAGTTCTTTTTATTTAAAACGAATAAAATTGAATTGAAAGAATGCGACAATATGATATTTTTGAAAAGAGAAAAAGATACATTGTAAAGATACATTTAAGAGATACATAAAAAAGAAAAGACAGGATGTGTCATAAACTGTGTTGCCATTAGGTATTTTATTAACTTCTATTCAATTTTTTTTTCTCAATAATAGTATTGATAAAACAGTTATTTTCCTCTGACAACTTTAAATAAATCGTATGTCTTACTCTAGAAAGTCTCTGACAAACTAAGAATAATTGCGACGAGTTTTTTTGAAGTTTTTGTGATTTCGTCATTTTTCTTAAATTTTAATTTTCTTTCCTAATTTGCACTTCATTTTCTTCAGTTGAATAACTAAAATTTTACCTTTCTTTCTATAATCTATACATAAATTTTTTGCTTTTTTTGGTCAACCCATATATTTTGCCGCAGTGGCCGTATTTGACAAATTGTCGAATATCGTAGCATGCACCAACAATTTCGAGTTTATAACTTGTAACGTGTACGTTTGCCTCACCGTTTCATGTCTTCTAGCAACAGTCTTATAGACAGACTAGAATTGCGGAAACGGAGGGGAAAACGATGTAATGTACTTTTGTCTATTTCTGTTTTTCTAACTATCAACTATTTCACCACACAAAGGGGGTCTAATGCCGTCCGTCTACAGTCAGAGATAACCAGTAGTAAAGTCACACCATGACGCTAAAGCAATCCATCGAAAAAGCAACCTGAAGCACCCCGAATTCTTATGAAGAACAACAAACTAATTTAAAACCTACTTAGAAATTCAAAAATAAAAACCGTTTTTGAAAACAATAACTACTGCACTGCCTATACAAAAAAAAAACAAATATTTTCGAAAGTTAATATTTTGTTTATTCACTAAATTATATCTACCTTCAAATACTAAAATTACATATCAATAACCTTAACTTATTAATAAGTTATAGGTTCTTGAAAACTACAATATAAAATTCTATATTTAATTTTTAGTATTATTTTTCTTTAATTTAAAACTTATTTCTACTTGTTTCAACATACATACTTACGTTAAAATTAAAAATAAAATATTACTCTTTTTGCGAAACTCATCTTTGCAAAATACTGACACAGGGCTTCTGCTTATCTTTTGTTGAAAGTTTATCGTTCACTTGTGCAAAATTCACGATGGCGTCTCCTAATAAAGAAGAAGAACATATTAACAACATGATTAGGAATGCAGAATTAGAAGAAGGGAGAAGAATTACTAGGTCCGTTAGTCAGATTATAGAATCTACCCGCCGTAACCGTGTAGTACACTCTCCTCTTACCTTACCAATTCGACCACCGCAATGCGGCACGTGAGCCTGGAAGTCCAAATAAAAAGATATATACAGGGTGAGTCATGAGCAATGCGACAAAATGCTAGGGCGTGTAGGTGGCGTTGAGACAAGAAAAAAATCGTATGGGAGGGGGGGTCTATTCCCCTCCGTTTAGCCGGGAGGGGCAATTTTCGAAAAAACTGACTTAAAATGGGAAAAAAATTATTTAAAATCAACGGCTTCATTCACAATGCTGTGCGATACGTTTTTGAAAAGCCAATAATTTTTTCTTTCATTCTGTGTTTAAATAAATCTATTCTAAGAAATAGTTTTTGAAATATTAATTTTCAAAGTCAAAATTTTGAAAAAAAAATTGAAAAAAAAATTTCAAATTCATTTTTTTCAAAATTTTACGTAATTAAGTGCTAATTTTAATTTCAAAATTCAATGCTGTTATTAATTTTAAGTCAACATAAGAAAACCGGATGCAAAAATTTTATGTCGTTCTCAAGAAATTAAAAAAAAACCAAAACCACCTTTTTCTAAGAAAAACATTTATTTTTATTGTAACGAAGCAATTTAAGAAGCATTAATCTTAGTTTTTTTAGTTTTTTTTTAATTGGAGTTTTATGAGAACGTAATAAAATTAAATAGTATTGGAATAACCCTGGATTAATATTATTTTCATTGATAACTTCTGAAAACTGACCTGTCAATATTTTTGCCTTGGCCTGCCCGCAGGCGATGGGTTCTACCTGTTATGGGGACCATAGGGACAATAAAACCGCATTTTTTTTAATGAAAAAAAAAGAAAATTGCAACGCAAGATAAAGGCATTGCAGTTTTGCTTAGTAATTATTTCAAATTTGAATATTAACTCATTAACACGTAACGATGTCAAGCTCATACACCCGAGAAGAATTAACGGACATGCATTTCTGCTACGGTTTAGCTAATGGTCGAAGTCGTGAAGCCGAAAGACTGTACGCTGAAAGATATCCCGATAGGAGGTGTCCCCATCATAGCACGTTTCCAAGAATCCACCGACGTCTAAGAGATCATGGAGTGCTGGAGCATCGAAGAAGCGAAAGGCCAGTTTCTGATGAGTCAAGAATCTTAGATGAAAGAATTCTGGATTTAGTCCGAAATAATCCCTCCGTCAGTACAAGAAGGATATCCACTATGCTTGGAGTGTCCCAATCTAGAGCATGTCGAGTACTTCGGGCGGAAAATTTACACCCGTACCACTTTACGCCTGTTCAGGAACTCACCTCAAACGACAAGTTATTGAGAACCGAATTTTGTAGAACATTACTACTTAGAAATGAAACCGAACAAAACTATTTTAGAAGAATATTCTGGACGGATGAAGCACAGTTTACTAGGGATGGGGTTACTAACTTCCACAATTTACATTATTGGAGTAGCGCCAATCCACAAAAAAAAAAACAAAACAAATCACAACACCGCTTTAGTTGTAATGTTTGGCTTGGTATTGTTGGACACACTGTGATCGGGCCCCGGTTTTTGAATTCCATTATTAATGGAGAATCATACCTGCAATTCCTACGAGACCTTTTACCCGATTTATTAGACAGCGTTCCATTGGTTATAGCAGATACTTTAATCTACCAACAAGATGGTGCTCCAGCACACTACAGCTTACAGGTGAGAAACTGGCTGGATGATCATTTTAGTGACCGTTGGATCGGAAGAAGGGGCCCCACGGAATGGCCGCCTAGGTCACCAGATTTAACTCCCCTAGATTTCTATGCATGGGGATTTATGAAGAATTATGTTTACGAAGTGGAAATAGTATCATTGGAACAACTGAAGGAACGAATTGAAGTCGCTGGAGTCAAATTGCAGGAAAATTTGTCAAGCATAAACTTATGTGAAGCCATTACAAGGAGATATAATCTATGCCTTCTAAACAATGGAGATCATATCGAGAATTTTTTATAAGTACTTCCAATAAGAAACATAGTTAAAATAAAAGGAATAAAAAAAACTAAAAAAACTAAGATTAATGCTTCTTAAATTGCTTCGTTACAATAAAAATAAATGTTTTTCTTAGAAAAAGGTGGTTTTGGTTTTTTTTTATTTCTTGAGAACGACGTAAAATTTTTGCATCCGGTTTTCTTATTTAGACTTAAAATTAATAACAGCATTGAATTTTGAAATTAAAATTAGCACTTAATTACGTAAAATTTTGAAAAAAATGAATTTGAAATTTTTTTTTCAATTTTTTTTTTTCAAAATTTTGACTTTGAAAATTAATATTTCAAAAACTGTTTCTTAGAATAGATTTATTTAAACACAGAATGAAAGAAAAAGTTATTGGCTTTTCAAAAACGTATCGCACAACATTGTGAATGAAGCCGTTGATTTTAAATAATTTTTTTCCCATTTTAAGTCCGTTTTTTCGAAAATTGCCCCTCCCGGCTAAACGGAGGGGAATAGACCCCCCCTCCCATACGATTTTTTTCTTGTCTCAACGCAACCTACACGCCCTAGCATTTTGTCGCATTGCTCATGACTCACCCTGTATATTAGTTACTTTTATTATTAAATAAACTCTAAACGTTGATACCTTATTATAAAAAACAAAACAAAAATAATTATTACCTTCATTTTCCTCCTAATTCGGCTCTGAAGACTGAAATTTGACGGCAAAGTGCCTACAAACTATACCTATAACTATATATATATTAGTTTCTGCAAGTCATAGTTTAAGAGTTAGGATAGGGCTTTTTAGGTAACAACGATATATCTCTTTCTCGTTCTCACAGAATTGTCAAAAACAGCAGTATGGTGAACAGCTGATTTTTTTTTTATCATTGTTGAAAAATTGATTGAAAACAAAAGCGGGAATTTTAAAGATTTGTGCGCGAAAATTGTGAAAATTGTTGGTTTTGCTAATTAAAATAAATTTTTAAGCCACGGAAATCACAAATTTCACACAAAAAAGAATACCGCATTTAAAAATTATTTCCAAATTGTTTTCTCCAAGACCTTTAGTTTGACAGTTTGAAAAAAGCGCGATACATATTTCAATCTGTCTTCTCCATAGTGTGAGCTTTGACAAGATGGTAAAACTCCCTATTGCCGATAATTTTTTTTATCTGATTATTTTGACAAGTCTTTTTTGTCGTTTTGAAATTGCCATACTTAAATACTTAAATTTTTCGTTTAATATCTAAATATACAAAACAAAGTTACGTTTAAAGTTATGTTTAAATTATTCTTCAAAAACAGATACCTAAACAGAGCTCTTTCTAGGTAGGTTTAGGAGAATCGGAATATTTGAACTACATATATAAATTAGGATCCTAAAAGGGATACCTTATGTTTTTTTATATTTAAAAAGAGGAAACCTATGATTATTGCCTGTGTTTTTACTTGCGTTTATATATTTTAATGATTTGTCAAGATTTGTTTGTACTTATGTAAATGCTTTATTGGGAATTTCCAATTAATACAATCAGCTTTTTTGACAGTATCTATATAAGATCAAGAATAAAAGTGATTGTGATCTCTGTTTTTTGAGACCTGGGGTCGCCCTCAACTCGCCCTGAATCTAGTATTTTGCTGGGGCGAGTTGAGGTAAACAATTTGACATGTGTGTTTGTCAAACATATGTTTGAATATTTCATTTTGCTTTTGTAATGCAAAGAAAAGAAATTATAGATTTATTTTAATGAAAATAAATATAAAACATACAAATAAAACAAAATGTAACTGTTTTATGTTTTGGAATGTACCAAAATCAACAAATTTCAAGTTTTAATTTCGGAAAAAAATATTTTTTGTTTCTTTCTTTTTGTCAACAACAGAAAACCTACCCTTATGCGTTCTTTGAGAACCAAAAAACCCAGGTTTTTTTGACAGCTCTTGGGGCTGTCAAGAAAACCTGGGTTGACCCTGGGTAAAATTGGTAAAATTCAACGAACACAACTACCAACAGTGATTTCTTTCATTTAATTTTTTTCCGAAGAATCCTATTTACGCAGGTATTTACCATAGCCATTTTTTGAAACCGATTATTTTTTAAACGGCTGCACCGATTTTTACGAAATTTAATATTTTAAGAGTTCTAGTTTTTGAGAATTTTTTTTTTTTTTTGAAAACTCAGAATAAACAAAAAGACGGGACAAACGATTTGGCAATCATAGCATAATAAATTAATATATTCCCAAGTTTCCATGTAAGACAGCTTGCAAGAAAAAGAATTTCGTGCGACCTAGTCGTATCCTTTATTTTAATTAGAATTTTGAACTTGACACAAGAGCAAGATTGTGTGACCCAGTGTTTTAGATTGAAAATCACATTCAGAATCATTATTATAATAATATATAATTATGGGACATTATAAGAACCGAATAAGGATAGTAAGTATTTTAAATTTTTAATTTAAAAACAAATTTGAACAAGTTTGAAATAAAATTAAAATTATTAATTTTTAACCTATTTGCTATTAGATCAAGACACATACAGCGAATATTGTTTTGTAAAAGTGTGTAAAAATGAAAATGCCATACCAAATACCTAGTACAACATTCACAAGACGATATTGACCATAGCGTTTTTTAACAGGCAGCAGATTTATTCTCATATTTCCACATAGTTGGCTCTTTTACACCACAAGAGCTCTTATGGGTAAATTTCGGTTTGCCTGCTATTATTTGTGCAGATTTTCTGGTTTGACAATATGGCAAATTTCCCTATCGACTTCTACTACTAGGGAGTCCATATATAAAGGGTTAGCAAATTAACAATACCATTTTATTTAGAAATTATTTTGTGAAAGGGTGAGTGAGCAAATACCAAGCTTTATTTTTCACAAAGTGCATATAAAAACATGTACAAATTATTTAGGACTATCCAGATTCCACGTTGTTTCGGCGGTCATAGAATTCCACTAGGAGTCTTGGCCCCCGCCGTTTCTTTTGTGTGCGAGGTTAAATACATCCATCACTTTGTGAAAACTAAGGCCGTGGTACTTTCCGGAGCAATAATCAACTGTCTTTTACTGGAAATGAATGATACCACAATACAGACTGGAACTGAAAAATATTCCCGATATAACCGAGTAATTTTCTGAGACTAGGCGGTGAGTCTGGAAGTCCAAATAAAAAGATATAGGTATATATATATATATATATTAGTTACTTTTATTATTAAGTAATCTCTAAACGTTGAAACCTTATTATAAAAACAAAAACAAAATAATTATTACCTTAATTTTCCTCCTAAGACCGAAATTTGACGGCAAACTGCCTATAAAATTACCTAAACCTATAACTATAGATAGATAATAGTCATTGACGTACTAGATATGGACCGCCAGTCGGTTGAAATTTTCATACAAACAGCCAAGAAAAGTTGTTCCAGCTAAAAACAGTCTAAAAACGCCATCATCTTTTAGTGTTAATTACGTGTACTAATTTCGCCATTAGAATTTAAATGAAAACGATAATATATTCATCTGTAAGTAGCTCATGGCTTTTCAATAGTAAATAATTAATTAAATAAATCATACCACTGCTACGCAGATTCCCTGCTAGTAGTTGATGGCGCCCCTAGTTATGTTGGAACACGTGTGAAGTTGGCTACTGGCGGTCCATACTTAATACGTCAATGATAATAGTTTCTGCAAGTCATAGTCTAAGAGTTAGGATTGCTGATCATGTTTTTTTATCTGATTATTTTGACAAGTCTTTTTTAATTTAATCGTTTAATATCTTAATATACAAAACAAAGTTACGTTTAAATTATTATTAGTGATAGTTATCAGTTTCCTGTTCGTTTTGTAGATTTGGCGTGTTAAGCCTTTTGGTTTATTCTCTTCAAAAAGAGATACCTAAACAGAGCTCTTTCTAGGTAGGTTTAGGAGAATCGGAATTTTTGAACTATATAAAATAGGATCCTAAAAGGGATCGTCTGTTTTTTTTATATGGGTTTTCACTTGCGTTTATATATTGTAATGATTTGTCAAGATTTGTTTGTAAATACTTATGTAAATGCTTTATTGGCAATTTCCAATTAATACAATTAGCTGTTTTGACAGTATCTATATACGATCAAGAATAAAATTGGTTGTGTCCTTAAGGATGGAATAAATTAGTTATACTATGTTGGTTAATAGATTTTTGCGTTTTAATGGGGTTTTAAGCCCAGTATGATTTTTGAATTGAATATTCACAGGGGGGCCTAAGGTAAGCTGATTTTTTAGGTGAAGATGGTGTGAGGGGAACATGGAAATCAGCAAAGAGGGGAAACTCAATCAAGGCCAACGAGTTTCCAGGTTGGGTGGGTTTTGGCCAGCTGCGATAACATCAGCAGCGCCCTCTAAGTGTGGTGTAGTCCGTCCGCTGTCGCTTTTGAAATTTAGTTTTCGATATTTAGGCCTGATCTATGTTTTTTTGTTGCTGGTGAGGTCTAGGTTCGGGACAAGATTCCTCGCTTATTCCGACGAGTTCGAGCTGAGCGTGACAAGCAGGTCACGTTCCCTGAACTTAGACATTCCTACCCCTTTTCTGCCTCATCCTTCTACTACCTTCTCTTTTACTTTTTCTATAGCTATCTCTCTCTCTCTCTCTACTCCTTCAACTCCTTTTGCCACGCAACATGATGTTCTATTTACTTTTCGAAAAAAACATATTAGAATCACATACTTTTTTCAAAAAATAATATTAAAACATACCATGTATGGAAAAAGTCTACGTTCACAGATAAATCCGAAAAAAAGAGACGACGAATTTCCACTGATAAACGCTTTATTACCATGTGACACAAGTCACATACTTTATTCACTAAAAAAACCTATTAAATGCATTAAGTCATGAAACAAAAATTAATTTAATAATGTTTTGTGTTTTGGAATATCATGTGCAACATACTGTTCCTTTCAATTTTTTATTTTCCGGCATTATGTAAATTAACTTTTAAATTAATATTTCTCGAAATAATTTTGAGTGGACTGGATGTATTTCGGATTTCGGGAAAACTTTTTCGGTCTTTTGGGTTTGCGGTCTATTGGGTTTTCGGTCTTCTGGGCTTTCGGTCTTTTGGGTTTTCGGTCTTTTGGTTTTCGGGATTTTGACCCCAACCCTGAAAAAACACTATAAATTCAAATTGTTTTAAATTTTGATTTCATTTTTCTTTTTTGTGTTTTATGGTTTTATTCAACTGTAAATATCCGATGATAGAGATAAAACTATATTTTTGGACTTTATAATTGAATTTCCAACAAAACAATTTTGATATGGTTTTCTTATAGGACGATTTTTTTTTTCATATCAGCTCAGACTCAAGAAACTATTTTGTATTTGGCATCGCTTTGTTTAAAAAATAAAGGGCACCACTGGGTCCAAAAAATTTGCTCTTATGGCAAGGAACCTTCGTGTAAACGACTGGGAAATTTGTCAACTTTTCACCGTCAACAACAAAGCACTCACATAAAATATTAATAAAATTGGTCGGATTTTAAAAAACTAACTTTTTAGTAAATACTTTTTTCCAAAACTTTTGATTACAGTATTAATAGGTAAGGTTTAGCAGAACTTTTAAGGACATAAAATTTCGTTGAGATCGGTGCCGCCGTTTAAAAGATAATCGGTATCAAAAAAGAATCGTTTTTCTTTTCTGAAAAAAAAAAAAAAAATTAGATGAAAGACATTACTGTTGGCAAAAAATCACTCACACAAAATTTTATCAAAATCGATCGTATTTTTTTCGAGAAAAATGGAATTATCGGTTACGCTAATATGGTAGGTAATTTTATTTTAAGACATAGGAAATAAAACTTTCGGGCATATTACTTAAAGAATACTTTTTACAAAGTTTGAAGAAAATCGGCCCAACCGTTTAGGCTGTAGCTGTCTTTACAGACAGACAAACAGACAGACATAATTTTCGGATCTACTTTTTCGTCTCTTTTTCTCTATCATCGTAATGTCATGTTTTTTTTGTACGGATGCATAACTTGCCTTTTAGTACCCATAATCGCAACTAAAAACATTTTATGTCGATAAATACAATTTTCTCAACCAGGTGTTTGAACGTTTGAACATATCTGCAATTCAAGTTTTCGACTTAATGTGCAACTAGCTAGCACAAAACTGATGTGAACGTTTCAAATCGATAACTCCTTAACTGATTTTATTCAAATTTGATGTGGTGTTTAAATGAACCATTAACCACCATACAACGTTATTTCACATCCAGTAATTTCTTTTATATTTTTCACCTTTCATCACACTTCCATTTATTTATCAGTTCTAATCCCATTGTCTTCTACTAAAGCAAGAGTGTGCCCCAATCGTGTATTTATTTCTCTGTGAAACATAGAAATTTAAATTGTACATAGGCTTATGATGAAATAGGCCAGCACCAAAACGGAGGAATCGGAGGATTTGGATGAATTGTTGTTCAGGTTTGTTGTGTTAAACCAACAAAAATTCCTCCGATTCATCTGATTCAAACGGGCTTTAAAATCTCATATTACGGATTTGAATCACATAAGATCTTAAAAAACTAACGCGAAGAAGAAATAATTACAAATAAAAAACAACTTACTTTTAATCTGCATAAAAAAACTGTATTGTTGCACTTATATGGTTTCAAGTTTCTATCTATACTGGCAGTAATAATTACGAAATTGATGCAATAAATGACTTTGCTAATGGGTCGACGTGCGATAGCAAAAATATGAATCCAAGACCATTCAAGTGTGCAAACTATAGTATCTAAGCATATACTATAGGTATATTATATACGTATAGAACCTGAAGTACTATACAAGATATTCCTTGTTTAAGCGGGAAGGCAAAAGAAACACCCTCATATGCGATTTTACTCAAATCGCATATGAGGGTGTTTTATAAAAGTCAAGTGGGAACGAGCTTTTAAAAAACTGCTGAAATAGACGCTTGCCAAACAACTGGACCGGAACTGAACAACATTTTGCTAGCTTTACTTACTACATGTTTGAGTCCCTTGATCCTTCATAGAGATTCAGACTGTTTGTATACCAGGGAATCTGGAATTCGATAAGACAATTCATTTCAACAAAAGAATTTTACCCCCATTTTTCGACATCGAACTGAACAAAAAGGATGTATGTATAATAAAATACATCTTAGTGTAAACAAATATTTGTGAAAGTATTTATTTTGATAAATACTGTAGAAAACCAATAACGAGAATGGTTGTTATATAAAGTGTAATGATAATTATTATATACTACGTACAAAAAAGCTAATTCTTATTGTTAGTAAATACAAATACATATGTAATTAACAATTATCATTTCTAAACTCCACAATCAACAAGAGAGAGAGATCGTCAGTACAATTATGTCATAGCTTATATTATTTCAGCACCATTAGCATCCAAAAGGACATCTTGATCACTTGGACGTCTATCTCTAACATTGGAATAGTTCCATGGCTGCACATCAGTTTTACCACAAACCAAAAACAGCGCATTACCAACAAGATAAAATCCACCAGCTATAAAGAACACCAAACGCCATTGAACAGGATTTGTCTTTAAATAAAAAAAGAAAGCTTTACGAAAGTTCAAAGACATAAAACTTGTTAAATTACTTCTTCAGTAACAACTATTCCAACCGTTAGTGGAGCAATAATACTCATAACATTTGCAGCACAGTTCGTGATTCCCATCAATGTTCCTGCAAAATTAGGCGAAAGATCGATGTGATTCACTTGGAAGCCCAAATAGGTTGCTGCATTCACTCCCACAGCTATGGTAAGCAAAATAACCGCCAACTTTGTATATTCAGCTGTTACATAGCCCAATGCAATCAAGGCCACCATTGGAATCCAATGGCCAATACTGTTAAATAGTTTTCTAGATACAGACAGAGACATACACTGTCGCTTGTTTAAGACATCGGCCACATAGATAAACACATAACTTAGTAAGCACATAGCCAAATATGGAAGAGCTGAAAGCATTGCATTGTGTTTAATGTCCATTTGAAGAACATTTTTCATATAGTTTGGAATTTCAGTCAAAAGAGTCCAGAAACCCCAGTTTTGGCCGCAATGAACGATTAAAAGCGACATGAAGGGCAGTGAAGTCGCTATTTTATACCACGGCGTTGGATGATGCACCATGCGATTATCTCTTGGACCCAATGAAGACTCTATATACTTCTTCTCATCTTCGAGTATTGTTTTGTGGTCCGATGGCGTACTTGCAGCGTACACAAGCCATACTATCGCCCATAAAATACCTGCGAATCCAGAAACATAAAATATACTTGGCCAGCCCAGGAAAGACGATGCAATAAAGCCACTTGCAGCTAACATTACAACTGTCCCAAATTGTGTTCCAGAATAGCAATATGTTACTAATTGTCCACGTTCATCAACTGGTGCCCATTTGGATAAGAATGTGTGCGTAGAAGGGAAAACAACTCCTTGACAAAGACCCTGAATCACTCTTAAAATAATTACGAGCCGCCAACTACCAATTTCCGCAGCTAAAGGAGTCAATAAGCCAAGAACCGAGCAAACTGTTAGTCCAGTGAACAGTGTGACCTTTGCTCCGTACTTGTGAGCTAGGAACCCGCCAGGAATCTGAGTCACCACATATCCCCAGAAAAAACTACTCAGCAAAAGAGATTTCTTCTTTGCATCCCAATCGTAATCCTTGAGGAAATGAATTTGATAAAAAAAAACATTATGAAACAACTTCTAATGAATCATTTTTGGTCGAACGTACTTTAAAATCTGGATTTGTTGAGTTGCGATCGGTCATTGCCACAATAGCTACAGACAAATTGACGCGCAATGCATATGCCACAGATAAGCCACAGAATACTAGGAAACATTGTAAGTGCCTTACTCCCAAAGTGGGTTGGGTATCTGTTGAAGTATATTACATCATTAAGAACTTATTAAGATGAGAATACTACCTGTATCCTGTAATCTGTAACTTACTTTGTCCCAAGGGCTGATAACCACGACGATTCAATCGGGGTAAGTAGTCCCACAATAAAGACATCTTTCTTATCTCAACTCAAGGGAAAAGGAAATGTTGGAACTGGAAAAGTCAAACAAAAAAATACGAGTACAAAATAATGATGCGCTTGTCGTTCTATCACATTACAAAACAAAATTCATAATTAACGCGGATTCAAAGAAGTTTATACAGTAGGCTGATAAAGGGTTTAACATTTTGCTGACGAATACGAGAAATAAATAAAAACTGTAACAGCTGTTTTGTGTTGATTTGCAGAAACCACACTGTGTTATCGACGAAAATCAACAGACTTATCGGCGCAAGTACAGTAAAATACAATATTTTGAAAACTTGTGTAAAGGAGAAAAATAAAGTTAATCATACGCCAAGTTGTCCTAATATTTTTAAATTACGTAAACTATTTGTTGTTATTGGCATTTTGTTTTAAAATATTGCCAAATACGAAAATAATTTCCGAAACGTTCAAACTATAATTTTTTTGCAACAGCTTTAATAGGAAAGCAAATACTTTAAAAAAAGCGAGGCTATGAGTTGTGGAAAAAAACATTGGGGATAAACGCACGCACTTATCGACAAAAATTGTATTAAATTTTTTATCGGGTCCTAACTTCGTAACTTTGAAAAAACTGTGTTCCTATAGAATAATAGAAATAAAACATAAAAAAAGATTATGTACTCCGATGTAATTTCAAACCCTTCACAAGCTAAACTGTTATAAACTAAGATTTCGTGTGAAAGTATATGAGTTCAATCTTTAGGTGTGGTGTACGTGTAATAGTATGGGTTAAAAATGAAAAGTTTGTTTTTTTTTTCACAGACAAGAAATGGCAGAAGAAAGATTCCTCTCTCGTTCTTCTTTCTATATGTTATAGACGCCAATTTTTCTTTGATTATATATCTCTTGTGTTTGACGCACATGTGTATGATAAAGTTACAGTTGCTCACAGATCTTCAAATTACAGTCGCTTTACATATAAGACATATCTATACCCTCATCTGTTATTTGATGGTGACAAGCAGGGCCGTCTTAGGTCATTAGGTTAAGTTTTGGGGCTTAAAAAAAAAGGAGGAAATGCCAACAACAATAATACAGTCAAAATCGCTTATAACGAACTCGATGGTACTGGAAAAGTTGTTCGTTATTTCCGGTGTTTCGTTATAACGGTTTTTCCAATTTTGGTTCACTATTGAAAAGTAGACAAACTTTTTAATGTTTTTAAAACTTTTATTTATTGTAGCTTATAATCAAACAAAATAGGCATAACAGATGAAAAGGACATGATCGAAAAGGACATGATCGAACATTTACTTACACTCAGGTGCAACGAATTTGTAGAAAAACTTGTTTAGGTAAGCCACATTGGTTTGACATCTTTTCTCCATGTTTTTCCAACAAACGTTTGAAAAAAGTGTAAGGTTTGTCGACTTTGAACAAAACCATGCTATCGGATAGGTAATATCATTGAGTTTATACACATAGAGAAATCATCTTTTTAAAAAGTAAGAATCAGACTTTCCTCGTAGGATGTCATTACAATCGACTTGTTTCGTTTTTTACTCTTGTGGCAATTATTCTTGAGTTAAAAGACAAGAGAAATAAAGAAAAACAAATACAAATGTATCAGAACAATTTTGTTCGTCTCGGGTTCAGTGTTTTTCGTTACAGTGAATTAAAGCAATAATAATTATCTAAAAAATCTAGCGACATCTACTTCGGTGATTTTGAAACCATCTTGATTCCTCTATGTGTTTAAAATCAATGGTAATATGCAATCATTGGCGGTCAGCCATCAGACGAATAGGGGGAATAACATGTAGCATATGAAAACATGCACGTGCCGTAACTATTCGGGACTGGTGGAAGTGTGATCATAGCCTCTTTGCGGCGGCCGCTAGTAACAAGCCTTTTAAAAAAGGTTTGGCTAATATGATCAGGCTAGTTCCTCAGGTTGGCAACAGGTTAATTCCCTGTTCCGTAAAATTTTAGAATTACGAACCCGACAACAAGCCTCGGAAACGGACTGATCTCACGACGACAACCAACGCAACGAAAACGGCAAAACGATTTACGAATTTTCTTATGGAACGTACGATCGCTCTATAGAGCTCGAGCTGCTCAGCAGCTAGCCGATGCCCTGTCAAAATATAGAGCTGACATAACAGCACTACAAGAAATCAGATGGACAGGGAATGGTGTTTTACAGAAGAAAGAATATGACGTATACTACAGCTGTCATACAAAACACCATGTGCTCGGGGTAGGCTTCCTAGTCAGCGAAAAAATGAAGTCTACCATCATCGGCTTTAACGCTATAAGCGAAAGGCTATGCACCCTTCGCGTGCGAGGCAAATTTACGAACATTAGCCTCATTAACGTTCACGGACCTACGGAGGAGTCCTCAGACGAAGAAAAAGAGACTTACTACGAACAAGTCGAGAGGACCCTCAATGCCTGTCCAAGGTATGACGTAAAAATCATCCTTGGGGATTTGAACGCAAAAATAGGTCGGGAGCCGGTATTCAGGCATTACGCAGGCACCCATAGTTTGCATGAGAACACTAATGACAATGGACTTCGAGTCTTAGAATTGGCAGCATCGAAAAACATGGTCGTTGCGAGTACCAGGTTCCCGCGAAAAGATATCTACAAAGCCACCTGGGTATCACCTGATGGAGTCACTCGTAACCAAATAGACCACGTGTTGATAGACCGTCGCCACTACTCGAACTTGATGACGGTACGAACGTACCGAGGCGCCAATATCGACTCGGATCACTATCTTGTTGGTATGGTCTTCCGAGGGCGGATTGCCTTGCGAAGACGTATTGCATCCGCCGATCAAGTTCGAATCAACACGGCTGCCCTGCGCAATGAAAATGCCAGTAACACCTTTGGTAATGCGTTAGGACTCGCCCTAGAATCGCTTGATTTAGGGAGAGTAAGTCCTGGGGCCAGTATGCTGGGCGTAGATGAGAAGTGGACACGCCTTAAGAATACTGTCATTAGTACTGCCAACTCCATCTTAGGCAGCAGTCGTAGAAATCGGAACGACTGGTTTGATGATGAATGCAAGCTAGCGACTGAACGTAAGAATGTTGCGTACCGAGCAATGCAGCAATCTCATAGAACGCGGGCACGCGAAGAAGAATATAAAGAGCTCAGAAGAATAGAAAAACGGCTTCACAGACAGAAAAAATCAGCCTGGGAGAAGAACTTAATCTGTGAAATAGAAAAAAGCCGAGAGCGAGGTCCGCACCAGGCGCGGAAGTTCTACCAATCCATCCGAAACATGACGCAGTACACACCACGCTGCACATACTGCAAGGACGGAGAGGGAAATCTGATCACCGATCCACAAAGCATACTGGAGCGATGGGAAGTGTACTTTAATGAATTGCTAAATGGTCAACTCACTGCAGAAGTGGAGGCTCCACTGCTTCAAGACGAATACCCTATGTTGCCGTCACCAAGCATAGAAGAGGTTGAGAAGGCTATAGACCGGCTAAAGAAAAACAAAGCCCCGGGAGCTGATGGTATACCAGCCGAATTATTTCAACACGGTGGGCCAGCTCTACGTCAGGCAATTCATGATATTATAGTGCACGTGTGGGAGCGTGAAGAAATGCCAGAAGACTGGCGAAAAGGTATAATATGCCCCATACATAAGAAAGGAGATGTCACAACGTGCAGCAACTATAGAGGTATCACGTTGTTGAGTACCGCCTATAAGATACTCTCCTCTATCCTACAAGACCGGATAACCCCATACGCTAAAACCATCATCGGACAATATCAGTGTGGTTTCATTCCAGGCAAATCAACAACTGATCAGATCTTTACCCTTAGGCAGGCGATGGAAAAATGTCTAGAATTTAACATCCCAACATACCACCTGTTTATAGACTTTAAGGCCGCCTATGATAGCATAGCCAGGGTAGAACTTTACAAAGCCATGAGAGAATTCGGCATCCCAAATAAATTGACACGACTATGTAGGTTGACCATGACCAACGTAACAAGCCAAGTAAAAATAGCCGGATTGCTATCCAGACCAATCAACATCTTTAATGGACTCCGACAAGGGGATGGTTTGGCCTGCCTCCTCTTCAACCTGGCGTTGGAGAAAGCAATCCGTGACTCTGGCACGGCAACAAGAGGGACCATCGTCAACAGGTCCAGCCAGATACTGGCTTACGCAAACGACATCGACATCATCGGAAGAACCGAGCAAGCTGTACACGATTCCTTCATCCAGATCGAGCAGGCGGCACAAAATCTGGGGCTGCACATTAGTGAAGGTAAAACAAAGTACATGGTGGCGTCGAATGCGAGAGGAACAGTTGGTCAAACAATCAAGGTAGCGGAGCACGAATTTGAAGTGGTGCAATCCTTTAAATACCTTGGGTCAATAGTAGCAGCCGATAACAATATAGAAGAAGAAATACGCGGGCGGCTTCTCAAATCCAACAGAGCCTACTACAGTCTGTCAAAGCTCTTCAAATCCAGAAATCTCACCATAACTTCAAAACTACTGCTGTACAGGACCATGGTTCTGCCAGTACTCACATATGGATCCGAGACTTGGGTGCTTAGCAAAAGGCACTCTGACCTCTTAGCCGCGTTCGAGAGAAAAGTCTTAAGGAGAATTGTTGGCCCCATATGTGAGGAAGGACGATTCCGGAGACGGTACAATCATGAATTGTACGCAATCTACCTTGAAGCAGATATAGTGACAAAAATTAGGCTCGGTAGACTTCGGTGGGCAGGGCACCTAGCTCGCATGAGCGAAGAGGAACCTGCTCGGAAAGTTCTTTGTGGTACATTCTATGGCAGACGACAGCGTGGTAGACCATGCTTGCGCTGGAGAGATGGCGTAGACCAGGACGCCCTGAGCCTTGGGGTGCGCAACTGGATGGCGTCGGCTCGAGACCGGGATAGGTGGAGAGACTTGTTGAAGGAGGCCAGGACCGGACCCCGGTTGTCGAGCCGATGATGATAATATGCAATCACCTTGTAGTTCGCAACGAAAAATTTGTTTTATCAAAATTTACTTATATAAAGAATGAAAGTGCATATTTAAAAGACCTAAAATGTTTTAAAATTCATTCTCTTTCAATCGATGTTGTTTTAGTCCAGAAATTATTTGTGAATATCCTTGAAATCTCGTTTGTTCGTCCATTCGTTCATTCGTTGGTCGTATTTGGTATTTCTCAATTTTAAGGAACGATGCAACTTTCCACGAGAGCTATTTCTGCAGTGAATTGTGAATTAAGAAAATTTACGAGATTTTGTAATTTTGAATTTTAGTAGGTAGGTAATGGGATTTTGTAATTCGGGAATTTGGTGTCAGGGTTTTTGCAAATGGGTATTTTGGTTTCGTGATTTTTATTTCGGTATTCAGTGATTCGTGATTAACTATGAATAGTATTTTCATTAAGTCATACAATTCACCAATTTACTTCCGAATTGAATATCAATTTTTAACTCCACAACTAACTTTGTGAATTGATAGTCGATGTTAAGCTAAGAATGAATTGAACTTTGGCAGGAAGCTAAAGCTTTATGACCAAGAGTGATGGTAAAGTACAAACCACAAAGAATTTGAACTTGCTCAATAGGGCAAGTATTGGTTCGGTGTAAAAAGAATTCGAAGTTTTAATCAAACCTGACATTACGATACTAGAGAAGCCTAAAAAAGGAGGTTTCGTCATGCCGTCCGTTGTATGTGCGGTTGTCTGTGCACCGACCTACAACCTAAATGGTTTGGTGGACTTTCTTCAAACCTTTAATAATATCTACCATACAACTTGATAACGTTTAGGCCAATTTCTGATATTTTTCTCATTTAAACATAATTTATTAAATTGAATTTTTTTCAATCCTATAGTTTGCTACAAGATCAAGTTCGTGCTACCCAGTTGTGCATTTTATTTTTCTTACTATCCGATTTCCACTTGCTTCAAAGGGCATGCATTGGATTCCTTTTACAAAAATCAAGATTTAAATCAAGTCTGACTTACTCGAAAAGTATTTTTTCTATTTTTCGCTACAGTGAGTTGAGTGTTGTTATCCATACGTTCTAATATGTCAGATGTTTGGTTGAGCCTGAACTGTCCGTTGAATTGTGTTACACTGTTCGAAGTTTTTTTTTGTTGACTCCCAAGAAGAAATTTCCAAAACTTTTAAGTAATAATCCCCAAAGACTCTAAAGAATTTAATAAAATTTTGTAAACGTTAAATTTAAAAGTGTTCAAAAAACCGAATCCAGTTCCAGTTGTAAAATGTCATAGTCAACATTTTATATTAACGGCTTACTACATGATCATAAATTCATAACAATAAGACCGACTTTATTAAAATTTTAAATCGTGTTTGAATAAGGATTTATGTACTTATCACATCCTTGAGCAAATTTTTTAATTGATTGATTTTTACTCAAACTATACTTTCTTACAGTTGAATTCTGTTACTTGCCCATTTCCAAAAAAAATGTAAGTGCATTCTATAAAACGATTTCTGAATTTATTTTGTAAAGAATTCATTTCTCAACTCTAAACAAACGAAGCTTTTTTAACAAATCTTACAGAAAACATAACAAACTTGAAGAACACCCTTTTGAAGCCATATTTCTAACTTCCTTAGAAAATAAAAATCAAATTCTCTGTTGGCCTTTTTGTATTGCTCTTATTCTTTTTATTCAAAAGTATTTTTTTCTCATATTTAGCTATATAAAAATAGTTCAACAATTTTTATAAAGGGCACCAACAAATGTTTGTTTTCTCCATTAAAACACACTCTCACATCATAAGTACTTACCAACTAAGTATTTAAATTATTTACATTTTAAATATCATTATTTTTTTTTTTTTAATTTATAAGAATTTTCTACTATAACATTTTCTCACACATTCATTTACTTGAATCTTAATTTATTAAATGTACTTCTAAAATACTGTATACACACACACAGTTTTGTTCTACACAAACAGCTTTTAATATTATATATAAAAAAATTATAAAAATAAATTGACCTGTTGTTCCTCTTTTGATTTTTTTTTTTACTAAAGACTAGGAAAACTCAAAATTAAGAGTTTTTTGAGTGACAGTTTAGTAACCATCATTCATTTGTCTTCTTTTATGTGTTTTCTTAAAATTACTATAACTGATTTTTTTATATGGGTAATCTAAAACATAACCTATCAACAATAACAAAGTCTTTTACGCTTTTTCTTATTAACGCCACTATAGACCCCTAACTCACGTCAGGTTTTTTCAGCTCATGTGCTTCCACATCGAGCATACTAAGCCTTTTTGAATGTCTTCGATTCGCATCGTCCTCGATAGAGTTCCAGCTCTGAACATTGGCCTTCCCCAGAAGAACAAACAGTAAGTTACCGCAGAAATAAAAACCTGCGGCTATAAAGAACACCATCCGCCATTGCGCTGGATCTTTCTGCAATTAGAGAAGTAAAACACATTTATATAGTTAAACTTTGAATATTAAAAAAAAACCCACCTCATCGTGCACCACGAATCCAACAGCTAGTGGAGCTAAGGAGCTCATGATATTCGCGGCTCCATTTGTGATGCCCATCAATGTACCAGCGAAATTTGGCGACAGATCTATGTGATTCACCTGGAAACCCAGATAAGTCGCTGAATTGATACCCACTGTTAGTGTGAGTAAAATCACTGCTAGTTTGGTATGTTCCTTTGTCACGTAACCCAAAGCTATCAGCGAAATCATTGGAATCCAATGACCAATAGAGTTAAAGAACTTCCTATTAAACGAAAGAGATACTTTCTTGTTGTTCGCCACAATCTTGGAGAGGAATATAAAGAAAAAGCTAAGCAGCAGCATTACGGTGTATGGCAAGGCGGATAGCAAGGCACTGTGTTTGATGTCCATTCCGAGGATATTCTTCATGTAGGATGGAATTTGTGTGAGTAATGTCCAGAAGCCCCACATGTGTGTGCAATGGACAACAATAAGTGACAAGAATGGCAATGATGTGGCTATGCTCAACCATGGAGTTTTCATGTGCGTTTTGTAAGTTTGCTCTGTTTGTCCTAAGGATGTCTCGATAAACTTTCTTTCGTCGGGTGATATCGTCTTGTGATCTGCCGGAGTACTAATGCCGGAGTACTAGCTGCTCAGCAGCTAGCCGATGCCCTGTCAAAATATAGAGCTGACATAACAGCACTACAAGAAATCAGATGGACAGGGAATGGTGTTTTACAGAAGAAAGAATATGACGTATACTACAGCTGTCATACAAAACACCATGTGCTCGGGGTAGGCTTCCTAGTCAGCGAAAAAATGAAGTCTACCATCATCGGCTTTAACGCTATAAGCGAAAGGCTATGCACCCTTCGCGTGCGAGGCAAATTTACGAACATTAGCCTCATTAACGTTCACGGACCTACGGAGGAGTCCTCAGACGAAGAAAAAGAGACTTACTACGAACAAGTCGAGAGGACCCTCAATGCCTGTCCAAGGTATGACGTAAAAATCATCCTTGGGGATTTGAACGCAAAAATAGGTCGGGAGCCGGTATTCAGGCATTACGCAGGCACCCATAGTTTGCATGAGAACACTAATGACAATGGACTTCGAGTCTTAGAATTGGCAGCATCGAAAAACATGGTCGTTGCGAGTACCAGGTTCCCGCGAAAAGATATCTACAAAGCCACCTGGGTATCACCTGATGGAGTCACTCGTAACCAAATAGACCACGTGTTGATAGACCGTCGCCACTACTCGAACTTGATGACGGTACGAACGTACCGAGGCGCCAATATCGACTCGGATCACTATCTTGTTGGTATGGTCTTCCGAGGGCGGATTGCCTTGCGAAGACGTATTGCATCCGCCGATCAAGTTCGAATCAACACGGCTGCCCTGCGCAATGAAAATGCCAGTAACACCTTTGGTAATGCGTTAGGACTCGCCCTAGAATCGCTTGATTTAGGGAGAGTAAGTCCTGGGGCCAGTATGCTGGGCGTAGATGAGAAGTGGACACGCCTTAAGAATACTGTCATTAGTACTGCCAACTCCATCTTAGGCAGCAGTCGTAGAAATCGGAACGACTGGTTTGATGATGAATGCAAGCTAGCGACTGAACGTAAGAATGTTGCGTACCGAGCAATGCAGCAATCTCATAGAACGCGGGCACGCGAAGAAGAATATAAAGAGCTCAGAAGAATAGAAAAACGGCTTCACAGACAGAAAAAATCAGCCTGGGAGAAGAACTTAATCTGTGAAATAGAAAAAAGCCGAGAGCGAGGTCCGCACCAGGCGCGGAAGTTCTACCAATCCATCCGAAACATGACGCAGTACACACCACGCTGCACATACTGCAAGGACGGAGAGGGAAATCTGATCACCGATCCACAAAGCATACTGGAGCGATGGGAAGTGTACTTTAATGAATTGCTAAATGGTCAACTCACTGCAGAAGTGGAGGCTCCACTGCTTCAAGACGAATACCCTATGTTGCCGTCACCAAGCATAGAAGAGGTTGAGAAGGCTATAGACCGGCTAAAGAAAAACAAAGCCCCGGGAGCTGATGGTATACCAGCCGAATTATTTCAACACGGTGGGCCAGCTCTACGTCAGGCAATTCATGATATTATAGTGCACGTGTGGGAGCGTGAAGAAATGCCAGAAGACTGGCGAAAAGGTATAATATGCCCCATACATAAGAAAGGAGATGTCACAACGTGCAGCAACTATAGAGGTATCACGTTGTTGAGTACCGCCTATAAGATACTCTCCTCTATCCTACAAGACCGGATAACCCCATACGCTAAAACCATCATCGGACAATATCAGTGTGGTTTCATTCCAGGCAAATCAACAACTGATCAGATCTTTACCCTTAGGCAGGCGATGGAAAAATGTCTAGAATTTAACATCCCAACATACCACCTGTTTATAGACTTTAAGGCCGCCTATGATAGCATAGCCAGGGTAGAACTTTACAAAGCCATGAGAGAATTCGGCATCCCAAATAAATTGACACGACTATGTAGGTTGACCATGACCAACGTAACAAGCCAAGTAAAAATAGCCGGATTGCTATCCAGACCAATCAACATCTTTAATGGACTCCGACAAGGGGATGGTTTGGCCTGCCTCCTCTTCAACCTGGCGTTGGAGAAAGCAATCCGTGACTCTGGCACGGCAACAAGAGGGACCATCGTCAACAGGTCCAGCCAGATACTGGCTTACGCAAACGACATCGACATCATCGGAAGAACCGAGCAAGCTGTACACGATTCCTTCATCCAGATCGAGCAGGCGGCACAAAATCTGGGGCTGCACATTAGTGAAGGTAAAACAAAGTACATGGTGGCGTCGAATGCGAGAGGAACAGTTGGTCAAACAATCAAGGTAGCGGAGCACGAATTTGAAGTGGTGCAATCCTTTAAATACCTTGGGTCAATAGTAGCAGCCGATAACAATATAGAAGAAGAAATACGCGGGCGGCTTCTCAAATCCAACAGAGCCTACTACAGTCTGTCAAAGCTCTTCAAATCCAGAAATCTCACCATAACTTCAAAACTACTGCTGTACAGGACCATGGTTCTGCCAGTACTCACATATGGATCCGAGACTTGGGTGCTTAGCAAAAGGCACTCTGACCTCTTAGCCGCGTTCGAGAGAAAAGTCTTAAGGAGAATTGTTGGCCCCATATGTGAGGAAGGACGATTCCGGAGACGGTACAATCATGAATTGTACGCAATCTACCTTGAAGCAGATATAGTGACAAAAATTAGGCTCGGTAGACTTCGGTGGGCAGGGCACCTAGCTCGCATGAGCGAAGAGGAACCTGCTCGGAAAGTTCTTTGTGGTACATTCTATGGCAGACGACAGCGTGGTAGACCATGCTTGCGCTGGAGAGATGGCGTAGACCAGGACGCCCTGAGCCTTGGGGTGCGCAACTGGATGGCGTCGGCTCGAGACCGGGATAGGTGGAGAGACTTGTTGAAGGAGGCCAGGACCGGACCCCGGTTGTCGAGCCGATGATGATAATATGCAATCACCTTGTAGTTCGCAACGAAAAATTTGTTTTATCAAAATTTACTTATATAAAGAATGAAAGTGCATATTTAAAAGACCTAAAATGTTTTAAAATTCATTCTCTTTCAATCGATGTTGTTTTAGTCCAGAAATTATTTGTGAATATCCTTGAAATCTCGTTTGTTCGTCCATTCGTTCATTCGTTGGTCGTATTTGGTATTTCTCAATTTTAAGGAACGATGCAACTTTCCACGAGAGCTATTTCTGCAGTGAATTGTGAATTAAGAAAATTTACGAGATTTTGTAATTTTGAATTTTAGTAGGTAGGTAATGGGATTTTGTAATTCGGGAATTTGGTGTCAGGGTTTTTGCAAATGGGTATTTTGGTTTCGTGATTTTTATTTCGGTATTCAGTGATTCGTGATTAACTATGAATAGTATTTTCATTAAGTCATACAATTCACCAATTTACTTCCGAATTGAATATCAATTTTTAACTCCACAACTAACTTTGTGAATTGATAGTCGATGTTAAGCTAAGAATGAATTGAACTTTGGCAGGAAGCTAAAGCTTTATGACCAAGAGTGATGGTAAAGTACAAACCACAAAGAATTTGAACTTGCTCAATAGGGCAAGTATTGGTTCGGTGTAAAAAGAATTCGAAGTTTTAATCAAACCTGACATTACGATACTAGAGAAGCCTAAAAAAGGAGGTTTCGTCATGCCGTCCGTTGTATGTGCGGTTGTCTGTGCACCGACCTACAACCTAAATGGTTTGGTGGACTTTCTTCAAACCTTTAATAATATCTACCATACAACTTGATAACGTTTAGGCCAATTTCTGATATTTTTCTCATTTAAACATAATTTATTAAATTGAATTTTTTTCAATCCTATAGTTTGCTACAAGATCAAGTTCGTGCTACCCAGTTGTGCATTTTATTTTTCTTACTATCCGATTTCCACTTGCTTCAAAGGGCATGCATTGGATTCCTTTTACAAAAATCAAGATTTAAATCAAGTCTGACTTACTCGAAAAGTATTTTTTCTATTTTTCGCTACAGTGAGTTGAGTGTTGTTATCCATACGTTCTAATATGTCAGATGTTTGGTTGAGCCTGAACTGTCCGTTGAATTGTGTTACACTGTTCGAAGTTTTTTTTTGTTGACTCCCAAGAAGAAATTTCCAAAACTTTTAAGTAATAATCCCCAAAGACTCTAAAGAATTTAATAAAATTTTGTAAACGTTAAATTTAAAAGTGTTCAAAAAACCGAATCCAGTTCCAGTTGTAAAATGTCATAGTCAACATTTTATATTAACGGCTTACTACATGATCATAAATTCATAACAATAAGACCGACTTTATTAAAATTTTAAATCGTGTTTGAATAAGGATTTATGTACTTATCACATCCTTGAGCAAATTTTTTAATTGATTGATTTTTACTCAAACTATACTTTCTTACAGTTGAATTCTGTTACTTGCCCATTTCCAAAAAAAATGTAAGTGCATTCTATAAAACGATTTCTGAATTTATTTTGTAAAGAATTCATTTCTCAACTCTAAACAAACGAAGCTTTTTTAACAAATCTTACAGAAAACATAACAAACTTGAAGAACACCCTTTTGAAGCCATATTTCTAACTTCCTTAGAAAATAAAAATCAAATTCTCTGTTGGCCTTTTTGTATTGCTCTTATTCTTTTTATTCAAAAGTATTTTTTTCTCATATTTAGCTATATAAAAATAGTTCAACAATTTTTATAAAGGGCACCAACAAATGTTTGTTTTCTCCATTAAAACACACTCTCACATCATAAGTACTTACCAACTAAGTATTTAAATTATTTACATTTTAAATATCATTATTTTTTTTTTTTTAATTTATAAGAATTTTCTACTATAACATTTTCTCACACATTCATTTACTTGAATCTTAATTTATTAAATGTACTTCTAAAATACTGTATACACACACACAGTTTTGTTCTACACAAACAGCTTTTAATATTATATATAAAAAAATTATAAAAATAAATTGACCTGTTGTTCCTCTTTTGATTTTTTTTTTTACTAAAGACTAGGAAAACTCAAAATTAAGAGTTTTTTGAGTGACAGTTTAGTAACCATCATTCATTTGTCTTCTTTTATGTGTTTTCTTAAAATTACTATAACTGATTTTTTTATATGGGTAATCTAAAACATAACCTATCAACAATAACAAAGTCTTTTACGCTTTTTCTTATTAACGCCACTATAGACCCCTAACTCACGTCAGGTTTTTTCAGCTCATGTGCTTCCACATCGAGCATACTAAGCCTTTTTGAATGTCTTCGATTCGCATCGTCCTCGATAGAGTTCCAGCTCTGAACATTGGCCTTCCCCAGAAGAACAAACAGTAAGTTACCGCAGAAATAAAAACCTGCGGCTATAAAGAACACCATCCGCCATTGCGCTGGATCTTTCTGCAATTAGAGAAGTAAAACACATTTATATAGTTAAACTTTGAATATTAAAAAAAAACCCACCTCATCGTGCACCACGAATCCAACAGCTAGTGGAGCTAAGGAGCTCATGATATTCGCGGCTCCATTTGTGATGCCCATCAATGTACCAGCGAAATTTGGCGACAGATCTATGTGATTCACCTGGAAACCCAGATAAGTCGCTGAATTGATACCCACTGTTAGTGTGAGTAAAATCACTGCTAGTTTGGTATGTTCCTTTGTCACGTAACCCAAAGCTATCAGCGAAATCATTGGAATCCAATGACCAATAGAGTTAAAGAACTTCCTATTAAACGAAAGAGATACTTTCTTGTTGTTCGCCACAATCTTGGAGAGGAATATAAAGAAAAAGCTAAGCAGCAGCATTACGGTGTATGGCAAGGCGGATAGCAAGGCACTGTGTTTGATGTCCATTCCGAGGATATTCTTCATGTAGGATGGAATTTGTGTGAGTAATGTCCAGAAGCCCCACATGTGTGTGCAATGGACAACAATAAGTGACAAGAATGGCAATGATGTGGCTATGCTCAACCATGGAGTTTTCATGTGCGTTTTGTAAGTTTGCTCTGTTTGTCCTAAGGATGTCTCGATAAACTTTCTTTCGTCGGGTGATATCGTCTTGTGATCTGCCGGAGTACTGGCACTAAAGATCATCCAGAAAATCGACCAAACAAATCCACAAGCTCCTGATATATAAAAGATACCCGGCCAACCAGCTGAAGATTGGGCTATGTAACCACTAGTGGCAAGCATCACAACAGTTCCGAACTGTGATCCAGAGTAGCAGTAAGTTCCCAGTGCTCCACGTTCCTCGACTGGAGCCCATTTGGCCAACATAGCATGAGTCGCAGGATGAACACATCCTTGCACCATGCCCTGAATGACACGTAGGACAAAAACTAACTTCCAACCACCAACAGCAGCGCAAATAGGAGTCAGACAAGCCATCAAGGAACATGTCAAAATTCCAAAAAGAAGCACAAACTTGGCGCCATATCGTTGAGCTATTTGGCCTCCAGGTATCTGAGTAACCACGTAGCCCCAGAAAAAGCTACTCAAAAGGAGTGACTTCTTCTGTTCATCCCATGCAAATTCCTATAGAAACAAATAAATCATAAATGTGGAAAAGGAATATTATTTAAAACTTACCTCAAAGTTGGGATTAGTGGCATTATTATCCGTCATCGCAACAATGGCCACCGAAAGATTCACTCTCAGCGCATATGCCACAGATAGGCAACAGAAACACAGAAAACATTGTAAATGCCTCGTTCCAAACAAGGATTCTATAAAAGAAAGAATTTTATCATGAGATTTCATTATCAAGGTGTACACTTTCAAATCTAAAGCAAGTGAATCATTGAAAATGATATGATATGACCTTAGAATCATTAGAAATCTTTATTTACCCCAATATGGTATCATATACGAGTTAAATAATAATGAAATCATTATTATCGATGTTTTTAGAAATACTTAAATCAATATTGATAGCTATAATGACTTCATAATCAAACGATTAACATTTTATATCCTTTTTTTTATTAAATTATCAAACTAAAAGAGTTCAGTGAGCATTCAATTGCCGAGCATTAAAAATCCATTGATAGATAACAACAATTTGTGTTTCAAAACAAAAATAAAAAATGAATGAAAACAAAAAAAAATTTAAGGGTATTGTTTTCCTATAACGCGGAAATAAAATATTTTATTAAGTTCTACCAAAACAACCAAATAAAATTCTCTTTTAAATCAAATAAATGAACATATTTTTCAATTGAATTGAATAGGTGAGTAGGTGTACTGTTTACATGTAGAGAACACCAATTAAAATCTACGTCAACTAATAGATACATATATTAATTTCTTAAAAATGTTTCGGAGAAATCAAATATTGCTGTTCGAATACGTAAAAATATCGAAAATCTTAAACGGAAAACGATTATTTAGACAAGAATTCATTGTATTGTACTTTTGTACTGTACTTGTACTTTTTTTTTCTTTTGGTACTGTTGTAGTGTTTATTCATTATTTGGTGTTCAGTTCCAAAAACATACAAATTTCGGTGTTTCGCAATATCTTCCTAAAATAATTTAAGATTATAGGGTGGTATGCAAAAACCTTAATCTCAGTCTCAAATCTCATTCTCAGAAAAACGAGAGCCTTAGCTCAAACAAATAATATTTGAGACTGAGATAAAGCATTTTGCATTATACCACCCATAGTGATGATCACTAATTAAAAGTGAAATAAAACTATTAAATGAATAAGTAGTCTTAATACCTAAGAACAGAATAAGTACCCTAAACATATTCCAATAGTTCTTCCATTCTCTTATCTATTTTTGTTTATCGATTCGGTTTTATTCAACAATTCAATTTTTGAAACTTGTTCTGTTCATTCATACAATTTCGGTTAGAATGCTTAAATGCGATAAGAAGCTTTCCCAACTGTACAGTATAATAATAACGAACAGATCGAAAAATACTAAATACTAATTATAGTTAGATAGATACATAGCTACATTTAATACATTTATTTCAACACACCGGAAATGAATAGTTTAATAGCATTCGATTTCAACAAGAAATGGGAACGTCAAAAAGAGTGCTTATCTCGATAATATTTAATAAAAATTTTGCTGCTTTAATTTTAAACATGGTCTCATTTTTGATATAATAAAACATCACACCACAATTTCACACATACATAATATGTTAGTAATTAAAATATATAATTACGTAAAAAATAGATTCGGAATTCTAGAATTCTGATAAATTTGTAAAAATTATAATTCTGAACGAACTAAATCAATAACAAAGTAAGCGGTATAACTTGCGCCAAACTTGCTGACTATAGTTTAGACTTTAGAGGAAAAATCATGTGTTAAAATTTTTGACAATTCCACAACCATATATGCATTCGAACTCCAATTTTTGACTCAGCTATATACAGGGTGAGTCATGAGCAATGCGACAAAATGCTAGGGCGTGTAGGTTGCGTTGAGACAAGAAAAAAATCGTATGGGAGGGGGGGTCTATTCCCCTCCGTTTAGCCGGGAGGGGCAATTTTCGAAAAAACTGACTTAAAATGGGAAAACAATTATTTAAAATCAACGGCTTCATTTACAATGCTGTGCGATACGTTTTTGAAAAGCCAATAACTTTTTCTTTCATTCTGTGTTTAAATAAGTCTATTCTAAGAAATAGTTTTTGAAATATTAATTTTCAAAGTCAAAATTTTGAAAAAAAAAATTGAAAAAAAAATTTCAAATTAATTTTTTTCAAAATTTTACGTAATTAAGTGCTAATTTTAATTTCAAAATTCAATGCTGTTATTAATTTTTAGTCAAAAACAGAAAACCGGATGCCAAAATGTATCTTAGTTTTTGAGAAATAAAAAAAAATTAAAAGTAAAACTAGTAAAATAAGTAAAAAGTTAATTCGTTTTTTTTATTATTTGATTAAAATCGGATGGTATGTAATGAAAAATAAGAAAGGAATAATTCCCTTATTAATAATTGACCTGAGCAGGTCAAATTTGGAAAACCAAAAAAAAAAAAAGTGTTTTTCTTGGAAAAAAATACTTCTAGTTTTTCTTATTTTCTCAAAAACTAAGATACATTTTGGCATCCGGTTTTCTGTTTTTGACTAAGAATTAATAACAGCATTGAATTTTGAAATTAAAATTAGCACTTAATTACGTAAAATTTTGAAAAAAATGAATTTTAAATTTTTTTTTCAATTTTTTTTTTTAAAATTTTGACTTTGAAAATTAATATTTCAAAAACTATTTCTTAGAATAGATTTATTTAAACACAGAATGAAAGAAAAAGTTATTGGCTTTTCAAAAACGTATCGCACAGCATTGTAAATGAAGCCGTTGATTTTAAATAATTGTTTTCCCATTTTAAGTCAGTTTTTTCGAAAATTGCCCCTCCCGGCTAAACGGAGGGGAATAGACCCCCCCCTCCCATACGATTTTTTTCTTGTCTCAACGCAACCTACACGCCCTAGCATTTTGTCGCATTGCTCATGACTCACCCTGTATATTTTACTAGCCAAGAGAATTTAGCCAATCATCAGATTCTTTTAGTAGTCTAAGAGCTAGCGACCAAAATACTTACGGCACTTGATAACCCAAATAAATGGTTTGATTATCATTTCCTAGTATGTGTGATAATAAATCTGGGTGGAAAACCACGCACCCTAAAAGGCGTTAAAAATTGAATGGGGATAGCATACAATTTTTTTTTCGTTGCAAACCAATAAAAGGATAACGTAGGGACAAAATACAAGCGAATTTCATAATATGAAGGGGGCTTAGATGGGGTACCTATAAGCCGAAAGATAAACATTTTTTTTTTAATTGCCCCTATACTGGTTAAATGGGGGCAAATAACCCCCTCCCCATAGTGTGTTATTATTTTCTTCTTGAACAAGATGTCATAAACACTCTGCTGCGAACGAAATTTCCCCATACATTTTTTAACTTTAACAGTACGTGGAGGGCATACCAACCACTGGAGGGTTGGCAGACTTCTGGAAGAACTATCACAAGTGTTGGGAGATGGTAATAAGACTAATAATTTTCGACACAAGTCGCTACTCTCCAATTATAGTGGTGTTGGTCTACATATATTTATAATTCCATGTTAATGTTTCATCTAACTAATCAACCGTAAGCGTAATGTTATAAAGACGAGGAGTTTTTCTTTCGTTGTACCAGGACATTTTTGCATCGTTGTATTTCTACACATAAGTTTCTCTAAATCTAACACATCCAAGATCGAATGCAAATAAATGTTCACGGATATGAAAAACGGTGAAACAATACTTATATATGGAAGTAAGGATAGGGGAATACAAGTGAATTATGGGTGCTTACAGCAATGCAAAAACAAGGTATTCGTATGATGTATGAGAACCGCTATTTGAATTTTGTTCGTATAACTATGTAACTGATCCTCCCTGCTTTCTATAAAAAATGTGTGGATCGAGATCCGCAACGGTGCTACTAACCGAGCCCAATTGCTAAGAACCATAAAGCTGACACTATATAAGTACAAAAAATAGTTTCATGAAAATCGGTCAAGCCGTTTAGCAGAAGTATTACAAGCACACATACACCGGAATTTTATGTATATCTAATAAAGTATTAGATTTAAAACCTTTTTTTTAAATAAAGTATGATAACTGAACTTGTTACGTTGAAGCACCTTCAATGAGAATATGATTGGCTTTGTTCAAACAACCTATTGTTTAGGGACTCATATAAAACCAATTACTGATGATTTTTTTTTTGTTCTTAAGGTTATTTGTCCAATAGAAAAAATATTTATTCAATTAATTTTGTCAACAACACAATATATGATTCAATTTTTATATTGATTATAAATCTTTGTTTTGTCTTCACAACCATTATGATTATTTTTCTAAAGACTGGCCATTTATCAACGAGTGCTTAATGGAACATTTTCTTGAACTTGCATCTTCCGTATTTGATAAAGTAGGTACCTACTTCCATTTATTTATAATTTGAATTTAATTGAAGTTTATTTGCTTTAAAAGATATCTCACAACAGCAAATGAATACCACTAAAACTCGTTATCAAATTATAGACTTTTATAGAAAATAAACTAATTGAAAAAGATAAATAGAAAATAATTACAATGTCTTGTATACCTCTCTATTTCTGGTCCAATCAAAGTCGATATAATATTAAACATTTTCATGAAAAGTTTATCAGGTGTTTTTCAATTGACACACATGGTGTCTTTTGCAATGTAAACAATTTCAAGGCTTTATGTATAATTAATGCATTTAGGTGTTAGAAACATGGTAATTGTTTAATCAAAAGAGGGAAGTAAAATACAATTTACAAAAAAAAAAAAAATATAATTGATCTCTATACTTTTTTCCAATGATCGTCTGAAAATAATTTGGAAACAAATATTTCTCAGAGTTAGAGGTCGGATCAATAGAAAGCTGAATTTGAAAATTCCTCAACATAATTGAATTAAAAAAGTCAAATGATGATCTACACATTATTGTTACTCTATTTATTATATATAGTTTATCGAAATTGCTGTGTCAAAATTGTTCCCTTTATTAATTGATGCTTGTGTTAAATCTTTGATGAAAAAATCAAATGGCAAAGCAGCCAAATAAAAGGCAGCTTTCAATAAAACGAATTAAACTATAAAAAAAATCATATATGTAAGAATCCCCCCAACTCAACCATACAAATAAGATCTCCCAATAACAAAGTTTGTCAATTAAAACTGAATTTTAGGTAGACATGATCTCTCTCTGCGTATAAAATGTACACATAATTTTCCGTCACGCAAAACGGCAAAAATCATCAACGTGTTTGCTAATTTAATCTAAACTCGTCGAGTCGGAGAATTTAAAACAAAAAAGTCTTCGGGAACGTGAATTAATTTTTCATTTTATACAGAGTTTCGCTCAGTGGCGTCACTATAGGAATTAGGATTAATAACTTTTGGTTTAATGTTGCCCCCCTCTTATGAATAATTTTATTCAACTTCAGAAGGTGCATAAGATTTTTTTTCGAATTAATACCGGGAAGTGAATATTTATTTTTAATTTTATCATTGTGATTTTGGATTTGTATATCACAAGAATGTATTGAAATAATTGATATTATTTACCCCGTTTAAATAGCGCATGGAAATCGGTTTCAATTATGTATGGACCTGGATTGGATTTTTCGCTTCAATTCAACTTTGCGAGCTGATTCAGTTATTGAAATCATTCCATGAACTTGGATCGAATTTCAATTCAAGTTCGATTTGATTCTCAAATCCATTCATGTAAACGTAGCACATACGATACTTATTTTTCCATTGCTTTTTTTGAGAGACTCTTTCAGTAAAAAACGCTTTCTCATAATAAGCGTTTTTCATTTTTCCTTCAGATCTAAGCTCTGAACAGAGTTAGAACGTTCAGAGCGTGCTTTGAGTACGATAACAGCTGTTTTAGCAGGTTGCAATTTTTGAGGAGCGGAGGAATTTGAGCCAAAAAACTCCTCCGCCTCCGTCAAAGTGACAGTGATTCCTCAATGAGGAAACATTTGTTGGCGCACGTGGCACGCCTAATGAACATGTGAAACATGTAAAAATCACTTGTTTTTAGTTTTTTTAATTGTGTTAAAAATGCAAAATTTATTGTTAAATTTATTGATTTATTTATGAAATATAGAATTCAATGCAAATTCGTAGTTTTTTTTTTTTGGTAAAATGCAATTAAATTTTTTTTCGGATTGTCAAATGCCCACAGCTATCAAATTTACATATGTAAGAGCGTTTCAGATCAAACACCTCATGAGTAGCTCATGCTTAACGAAACTCAACGAAATGCGCACATGTACATTCCATTATAGCCAAAGCCATATGACTGTGTGCATTCGCTAATTACAAATGCGATTTTGACAGTAGCTTATGCTTACTCATGCGCATTATAGGTAGTTTGACCTCGTTCGCACACAACGTCAAAAATATTAATAAATTTGTTTGCGTGAATGTTTCTTTTCATTAATTTGGTTAAAAAATATTATTTATAAAATTAATTATTTTTAATTCTGCAGGACGACTAGCTTCTTCCGCTATTTTAATTGTTTTTGACTGCATAATCGATGTGACAATTGTTATTTATATTTTTGTCTCCATATTTCTTCTGACAAATGTCACAAATGTTACAGCGATTGCTTTGCTCAGAACGCTCGGTCAATTTATCCTGCTCCCCAACGCACGTACCCGCACAGCAAGAGATCTTATAACAGACTGCCTGCCTCTGTGTGTGTGCTCGTACTTAGAGCACGGATCGTGCATTTTACACGTGTGTGTTAGCAAGTGTATGCTAATCAAGAAACTTATAGCTTTCTTCAATCCACATACACTGAGCTCATAGAGCGAGCTCTGATCTTGATCTGAACTAATAAAGAAACACAAATATTGTACTCTGAACGCTCTGAAGTAAAAAAGAAAAACTAATTTTTTTCTAAAAGGCAATGTGCCTTACAGTCACATAGTTGACATATTATTATTATTATAGACAATTGGCTTAGTCATAAAACTGTCGTGTCTTACAATGTCTATATTTTTTTATCAGGCCAGTCCCAGGCCTCTGTCACACATATTTTTTTTTCTATTAGCATGTGTTTCAACTTAGAATAATTTAGTTAAAACTACAAAAACTTGCACTTGCACTAAATGGCATGCATTTGAATATGAATGCAATTGGATAAGTTTGAGTCCATTAATTAACAGAAGTACTACGATAGATTGCCTGAAAATTAAATATGCCGAAAACTTTTTGATAAAAACCCAAACTTTATTGCTTCGCTGATCTCTATAGACTTAATTAATAAAATGGGCCATCTCCTTTCGCTATTTTCATCTGAAATCTCGCAAGCTAAAATCTCACTAGTTAAATACAAAATCGAAAAGAATCTGCATACCCATCATACACTCAAACACTCCAAATCCTATCCCCTTCTTTCCTACTCCACTGTTTATACGTCGTAAACTTAAACTAATTTTTAAGTGTGATGTTTTAGTTTATGAGATTTTAGCTTGCGAGTTTTTTTTAATTTCGAGATTTTAAAAAGTAGGATTTTGTAATTGCGGTATTATGAAAAATGGCTTTATGTAATAGCAAGGTTTTAAATTCAAAATTTTAAATTGCGAGATTTCGTAACTAACCCTTAAAAATTAACATAATTAAGTTTTCCCATACGTTTCAGGTTTTCGTAATCCACAAGTAATTAACAAATTATCCAGTTACAATATCAAAACTGTCAAATCAAACACAGTTTGTTGAAAATTTAGTATATTCAATCAACCGTCAAAAATGACACATGACAGAGAACTGTGAAAGTGTTTCGAACAGAACAGAACAGTACAAGTTTTTTCTGTACAATGAGAACATTTTTTGGAGAATTTGATTAAGAGCCGATTTTGTAATCCTCAATTAAATAGTCAATTAGCTATTATAGAAAAATAAAGTTGTCTGTCACTTTAATAATCTGATAACAATGGCAGATTTTTAAATCAATAAAAAAAGAGACAACATAAGCTATTCCAGAGGCTTTCAAAATGAAATATATGCAACTTCAGTGTTAGAGTGAGAAAGTCCTTACCCCCAGTTTCACATCAGTAACAGTTTAAATATTGGTTTAAGCTACAGTATTAACAAGCACTGAACTACTGTTTAAGGTTTAACGATCACTGTAGAACTGGGAGTCCCTGAGATGATGTCGTAGGTACAATAAGTAAATTTTTAAAAACCAAAACATTCTAGTATCTCGTGCTTTTCCATACTTTAATGTACTGATATGGTGTTAGGAAAGGGTGCTGCTTTAATGTTCCATTTAATTAATTTATGGCAATTGAAAGTGATACAAATTACAAAAAAAGCCGTTGAAATTGAAAGTTGCAATAGCGCCCTATAATAATAATAATCGATTGAAGCGCTTAATGTCACAAAAAAACACCAACTGGCGGCTTTAAAACACTAGAAAAAATTAGATTAACAAATAAAAAAAATATATTTGATAAATTTTTTGTCATTGCCGATATTTTTCACGAATTAGCTATATTCAAAAAATATTCAAAATAACTGACAACTCTGAGAGGCAACTTGCGAACAAGAGGGACTGGTCAGTCGAGCACTCAACAAATAATAGCAATGGAATTTAGAAACAAATTAAACCGACTTAACATGTGTGTAAAAACCATGCGCACGTTCGGGTGCACACCAAAAGAGCTATCTGGATACGTCTGTATCGTATGAGTTTGCGAACAACCAAAACCGGATAGGTGTCAAAAGACACACAAACACATATTCGTAGTCAGCTGTTTGCCAATCCTCCCTTGGCTTCGTGAGTACCTATACTGAAAATTTTGGGATACTTTCAGATTTATTTCCCCTCCGCAGCTATATGGTCGATCAGTTGTGTTTTAACATGGAATTACAACAACAGTAAAGTATGCGAACCACAATAGTTGTGCACGCGAACGCAAGCATTATCTCAACTCAACTTGTGGATTAAAACAGCTGATTAATATGAACGGTCCTAACTAAATTTGTTAGAAAAGCAATAATTATTCCGACATAATTTTTTATTTGTTACAATTTGAATGAAATAACGCATTTAGAATAATCTAGCAAGATTAAATAACCTAGGAATGTATTCGCATTTGTAATTTCTATTCACAATGAATAGTAATAATCAAATAAGATACATATATATGTACTCTATCCAACCCTACCTTAACCCTCGATCAATTTTTCTTTATAAAGGTATATCATGGAATTGTGATTTATGTCAGAAGTGTACTCACTTGTATAAATAAACCAAGTTTACTTGACTTAAATCTTTGTATTTACAGTGCATATTAACTTCAATCTTATCGTTTTATTCAATTTTGTTTAAGAGCTTTTATATAGCTATTTCTAAAGAATTTTGTATTTGCCATAAAATTATAAGTTCTTTCGATAGTAATATAATATTGCAGGAAGCGAATAATAACAAATAATTGTAATTTATTTGATTGCCTAACGTTTTAGTGATTTTCTAGAATTGGAAAATCATGTTCCAAACAATGTTATTATAATTTGTATTTATTCTATTGATTTTGATTAAGATTTAAACATACATAAGCATTTGAATTTTTTAGTTTGTATCCCTACGGCTTTAATTAATACGGGCTGGTTTTGTAGGCAAATTCACGTCACGATTTTTCTTTTAAATTGTCTTTGTCAGTTCGTGTGAAGAATGAGGAATATATTTTGTGTAAACATGTGTCTCTTTACTTATCTTGTAATAAAACAGATCTTGGTTAACAAATTAGTCCCGTCATAAAAATTAAGGACACTTATTTCAATACCTTAAAAAAATTACTCATGAAATAAAGTTTACAAGCTGTATTATTGTAAAGAAGTTTATTTTGGCATTCTGAAAGTTGCGTTGTTTTAAAAATTTGAAATTTGCTGTACTGTATGGAGACATATTTAATTAGTGATGGCAGTCAGGATATTTCAGTTACGTCAACTTAAATGAGAAGCGATACACGTACTTACATAAAAAGTAAGTGTTAATTAGTTTCAAAATATACAGATTTTTATTGGATGTATATGAAAATATATACGGTATTTAAAATAAAAGACAATTTGTAAAATTTTCGTTTGGCTGTCAGTTTGTTCCGGCTAATTTCGAAAATGTCTGGCTCGTTTTTGACGAGACTATGTGATGCTCGGGTCGCTTTTATTTCGAAAATTCTTAATTATTATAGACTGAACGGAAACGGCGAGCGCCGTCCCGATTTTAATGGAACTTTCACTGGCAGATAGCTGATATTGTAAGGAGTAACTTACCCAAACACCTTGTGGTGTGACCTTTTTTGAAAGTTCTTATCGATTTAAATCAAAATCAAATCATATGATATTTCTACAATTATTTTTGACTGTGGTGTTTGAATTTGAAATACACTCTGATTCGTATCGATAATTGATACCGAAAATTGCATGCAAATCTATCGATAATAATGTGATCTATTTCGTTGTAGTATATTATAGTTATCTATTTTAAACCTCATAAGTCATAACACACGAAACAGCCCTTTTCTTTTTAAAATAGTTACATTTTAGTTACGAAAATCAAAATAAATTGCGATGTTGTGGATTTTTTCCAGTGTTTGCGATCAAATATTTTTTCAGTTTTAATACCTATGTCAAAAAATTAATTATCAGTGACACTATCTTTAAAAACCAAGCTGTCTAAGAAGTGAAGATAGATGAGTCTGGCAAATCAAAACAAATTTAATGACTTTGTTGTACATACTTACTCTATAGCAAGTTTTTATATACGCGTCTCACGCCGATTGGCATCAAGACTAGATCCGTCAAAATAAGCATGAAATATTAACATGTGCGTAAAAAAATATTGAGGAAAGATTAAACTTTCTGTAAAGAGAGTTCTTATAAAAAACCTAGCTTTTTGTTTAGGAGTACCTAATCACTTTAAACTTAAAATAAAATTAAAAACATTACAATAATGTTAGTATAGTAATAAAATTTTCTTTTTCGCTTCTGACATTCTTTTTGCTTTAAGTATATTGGTAAATCAAATCGAGCACAACTGCTATCGGCTGTCAAATTGGAAGTTGTTGGAAAAAAGTTTCCAATTCGAAAAACCATACTAAAAAAACGACCATACATACTTGCAATTCTAACACTTTGTCAAGAATGTCAAACATTTAATGACGATTACTGGCAATATTTGAGTTGACTGTTTAAAAACCAAACCTCTTAATAAAAGTAAGGACCCTTTATTAAGTGTTGTACATCGGTTGCGTGAGACTGCTGAATATATTCTTTTAACACGAATTCTATAATGTTTCATAATAAACAATAATTAGCTAGAATGCAAATAAAGTAGTAAAAAGATGCTCATCAAAATGTGAACTTGATTGTTATTTGTAAATAGGTATTCTTTATATTTTTTTTGAGATATGTAGCTGATGAAAAGCTATTTTAAAAACTGTAATTTTGTTTAATTATAATTTATTAATAATTCTTGTTATCTCAATTCAATTTCAACCAAGTTATTCTTCTAATTGTTGCAATTTAGTAATAAAATTTTGTTTTGGCGTCATCAGGTTTACAACCAATCAGCCTGGCTTGGTCTTAGTCCAACATTCCAAAGCTATACAATGGACTTTTAACCCACTTCTCTGGATTATATTTTTTAATTTGTTATGAATGACACATAAATCCGAAGTATTAGCTTCAGCTTAAGCAAAAGTATGTAGGTACCTATACATTTAGTTATACTGATTAAAACTTTGAAACAAACTGTACAAATAAGATAACAAATATGTATAAATCCCGATGTGTGTCATCCAAGTTTTTTATTAAAAAAATCTCCCTTTATTCAGATTTAGTAACATCACGTTGTGCTCTTTGTTCAAGGATCGTTAACATACATTATGTATATCCTTATTGTGGTGTTCCCCTCAGCTGTTAGTCATGTCGTATACATTAATTATTATTAAAACATCCGAATTCTCTGTAAAAGTAATTACATATACCTAACAACCAAAAAGAACGTGTTTTCGACAAGTTCCACTGAAATGCATTGAAATTAAAAAAAAAAATGTAAACAAACGTGAAAAATCTCAAAACTTTTAAAATTTATTAATCGTTTCGTTATGCAAAGACAACGAATAAGTGATAGCAAAAAAAAAAATTGCTTGTGACATAAATCAGTTTTAAATTTAATTTATTTGCTCGTAAGACAAACGTCAGCAGCATTCTTAATTCACACTCTTTTTTTTATTTTGATATAGTCATGTCAAACTTTTTTTGAGATTAAGATTTCCTTAGATTTGATAAGGTTTTGTTGTTTCATCATTTTGTTGTTTCCATTTTTAGAGCTTTGAAACACGTGTTAAACAATTTTATTTTGTCTGTCTACAATTAAGCCACCAGTTTAACTTACACACACATGTGGTCTCACTTATTATCACGTTTTAGAAACGTTTTTTGCCTTCTCTTGTTTTGCCATTCAGGTTTCAAGTGTTAAAATAAAAGAACACCCATTTGACACATGATGACTGTATATTTCGACCAATAAAAAAATCAACAAGTGGTTCGAATAATGCGACTTATCATTGTTTTCTTTGCCGCGATTTTGGTATTTTTCCATATTTTAATCGTTTTTAAGTTTGGGGCTGTACTTTTAAAAGAATATTTTTGCGCACTAAAATGCTTAAACTAAGTTGAGAATGCACCTTAAATAATATTTCCAAAGAAACAGTCACGTTTAGCTATCACACTTGGCACTTTTTACTAAACACTCCCAATTAAATTCACAAGCACTGCTGTAGATACTTCATTGCACAATCACATTCACAATTTGATAAGAAAATAAGTCTGACATGCTTTCTATTTTTCCAAAAATAAAATTCAAATCGCAGAAAAAAAAATAAAATACAACCGACAATCGTCAGGCGTGGAAGCAATTTTATTATTTGAGAATTTATTATGCACGTAGGTATATATACATACATATGTTTTAAAAATGAGGTTGATCTTTTTGGAGGTAAACAAAGTACATATGTATTTTATTAAAAAAAAAAAAAAAAAAATATTTAGAAGACAATTTTATTTCTATCCTTACCTCCTTCGTATCTCCTATTTTTGACCATACTTTAAAACTGTAGGTATAGTTACCGAGTATCTAAAACTATATAAGTATCTGAAGACCGATCTCCCTTGAAACTATCTTGCTCGCGGTAGCTTTAATGTCGTTCCCGTAATTGAACTGCCGGCGTATCTATCCCGGTGTGGCGCTTTTAAACCGACCTAGCGTTATCAGTCTTATTAAAATATTTTCCCGATACAAAATGCAAACAAAAGAAAAAGTAGCGCACACAAAGAGAGGAACCTATTTTTGCTTTACAAAATAATTTTGTATTGGAATCCAGTAATCTTTTGTTGAAGATTACAAATGGAACCGTACGCTAACACTCATCTTCCATTCAAGAAAATAGAAGAAATACCGAAAAGAACGAAAGATCAAGAGCGAATAATTATCGCAGATACTTTTTTTTTTTTGAGTAGCCACTCTATAGATCTCGAAGCAACTCGAAGCGGCGCGGCACCAGCAGCGAGGCTATAACAATAAGAGAGAAGCGACTACTGACGTTGACGATATGACTTTGGGTGAGAGCGATACTTACTTAATATACTAAATGGACGGAAAAATAACCAAATGGTTTGATTATATTGGATTCAGGGTTGCCATACAATTTTTTAAAGCATATCTAAAATATAGAACTGTGTAAAAGTCGAAAAATTTCAAAGATTTTTATACCAATTTCGTATTTTTTCACAGAGCCCTTTAAGAATTCCAAGAGAATGATGTCTTCACATTCGGTTTGACAAATTGGCTGATCTTCACTAATGAAACTACGCATATTTGTATATAATTGACTGCTTCTTTTTGCAGTTATTTTCTATTATTGTAGTAAGAAGATAAGTTGTTTGGCACTGACCTCAACTAACTCTGTTTACTATAAAGGTCTAAACTACGATCATAAAATACTCGTTTTCTAATTGGATTTGAGGTTCTAAGTTTGCAACCTCAAACTGAAATTATAACATCCACTTTACACGATAATTTGATTTACGGCGATACGGGTAATATTATAATCGAATTGCATGTAGCATTCAATTTTACTTATATTTTTATACTTCTACTTTTCTATTTTTATCAATTTTTTTTTACTAGAAGAATTGGCAAGAAACCTCCTATTTTCTGGCGAGCATAGTTGAGCATGGCAAGCCGCTATTGTACCAAAAAAGTCCCCTTGAACCAATCTCGCAATAATGGCGCCCAACGTGGGGCCATTGCAATGGCCCCAGTTTAGTTTAGTTTAATTAAATATGTGCTAAATACACTCCCGCAAGCCATGGAACATCTTTTTAGGATCGTGGAATACTTGTGATTAGTTATGAAATAATTCGTTAGTCGGTTTGACGATGGATGTTAATATTCGGTCCTGTCCTATGCCAATGAGTCAAAAACTAGTAGCCGATTGTTTCGATGAAAATAAAACAGGCAGCAGATGGCCTCGGAATGCTTGTTCCGATGAGATTATCACCGCTGTGAACTGAAGATATCGCCGATGAGCCGTTTACGTCGACCAGACGAAATGTCACCCAACTGATATTTTCTTGAATTGGGACTCGAAATTATGTGGTTCCAAAAGAACATTAATTAAAAATTTAAATGAAATGTTTCCTATAATAGGTATAAAGTCTTAGCTATTCGTTCTAAACGGGGAGAGAGTCCAAATACTTACCATACGGTGGCCAAAATCGATATTATCTTCAACAAGTAATGGAAAAATAATTAGGATAATTTCGTTTCAAAGGAATGGCTAAACAAGATCGGGTTAGTGTTTTTGAACTACCCGGTACGTGTATTATATTATCGTTCATGTATATCAACTAAAAAATTTTAGGGTATAGATTTTTATTAGCTTATTGTATCTATGTTTTAACATTTATCAACCATTAAGGTTATATAAACTGAGATACGGTTAGCAAGGATTTCCTAAATATGCGATTCATAACCACTTGAAAAAATAACGTAATGTTTATTGTTAAATATTTTTCAATTATAATTATCAATTTTCTATAACAATATTTATGAAGATGTGATTTTTTGTTAATGTTTTTGGTTCATACTACAAAACCTATGCCAAGTAGCTCCAAACACAAAAAAAAAAATTAAATAATAAAAGACAAAGATAACTTTCTCAAGTGATATAATCCCCTTTTGTTTAATAAAATGCAAGTTCTCAGGAGTAGAGAATAAAAAAATCAGTATTGTTTGAAAATTCACCGCCTAGCGTTGAGTGGCCTATGACGATAACTTACTTGGTGTATGTGTATGTGTATGTGTATGTGTATGTGTATTTTGGTGTAATCAGACATTAGACTTTAAATATTTTTATTTAAATTCACCGATTTCATTCAAAATAATTCCCTTTAGAGTCAATGTGATTTAAAAGTGTTTGGAAAGATATAAGAAACAATTAAAAAATGCGACAAATACCAAGAAATATAGATTCCAAGAATTGAAAACTGAAAAAATAGTATGTATGCAGCAAACACCTTCAAATGCTTCAAAGAATCGCTCCAATACATCTTGTAAGTGAGGGAATATCGCATCATAAAGCTGCACCAGAACGACGAATGTCTCTTAATGACGAAGCCAATTCTGGCTCCTGCTGTTGACGTTGATTTTCACAACCTTTATTGCTCTTGTTCTGAAGGTTTTACTGCTTCAAATAACATGCCTCTTGAAGGTGACGGAGTTCTGCCTACTTCCCAATTACTTTTTTTTAATTTAAACCATCTTCATCTAAATAGGTGATCAGGCAAGAAATCACAACAATGAATATAAAATTAAACTGTTAAATTAATGTTTAACCATCTGTTACTTTAATTTTATATTTTTTCTTGAGATTTCTGATGAAGTGTACAAACATACTCGAAACATTGCAATGAATAAATAACATATTTTCAATATTATCAACCTATAACCCACAAAAACAATTATATATCTTTTACGATACAAAGGTCAACCCACAAAAACAATTGTTAAATTATAACGTTTAAACCAAAATAAAATAATTCGATTTGTTTCCCAAGCTGCATAAAACAGAAATCTCTTATTTTTTTATCAGGTATTTAGGTAATTTAATTATCAGGTATTTAGGTAGACTTTTGTGTTTTCGAATTTTGATCCTCTGAATGACAAATAATCTCATGATCATTAGTGCCTATATGTATTTAATCATTTTCGTAATATTTTTCTCTTTAACATGAAACTACAACATCTGGCAACAGTGTTATCCTCACTCGACAGGCATGTGTTATTTTTCTTTTAGTATTTATATAAAAAAATTTATGTAAGAATTCTTTTCAGTTTCTTTTATTTCAATTCCAAGAACCTGAGCAAAAATATGGTATCGAATCATTTATATTCGTACTGTAATAGAGTGTCAGTCAACCTTTGATTCTGTTGATTCTTTCTCAGAGTCTGTATCTTTTTTGTTGTGTGTATCTTTTTCAATCAATTTGTATTGATTATGTATATTGATTGTATGTGAATTTAATGTTTCTGTATAGTTGTTATCACAAACTGGTTGTACCTACTCAGAATGGGAAAAATACAAACAAACATTTTCAAGAGTTTGATACCCGGCAAAGTAAAAATAAAAAAAAAAATAAAAAAAAAAAACAACCTGATAAGCATTAAAACGTAGGTACTCGTACTATCTGCATTAAATAGGTTAGATAGGTATGTCAATCTTCCAATTGTTGACGAAGAGAGATTCATAAAAAAACGAACAAATTTAGAGGTAGAAAAAGATATAGAGAGATAGACCTGTTGCGAGTTGCGTGCGATTGCTGTAAACACTGATACCATATTTGAGTAAAAGAGAGAACAACAACAAAATCCATACTAAGTATCTTCTTATAACACGCACAATGCTTATGCTCAATAGTCTGGTAAAATGTGTAAGTACTTTGGAATGCAGTTTAAAAGGTGGTTGATACAATGATAATATCTAGTTGAAGCGATGGATTTTTCATAAGTACGATGAATAAATCTAATAATAATATGACTACATTGTGAAACATATTTTTTCTTAATTTTATTTTACCATTTTAATAGGGCATATATGCGGATTGTTATGGTTTAATTTAAATGTAAATCTATCACGATCACCTTGTTCTATTCGTTTTAATTTTTAGTGTTATTTGGAGCAGATCATTTCAGCATAGTATGTACCTAGGTACCTACCTATATGTTTTTTTTTAATTTGCTTTGTAATAGTTGTATAAGTATTTAAATAGAAAGTTTATTTTATTTTGTGGAAAGTAAGGGATTTTACATTTAAAGTTACGTCAAAATGAGAAAGATAATGATTTAATAGAATTAAATCACTATTAACAAATTTGAATCAAATAGTGCAATCAAAAGAAAAAGGAAAACCTTAACAAACTTGCGATTAAATGAAAGATACTGTAATACAAGCTATAAATTAATAAAAAAAAATGTTTAAGATAAGAGGATGGCGAAGTCGAAAAAATGTTAAGGTTTTTTTTCGAAAATTCATTTCTTCAAGGGCCAAAAATAAATTGGGCACTTTATTTTTCATAATTAAAAAAAATTATTAAATTACACAATTTTTTTTGTAAATTCAATAATTGAAAACTGGTTGATTATTTAATTTCAAAATATGTTTTTATTTAAATTTAAGTTTTGTAAAATTGGCATACCTATTTTGTTGTATCTCTTAAGAACGTTTAAAAATCAGTAGGTACATTATTTTTAAAAACATGGGGTGTACGGTTTTGGTAAAAAAAACTTTTACATATGTCGTAATAGGTATAAAAATAAAAAAGTATGAGAAAAACTCTTGGTTTGTAGAAATTCATTTTCAAAGTTGTTTTTATTTTGATCTTATATCTAATAAAATTAATTAAAATAATTTAAGAAATAATTGCTTGGAAAGTTCATGCGGCCCTGTCGTGCATTTTATTACTCTTAAAGTACCTATTTATCGTAGTTATAAGAAAAAAAAATTACTGTTTTTACCTCACGACTGACAATACATTGATGCAACTTTTACTAAAATCCTGATAGTGTAGTTTACTAATAACAAATTTTCAAAAGAGAGAGCGTTGGCGAGATAATAGATGTTTTGCTGTCATGACTATTTTAATCAACGAAATTTCTATGAGTTTTGGTAAAATTGATTTTCAAAATTACGTTTCCTTTTAAAAAGCATGGTGTGAGTAATATCAATATTATATTGAATGACGATGAATTTTAATGATTTTTTTCTTCGTAGTATATTTTGTGCACTTCCTTGATATCAGTTTGTTTAGTTTTTATATATAAATCAAGTAAATAACAACAAATCGATTAAAATATAGATTTGCTATCAATAGTCGTAGAAGTAGAAGGTATAGTCTGTTATGCTAAAGGCACAAGATTGCATGGGCTAGACTTTCATACTTCCAATAATAATAATACAATTTAAGATTAATGGTTCTGTGATTTTCCATTCAAAGTTCAATCGAATGGTTTATTTGAAATAAGTATACTCGTATATATACAACTAAACATATTCGGCTAGTTAAGCTTTCACATTCCACTTTATCTTCAGTACTGAGCAACAACAAAATTACTTTACCTACCCCGTTTAGTTGCAAACGGTCGCAGCTACTGTGGTCACATTTCATATCACTTGATATCATAAAGCATCATAGATGAAATTGCGATAACTAGACGAAATTTCTTTAAACATATTTTTACTTAACAGTCTTAGAACGCTTGCCTCCTTGCCCTTGATGGGTCTGTTGAACAAGTTTGACGAGTATCTGCTTATAACCGCAAAATAGCCAGAATTGATCATTCTGTAGCAGAAACTTCAAGACATTCCAAGATGACTTATATTGAAAATCTCTGGTTTGATAGATGACGACCTACTTCATATTAAACTAATCCAAGTTTTTTCATAACGTCTTCGAGGTTCGATACCTACGGTTCTATCAGCCTATTTTGGTGTTAAGGACTCCCTCTATAATAGTTGTGTTCGTTGAACTCTGGAGTCGCCCTGGGGTCGCCCTGAAGTCGCCCAAAGCGTTTTTTGAAAAACTTCAATTCGCCCTTGTAATGATATAATATTATAACTACTGTATTACTGTTCTACCTAAATTATGTATACTGAAGTAGCACTTACTTTGTTTATCAAATAAATATAATATTCATTAGTCAATAAACGTTCATAGAAATAACTTTAGTCTAGTTATTACATGGCGCAGTCGAATTATACGAACTTAAAAATATACATACACATAAAATATAAAAATATATAAATTTTTTTTTGGACGACCTCCGAAAAACGTGCGTTTTGTATATATTTCCAAAAGTATGGATTTTATAAAGAAAATTAATGAGCTTAATCTGAGTTCAGGAAATTTGGCTGAAAATTGGCAAATTTTCTACAAAAATTTCGAGGTTTTCGCAACAGCAATTGAAGCTGGGAAAAAAATTATGTCGTTCTATTCTTAAACGCTTTATTCTTAATCGCATATGGTGAGGAAGCTACTGAAGTTTTTAAAATTTATGGAAACTTGATGATGCTGATCGAAAATTATTAAAACCCGTTGTGGATGCATTCAAGAAATTTTGCACTGGTAAAACAAATCAAGTGTATAAAAGTTTTCTTTTCCACACAAGAAATCAACGTCACAAAGAACCGTTTGATATCTTTCTGATGGACATACAAAAATTAGTTCGGTATTGTGATTTCAATGATTTCAGAAGCCACAACTTAACAAATGAATCACATGAACTACAAAGTTAAAGAAGTACCAATTGACGCAGTAAAACATGAAACAAAAACCCAGAAATTTGATAAAAATAAATTAGATTTTCCAAATTAGCAGAGTGACAAAAATAATTTTTATAATTCTAGGTCAACAAATGTCAAATCGAACAGCCAAATTGTTTGTACGTATTGAGGAAGAACGCATGTCAAGAATTCTTGTCCCGCATATCGCAAAAGATGCCCAAAATGTAACGAGCTTAACCACTTTGCAAGTGTATGTAAAACTAAACCGGTAAATGGAATTAATGTTGACAGCAACGAGGTAAGCGAAGATTTTTTCATTGATACAATTTTGAAAAAAAAAAAACAAAAAGTTGTTGCACCCTGGTCAGAAACAATTAAGATTAAAGACAAATATGTAACTTTCAAGCTGGACCCAGGGGCGATGGTAAACATTTTAGCAGCAAAATATTTAACTGAATTAAAAGTCACAATTATTCCTCAAAACTGCTCCAAACCTTCAGCTTACAACGGGACTGATACAAAAACCTTAGGTACAGTAGAACTAGAGTGCAAGGTTGGTGATAAAATTGTGTTGATTGAATTTTTTGTGGTGGAAGATGATAGAGTTCCACTGTTGGGACTAGAAACTTCCATTTATTTAGAACTCATTAAGAAACCTTAAGTCTATGAAATAAAAAACGATACATTTGGAAATTTAAGTTCGATGTCCAATTTAGTTCAGCAGTATAAGAAAGTATTTTCAGGTTTAGGTTGTTGCTACAAAAACTTACACATTGATCTTAAAAAAGATACAACTCCTGTAGCGAGGCCAGCTAGGCGTGTTCCTCTATCTTTAAAAGGTCTACTGAAAAAGGAACTAGAAAGATTATGTCAAATGAGTATAATCAAATGATGTGAAGGATCAAGCGAATAGGTTTCAAACATTGTAATTGTTGAAAAAAAGAACAAACTTAGAATACGTTTAGACCCACAATACCGAAATATGTCAATTAAAGAACATTTTCATGAAATTCCTTCATTTTATCAAATTAAAAGCTCTAGGTTTTTGCTGGGGAAAATCCCTGGGTAAAATTCAACGAACACAACTAATATCACCTCTTGTGAAGTTGTAACTATACTTATCCTAATGGGTGGAGAAAGAAATCTTCAGATCTGATCTGCTACTTAGTCGAAATTAATTTAAACGCTGTTTTTGAAGAAGAAATCAGCAGAAAGCCTAAGATGCTCCAGCTGATACCTATACATATGTAATATTATTCTGTACCTTTATTGTAAGATTTATAAATAACAATAATGATAATAATATTAAAACTCATACGGAAACCCATTTTCTCAAAAACATGAAGTTTATTGTTTTGTGTTGGATTTTTTTTGTGAATATTGCAGTTTCAAGCAAAATATATCGAAAAACCTATATTTAATGCTACCGTATGAAATATTTAATTACGATCTGTCACGAACGTCACATTTCAAAGTATATCATAGCCCTGAAATGTATTGGCGTCTGATTCACAATTGCATCTAACTTCAATGTCATAGCCTCTGTTTAAATTTTACAAAATGACTCAAATAAAAAAAAAAAATCGCACGACTGGGTCGCACAAACTTGCTCTTGTGGCAAATTACGTAAGAGACCATGTCTTGCAAAGATTCAAACCAAAATCGCAGTTTGCAAAATATTTTCTTTATTAAATATGAATTTACGAAAAAAAAATTCAAAATCGTTGGAGCTGTTTTCGAAAAAATCGGTTTTCTTTAAATAAATTTTATAGATATCCGTCAACCTGTTTTTGAAATATTGATTTCACAACAAAAGTTTTTCAAAAATTACTTATTTAAGACTTAACAAGATTTTTAATGGCATGTTATTTAAAATAGATAGAACAATTTCAGTATTGAATTTCTTTCAAACTGTTGTCATCGTTATCGAGATAAAAACGAATTTTCTTAAAAGTTTTATTTTCATTATTTGATAGATCTTCACATATTTAAAACAAAATTGACTAAAAACAGAAAAAAAGTTATTATAAAATGCAGGTGTTTTTCAATTAAAATAAAAGGCACGACTGGGTCGCACAAACTTGCTCTTGTGACAGGTTAGCTAGGACTTAACAGTAAAAAGGCATAAATGAGTACCTAACACGTACTTCTCTTGCATGATGTAGTCTTTAAATGTTTGTAAAAAAAACACAATAATTAAAAAAAATTACTTTGAAAAATAACTTATAACAAACCAGAGTTTTCCCAGAAAATCGTGGTATGCCAGTAATTATTAAATAATAGAATATATTTTTGAGTTTTTTTTTTTACAAAAATCGACCAGTTTTTGAAAAAATCGATTTTTTTCAAACAACTTTTTAAAAATATTTTTATGAAAATTTTTGAGTATGTCAATTTTAAAAAATTTATAAATTCCATTCGGAAACTAAATTAAACTAATTAACTAATATCAATTGGTTTTCAAAATATTAAATTTTCAAAAAAAAAAAAATTGTTTAATTAATATAATTTTTTTAGAAAAGATATGAAAAAATTAAGTACGCCACTATCATTCAGCTATTTAAGCCTTTCTTAAAATAAAATTTGGTCAATATCCAATGAGTCGTTAACGAGGAAGTAAAGATAAAAAAAAAAACGTTATATCACAGGTACCGGTAAAACTGGTTTTTAAGAATAACGGTTTCCGCCATCTAAAATACCTTTTATGCTGTATCACTCATGTTAAATTTTATTAAAATTGTTAGAGCCGTCGCATGGTAGGTACCGTTATTATAAGGCCAAGTAAAAAATTCACGAATTCATAACTTGCCTTATAGTACCTATAATCGCAAGTAAAAACGAGTAGAATAGCATTTAACCATGACTTTTTCATTTTATTGTATGTAAATAACATGCCGAATATTTTATAAATAATGAAAGGAAAAATAATCCTTTAACATTAATTAAATTAAGTGAATACTAAAAAAATGGGTTTTCTTATAAGAGGTGGTTCTCGTTATATTTGATTTACTCAAAATCTACAAAACATTTTAGCATCCGGTTTTCGACTAAAAACTAATAAAAGTATTGAATTTTGAAAACAAAAATTAGGTATATATAATAACATAAAATTTTGAAAAATTACTTTCAAAATTATTTTTTATTTTGAGTTTGAAAATTAATTTTTGAAAAACTATTCACTAAAACAACTTTATTTAAAAAGAATCTAAAAGAATATATTACTATCTTTCCAAAAAGGTATAGCATAGCATTGTAAATTGTACCGTTGTTTTTTAATATTTTTTTTTTCTGTTTAATGTCAATTTTTTGACCCTCCCGCCTAAACGGGGGCAAATAGACCCCCCCTCCGATACGATTTTTTTATTCATCTTTTTGGCACAGTTTTTGTGAATCACCACATCACATCAATGTATAAAATAATTAAAAAAAAAAACAAGGAAGCTTTTTCTTTATAAAAAAAAGCTTGTATTTTTTTAGAGAAAATCTTGGTGTGCCACTTATTGTTATAAGTAGTTTTGTATATAATATTTTTTTTTTAACATCCATATAAGGTACATTAAGTTTTTTTTTAGCCGATTTTTATTTAAGAACTTTTACTTAAAAAAATTATCCAGTTTTGTAAAGAAAGCAAAGTTTAGTTTAAATATGTTAAGTCGTTTAAGAGATTTATAGAGATTACCTGCCATTAAACAAATTTTCTGTGGAATTTAGTTTCAGTTTAGAAAATTTTTGCAGCCATCAGATATTAAATTTAAATCTTAAGAGCCGTTTTTGAAAACAAGTAGGTTTTACGAACGAATATTTTAAAATCTTGAATTTCAATTCGAAAAACATCTTGTGTGTTACTTTACACTCGTTTACAGACAATAGGTAACAATATCGGATCATGTACAGACTGACAGAATTGTCAGAACATAATTGTAATGTTAAGTTTTAATTTTTTATATAATTTTATTTTCTCAGAATCCATAACCCGCCTTATATGCTTACCTATAATCAAACATCATTAAAAGTGTGAACAGAGACTATGTATGCAGTCAGCTGTATAGTGGCCAGTGGGTTGTGGGTGTCTGATTTTTGTGTTTAAAGTAACTCAGGTTGAACGCATAAAATAAAAGAGAGAATATCTATTTTAAGAAACAGGAACTTTTTTCCTGGCAATAAAATGTATATTATAATCATTGCCAAGCTACCATGCCACCGATGTTGTCATTTAAACGCAGCTATATGTAGCTCTATGCACACACGTAACACATCATCAAAACAAACTCAGATGTGTGTCACAAAATAAATATAAACAAACGCGCCGAGCGATTTATTTGTGATGAGTTATACGAGATTTTTGTTTATCTTCTTCTGATTTAAGATTTTATCAAAATTTTATTTGTGTTTAATTCAAATAAAGTTGTATATCATACTTTAAACTCTATCACTGCGCTGTAAAATTGCAAATATGGTGACGGTTATAGAATTTAATTATTATATTGCGTCATTAGTTTAGTGTGTATAGTCATTTCTGCTTCATCTTGGATTATCTAGATCGCAATCTGACGTCAAATTTAATAGCAAATTTGCATAGTTTCAGAACGAAGATTAAGGAATTTATTAATAACATAACATAATGCCGACAAAAAGAAGTTCTTGATTTAAAGCTGCAGTTAGCAACTATCAAAGACATCTTTGTCAGCTAGCAGAACTAGTAAAATCAAGAAAGAATTGCAATTACTGCAACTGACATTCTTATCAGCAGAGAAGCTGATATCAAAACTGACACTTAACATTTAACTTAGAAATTTGCATGTGCTTACATGAATATAATCGCATTTAAGTTAATAGCAACAATTTAAATATTTACCGAGCGTGCCGTAATAATAAACTTCATAAATTCGTATACTTCTTAATTGATTTACTTTTTCATGCAAAAGTAAATAAAATATAATATAATCAAGCAGATAATAATTAAAACAAGCACAATTAGATGAGTCTTATAGATAAAATATTATGATTGTGCTGCAGGTGCACTTAAAAATGTTCGAGATTGTAGATACATTATTTAATTTTTAGTCAACAAACGACCAAAAATGGTACTATAATGGTTATAATGGTTATAATTTTTGTTTTTATATTTATATAACATCTTTTGTCATTTTTATATTTATGGAATTCTCTGTAATCAACATTTAATAGAAAAAATAAAAATCACGACTGGGTGGTACAAACCAATAACAAATGGATTCCATAAATTTTCAGTGCGATCATAATAGTTTGTATGTTAAGCTCAAGTTAACGTCTTCTTCTTCGTTTTTCAGTAAACTTTTATCTTTAGTTAACTCTTATAGTTAGCCCAACAAGTTTGAGGAGTTAACTCACCATTAACAAAACTGATGCTTTTGACAGACGGATTTATGAGCAATTGAAAATATTTATTTAATTTTGAAAATATTTTTATTTATAATACCAAATTGACCACTTTCTGGTTTAATTCATAACAAAAATTAACTAACCCTGATTTGACTCAGAGTTAACCCAGCACTAAAAAAGTAGGCATAAGAGACCTAACCTTATTCGAACCATGGAGGTTTTCGTATTACTGTACTGGATACTTTTTTCAGAGTCAATATTTAAGATGAACAAATTTAACTCACAATTTACTGATCGACACTTTTTTATTTTAAGAAATATTTCGTAAACATTTCTTGAAAAATAACTTAACTGTAAAAAGATTTATTTCAAACATATTTTTTAAAAATATTTAAAAAACTGTACAGTCAAGTTTTTAAAACTATATTGGAGTTATGTGTAGCTCAAAAATATTTCATAAAAATCCATCCATAGGTTTTTAAATTATATTGAATTAATGAAAAAAATGTATTCTGATTTATATATATAAATATATTAACATTAAGTATTATGGTAAATATTGAATTTGCAGAAAAAATTAAGAATTTTTCCAAATTGTCTTTTTATCTCAATTGTTGCATTTTGGTGGAACGCCACTTATGCCCTCACAGCCACAAAAAAGGCATTTGCTTGGAGCAAAAAATGATATCACTCAGAGTAAATACTACACGAATCAACAACAAAGAATGATCATCAGCTTAGCCAAAATAGAAGTTGGAAAACAGTATGTCAACCTGAAATCACTTTTACCAGCCTTACAACACCTCGTTTCTATAGAACAGATGCGTGAATTCCATGACCATCGATTGACCGATACTCATTCACTCTGGCAGATCCAAGATGTTTGTTTGTGAGGGTGCGAAACTGTTTTCATTTTTTTTTTTTAAATAAACAGTTCAATCCAATTTTCCGTCTTGGAAAGACTGAGTTTCGTCAGTGATAGCAGACAACTATAGGTAAGAATGATGGCTACGTCACACTTTGACTCTTTCAATTGGCATCGACAGCTCCGAAGGACCAAGGCCTAGTGACTTACACTCTCAGCCAATTATACTTTTTATGTGTTTCTTGTTAAATCTACAGGATTGGAAGGGACCTACAATTTTTCTTCCGAACGACTTAGTTGAGATGAACTTTATCATGACAATGATAAAGATGCAAGATGGAGTGCCCCTGAAAAAAAACTTTTTTTTCTTAGGGTTACGTCAGGGTTTGAACCCAGACCTCTACCGGGAACCTCCTCCAAAAACCACTACAGCACGGGGCACTACTTCTAGGCCCAATAGGATTCTAAAAATCAAATGTTTCATGAGATAATTACCGACAGAGCAATGGATCTTCTGCCTACCTATTAGGACTACATAATTTTTCCATTAGGTGTGTGGTTCTAGCAACTAAGTTAACCATCTAGTAACCAAGTTAACATCTTCTTATTATATGAACAACATACAAAAGAAAAAACAAAAAAGTCTTATCGAAAAAAATGTAATCCAGAATTGAGATACTTTTTGGAACTCTACAAAAATGCAACACCGGTATCTTTTCTTGCATAAATGTGGCAGGTTGTATTTATTTAAAAGTATCACGTTTCATTTGTCAAATGCAAGTAGGTAAGTAAGTATTTATCAAGACCATGAACACTTTCATGTAACCGGTTCCGAGATTTTGCAATAGCAAACCAATAATTCGCTTACGAGAAGTATGTTTTGGTTTTTCACGTTGGTTTTTCAAGGCTAAATGTTAAAATAAGTTCTGCATTAGTCAAAATCAATAGCGAAATTTCTTTCCTTAAAATTCGTATTTTTTACACTGTTAATCGATCACTTCTCTCATCTTTAGATATAAATAAATCGATCTAACATCAAATATGTGCAATTAATTAACACCAAGTAATAAATTCATTAATTTAGATTGATTGTTGACAAATAAACCCTGTTCCCATTGAAACATTAAGCAATATTATTTCCCCTTATCCCTCACCTCTTCGCACCCAAATGCCTTCTTATCTCTTCTCGGTCTGTTAAAGCACAATGGTTTTTTTAAGTTGACTTGACAAGAACAAAATATTTATATAAGACCTTGTTAAAGTTTTCCATAAAAATAGTTGACTAGTTTCGTTTCAAGGGAAAAGGTTATGTACAACTATAAATGAACTGTACATTTAAGTGTGTCAGGGTAGGGGGTGTTTTATGTAGGTATGGGGTGTTTGAAAATTAAATAATAGATAAGTGTATCTAACTTACCCTGTTTTAAATTAGATGATGGAGGTGTTATAATCATGTCAATGATCTAGATAATTGTGTGACTATAGATATTGAAATTTATTAATTTGTAACACTTGATAAATGGTTTAAAAAAAAAACTTCTTTTCGTTGCGGTTGATGTTCCATGTTGAATTTCACTTTTTTTGTCTCACTCTTTTCTTTTTTGATCAAAGACATACATTGCGCTGCTGGACACTTAGATCTGAACACTTTTCATGTCTTGCACTAACTGAATTTTACCACGAATCAACAGCTGCATTTTATTATGAAAAACCAGATTCAGTCAGATAGGTTCATGAAAATTTTGTAGGAACAAGAAAAAAAAAAAAAAAAACATCACATTCACATGTGCGAAGCGAAGAGGTGCGGTTCGCATTTTTTGTTTGTTTCTTATTTCCACTTACGACGAGCAACAATCGGGCGAAAGTGTACGTAGGTAGGTACTGTATCTTCCATTAAACAAGGTGACCCAAAAACACTCGACCGATGTTGTTTTGAAATATCTTTGAAGCGACACGACATAATTAAAAAAAAAAAATTAGTAATTTTTTGGAGCTTTCATTATTTTTTGAAGATAATAGCGATCAAGGGGGCAGTGCGATATGTTGTCGAAATCTTTTCGGAAGTTCTCTATAAGATAGCTTCCAGAGTCGTTTTCATTCACCCACACTAAATACAGAACGGAATCTGCCGGTCATTGCAATTCCTCAAAACAACTCATAAGACAATCCAAAAAAACGCATATTCTTCAAAATACCTAATGTTGCGCAAGCTGTGTGTTCCACTTCAACAATTACGGCAATAAATGGTTAGTTGCTCTACTCACAAGTATTCTTGAAATTTATAGAATCCTATACCACGTCAACCTGTGTTCTGTATCACTTCACAAAAATTAAAACAAAAGTGACAGATGCCGTCATTTGCTAAAGTTATATCTATCCGATATAATAATATATTATGAACCACCCTGTATTACACGAATACCTACCTCGATGTGGTTTTTGGAAACCTACGATAATGGTATACTTCACTTGTAATCTTTCATTTGTAATACAATGCGTTGCACTTGAAGTACAACGTGTTTATCTCACAAGAATATTTTTTCTTATTGTCTTGATTTTGTATAAGTAATTCTCAGTATCCATAAGATCATTGTTATCTTCATTTTAAAGGATCAAATAATATTGTTGCCAACATAAGGTATAGGTATATAGGTATACACATCTATATTTATAAAGAAAAAGATTAATGGAATTAAGACAATAACAACAACTATCGCTAATTGATTGATTTTGTTTTGATGAATTGAAACAATTTAATGAAATTTAATTAAATAAGAATTGGCTTGATATAAGAATTGTGTTCATCAGAATCAAAATTAATGTATTTATAACAAAAAATTAGTTAGTTCAAATCTTTCTTTACCTGTAATCAAAACTTTCTAAAATGTCTATATACCTACTTAATAATTAAATGTTTATATTTTAACATTTCAATAAAAAAAGCGATTTTTTCTGTTCATGTTTTTGAATCAAAACATAGTTACATAGATGTAACTTTATTCTGATTCATGGCATTAGAATTGAATTCCTCAACTTTATTGCTTGAGATGTTTTTATAATATACATTATTATTATAATACAGTATAGAGTAAGACAATACAGTCTATAGAACTACATATTGTAAGGAATCAGTTATAGCAATAATTGAAAATTTCAGTAACTGAAATAGCTATATGTATCCATATATAGATAAAATTCCTAATCAAAGTTGGTGTACGTCAAGGAAGCGTCCTGACTTCTTTGCTCTTTGCAATCATTTCCTATCAGCTTGGAGTTAATGAGATGGAGCCAAAAGTGAATTAGTTGTTCTTTTCTGACGATGGAGCAACCTACTTATATGTAGACGTTCTTAAGAGATTTTGTGATCAAATTAAAAAAAATTTTGGTTATCGATTTCAAATGATTTCTTGCAATCATTAAAAATATTTGAATTTTGCAATCATGAAATCAAAAATGCCATAATGAAATCACGAATTGAAATCATGATGAAATCACTTGAATTAATTTGCAATGATTTGAAATCAGTAAATTTATTATAAATCAATGCAATCAGCTCAAATTGTCAATAAGGCATAACACTATTGACAATTTGTTTTTGTGAAGTTTCAATTGGGATTTAGATAATGAAATCATTATAGGTAATTGTCCGAATAGGTTTTAGATAGTTTTTTTTGAGTTTTGAAATGGTTTATGAATTCAGGGTCGACTATGCCAACGTTCGTGGGCTAAGATCCAATTTCTGTGACGTGTACATTTATACTGTACAAAACAGGCCAGCTGTTTTGGCACTGAGCGAAACACAAATAAGTGAAAATACGGATTATTCTGAATTTAACCTATTTGGATATAACTTAGTGCCATTATTCTTCTCCCACCATGGTCTCGCCGTTTATATTAGGAATGATGTCGCATACCAAATTCAACCACAATACGGTCCATGTGTAAACACAAATTTTAATTTCATGTGGTTAAAATTCACGGTAAATAAGCGCATCATCCATACATGTTTTATTTATCGGAGCCCCAATTTGGACAGTAATTCAACTTCAAACGAACTTGACGGTCTGTCCGACTCTATTCAAAGGATTGTTTCCCTTTATCCTCGCACTGAAATCGTTGTTACGGGCGATTTCAATGTACACAATTCTTCGTGGCTTCGTTATTCTGGCCAGACAACACCCGAAGGAAGGTATGCCGAGATCTTTGCTGAGTTAAATCACCTAACTCAGCTAGTTGACGAGCCGACTCGAATATCGGACGTTAATGGTCGAGCTGAAAACACTCTAGACTTGTTTCTTACCTCTGACCCTGATAAGTACACAGTTAGTGTATTATCGCCTCTAGGCACATCAGACCATTGTGTCATATCTGCAAATTTCTCGTGTCAAACAAACCCAGTTAAAGAAAAAGCACCCAAAAGAACTGTCTGGCAATACGAGAAAGCCAACTGGGAGGGACTCAACGAATTCTTCAAAAACTTTAACTGGTCGCTATGCTCCCTAGATAGTGACGTTGATTCCAGTGCAGATATGATAACAAATTTAATTCTCTCCGGAATGAGAAATTTTATCCCGAATAGGGTTAAAACAATCAAACCGAAAGAGAATACATGGTTTGATTCGAGCTGCAAAGAGGTTATTAGGGTTAAAGAGGTAAGCTTTCGATGTTATAAAGCCAATCCCACTGAGGAAAACCGAAAAAAGTTCAAACAAGCTAGAAAGGCCAGCAACGCCCATATTCGACGAACCAAATTTTTGCATGATCAAGAATTAAGGCAAAAAATACTACAATGTCCCAAAGGTAGTAAAAATTTTTGGTCATTTGTAAAAAATATTCGCAACACTACCTCGTCGTCGGTTCCAACGCTCGTCTTCAATGACACTCCATTTGTTAGCTCTGTTGACAAAGCTAACCTACTTGCGAGGCAGTTCGCTGCCAACTCAACACTGCCTGATAGTGTCATGACTCCGCCAGTACTTGAGGACGTAAACGGATTCATGGGACGAATCTTCTTTCGCACTCGTACAGTAGCAAGAGTTCTTAAAGATCTTGACATTCACAAATCCGCTGGCCCGGATAGTATCCCCCCCATCGTTCTGAAGAGGTGTTCTTCCACGCTGGCAAAACCACTGCGTAAGCTTTTTCATCTGTCCTATTCTACTGGTCTCTTCCCGAGTAGATGGAAAACAGCATTTGTCCAGCCTGTCCCTAAAAAAGGCGAATCTTCTTCACCCTCAAACTACCGACCAATTGCACTTACGTCCCTTCTTTCCAAGGTCATGGAAACGTTGATTAACTTTCAACTTAATAAATATCTTGAGGAACGGAAGCTTCTAAATGACCGGCAGTACGGCTTTCGTAGCAACAGGTCCACTGGTGATCTGATAGTTTATCTCACCGAGCAGTGGAACAAATCTTTACATCGTTTTGAAGAAAGTAAGATTGTTGCACTTGATATTTCAAAGGCATTTGATAGAGTTTGGCATCAAGCTCTTCTTTCGAAAATGCGTGCTTTTGGCGTCGATGAATCTCTTCTTCGTTGGATTAGAAATTACCTTTCGAACCGTTCAATACAAGTTGTATTGGATGGATTCAAATCTGAAACCCACAAAATAAATGCTGGTGTGCCCCAGGGCTCCGTTTTGTCTCCGACTCTCTTTCTCATTTTTATAAATGATCTCCTGTCTACAACTTCTAATCCACTCAACTGTTTTGCTGATGATAGTACCCTCAGTTTTTCATATTCGTTTCCTGATTCTCGCCCATGTTCTTCGGAAGTGGATCTTGAACGGCTTAATATGATAAGCTCATTAAATTCTGATCTTGATAGCATTGTCCAATGGGGAATAAAAAATCGCGTAGAATTTAATGCTTCAAAAACACAATGCTGTTTACTTTCATTAAAGCGAAACCTTCCTTCCATGCCACTTTCCATGAGTGGTACTTGCATCGAGGAAACCGAACAGCTTTCAGTTCTCGGTATGTGCATTACAAACCACCTTCTGTGGAATGAACACATATTTGACACCGCTAAATCTGCTGCGAAATGTTTAGGTTTCCTCCGAAGATGCAAGAAATTTTTCTCCCCGTCTGATCTAGCCATTATTTATAAGGCATATATTCGTCCAAAGCTCGAATATAACTCCCACATCTGGGCAGGTGCTCCCATAACGTCGTTGAGTTTCTTGGATAGAATACAAAATAGAGCTATAAAAATGATAGGTGATAGGTCAATAACTGATACAATTACGTCTCTCGAGCACCGTCGAAACGTATCATGTCTCACGTTGTTCTATCGTTATTTTTATAAGCAATGCTCAGAAGAAATAGCTAGCTGCATTCCTCCCCTCAAACAATTCAACCGTAATACTCGTGCTTCATGGAATGCTCATCAGTTTACCCTAGAGTCCAATTTCGGACGTACCGTTAAATACAGAGATTCTTTCTTCAGCCGCACTACACGAATGTGGAACGCATTACCCGCCTCTGTTTTTCCATCGCATTTCAAAACTCAGAACTTCAAAACTAATGTTCATCGGCATCTCCTTTCAAACCCCTCCCTTTTTTCCTAATGCTCGTACTGTGTTCACCATATTAAGGGTAGACTAATCCCTTTAGTGCGCGCCTATTATAAAAAAAAAAAAAAAAAAATCACAATATTTTTAAATCAATTTAAATACTGCTTGAAATCACCTGAAATCATATGAAGTCATTTGAAATATTGAAATCATTGAACCATTGAATCACTAAGTGACAAACCCCTCGAGATCTTAACTTCTTTGTCTACATCAAAACATTAAGTTTTGTTATTATAAATATTATCTTCTCCATTATTTTCTATACGGTAGCCCAAGCATAAAAAATAGAACCTGTTTCACAACACAACATCAAGTTTTCAAGCTCGTAGAAAAAACCGTAACATTAAATTGACCTTTTCTTATGGATTCAGAAAACACATATTTTTCCGAACTTTTTATATATGTGTTACTTTTTATATACATATATTGATAAAATTTGCGATAAAAAAGTTCGATAATTATTTTGCGAAATGATCATTTTGCGAAATGATCATTTTGCGAGTTGATTCAAAACCAAAAGAAATTTTGCCAAATAAATATTGGTGACAATTAAAATTTACTTTGATAATTGCAGAATGCGAGATTTGCGAAACGAGTTTCGTCAAAATGACCGGCACCCCATCTTCGATGATATAATTAGTCAATCAATATCTAAAAAATAAATTTGTTTATCGAAAATATAATTGAAGACGCAAGAGTTCGTATAAAACGTCAACTAAAGCACTTAAATTAATGTCTAATAAAATCCTATATCCATTTTTATGTTTGAAAATATAATAATGATCGACACTGTGTATTAAATTTACAACACCCAATGACAGGCAGACGACAACCAATCTGGCATGTATTAAAGATAAAATCTGTTTGTACTTAAACGGGCTTTAAAATTCTATTTGTTTTTTGTCATTCAAAATAATGAACTGCCGCGTCATCCTCAACTTAACTTTGTATTCTTACATCATTCTAAATATTTAGTTTGATTAACAAAACAATTGCTGCAAAACTTTTTGACTCAAGTCTGCTGATAAGGCATATCAATCTTAAATGCAACTGGAAGCTTTGAATACAAAAATGAGATATTCCTTATTGGATAGTTTTCTTTGAACATGAAATTAGTGTTCATCGTCGTCATGTTTAAAAAAAGTAGGGAAAAGTAGCTAATTCGCTCGTATTTTTAATTTTCACACCCCAAATCTATTCGCCCATCAGCGATTTTTTTTTTCGCCTTTCGTCCTTACATGGCACCAATATAATTCTCGCTTGAATTTTATTACTATTGAGTATTGGTGTATGATCTTAAAAAGTTAACTACACCTAGGTACATTGTTCTAAAAAATACTGAACTGTTTTGGTTTATAAATAAAGAACTAATCATCCAGTTTCTCATAGCAATACCACTGTTATCTTCTGACTTTACAATTTCTTACGGCCGACCGTAAACATAAGATATGTTCTTTGAATTGCAGCTGCAGCTGTCAAAATTTTTCAATTGTTTTGGGGTAGGTCCGTGGTAGAAACGAATATTTCACTTCGAAAAGTGTAATAAGGCCGAATTTCAAAAGTCGGAGTTATTTCGCGCGGCGTTATTTCACGACTCCGCCAATGGTCTTATGTATTAGAATGTAAGGAAAGTCCGTATTTTCTTATTATAAGACAATGACACGATAAGAATAGCAAATATTTTGATGAATATAAAAACGTAGACTGATCTTTGTAGGAAACAACTTCTACAAAAAACATTAGGATTTTTATTGCGTTAAAATCCATTTGAAGATGACATTAGGTGGTTTATTTATTTTGTGTAACGTCTCTCAAAGATGGTTTGCATAGAAACCATTAATTTTCATGTCAATTGACATCTCTTCTCACAAAAAAAAAAAAAAAAACAAACAACTAGAAAAAATTGAATGTTTCTTCCGCTAAAGTTAATTTGTCTAGTAATCAATGAATTTGGCACTATCCACGGTCTTGTCTGGAAGATACTTTCGGCAAATACGGAATATTGATGTGTTATGAAACTGGGATTTATTTGTCTAGGAGAAGCACTAAAGTGTATATAGCAATGCATGTAATATAGTCAATATGTATTGCCTTACGAACAAAGAAACTAAAACTATTAATGTAGATACCTACATAAAATTTATAAACGATGTTAATAATTTCCAACCAGCCTTTTTTATGCCTTAGACATGGAAAATAGAAAAAAACTGAATTTTTGGCGTTCTCTGAAATCATCCCAGCGAATTCCACAGTGGTCAAAGTCACACATTTACATAAATCGAAGAAAAAGTAGATAACCACCAAAATTGAATGAAAGAGCACTTCTCAAAAACATTGAATATTTTTATTTCCGGATGATGTAATAATTGTATAGGTTGGAACAACCCCAGCTCCAGCAGATAAACCTGAAACAAAAATATTTTTTAACCACTTATTAACAAAATATTTTATTAAAGTATAATTTGCAAAAACTCTAACATCACTGCAGTTTATTTATTATTGTATGCATCAATTCATGTAGTTTGTATTTTATTATTTTACGCGACAAAACAGTAAATTAGAAATAAATAAATAAAAAACATAATTAAGAGCGACTATGAAAAAGTAAACAAACCACCATTTTGATATTTAAGAAACTGTCCTAAATTGGAATACTATTATATAGATAAACAAACGATTTTGGTTTGTTTATCTTTTTTATCTGTATAACAATTCTTCAAATAGGCACAACTTTTTGGTGTCTACCCACTATCCAGTAATATATAGAGATCAGTGAGATAGACCCCCTTCCACGCGATTTTTTTCTTGTCTCGATCCAACCTACTTGTTCTATCCTTTTGGCACACCTTGTGTGAATCAAAAGGGTCGTATAAATCATGCATCTGGTTTTCCATGGGTTACATTTGATACGAGTTCATAAGTTATTGAGAACAAATTTGTAAACTTACCAAAATAGCTTAGGAACTTTGTTCATATAAACATATACATACATATCGATGTCAGTTTTTTGGTTACTTAAGACAAGAAATTAATAATAATAAAAATAAAGGCCACGAAACAGAAAACCATATCTTACAAAGATTCAAACCAAAATCAAAGTACGCAAAAAATTTTCTTTACTAAATGTGAAGTAAAGAATTTTTTTTTTCAAAATCGTTGTACCGGTTTTCGAAAAAATCGATTTTTTAAAAATATTTTATCGAAAACTTTTTTCTAAAAAAAGTGATTATGCAGGTTTTTTGAACTTAATTTATTATATCTTAAAATTAAATTTCATAAAAATCCGTCAAGGGGTTTTTGAAATATTGAATTCACAAAAACAGTTTTCCAAAAATTATTAAAAACTTAACAAAAACATTTTTGAAAAATAGTTTTATGCCATGTTATTTTAAATATCTGGGACAGTTTTAGTAATGAATTTCGTTCAAATCTCTTCACCCGTTATCGAGATAGTCGAAATTAAAAAATACCGTTATATGGCAGTGGCAGGTACCGTTAAACGAATTTTCTTGAAAGTTTGATTTTACTATTTAATAGACCTTCCACACCTTTTTACACATGTGAAATTTGGTTGAAATCGTTATAGCCGTTTTCGAGAAAAATACAATTTTCGATAACCGTTATATAGCAGGTACCATTATTCTTAGACTTACAGTGACTCACAAAAAAAGTTCTAGGCATATTACCCTAAAAACCATAACTACCTGATTTAAAGTAAATCGGACGTCCCGTTTTGGCTGTAGGTGCCGATACAGACGGTCGACAGTGTCTCATATATGTTCATATAACATGTGTTGGAGACAGTTTTATTTATCTATAACAATACGCACATTATTATTTAGCCTAATTTTTACTGTGCATTGATATTTTAAAACACATATTCTAAGATTTTAATTATCATGCTTTTATTATTTCTTATTCTTATTATTTTTGTTCGTGAGTCATCATTCAATTAATAAACAGTTTTTTTCTTTAAATAAGTTGTTGTGTTGTTGTTTCTTTATTTTTGTGCTCAATAATATTTCACAACATGGACGTTGAAAACTAGTTAGGTAACAAGAAAATGCGATACATTCGAAAGTGAAGTTGAGTTCTTTTATTCCAAAAGAAAATTTAGGACGTAAAGCGACCTTTACACGGTTAGTCAGAGGACGTCAGTCATCTACCTACACATATAATAAGCCATCAGGCAAAATCAAAAGGGTTTTGATTTTACGTCAAACAAATGCACGCACACAGGCTTATTTCTACAAACACTATATAACAGATTGATGTCAAATGACTGACCGTGTAAAGGTAGCTTAAGGGTATAAAAAATCAGTTTTGTATTGGGACAATGCAATTTGTCAGTAGCTTGAATCCCATGTTGTTGTATATATTGCCCACCATCTTCTTTCGAGTTTTATAATATTTTGATCTCAATTAAAGCTTTTTCGTGCTTTAGGAGGTTTCTAAATTAGAGATTCTTGTTTCAGAGCTTCTTGCTTTGATATATAATGTTTCAATCTTTTGTTTTTCATAAAGTATTAAAGAAAGGCTTTGTTGCCTTCGAGACCTGTTCTGAGATGCATGCACTTTTGGGAAAATTTCATAAAACTTTGTTTTGTACTTGTTGAATTTAATTTATTTATATTCATTAAATTAAAATAATTCAATTTAATTTGATGATTTATCAAAACAATTTTTTACTTTAAATTTAAAGCACAAACATTTCAATTCAAAATAAACAGAAGAACATAGTATTTTTTTTGTATTTTTACTGATTCAATAAGTTTCATCATCATCATCATCGGCTCGACTACCGGGGTCTGGTCCTGGCCCCCTTCAACAAGTCTCTCCACCTATCCCGGTCTCGAGCCGACGCCATCCAGTTGCGCACCCCAAGGCTCCGGGCGTCCTTGTCTACGCCATCTCTCCAGCGCAAGCATGGTCTACCACGCTGTCGTCTGCCATAGAATGTACCACAAAGAACTTTCCGAGCAGGTTCCTCTTCGCTCATGCGAGCTAGGTGCCCTGCCCACCGGAGTCTACCGAGCCTAATTTTTGTCACGATATCTGCTTCAAGGTAGATTGCGTACAATTCATGATTGTACCGTCTCCGGAATCGTCCTTCCTCACATATTCAATAAGTTTGAAGATCTTATTAATTTCAATTGTAGAAATAAAATTTTCTGTTAATTTTAAATAAAAAAATCTTTTGTTTTTAAAACGTTCTTTCTATTTTGCAAAAAAATTACCAGAGAAATCTCATTACATACATACATGTCTGCCTTCTGTTTATTTCTTATTTAGTAATTCAATTGTTATTCATTTTAGTCTTTGCAATCATTGTCCTGGATCAGTGAAGAACATAATACATATTGCGCTGTAAAGGAGTAAACAAAAAACATAAAATATCATTGCCTTTGCTGCTATAGGTAAGCATACAATTTTTATTTTTTTTTTCAATTTATACTTGTACATTTTTTTTTATTTATTAAAAATATTAATTATTGTTGTTTTACAAAACTAAGCTTATTATGTGCATAATCCCTCTAAACAATTGTTTTAAAATAATAATTGGATAATTATTCTTCAATCTGTTATATATGTACTTGATTTTGATACAAAATGTTCAAAACACAATTATAGACTTATTTTCTACTTAAAAAAAAACTTATTTATAATTGACTTATTAACGACTACTGCTCTTGTGTAAGAGCATCGGAATAATGTTATCTAGAATTCCTTTTTTCTAACTAATATAATTTGACGGCATTTTTGAAGTTCAAATTTTTTTTATAAAAAATCAGAAAGTTGTTTTCACAAATTAAAATCTTACTTAATTTAATTGGCACTTTAGTAAAAATAATTTTCTGATTTTCATAACATGAACTTTAAAAATGTCCCCATGTAATATTTGGAAAAATTGACGTAAAATATTTTGCCATCTGACCACTAAATTGTGCTTAATTTGACTGCTATTTAAATTAAAATTAGTATTTTAATTTATAACTTATTTAAAAAAAAATTATTTATTAAGTAATGGGCATATGGCAAAACTTTTAAACAAATACCTTAAACAAATATTCATACTATCAAATAAGTTACCGTTCTATGTCGAATTGTCTTAATTTTTTTTAAACTATAAACTAAATTTGATTTATTTGATAAGAAATTCCTAAATTTATAGTCACTTATGACTAGATCACACTTTTTTTTTTGCAGTTGAGTATGTAACGTTAACTTAAAATAAAAAATAAAAACGATTACAGTCTCACTGCTGTGATTCTACGTTGACTGTGTTGTGACCATTTAATTTGTTCTTATTTTCCACGACTTTGGGTTCATTCCAAGGTTGAGTTTCACATTTTCCAAATAAAACAAACATAAGATTCCCCACAAAGAAGAAGGCAGCTGCTATAAAGAATATTATTCTCCATTGTGCTGGGTCTTTCTGTAAATCAAAAAAAAAAAAAAAAATAATTAAAATGTTAATTTTGTCAATTCGTAACCAACACACTACCAACCTCATCGGTTATTATGACCCCAACAGTAAGAGGAGCAAAAATGCTCATTATATTTGCTATTCCATTTGTAATGCCCATCAAAGTTCCAGCAAAATTCGGTGACAAATCAATATGATTGATAAGGAAACCCAGATAGCAAGATGCATTCATTCCAACAGTCAGTGTCAGAAGAGCAACAGCTATAGTTGGATTATTACCATCAACATAACCGAGACCAATGAGCCCAAGCATCTGAACCCAATGTCCCATTGAGTTAAAGAACTTCCTGCTGAAGGCTAAATCTCTGCCTTTTCTCTTGTCCAATATTTCGGAAAGGAAAAGGAAAAAGTAACTCAGCAAAAACATAACCCAATACGGCAGGGATGAAAGTAAGGCGCTGTTCTTAATGTCCATTCCAATGACATTCTTTAAATATGTGGGGATTTCAATCAACAAAGTCCAGAAACCCCAGTTGTTAGCGCAATGCACAAACAATAGAACATAAAATGGTCCTGATGTCCATATATCCTTCCAAGGGGTTACAAGCTTTGGTTTTTTCTCTTCATTTGTTTTATTTGGAACTCCGTTTGCGGGTAACATTTCAATGTATAGCTTCTCTTCTTCAGATATAAGATGACTCTCGGCCGGTGAACTGGATGAAAAGAAGTACCATAATATGGCCCAAATTATTCCAACTCCACCAGGAAAGTAAAATGTACTTGGCCAGCCCATCACAGATGCTGCAAGTTCTCCACTGATACATAGCATTAGTGCTGTACCGAATTGACCACCAGAATAACTTATAGTTCCAAGCCTTCCACGTTCTGCTACTGGGGCCCATTTAGAGATAAGGTTGTGCGTTGAAGGCAGAAGACAGCCTTGACAAAGTCCTTGTATAACACGCAATGTACAAACTAACGGTGATCCACCCAATCGTGCACAGATTGGTGTAAGAATAGTTAGCACCGAACAGGTTGTAATTCCCCAGAAAAGAACCAGCTTAGCGCCATATCTTTGAGCGAGTTGTCCTGCTGGAACTTGTGTTATTACATAGCCCCAAAAAAAACTGCTCAGAATAAGTGATTTGGTTTTTTCTGACCATTCGAACACCTAAAAATAAGAACAATGAAAAGTTAACATTTCGATGACACATTTATTTGGAACAGATTTTTGTTCTAGTGATTTCCTTGAACTCAAAGGATTTTGAATTGAAATAATAAAACGTTTTGGAAAATTTGATTTAATTTAAGAGGGAAATAACTATGCGCTTTAGTTTTGAATGAAAAAAAAAAGGAAAAGTTCTCTATATATACGAATAGTAGATGTGAAGTTGGGTTCTGGGATAACAAACTGATGTCATCAGAATGAAATCCAATTTTTTAAATGTAAGAAAAGTCTTCGTTTTGATCATTTTTTAAATTTTCTATCACGATAACCGACGATAACTGGTAATTCCATGAAAAAAAATATGCTCTGATTTTGGCTCCGAATAACTTCGTTACGGAAATAAGTTTTTAATGGGATTTAAATTTCGTACAAATAATACAGAGTTTTCATGAAGAAATTTGACAGCCATTATAAAAATAAGTAAGATTTTCCGACATGATATTTGAAAACGATAGAATTTTTTCCGATTTGGTTCTGAAGCTGATTAAATCGAAAAACTTATAATACAATATTTAGGTTAGGTTAGGTTTATGTGGCTGTCAGGAAGACTACTGACACACTTAGACCACAGATAGGTCCGTTGTGATACCACGAATGAGCGAGGGAGTATTTCTTTAATTAAACCAGTTGGAGCTTCTTATGAAGCGGTGTAAAGATAGAATATCAACGTTCGACATATCGCTTGGATCGTCGAAAAAGAGATTACCCAGGTGTAATTTACGTCTTTGGGAGAGAGCTGGGCATGAATAGAGAAGATGGGTGATAGTCTCCTCCTCCTCCTCATCCATGCAGCTTCTGCAAAAATTCCTATGAGGCAGTGTCCGGTTATGACACCAATTACGGAGCTAAGATGTAATCTGCTCATAGATAGCAGACATTTAGTACGTTTACAATATTTACTTACATCGAATTCAGAATTCGTCGATTTATCTGTCATAGCAACAATAGCTACAGACATATTCACACGCAACATGTAGGCAACTGCCTGCCCAAAAAATATAAGGGCACATTGAAGATGACGTATTCCAAAAGCTGGTTCTGTAACAAAAGAATAAAAATATAAATACTTAATTAAATTAAATTTTAATAAAAGTTAAAAAAGATGATTTAATGTATTGATTTATTTTTCAAAAAATTAAATTGTATAGTTAATATAATTATAATATGTTTTTTCAAACTTGATGGATTTATTATTGGATATATTAATATTTAAAAACACATAACATTGATTGATTGATTGATTGATTAACACGCCTATTAATCTGTCGTTTATTTATAATATACTGAATAGTGTAAATACAGTATTGGTATCGCTTACCAAACTCGAGTTTCACTAATGTTTTTTTTACAATTTTTGTTGATATTAATTTATTTAATAAATTATTTTTATTATATAAAATTAATTAATGAGAAATTAAAATACATATATCTTGATTATTTCAAATTTCGTCTCACCCACTCAACGACTCAAGTTTTTTATTTCCAAATTTTTAAAATTTTTATACTTGTAGTTAGTTTAAACAAGAAGAATTTTTCATAATTTTCAAAAAGTAATTAAAACCCCATTTTTTGTAAAGTTAAAATTAATTTAAAAAGTTTTGTCGGTTTTTATTACATATTTTAATTTTTGGAAATAAATTTACTATTTTAATTTTGTTACAATTTTTGTTAAAATGATTGTGTGCAATTTTTTTTATATTTTTAGCTTGTACTTTTTATGACGAAAATTACGCTCAAGTTTGTAAAACTCGTAATAATTCCACAGGAATTTTAAGTTTTCGTTTTTTACAAACCAGTCTTTTACCTTTTGCCCCACACTGTATAGGAACAGATTCTTTAAACGCAATTCTAATAATATTCAATATGAGTGATTTGTTGCCAACGGATTTTTTTATTGTTTTTTTTTTTCAGAAAACTTTATAACGGTACGTTCCATAAAAGCTTTGGACATTATTATGGCGCTCCTGAATTTTTGTCCAGTTATTGCTTCAGGGCCACTCATTAATGAATGACAATTATGGCTACCGGAATTTACCGGAAACCAAAGAAACAGCCCTTCAAAGTGCAGGCAAAATAACCCTACTATGCGGTAAGTAATTTTGGCCCGAATTTTTTTGTTCACATAAGTGTAGTATGAAACGTTTAAAATAATAATATATAACTGCCATTTTATGTCAAGCCGGAAAAGGGTTGCAAGAGCAACTCAAAAAACAGTATAGAAACACTTAAAAAAAAAAGAAATTTATGTCTTAGAGTCTTAAACCATTTTAAGAACTTAGATATTACCAAATTTTAAGCCCTAGTCATTAAAACTTATTTTAAAAATCACAGTTTCTAGAACTGATTTTGGTTAAATTTAATATCAAAATAAACTTTTACAATTTTCTTTATAAAGTCAATCTCTTTAAACTCTTGTCATAGAAACAAGTACGCCCGAAACGTTATTTGACGTATTAAATTTAAAAATTATGACGTATTAAATTAAAAAAAAAGTTTAAATGATTCATCCGGATTCGCTATGTATTGTCTTTACCTAATATTCAAAGTAAGATAAAAATGTTTATCTCACTTTGATATGACAACGAAGAAACTCCTTATTTAAAAATTAAATAAACAAAAAAATGTATCTATGAGTAATGATCTTTTACAAACATTTATTCAAAAAAATTCAAGGCTATATTTATCCACGTAGAGCTTGCATCCAGATTGAAGTTTTTATGATTTTCTTGTTTGCTTAAGTAGATAGCGTTAAAATTAGGTATATGCTCTCGTAACTTTCCGTTCTTCGTATTTAGATACTTATTTATACAGTGACAGTCATAAAAAGAATAATATGTGCCTAAAAGTTGCAAACAATCATAATTCATAATTAGAAAACATTCATGCTCATCAAAGTTATATCCTTTTTCTTTTTGTTATTGGATCAGATTTCAAACTAAAATTGCATCTTGAATGGCATTTATCTACAAAAATATTAACAGACAAACTCACCTTGACAACTTTCGAAATCTTAATGTATTTTTTGTTACCATCTAAATTGGGTGGTATCTTTAACTCTGATGTAGGCATAGTTATATTATTTTTATTGTGTTTGGTTAGACATTAGACTGCTCTAAATTTGTATTTTTATTTCAAACATTTTGCAGTATTTCTATCTGAAGTTGATTCAAGTGCATTTTATTTGATTTATAATGGAAAAAGCGGCGTCTATTTACACATTAAAGCAACTACTCAACAATGTTTTTTTTATTTATTCAAGTGTGCAAAACCGAAATAGGTTAATTTAAAATACGCTCCAAGCAATCATCACTTCAAAATGTCGTTGAAAAATTATTTATCCATTGATGGGAAATGATATATGAAAAGTTCTTTGTTGATAGACTAACTTTTTGTTAATTGAAGAGGAAATACAGAACAGCAAATTAGATGTGATAATACAAATGTATATAGACAGTTTTAAAGAAGAAACCAGAAAGCGGGAAATAAAAATTCGCGAAAAGCTTATGTTAACCAACGGTAAGGTAAACTGTGGTATGTATTTGATATCAGGACGTATACATATGTATATGACTTTGTCTTTTTCGGTGGGAGCCAAATAATATTAAAATAATGTATTTGCTATGGTTCAAAGCAAGGTTATGAAACTTTAGTCGTTTTATTCAAAATCTTCTCCGACAATTTTTGTTTTTCCTTCCAAAACCAAAAGCTTCCAAAAGCAAAAACTTAAAAAAAAAACGGAAAAAGAATGTTTTGAGAAGTTACCTATTATAATAAATAATATTTGGCGCGAAGTCCTCATGACGAGAGCCAGAGCGTATAATGACTTGCTCTGTTAAACAATCTTTTTGTAGGCGTTGCGATTTTTAAAAAATTGGAGAGAATTTACAAATCATCAAGGACGCCAAACGGCTAAGAATCACTTAAGAAAGCCAAAGGGACATTCTTCAAGAATTTGTCACTTCCTAGCAATAGACAGTGTCCATAAAGAAAACGTTTTGCCTTTAGGTGAAAGGTTGTGCTTGAATCCAAATCTAGCATGAAAGCCAGAAACACTAACAACTACGCCACGGCTCACAGGGCACTTTGAAAAAGCATCACTTAGAAATCGATGGTTGGATGTAATCGTTAAGTTAAATATTCAGAGGTACCTACCTTAATACAGAAACGTTTCAATTGATTTGTAAAATATTTGTAATTTGGTTGCCAATGCCAAGAACTAATAAACAACATTTTTTTTTTTAATTATGAAGAGAAAAGTTTCTGAAAAATTCAATATGCAATATTCATTGGTATTACTCAAATGATTCAGCTTACGGTTTTCAGAATTATAATCACAGAATTTGGACTTTTCTTAGAAAAAAATTTAACTAAGTTTTCGAAACATTTTGAACCAATCCGAAGTTAAATCACTTTTTGACATTCTCAGTATTTTGTTTTAAGGTTCTTTTAAATAGAAATTAGTCTTTTTGGAAACAAGAACTTTTTTTCAACACGTACCAAAATTTTGAAATATCTAAATGGCAGGTATTGAGATAAATTTAAGTTAAGGTTCTTTTCTTGAAAAAATTGTTTCAAAAGCTTTCATACAAAATTGTACAAAAAAGTGTTAAATTTATTCATTCATCGTTTTGTAAAATAAAAATCGTTTTCGAAACAGTTACGATGAATGCATCTTAATATGTTAAAAAAAAAATTCACTAAAAATAAAACTATGAATAATTTGTTCTAAAAAAAAAATAACTACCTTTATCGTTGAACCTGCGATTGTTAACCATTTTATTATTCACTATCTTTGTATCCCAAATTTTTGACTTTTATGCTTATTCACTCCTGTTCGGGTTGAGATGTTATCACAGACTGATGATAAATAATCAATATCAACAAATTAAGGTTATACTGCAGCTTTTCTTTGACGCACTGTAATAAAAAATATTAACGAAAAGAAAAAGAGAACAAAACGTACAAATATAAATATTTACCTCACCCAATTGAGACGGTACTCCGAATTGTTAAATGATTGAACAAATGTTTTGGGCACTTAACCGAATTATATGCCTAGAAATAGTAATAAAAAAAACGTTTATATTTCCATTTAAGTTTTTAATTTGTATTTTTTACCTGGGCTCACAATAATTATACAAATGTTAACATCACTTTTGTTACATCTGTTATGTTGTTAGAATTTTGGTACTGTCATGGTTGAATATTCCAGGAACCTGAAAGCGTTAATTTGATATTAATAATGTGGGAAAACAGGTGTAACATGTAAACAATTAAATTCAAATATATACAATAAAAACACAAAAAAAAACAGCTTAAAAATTGTTGTTCCTTAATTTACAAGATAAGCGAATGAAATTTTATTCTCAAAAAAATCGTTCAAAATTTGTCGTATTTGACCTTTAATACGATACAAGAATTAGATGGAACATAATTTGTTTGAAATGAAAGAAAATTTAATTCAAAAAATGCGGTTAATCTTAAAAATGTATTTATCAGAAAACTTCATCATTGATACTAAGATGAACTTTCTTTTAAATAATAAAACATTTTTAATGTTAATCAATTACTAATATGTTTAAATAAAAAAAAGTTCGTTATTCGAAACGACAAAATTTTATTTAATTTTTTATTTCTTTTACATAAATGAAAAATGTACAATTAAGAAATACTTCTATTTAATTATACACTATACTTAATTTCAAATAGTGAACTTTTCACAATCATGTAAGTTAAAATACGCAAGTTATAAATACGCCATTGAAAGCGGTATAGTTGGTAATATGGATATGCTTCGTATAATATGTCAAAGAAAAAATTCTGCCAGACCTTATTATACACTGACAAAGAAATTGAATTGCAAATTATGTACTTTTATACGGGCGGAATATGTTACAACTTGTCTTAAATTACTTTGCCATTATTGTGAGAAGAATTCTATACACAAAACTGTACGGGTCAATATACATATAACCAAAATAATGGAAAACAGGTGTCATTTAAAAAAACTTAACGACTAAATAATGCGACAAGTTGTAAAATTGTAAATAAAAACAAATACCTATAAAGAAACACATGGTAAACACCAATGAATGAAAGAAAATTTTTAGCTAGGTCCCAGAAATCGAGGGAAATTAAACCGAAATCGAAATTGCAAATCGAGTGAATTTAATTCCAGTGTCCCAACTCCGAATGTATTCCGAAATCACTTTTCGTGAAATTGAAAACAGCTGATATCTGTCATTTGATATATTTTTTGATAATACATTTTGTTGTTAACTAATTTTTAAATATCATTGTTGTTTATAATAAGTGCTGTATTAATTGCTGCCTTAGTGCGAGATAGAAATATAAATATTATGCATAAGAAATAATAACAAGACGAAGGCTAAGATATTATGTATCAAAAATCAAACCCATTGAAAATTGGATTGCCAAGAAAGGCAGTTAAAATTGTATGTTAGTTATTATTTGCTTTCAAATATATATATATATGCATATCATATTACTGTCTTAATATTTGTTACTTTTTGATGGAACTGCAACTTGTTGAGCAAGTACCTACCTACTTGCAAAATTTGCTATTCGCACGTTACACCTAGCCGCAGTTTTGCTTTTTCTTGGCGAAGGAAATATCCAAAGATCGATTCGAAAAGATTTTAATCGCGTATCTTCGTTTCCACTTTCACAATTAAATATGCACGGTCGATTTGAAATCAATTAAAAATCGACGAAATACACTTTGTGGAACACAACAATTTCACTTTGTATCGATTTCGGAAAACATGAAATTTAAATCGATAGCGGGGAATTCTAAAACACCCAATTCTATTTTCGGTCCATTTCGATTTCATTTCGAGTGAAAATGAAATGTGGAACCTAATAGCTGTATGTCTATATAATGTCTTAGGCTTAAAAAATCAGGGTATGAAGACATTTACTTAGGCTTTCGCATCTATAAATTCTTGAACAATCCAAAACGGGGAGGCTATGTGGAGTGGAATAGTTTTAATCCCATCAATTGAGATATAGTCGGAAAAAGATCTGTACCTATCTACACATGTTCTGTAACTCAGTCGATACACGGTAAATAATGTTGGCATGTTTTGTTAATACAGCATCTGTATTACAGCCGTATATGCAACACATAAAATGTTTAATATCTTCAATTTATTAAACTATTTTTGTAATAATTTGGCATTTAAGTTCAGTACAGGTTATATTAAAATTCACATTTTATCACAGTTTCTCTAACTTTAAACCTTAAAATATTTAAATCTAATACTTAGGTTCTACAATCTAAGCCCGTCTTTATTAAATGAATCAACGTTTTAATATATTCGGGTTTAATATGAATATTTGTTGAATAGAAAATAATCTTTATTCTTATGTTTAAGTTAAATATTATTAGTATTATTTCCAATACTATGGGTTATTTGATGTCAATGGATTTAATATTTGTTATTCAAATCTAATATATCAGAATTATTATATTTTTCTGGCGTTGTCATATATACAATCCCAAAAATAATACATTTAACGCCAGGATTTTTAACCGTGTATCTTTTCACCTAGTTAAATAATGAAATATTTTACTTTATTTATTTCCCCTTTTTTGTTCAAAAATGATTCTTTCCGCCTTCTGGGAATTAAGTAATATTTTACGTTTGAAATGAAAACTTTATATCCTTTTGATCATAAAGAACACCGTTTTGGTGAGATTTTGAAAATTACCTTATTTTGGTAATTAACTTATTTTTATGTTTCGAAATCGGTTACTTAAAACACAAACATTATTATATCCAATTTAAATATTATTAAATTTCCTTCAGAAAATATTATTTAACATATTTAGCCCAGGTAACCGTTTTGAAAATATGTAATTGTATTCAAACATTTAAAATGAGTTCCAACTCTTCATACGAAGAGATATAGTGTTTTTTGTGAGCTAAATCTTGTAGAATGTATTTCTACTAAAGAAACATTAAATAAAATATTTTCCCTTTTAGTTAATAGGAGGTGCAATTTATTTATTGTATGTTTTTTTTTTTTTTTACTAAATGGCAACTCTGAAAATACTTGTTTATTTTTTAAAAAACATTAAAACGTCGGTTTATTTGCATTTGACGTTAAATATTTAAATGCTTGTTAAATTTTAAACTTTAAGTTTTAAGAAGAAATCAGTTAAGACTTGGTCCGATATTTTTTTTACTCAAAATCTAAATTTTTTTCGCTTCAAATACTCAGAAATTGATGTAGCAAGTTAGTCTTTGAAAAATTGCAGGATGGTTAAGAGATTCATTTAGCCGCTTTTTTTTTGTGGTTTTCCCATTAAGCCTATTTCACAGAAATAAAAAAATAAAATGCATGTCTGGGTCGCACGAACTTGCTCTTGCATTCAAACTATGGGATTACAAAAATTTTGATTCATGAAATTATGTATCATTCTTTCGTTTTATGTTGTTAAGCTAAAAATTTTAAATGCCATCTTATGCTGTTCCAGCCAAATTTGTAAGAAACCGTTAACACCAAATTATTTGCTATCTGCATTTTTAGCCGAAATCCTGAAATGCACTTATATTCAGAACCTTGCAATTACACAAAGTTTCGTCATATGTGTTGGTACGAAAAAGAATTTTCATAGTTTTCTGCGAAACACCATCTTATTTCAAACATAATGAATACAAACTTATTGTAGCTTTAATGCAACGTTAATGAATGCGGCAGTAATAATTAACCAAGCTTAATTGATGTTTATATCGATTTATAGTTTTATAAGCTTATAGTTTTATAAGCTTGCAGTGATATTTAAAAACAAACTATCCCTATACCAAATCAAGAGAGAGACAAATATCAATTTTGTAACTGTCAATTCATACAAATGACTACACTTTGACTTGTTAAATCAACGACAGATGTTAAGAATTTATCAAATAAACTATTTAAATTATGTTGTATGCCCGATGTTAGATTCTCAATCACTACCATACAATAAAAACTTATTTTGCATTAAAAAAAAAAAAAACAAATTAAGCGAACATATATTTTCATCACAATTAATTTAAGAACTAAATTTTATATAAATAAACACCAAAGAAAAATTAAATTTATATTATTACAAAAGTCTCCAAACTAACTCTTCACTTCATTCAAAAACTAATAAAATCCAACAGTTGACAAAAATGTTTCTTTTTTAAAATCAAGTTTAAATTTTTTAATTGATGCTCCTCACTCACTTAAGGTTATCCTTATACTAAGATAAACTTGTAAGATATTCTCAAAAAAAAGATGACTGGATAAGATATTAATTTGCAGGACCAAACAAATAGCTTCTGCAACAAAAGTGTAATCAAATGATTGTGAACTCAAGCTGCGACAATAGCAAAAAAAAAACCCGACTCATCTTTGAATGGAAATTGCAATGAAAAAAATCTCAACGTGTTCAAACAATCTTCTTAATTAACAAATTAACGACTTCAAGATATTTTATTTCAAACAAAAAAACCGGATTGTGTTTTGCCCCAAATGCAAAATATGGGAGGTTCGATGCTCTGCCTTCACCGAGCGCCGCAACAACATTCTTCCATCTGAATTGAATCATCATAATAACTTTTTGTCGCAGGTAACCGTCAATTAAAAGTTATTTTTAGTATTAAGTGCGTGTAGGTACAGTAAAGGAAAAAGAGCGTTTGAATAAAATGTCAACGGATAAAATGGACGCAACTTTGAAACTGAAAAAAATTCACATAGAAAAAAATAACAGTGGAAAAATACCGAAACACATTTAGAGATTACCCTATTCGGATGAGCAACAAGTAAAAGTATAAACAAAATTCACTAGTCCGTGACTTTGTCTTTAAAATGTCTTCACAAATGGAAAAAATAGCACTTTAATTTTAGCAAATAAATGAATTAGGAAAAAAAATAAAATTTTCAGTCAAATTATTAATACCTTTTGATAAAACTTTAACAAATACAAACAATCGACTAAGAGCATTAATCGAATCCAACAAGACAATCACCCGCGATACCATGTTGGTGCATTACAAAACGTCAAGCCGCGAGAAGAAGTACATTACCACTGGTTTGGTCTTTGGATTACAACGACAACAGTAAGCAACCGGTCGGTTTATTTAGAAGTCCAAACTATCTACAGATACACTCGAAGTGAAGTGGGAGCCTTTACAAATAACCAGATTAAGTGTCCACATCGAAATTTTAACCTCCACTCTACACTTTGCACAAATTTCGCGAATTAAAACAACAGTGAGATTTAAAATAATCAGAAAGCTAATTTGAAATGCTGCGGAAGTCATGCTTAAAAGATTTTTATGGTATTATGTTATGGGACAGAAAAATAAAAAAAAGTGTTGCCATTTAGCAACTTTTTTTTATGGAAGAAAACAAGTAAGAATTGAAAATGTTTAAATTGTTTTTTAATAATAATATTTTTTAAAGAAAGTAGTTTATAATTGTACCTTAAATGAAGCATTGGTAGCAGATATTTATATTTTACAAAAATAAACGATTATGCAATACGAAAGTGGTGCAATTCATGTTTGCTTATGAATTAATCAGACAATTTTGACATTTGGCTGGTGCACCAAACCACTTCTATAAGAACTCTATATCATTTTCTTGTTTAAGTTATTAGTATTATATTTAAGTGTGTTATCTTTTGCAGACTGATTTAAAACAAAAGTTGCAAATTCATTGGAAATCCAATATTTTCTATTATTGCTTAATGTCCACACAAATGGACTATTATCGTTAAAAACGGAAATATCAAAGTGCGGAATAGCTCAAAACAATTCCAATGACGCAACGCAACTAAAAATAAAACGCACGACTGGGTCGCACGAACTTGCTTTTGTAGCAAACAATGGGACTACAAAAATTTTAATTTATAAAATTCTGAAGAAAGTCCGAAAAATAACAGAAAATGGCCTAACGTGAGGTCAAGTTGTATATGGCAGCTATTATAAGACGGTTGTTTTGCAAAAAACTGTGAATGACATCTTGGGTTAAATGTTAAATTTGAAATCTTTACCGAATTTCAAAAGAATCGGATTAGCCGTTATCATTAAGTTATGGCCAAATTTGTGAAAACCGTTAACAGCAAATATCCTTTATGTGCATTTTTAGCCAAAAACATGAAATGCAGTTATATTAAGAGCACTCCAAATATAACTTTCACAAAGTTCTATCAAAATCAAACTAAAACCATTATATGGGAGGTACTTATTATAGTCGGGCTAAAACAAAATTTCGAATTTGTCCTCTAGGGAATCATGTAGATATAGAAAGTACTACACACGAAGTTTGAAAAAAATCCGCTCAACAGTTTAGGCTGTAGCTCGGTGAACATACAACCGAACACTCGCATATACGCAAATCTGCACATCCGCACATGCACCGACGGACGGCATGACGAAACCTACTTTTTCGGGCTTCTCTATCATCGTAATGTCAGGTTTGATTAAAATCCGAATTTTTTTTTTACACGAAACCAATACTTGCCCTATTGAGCAAGTAAAAAGTCACATGAACGTTGTGCGCGTTGGAGTTTACAATCGGACCGTTGCGAATTCCTCATCTACCAGCGTAACTGCAATGCCACTTTCGGTCGATTCGAGGACGACTAAATCACAGACGACTGGCTTATCAGTTGTATGTGTTTATATTTTGCCAATAATCCAAGTAATAAAATAAGTCGATATTGTTCGTTTTTAATAAACAACAAAATTAAAATAACCAACAAAATGTACGAGAACCTTCGGAGTCTTACACCAAGCTCGAAGAAGGTGAAGCTCATTAAACAGCTAACATAAGGGGATATAATAACACGCTAAATAAAAAAAATCACGAAATTATAAAAAGCGAAATTGAAAATTAACGAGGCAAGAAATGCGAACTAATTTTTTGGCAAATAATTTTTCTAGTAAAGTAAAAACTGGCTACACATAGAAAAACCGTTTTCAGCAAAATAAAAATTGTCGAATAAAAAAACTGTTGAAAAATTCGTCCAACTGCCCCCTTTTTTCGGGCTTTTTAATGTTAAAGGTCGAAAAAAAAAATAAACGATTTTTACCAAGGAGAGGATGAACCCAAAATGTCAGGTTTCATGAAACGATTTTTCATGTTGGCTTGTGCGTTACGTAGGGTTGCCTTGGTTGGGCCTTGGAAACAAATTATACGATTGCAGGAAACCAGTTCGAAAGGTTTCAAAATCGTTCTATTAATTATTGGAACTTTAATTGCAAACCAATCCATTTGTATGTAGAGGTCGTGTCCATTATTTCTTAAATAGAATTATTATCTTTAAGTTACAAACAACTTGTCTTTTGTTTAAAACTTTTTTTTTTAAGCAATGGCATCACTGTCAGACATAATACTAAAAATCTTATACCTTCAAACGTAACTTTATCAGTAGTTCTAACCCAGTTTCTGTGTTGGCTTTTGCAGCTTTGCCAGTTTGTCAGTGCCAAACTAGGAGTGGTCTATGCCACCATAAATACAAAAACAAAAAAATCACATGCTTGCTTGCATCAAAAGGCATTAACAAGGCGCAGGTTGCAGTTTGTAATTTATTTAATTCGTGCTCGAGCTTTAATAGTTCTAGTTTTGATGTTTTATTTTGGATTTTATGTTAATTTTTGCTTTAGCTTAAATGGCTACAAATATATAAGCTGGTCTTTTAGTTGTTGTTGCTTAAAAATCTGGGGCTCGTGAGTAAGCATTTAAATCATTATGCATTATAATTCGAGTTCTATACCCAAATGAACAATCATCTGGTGCTTTGGCTTTCGACCGTTCTGTTTTAAATTTTATTATTGATGCGCCCAATAATATAAAAAAAGGTATTAAAATTCAAATAAATTAACGAAAATTAATATGCGAAATGTGTCTTTTTGAATTTATGTCATTATCATCATTTGCTTTGGTTTCTCCTTGCCATGAGTCCGGAGGTCTTAATCAACATTCTTAAAAGATTCTTGGAGACAGTTGATATTATAATTTCTTCGAAATAAAAGGTTCTTTATTATAGGAAACGGGATTCCTGGTTTGGGGTCAAGAATTAATGTGTTTTTGTTAAGTTGAACTGATATTGTGACATTACAGCTTTGAAAGGGGAAAAAATATCCCAAAGAAAGGATCTCCACTCAGTCACTCAGTAATAATTTTAAGCTTACTATGGAATACCCTGAGTACATTAAGTATCGAGTAGCACGCCATATACTTACCCTCAAAAAGCAAGTATTATTTCAAAAACTGCATTGCTTTTTTTTGAGTTCTAATTCTAAACAAATATCTATTAAAAATGCTAAAAAAGTGTTATGCAATGCTTTAGTTTTTGATGACGCAAATGAGAGAAGGTCGCCTAATATCATATTTATTGTCTATCCAAATAACTGAATTTTTAGTTGTTATCTTCAGCTGAATACTCTGAACTAAGCTTACGAAAATCCCCAAAGAGGAACCTTCAATAAAATCCCAAAGAAGAGAACTTAAAATATGACTTTTAAAAAATTGAACAAAGAATATCTGTTTGAAATAGGTTTATAAAGAAAATACAAATACAGGTTTTTTTTCGAAAAAGCAAAAAAAAAAAGTTTCATTTATTTTTTGAAGACAAACAAAACATAATTGCAAAATCGTGACGTTTTGGGTAACGTGTTTCCTTGTTTGTTCTTTTTGATATTATTAACCATACCGTTATTTTTGTTGTATCAGTTGAACAAAATAATATTTTTTATAGAAAAATAATAAACAAGTAACAAGGTCAAGGTTCCGGAAACCAATATGAATAGGGAGTGGATGAAATGGCGATAAAGACCGGATATTTTCTGTGATGGAGATAACTATTGCTTCCAAATTGCAATAGTTATGCGTCGAATCTATACTTAATTCTTGAATTCAATACAAAAAGTATGAGCCTCCATTGACAACATCTCTATTGGATGTTAATGTTGAAAAGGATGAAAGACAGGGTCTTGAAACCCAGTTTTTATAGAAGTAAAGTTTACGTTTTTGAGTTCTTGAGATAATCGCGGAGAACACCACTGAAGGAGGATCTCCAGTGTAAAAGTCGTAAAATTAGTATCAGTTTTCTGTGATTTTAGTTTCTAATACCGTATGTCAGTTATATCAAAGGTGTGCATGGACAAATTGTATTCCGTGAATATTATCCAATTCTTCGAGATATATAAGCGTAAGCTTGATTAGGGAAAACTTCTTGTAACAATCACCTTTTTGACCCACCTCCTAGAAGGTTCCTGCATATAATGCTCTCTACACCCCTACATAAAGTTTTTTTTTTACTGGAGTAATAGGTGTAAATAAAATGTTTACCGAATAATCCAATCACTTAAGAATTTATCCTTATATAAATTAATAACGAATTTTTATTTAGAACTTTGTGTATTCAACTTATTCTTATATCGTTCTATAATTCGAAGTTTCTGTAACTCGAACATTTTTTCCTTCATTTTAACTTTAACTCATTTGACTTATGGAATTTCCACTGTAGTCTAAGAAATCTGATTTTTCGATGTAATCTTAAATGCACTGCAAATAGCCAAAAAAAAAAATAATTTTTCAACATTTTAAAAAAGGGGCAACCACGAAAAACTGCCATAACTAACTAACGGTAAGTCGAAAGTACCAAAACACACTTTGTTTTTTTTTTGTTGCAAATTTGCATTTTCTTATCAGATTTTATTCGAATTCATTGTTGGTTTAGATTAATCATTGAAGATAGAATTTATAGTTTCTGTCTTGTTTTAATTCTTCCAACTTAAAGTTTTTGGTTAAATTCCCAATCAATAACACATCCCGTACAACAGGGGCCAAATTACCGCATACGATCGTAACTTAATCTTTAAATTTTGATGGACATAACTTTTTTAAGTGAAGCACTTACAAATTTTCGAATATTAAAATAGAAAGAAGGTGTTGTTCTTCAACCCAATAAGCAAAAACAAAGTTCTTAATATTGATACCCGTTGTTTAATTGTAATCTAAAAACTCGATTTTTTAATGGAAGGTATATGCGATAATTTGGCCTCAGATTACAGAAGATATGATAATTGATAAGTTTTTTTCGCATTCCAGCTTATTGTAACGACCGAGTTTAACCAAGCGACTTCCTAATCTTATTGAACCCATATGAAGCCTGCATCATCTTCACGATTGTAACGGAACGTCCGTATAGTTTGATATTGCCTTTTGCACCGGGTTCTCAGGGTCTCCTCTTCGTACATAACAGAACTAAATTGATCATGCTGTATTTTGTTCACGATGGTAATTTGGACGTAAAGGGTGTTCTCAATTCCCGTAAATTTACTCTCATTTTCCAAAAATGTGAACAAACAACTGCAGCAGCATACAACTTTCTTTTAAGGTTTGGGGTCTGCAAACTTCTCCAACACGTTCTCGTAAGGATCTTCACTTATGATGGCTGGAGGATACATTGTCAGCAAAGAACAACTGTATCGGATTTGCTGGGTTGTAAATCGAATGCCTTTTCAATGTAAATCATTTATTTTTCATTATGATTTCTACATAAACCTCCTCAATGATCTTAATAGTGTGAAACATCAGCTTAATTGAATTTTAACCCTTGCAGTTTTGCGTATCACCCTTCCTCTTGTAAGTTCAAAGAACGTAATTTTCCCTTTTTTTTAAATATAATTACAACAAACAAACAGTTCACACCACGCACTTTAGTCAGAGCAGGCTATACCTATTGTTGATGTTAATTTTTATCACTGATATAAATTAAGCCACACTCTTAACGCAATTGACACACACCCTAGGTTCAAAAACAATTGTTGAATATAAAAACAATTAAATGTAAAAAAGAAAATATTTTTTACAAATTTGTATAATCAGTTCTGTTGAAAACATTCGGAAGAAAAAACATTAAATTTTAAATGCAAGACTTTTTACATACAACTATTTAGTAAAAGTAACGTAGATAACATAAAGGTAGTTTATGGGTTCGTAAGAAAATACGTTTTTATTTAAATATTTATACTTAAAAGCATTCTACTTTTGCTTAGTTCATTTGAATTCATTTGAAAAATCATTTCCTAGATCTTACTCCGCAACCAAAATGAATTTTAACTGTTAACGTTATAATTATTTCATTTTTGGATCAGCACGCAAATTGACCAAATTACTTATTGCTAACATTTCTTTCTTTTTTTTTATCTCGTTCAGTTTATTACGAAATGTTTAAATAGCTTATGTATTATCAAAATGAATACTCGCGCTCAGTGTTCTGATGCTGAAAATGAAGTTAAGATCGTATCGTAAGACGCAATTAAATTTGGGAGTTCTGAAGTATCTACTAATATTAACCCCCAAGTTCAGCAAAAGATAACTCGTCGAATAATGTTTTATTATTTCCTTTATTTTCACTTTTTCTGTCACATTTAGTTTCAGATTTATGTCATTGTATATAAATTTCTATAGTACAACCATGGAGCAGCGCCATCTAAAGAAAGTTGTTAACTGCACATTTGGAGGTTCTTACATTTACTAAGTGTCTATTCTGTTACCCTAACAATAGTCGTCTACGAAACAAATTAATAATATATAATGTATTTTATTGGCTCTAAAATCCATATTTCTTTGACAAGAGTCGTAAACAAAACAAAAATAATATATGTTTACGACTGTTGTCAGGGTTACAGAATAAACAACTATTAAATGCACGAACCTAAAAATGTGTTTATCACAGGATTCTCAAGATGGCCAGGCGGTGATTATTCAGAATGAAAATTCTATAGAAATGTATACACAATGTTTATGTTTTCTGCATAATTGGACTGAAAAAGTAAGCTATCAAATGCATACGAGCACACATTTCATAGCATTATCTCTAAATTGTCTTTCTATGAAAAGTGTCAGATGATCTTAATCTTTAAAACATTACACTAACTGGTAAACGAATAAATTTAAAAACTAAGCAATTTGACACAACACAGTTTTCTTCCTTTTCGCTGCAAAAGATATTTTTTTTATCTGAAACTCCCGATATGTTAGTGCGTGTTGATTTATTTTTAGTGTTTGTGTGAGAGGTGCAGTGGATTATTTATTTTTAGAAATAATTCTGAAAACTGAAGTTCAGATTTGAGAGAATGTACACAAACGTGAATCTGACCAGCTTGAGCAAAAAAGATTTGTTTTTCTCTTGGTTTTATTTTCTTGTGTGCAGATTTCCACGTGTTTTACAAAATCGATGAATGAGTTTTTTCTAGCATAAATTTATGTTATTTTTTCTTACCTGTGGACGACAGTATGTGTTGTGTCCTCAATGTATAAGCAAGATAATTATATTTAATTTTACAAAATTAAAATAAAAAAAAAAAACAGTTTTTGATTTCATAGATCTTTCAGATATTAAATTTGCAGACAAAATATTAACGAAACACTTCTGCTGACACTTAGTAGCCAAATGATTGTCTAGAATAATTATGTATTTGTACCTAGAACCATTTCATTAGGTATGTTCTAGTTTATCTTATGAAGTATCTGCGCCATGTAACGAACATATTTTGAGTATTTTTCTTTGATGGGAGGAAAATAGTAATATATTATTATTTCGCTCCTCGAAAAAATATCGTGCATTATTTTTTTTGTGTGGTACCTTGACACTTAAATGCTTTAAGTGTATGTTATCAATTATTTGTTTTTACATGGTGTACTTATATATATTTGATATTCAAATAATTTAAAACGAATTATTTAAAATATCTATAAAATTACTGAAATTTTTTTTTACAACTCGTAAAAGCAGTGACTGAAATAAAATGTTTAGAAGATTAATTAAAAGAGATAACAATTACGCATACCTACTGAAGAGAAAAGTGAGTCCAACAATCTAAAATTTTATAAGCAAATAATAAAATAAAAAAGAAGTTCATGACTGGGTCGCACAAACATGCTCTTGTGGCAAGTTACCTGAGGGTTTAAAGTACAAACGGAACATACGAAAAATCGTATGAAATTAAAAATTTGAAAAGCATATCTTACAAAGATTCAAACCAAAATTAAAGTATGCACAAAATTTTCTTTACTAAATGTGAGTTTAAGAAAAAAATTTTTTTAAAATTGTTGGACCGGTTTTCAAAAAAATCGATTTTTTCAAAATATTTTTTCGAAAACTTTTTTCTAATAAAAAGTGAGTATGCAGGTTTCTTAAACTTAATTTATTACATCTTAAAACTAAATTTCATAAAAATCCGTCAACTGGTTTTTGAAATATTGAATTCACAAAAACAGTTTTTCAAAAATTATTTGAAACTTAACAAAAACATTTGTGAAAAATAATGTTATGCCATATTAATTTAACTAGTTTTTAACTAAAATTTAAAATATTGTTTTCTGTTTTTGACTAAAAATTTATTAAATGAAGCAATTAAAAAAAAAATTGTTTCAAAGTTTTGAGAATTTTTCAAAAACTGTTCACTTACTTTATTTAAAAACACATAATTTATAAGTTTTATATTTCTTCTTTAATAATTTTTTGTCCGTTTAAAAACAATTTTTCGGCAAAATTCCCCTCCCGCCTAATTGGGGGAAATAGATCCCCCGTAAGATTTTTTCTTGTCTTCACTAAACTTAGTCGCTCTACTTTTTTGGTACGGGTTATACCACTCTATAGTGCAGTGCAGTAATGTCGGATTGCTCAGGTTTGATCACTTTTACCTCCGCACGTAAATTTTACGTACGTAAATTTGATAACTAGCAAACACACATGTGAAATTTGCTTGCGTTCGCATCTGACCATTATGAGCGATACATGGAAATGACGGTACTTATGGAAATTTGACGTAGAATTATGACATTAACTTCCTTTGCTTTTGATTATTATAACTGCCCTTCAAGTTTGTGAAAGTTAACGATATTGAACGTCAAATTTTTGTAGATTTAAAAATTTTAAAAACAAATTTTAGTTTAAAATTATTCGCAACCTTCCATAATAAGTGGCAATTCAAAACTATTAACCCAACAAATCATAAAACGCAAGTAATAATGAATTGATTGGTTCAAAAAATTTAATCATTAATTTAAAAATATTTTAATCTTTATAAATAAAATATGTACAACTATTTTTACACCTTATTTTAATAGTTGTGCTTGTAAACTTATTGCTTACTATTACTACATATATTTAAATTTACAATCTATGTTCAGTATTTAATATAAATGTAACTGCAACTAGATCATAATCTTTTGTTTCTCAATTTGATCATGTAAAAAGCAATCGAGGTGAGGTCTAGTGAACTGTTTCCATATAAACTGAATTTTGGCTTTTGTTAATTTCTTTCTTGACAATAACTGGTTTAGGCTCATTCCAGTACTGTGTTTCGAATTTTCCAAAACAAATGAACAACAAATTACCAATAAAGAAGAAGCCTGCTGTTATAAAAAAGATTATCTTCCACTGCTCTGGATTTTTCTGAAAAAGCAAATTACCTAATCAATTGTTTCTTAATAAAAAAAAATTAATTTCTTACCTCATCCGTAACGATAAATCCAACGGCCAGTGGTGCCATAATGCTCATGATATTAGCAGCACAATTTGTCATTCCCATCAAAGTACCGGCAAAATTTGAAGACAAATCTATGTGGTTCAATTGGAAACCCAAATAGCAAGCTGCATTCATTCCAACAATCAGCATCAATAATGCAATAACCAAGGTTTCATTGTCTTTTCCCATGAAACCCATTCCGATGAGTCCCAGCATTGGAATCCAATGTCCAATTGTATTAAAGAATTTCCGACTGATCGACAGACTTATACATTGTTTTTTTCTTAAAACTTCCGAGATGAATAGGAAGAAGTAACTCAGCACTAGCATGACCCAATATGGCAGAGAGGATAAAAAAGCGTTCTTTTTAATATCCATTCCAAGGATACTTTTCAAATAGGTTGGAATTTGTGTTAGTAGAGTATAATAGCCCCATGTGTTAGTAGAATGTGCCACCAACACGCAGTAAAATGGCAGCGATGACAAAATATGCAGCCAAGGAGTTGACAACTTAGGTTTTGGTTCCTCATTTGCTTCTTTTGGAGATTCGACACTTGGAACAGGCAGCATTTCAATGTACAATCTTTCCTCCTCCGAGATAAAACGGTTTTCTGAAGGTGAGCTTGATGCGAAAAAATGCCAGAGAATTCCCCAAACACAACCTATCCCACCGGACGTATAGAAAATTCCAGGCCACCCCATGAAAGATGATGCTATCTCTCCACTCACACAGAGCATAAGTGCAGTACCAAGCTGAGATCCAGAATAACAGATTGTTCCAAGTACTCCGCGTTCCTTAATTGGCGCCCACTTAGAGATGAGATTGTGTGTCGAAGGGAAAACCGACCCTTGACAGAGACCTTGAATTAATCGCAAGGTGCACACTAATGGCCATCCACCGAGCTTTGCAAACATTGGTGTTAAAATTGCAAGCATGGAACAAATGGTTATTCCCCAGAACAAAACTTTGTGGCCACCATATTTGTGAGCTAGTTGGCCTGATGGAACTTGTGTAATCACATAACCCCAGAAAAAGCTGCTTAGAACAATAGACTTTGTTTTTTCCGTCCAAACGTAGACCTGAAATTAATGAAAATAGAAATTAAACGCCAGCTTTAAAATTTGGTGAGTATTAGTCTAGGCCCTAGAGCAATTAATATTAGAATCAGGAAATGCGATCGGAAAGAAACTCATGCTTGTTATGCGCATTACAGTTCTCGATTTAAGGGCTCACAGTCTCTTTCCCGTATGAAGAAGTGTCTGTGGTGAATAGGAGCTCCTAGCAAAATACTTTCCAGTAAATGTTCACATGAGCGAGGATAAAAATAGGCCTGCGGAGTCATGATTTATAATAAAACGTTTGTTGGCTTTCTATTGACTACACAATGAGCTGTCGTACAAAGTGAATCGCGCACAACAGTGATTTCTGACCACAGTAATTGTAAACTATCCATTTTGAATAAGTCGGCTTCGTTAAAATACTTACTCCATGTCCTGAAGCGGCAGATTTATCCGTCATTGCTACAATTGCAACTGACATATTCACACGCAGTGCATACGCTACAGCCAGTGCAAAAAAGATAAGACTACATTGCAAATGTCGAATCCCAAATGCCTTTTCTGAAAATAAAAAAAAATTAAAAGCATAAAAATAGAAATAAGTACATATTCGCTATGTGCAAAGGCGACAGAGAAAGGAGATTTTGTCAGTCAGTACCTACACATTAAAATGTCAAAAAAGTCACAACAAATTATTCTATTATTTATTAGATATCGTTAGTTTTATGTGTTTTTATGGAAATTTTTTCACAATAAATTTAATTTTTGAACAGTGATAGCGCTGACTGTAAGTGTGTCTATACTAGAGGAGCAATGCGCACATAGCGAATAGTCCAGTAAATGTATACAGTTGTGTATGCGTGAAATCTGATTTCCAGTTTTTGGCAGACTTATTTATGATGTTGGCCTAAAGAATAATAGGTAGAAATGTCAGACTTCCAGCGCCGAACGCAACTTAACTGTCAAAAATTAAAAAAAAAACGCGAAAATTTCGGATTTTTTTTTCTGATTTTGACTATTATATACCTAACCCTAAAATACTAGTTTTTGACAATACCTTCTCAAGACGTTTTTGAAGTAAACTAAATTTGCCATAATAAGAGACTTTAATTCTCTCTGTAGACCCAATAGTTTTCGAGATTTTGTCATTTTTTAAAACTTCAATATTCCTTAGAGCCCCCCAGTCCACTACCTCATATCCAGTAGTTCTGATTTTGGTCCAATGAATAATCCAATTTGTTCACCTGAAGCGCCGAACGCAACTATGTCAAAAATCGAAAAAACCGCGAAAATTTTCGGATTTTTTTTTTAGATTTTAGCGATACCTTTTTAGAACGGTTTTAATGTCTCTGTAGAACTAACAGTTGCCGAAATAAAGCTCTTCAAAATTTGCATAAAATGATAATTTTTTCGAAATTCGGTAACTATTAGGTCTACGATAATTCTTTGAATGGAACAGAGGTAAAATCGTGTTTCTTGAAATTATAAGACATTTCCTTACCATCCTTTTTTTTAGAACCGTTCTCTAAAATTAAAATCCAACTTTACTTGAACAAGACTGCCAAAGTATAGTTGTACATTTTATATTATCTGATGCAAATAATAAAAATAACAAGAATTCGCACAATCTCTGATGGTTTGTAAACATATCGCAATTAATATAATACCTTTCTTTTATGGAGAGATTTAAATTTTATTTGTTAGGTATGTCTTTAAGATTTTATCATCAAAATGAAACTAACCAACGCGCTAGATATTCGTCGGGTAGGCAACACAGTGAAAAAAATTGTCTTTTTAAATCCTATATTTAGAATATAGATATAATGTAGTTTTATCTCTCACTGACATCTTAACTTCTTTCTACACTAATTGCGAAATTTCGTGCAATTGCATTTCTATATTCTTGATCTAACAATGCATCACTAGATAGTTTAAAATGTCGATTGTGTTCAATATTGACACTTTTAACATCTACATCACAATATTGTAAATATTTATTTTGGCAAAACCAAACACAAAAGTAACTCTATACATTTCGATAAATTGTCATTTGTAATGTGATTTGATGACAAATGATTTTTAAAATACCTTTATTGTCAAATTTTCGATTGTCAGCCAACATGTTGATATATTAATTTTTCTCCAGACTCTCGTTCTGATTAAGACTTTTTGATATCCCTATTGTTTTATACTTGATGACACCTTAAGATATTATCACAGACTGTTCAGAAAACTTAAGTTCTGTAAACGGGCGCCATGTTCAGAAGTAAATAACTTGAGATAGATAAAAAGAACAAATATTTACAAAAAACACCAGAAGCAGTAAGGCATATGGTTGAACAAATGATATAGAATTTGTTAGCTGAATTGACACAATTTTCTTTAACAACTCAAACTATGATAAAAACGTATCATTTCTATAGTTTTGAAGTGGTTATGAGAGTTATACAGACAATTTTTCTTCTTCAGATTCAAACAAGAGTTAAAAATATAACAAAACAAACTCATCATTGATGCAACAGATTTCTGAATTATGATTTTATAAATAAACAGGAATGTTAAATTGATATTCTACTAGGTCTTAAAATAACGATTAAACTTGTTTTTTTCAAAAACGACTCGAAAAATGTTGATAAAATAATTCCAAATTTAAACAGTCTTTTTCAAAATACATAAAAATTCTAAAAAATTAAGAACGTCTTCGGCAAATTTTATACATTACTCTTATTTTTTTTCACCGTCATTTTTATAACATTTGGCAAGCATACCATCCTAATCTGAAATATAAATCACAATTTTAAGCACCAACAGTTTTATAGCTTATAATTAATTTTTTCCTTTCCTCAGTTACGTACGAGTATATTTAATTGCGCTTTGTGATTTTATCATTTGAACAAAAATTAATTCTTTTTTAGACCAAAGTACATAACATATACAAATATACATACCAATTGTCCGAGGATGTTTTTTAATTATATTTTTTGAAACCATTTGAGTGTTCATCTTCGAATTTTGATTCGTTCCTCACGTTTAACACTAAGAGAAATTTATAAATCCGTTGAATTGATGAAATAACTATTCTGTGCGTCAAATAGCTTTATTGAGTGAATATTTTAAACAATTTAAATATTTATATCAAAAACAAACAAAATAACAATTTTTTTTCTTTTGCCTCAACACCTTAAGTCATATTACAAAAAATAAAAATAAATTATTGTAGCTCACAGGACTCGCTATGTGTTCAAATAGAATGAAACTGAATTAATTTCAAGAGCGTCTTTCTGTGCGTTTCCATCCTTATCTTAGAAAATATCTTATCGTTTTAACATGTGCCATTTCACCTCTAATCCACAAGTGGTCGGTCGTGAGTACATAACACTTCGTCATAGGTCCTTTTTTTTGTTCAAAAATGGTTTCCAATTCTTTTCAAGCAGGAACTTATTTTACATAAGAAAGATTACATGCACAATGACTTCCGAATTTGAAATACTAGATAAGTAGATTTTATTTTAAATAAAACAACAAAATGCACATTTAGCATTAAAAAAAAGCAAACATTAGTATTAAGATAAAATACATTTAAGCAAGTTGTCTAAATAAATTGTTCAATAAATTACCTCGTTGATAAGAAAGATGTTACAATGTGTTATCACAATATTGACCATGATGTGTTGGCTGCATTTATTTAAATCTCATTTTGCTACTATATATGTTTCTATTTTCATTCGAGTTAATTCGTTAAAATACTTTGAATTTATCATACGAATTCCATATACCTAGAATTAGTAGAAAAATAAATGTGCCTTTTTGTTCCATGAATACTCAGTTGTAAGAATTGACAATATATAGAGTTATACTGTCATCTATTATCTACTTTATAATCCAAGTTAATCAAATTTCAGTTTAAAATTTAGTCAAATTAATTGATCAGTGATTTCTCTTACAGAAGTTGCAATGTTGGTCAGTTTGTAGTCGTAACATCTAAAATTAAAATTGTCTTTTATTATCAGAGGCGGATCAAATATTGAGAGCGCCTTAGGCAAGCAACTCATGGGGGAACCTCCTATAATTAAAATGAAATGCACGACTTGGTCGCGCGAACTTTCTCTCGTAACAATTTATGGAACTATGTACATATATAATGCCCAGTTTTAGAGTGAGGGTTTAAACTCTATTTTCAGTTTAAACTACCGTTTTCCAAGTGTTCGTTTTGACAGTTACAGTTTTACACAGATTGGAGTTTAACTTTTCGTTTAAGTTAAACCATTTCATTTCGTCGTTTAAACGTTAAAAGTTTTCGTTAAAAGTTTTAGAACACACAGACATTACAATTCTGATGTAAATTCCGGCACATGATTCGGATTTAATTTATTCGATAAAAAATACATAATAGCATCAGAATTTCACAATAATTCACAACATTAATTTGACATTTCAAAACAAATTTCATAACACAGAGCTTCGCCAACTGCTTTTAAAAATAAAAAATGTCAATCATTTTAATTGAGGCGTTCAAAGTTCACAAAGTTTTGTCATTTACAACTGTTTTGGAAAAAACTAAAACTGTTCTATAAGTAGTACTTGTTACAGCAGGCTAAAACAATAATTGGTATTTGTCCCCTAGCTAAGCAATAATCAAAAAGTACTTCACGAAGTACAGACAATCTATCAGATTATCTATCAAAAAGTACTTCACGAAGTAAAGACAGATTGACGACGGACCTACTTTTATAGGATTATCTATCAGCGTAATGTTAGGTTTCGTTAAAAAATCCAAATTTGTTTGTACTCGAACCCAATACTTGCCCTATTGATGAGCAAATAAAAATAAAGTTAGGAATTATATGTTCATTTATTAAAAACCTGACATTCAATGACAATTGTTAAACAAAATTTAAAACTTCTGGTTCAACATCTTTCAAAATTGTCAACAACATCGTAGTATTTTGAAGATAGCAACAACTTTGATTCGATATTAAGTATTGCTAAATAATGTAATCTTTTTTCTTATCAGTCAGTCACGGTCGAGCGTGGACTCTCTTTACAATGGAAAAACTCCGACAACCACTGCTGACTACCGCCGCGCCGATACGCACATTCTTAAAAATATGTCAAAACTGGCTAAATTGTTTCAAAGTCTTCATGTCTACTTACATTATTTTTAATTTTTATTTAGTTAACGGACCGCGACAGATTTGTTAATTCAAATTGATTGAATGCTTATACATACTCACATACTTACTCTGTTTTTGAGCTTCTTCAGTGTTAAATTTATATTGATCGAAATACTGTCACTCTAAATGTATATCTATATCATAGATTAGTATTGCAATATTGTGCTTACTTTAAGACAAATTATGGATTTGTAAGAAAATCGTGTGTCTTAAACATTACGGTGGCGATAGAGATAACGAGCAAATGCTTTCTGCTATTTCTTCTACCTGTGTGTCTATACAGATTACTTTATAGGAAGCACAAAATAGGTGTCCCTTTAGTAATGATAAGGTAAATAGAAAAAATAAGTTTTGTTATTTTTTATGTTTAACTAAGAATATTCACGACATAATGTCCCAGTATAAGGTATTCTTTTTAAATGATGTTGAAATTTTAGCAGCCACTCTTAAAAAGATCATACAAAACATACAAAAATGGAAAAACGAATAATAAAATTCGTAAAAACGAGTAAATAAAATTCGTTTAAAAATTGGTGGTAGCACCTTTAAATTGTTATTGTTGTTGTTCATAACATTCAAAACATTTTTTTTGTTTAGCAAATTCTTATTGTTAAAAAAAAAACTAATGATTCATATTTTACGAAGTAAATACGACAATACATATTTTTTAAATTTTAAATTTATAATCAATAATTTAGAAACAACTTACTGAAATACTTAATTAAATAAATTTATTTGTTCTTATTGTTTTGATACTTACTTATTTATTTATATATTAAAAAAAATTGAAAAAAAAACAATTAACTGTTTTAGTAAACGCATTCAACGTTGATTGAATTATGTCTCTTTGGAAATGATACTCCATCATTAAAAGATTCATATTCATTCCATTTTTGTATTTTAAATTTTCCAAAAATAATGAAGAACAAATTACCAAAAAAAAACATTCCAGCTGCCACAAAGAAGACAATACTCCACTGGTATGGATTTTTCTTTAAATAAAACAAATGATAATAAATTTATCTGAATAGATTAAAATTTTAATTTTACCTCGTCGTTGACTATAAATCCAACAGCCAGTGGTGCTATGGCACCCATAAAGTTTGCTGCAAAGTTTGTCATGCTCATCAATGAATCTGCAAAAATTGGCGACAAATCAAAATGATTCAACTGATATCCAAGATAACCAGCTGAGATCATCCCAACTGTTAAAGTTAGCAAAACAATGACTAGAATTTCAGTGCTTCCAACCATGTATCCTAAAGCGATTAATCCTATCATAGGAATCCAATGTGAAAGAGTGTTAAAAAGCTTTCGATTAAACGAAACACTAAACTCTCTGCTGTTCAAGAATTCCGAAAGAAATAAAAACAAGTAGCTAAGAATAAACATAATCCAATATGGCAAGGACGAAAAAAATGCGTTTCTTTTGATGTCCATACCAAGAATATTCTTCAAGTAGGTTGGAATTTGAGTGAACAGAGTGCAGTAGCCCCATGTATAAGTGCAATGTGAAAGTAATAAACACCAAAATGGCATTGACGTCAAAATATCCTTCCATGGAGTTGGTGGCTTAGACGGCTCCTCCTCTTCGAAAGAATCATTGCATGACTCACAAATCGGAACATCAGGCTGCAATTGAATGTACATCTTTTCTTCTACTGTGATAAAATGACTCTCCTCTGGGCACCTCGATGCAAAAAAGTCAAACAAAGCTGCCCAAAAGCAACCAAAAGCACCAGATATGTAAAATATTCCAGGCCAACCCATTACTGATGTGACGATTTCTCCGCTTACACAGAGCATTAATGAAGTGCCAAGCTGTGATCCACAGAAACAAAACGTTTGTAGTCTTCGACGTTCCTCAATCGGGCACCATTTTGAGAGAATATCATTCATCGATGGATAAACAGTGCTTTGACAAAGACCTTGAAGCATTCTCAGCACACAAACCAAAGCACATCCACCAAAGCTGGCACATAGCGGTGTCAGAATGGCAAGAACTGAAGATACAAAGATACTGCCAAACATGACTTTTTTACCACCATAGCTTCGGGCTAGTTGTCCTGCTGGAACTTGTGTTATTATACTTCCCCAAAAGAAGCTACTAAAGATTAAAGCCTTCTTTATCTCCGACCATTCATAGTTCTGGGGAAATTATAAAATGAATAGAAATTGCTTAACAAAGTATTGTATAAGTACATAATATATGTTTTACAATTAAGAAACGGTTCTTACTTACACCAAATGTTGAATCCGATGCTTTGTCCGTCATTGCGATTATAGCGATTGACATATTTACTTGCAGCGCAAATGTAACAGCCAGAGAAATAGTTATTAGAAGGCATTGCAGGTGTCGTATTCCTAATTTATTTACTGAAAAATGTTTATATTCTTTTGAATAGTTTCTTGTTTTTTAAACGATATTTGTAACGAACCTTCGTAGTAAAAAGTTCGGATTTCATTATCACTCATTTTCAAGCTTCAAGAATTTAACCCAAAAACGTGAATAATATTTCGTTTGTCACTACTTCTCACTTCCAGAAAATATCTCAAACTGATCAGAATAAATTTAGTTTGAAGATGAATTATTCGTTCTTCTTTGTACAATAGAAGCAATTAAAATAGAAGAAAATATTTACTTTTCAAAATATTAATCAGATGCTTCTCGTATCGATCGTTTGATGACATTATTTTTTTAAATTATTTTTATTATGCATGCAGCATGCCGGGTGAAATAAAAGTGTGTACTGGGTAATATTTGTATAATGTGTATTTCCCTTATTCTCACCTCTCGCAGGGTTCTTCAAATCCAGCCTTACATTTAAAGTTGTTTTTCAGTTATTTTTTTTCATTGCCTCTTGCGAGGAAGTGGCGAATCCTCCAAAAGTAGATATAATCTTTAGTAGTAAAAATCGTCATTTTAAATAACAACGCACACAAAAAGGTTAGTTGAGGTTTAGAGTGTTGAGAGTCCTGCCATACATTTTTGCAGGGGCGACACATTTCGACAAAATTTGTTTTGTAGAATTCGCTTCAGCTTTAGCTTTTAGAACTTCCACCCGACCACCGAAACAGAAATTATCGATTGCAGTAAAAATAAAGGGGACGACTGGGCCGCACTCTGTCTGTCTGTCTGGTTGTATTAATGTTGTACCTTTTTTTTTTTTGAAACGGCTAAAACGGTTTTCTTGAAAAAAAAAATTCAAGGCTTTTGTCTTCAAATTGAATTGAAAAATTATTAGCCAAGCCGTGCAGGTCAACTGTGAACATCGTTGGGTTTGTTGCCAACTATATGTTATGTACCTAGACTGCACCGAAACATGAGTGACACGTTTGGTGTCCACTTCAGGAAAACAAATTGAGAAATTTAAAAATCGATAATTGACTATGATTTTATTTGATTTAAAACACAAATATTTGTTGCAAAAACTGCATTTATTTATTTTCCTGATGGAATTTAATTTTTCCTACCAGCTAACTGCATTTTCAATAAACTGAAACAAATCGTTCCAATAGCTTTCTTTCAACCTGATAGCTTCTTTACACTCTTCGGTAAACCAAGACTTTTCTTTTGGTTTGATACATTTTGTTCTGTGAGGGACAAAAGTTCTCATTCCAAGAAAAATCACTTCTGTAATCATTTCAGCACTGGCATCAATGTCATTATCGAGGAAGCATAATGACCAGTTAAAGTTGCGAAAGAAATTATTCAGACCGTCCCAGTTGGCTTTCTCGTATTGCCAAACGGTCCTAGTGGGAATTTTTTCTTTAACTGGATGGTTGGAGATCGAGAAATTAGCTGAAATGACACAATGGTCCGAGGTGCCAAATGGAGAAGTTACTTTAATAGTATATTTATCAGGGTGGGAAGTAAGGAACAAGTCAAGAGTATGGGCGGAATGCCCATCAACATCCGGTATACGGGTAGGCTCATCGACAAGCTGAGTTAGATGGTTATACTCAGCAAAGATCTCGGTATACCTTCCTTCGAGTGTTGTCTGGCCAGAATAGCGGAGCCAACTTGAATTGTGTACATTGAAGTCGCCCGTAATCACGACTTCAGTGTGAGGACAATGGGAAACAATTCGGGAAATTGAATCTGACAGAACATCTAACTCATCACAAGTAGACATGCTGTCAAGATTCGGACTCCTGTAAATAAAACAGTAATGAATGATATGCTTGCGGACAGTGAATTTGAGCCACAGGAAATTAAAGTTCGTATTAGAACAATGCCCATATTGGGGAAGGCTCTGGCAAGCAATATCATTTCTAACATAAACGACAAGACCATGGTGGGAAAAAAGTAATGGCACTAAGTTATATCCAACCAAACAAAATTCTGATAAATCAGTATTCTGTCCAACCTGGGTTTCACTTAATGCCAAAACAGCTGGCCTGTATTGCACAGTATGGGCGTACACAGAAAAGAAATTCTTCCTAAGCCCACGAACATTTGAATAGACAACACAAAAATCACTTACCATTCTGAAAAACAAAACACAAAAAATCGACTTTGACGTACCTAAGTTCAACTGTGCAGTGTAGGCCCATATCAAATCAATGATAAACAAACTGTCCTAGGTGTTATGCCCATAAGACAGTTTGTACACGAAATTAATATATATAGGTATACACAACACAATAGAATTATTCGACAAATGCTACTTACCCATCCACCACAAACTTCTTGCGATAAGCCTCACAAGAGGCTTGCAGTGCATAGAAAGCAACAGTTACGAGTGAGCTCGGGTGGAGAGGATGGGTGGTGTCGGATGCTGTGCTGTGATTGATTTCTATTTTTTGTTTTTTTTTTGTTTTTATTTTTTTTTTACACACGCGCACAGGCACTAATGCAACGCAACGCACAAGCAATCCAACATAGAAAAAGACGTTATATAGAAGGTGCGTTACAAGTTCTTTGTCCCCATGGGCAACTTATTATAATTATGATTTAAGGATTTTAGCTCAAAGATTCAAATTTCGAAAGTGAAAAAGTGAAATAACACCGATTTGGCCTTATTTCACTTTGGCGTATACTGTGAGGTAGGTATATGGGTGCAGTGCATTAACGCCCGCGGGTGATAATTCCAAAAACAAATGGAATTAACCCCCGCGGGTGTTAATTCCTTTTTGAATTGGAAATAACAGCCACCATTAAAAAGAACTAACGCCCGTCGGTGTTAATGCATTTTGGATTTGGCACTAACACCCGCGGTTGTTATTTTCTTTTGTAGTGAGTACAAACAAATAGAACATCACAAACGAAATTTCGCGTGAATTTGTAAAATTTTACATTTCTTACTTTGTATTGTTATACTCTTGGTCATTGAAGATTTATTCGGTTTGTGAATTTTAAAAAATTCGCGCGAAGTTTTTAAAATTCACAAACCGAATAAATCTTCGCAATACATAGCGATCGCTGCAAAAATGATGGTAATTTTAAGATATTGTGTCCATATTGCAAACAAATTGTGAAAAAATTTAATCATAGTATATGCCTAATTTATAATTTTCAAAATTTACTTTATATCACAACGAAAAATGCTCTGGAAATGTTTGTTTTGTAATTTTTGATCTTCAAGAATTTTATATTTTTTTAAACACAATTTTGTAAATATAAATAAAAATATTCATGTTTTTATGTTGCAATTATCGATACCTCCTATAATCTTTATTTTCCTTTTCAAGCAAAAAGTGCATAAGTGCGACCAGGTGCAAGAACGACAAGACAAGAAAATTGCTGATGGGCGGATCTGTTTGGGGTGTGAAAATTAAAAATTCGCGAATTCTAAATCCGTGGTGGTTTTGCAATAATGCTTATGCGAAATGTCACACACGAACGCAATTGATTCTGCATCTAGGAGCTATTTGTAAAAAAGTAGATACATACAAAAAAACAAAAGAAACCGAAAATTATATTATGGCAACATCGGAAAATTAAAAAACTCGTAAAAATTAAATAACTATTCTTAAAAATATACGTAAGTATGCAGCTAAAATCTTGCAAGAATGATTCATAGGAGCAGTTCGAAATAAGTATCAAACTACAATTTTATATCAGTCGAAAAGTGTTGGCTCGGAATTCGATTCGCAAATAAATCGACTCCTATGCGAAGGTCGTATGTAATTCTAATGAGCTCCCAGTAATAAAGGACTATCCTGGAAAATAAAGCATGGATGGCAATCGTACCTTTTGACCTAGTAAAAATCTTGATATACTTCGTTTTAATTTAAAATTTATTAAATTAGTATCTTTATTATTTAACGACTTAATCATATTTTTTCATAGTTTAAACTATCTAAAATAAGAATATTAAATAGATTACCATAATAATTTGTAATTTTGTTTACCAAACTTAACAAGAATGTGCAGTTTAGGGTCATAAAAATAAAAACGCTAGCTACCAAAACTTATTGCTGGTCTGCGGTTTAAAATTAACTTATTTACAAAATAACTTATCTCATAAATCATCGAATATTTAAGGAACATCAAGCTTTTTTAAATTCGATTGGTTCTAGCTTTTTTCATTTTGATACTTAATATTTTTTACTTAAACATACTTAAATGACTAGATCACGATATTTTTTTATATTGGTTTAAAAGAAGACCAACTAAAGTATGCATCATTAATTTTGTGACTCCATGGTTATTGAATTTCTGCCATTTGTTGCATTTTTAGTTGTGACAATTTTGGGCTCATTCCAAGATTGTGTTGTGAATTTACCAAAAATAATGAATAGTAAATTTCCGACGAAAAAGAATCCTGCTGCAATAAAAAATACTATTCTCCATTCGTCTGGATTTTTCTGCAAAAACAAAAAAAATTGTTAATTTAAAAATTATATTAATTTAAAAAAAATTGCTTATCTTACCTCATCGTTTACGATTAATCCAACAGAAAGTGGCGCAATGATACTCATAATATTTGCAGCACAATTTGTCAAACCCATAAGAGTTCCAGCGAAATTCGATGACAGATCTATATGATTCATTTGGAAGCCCAGGTAGCAGGCAGCGTTCATTGCAACTGTGAGGGTTAAGAAGACAATCGCCAGAATAACATTGTCCCCGTCCATATATCCCATGCCAATGAGTCCGACCATTGGAACCCAATGTCCGAGCGTATTGAAAAACTTCCTGCTGAAAGGGAGACTCATGCACTTGTTTCTGTCTAGAATGTCCGAAATGATCAGGAAACAGAAACTCAATAAGAACATGGCCCAGTATGGTAGTGAAGACAACAAAGCATTCGATTTTATATCCATTCCAAGAATATTTTTCATATAAGAAGGAATTTCGGTCAAGAGGGTCCAGAAGCCCCAGTTGTTAGCACAATGTGCACACAAAACCACATAGAAAGGCACTGATGTTAAAATGTCCGCCCATGGAGTTGGTAGCTTTGGTTTTGGTTCATGTTTTTCTTCCTTGTTGGAGTCATCATCTGTGGGGATCATTTCAATGTACAATCTTTCTTCTTCTGAAATAAAACGGTTCTCGGCTGGACAACTGGATGCGAAGAAAAACCACAACACTGCCCACAGACAACCAGCTGCTCCAGAGATATAAAATATACTTGGCCAACCAAGAACAGAAGAGGCAAGTTCACCACTAACGCAGAGCATAAGTGCGGTTCCGAATTGAACACCGGAGTAGCTAATTGTTCCGAGTTTTCCACGTTCGGCAAATGGAGCCCATTTGGAGAGGAGATTGTGTGTCGAAGGGAATACTGTTCCTTGGCATAGACCCTGGATAACTCGCAAGGTGCACACAAGTGCCGATCCTCCAATTTTGGCACATACGGGTGTAAGAATGGCAAGAATAGAGCAAATCGTGATACCCCAGAATACTACATGCTTAGCGCCGTATCTTTGAGCCAGTTGGCCTGCTGGAACTTGTGTCACTACATATCCCCAGAAGAAGCTGCTGAGAATGAGTGATTTTGTTGACTCCGTCCAGTTGTATTCCTGAAATAGAATTCTATTAGAATTGTTTAAGAAGAGAACAAATTATCTTCTACTCACATCGAATTTTAAATTTGTGGATTTGTCAGTCATTGCCACAATAGCAACTGACATGTTGACACGCAGCGCATAAGAAACAGCCAAGGCGAAGAAAATAAGAGCGCATTGTAAATGGCGTATTCCGAATATTTGTTCTAAAAAAGGAAATAAAAATTGTTTAAAATATATTGTAATCTTAAAATAATTAAGTATTTATAATACAAGTTATCGTATCAGCACAATGTTTAATTTATTTCCTTTAGTACGAAATATTTACAAAAAATACGATCAATTAAATGTTTTACTCCCTAAAGTATGCAATGGAATTTCTCGCAAAATATAATAAGTCGATAAAAAGGCGCATGCAATAAGCACACGATACTTTTTACTGTCTGTGGTCAGTTTAAGATAATTTTACTTTGTGTTGAATTATTATTTATTCAAATTAATTGATCCAGTTTTTATTGAATTTTAATCTGATATCAGTTATTTGCGAAATTATTAAAAAATTACATTGTTCGCATAAATTAACAAAGCAAGATAATATTTAAGTTTTATTTCGGTATGTTTTACAAGTCGTGCAAATACATTTTTTGTTGTTGTTAAAAATGTTTTTGAAATTTTGAAGTTCAAATAACATGAAACCTATTCTAAAAATGTTGGAAGCTGTATTATTTAACTACATATTACAGCTAAGGAACATTATAATGTCGAACATTGTAAAATGTCTCACTGTTTTTCAATTGAAAATCTCTACTGATCACAATTATAAATTTTTCGAAGAAATATTTTGATAAACTTTATATTATTGGAATTTTCGTTAAATAATCAAAATGAAATTATAGATATGCTATACTTTACTTTAATCTCCACTTCATATTTTATTCTTAACACGACACTGTAAATTTTTGACAGAAATGACAGCTCAATCTCTCGAAAAGTTACAAAAGAAAATGCAACTACACACATGAAGCAACAACCAAATCTCTCACTGGGTGTTAATACTGGAAAGTTAATAGCCGGGTTTATAAAATTTGATATAAAACTATCACCATGTCACTTATATATCCAGTTGCACCTAATTGCACTTAGAATCATTTTAGGTAACGGAGTAATTAAATTTAAAGCCGTGGTATTTATATCTGTTGCACAAGCGCCGATATTTTTATATAAAAAAGTAGCTTTCCTTACAGCAAGTGAAAGGAGAATAAAACATATCCTAGAATACTTTCACGTCCTCTCTTTCATTTCGGAATTCGAAAAACAACTGCAGTCTCATTTAAAAGGCGTTTTAAAATTTATTTGAAACTAAATAGCGCTATAGTTTATTGGTCTTAAAACTGATGTGAAGTGAAATCTATTACAATATAAAAAACTGCCCTCTTAAGATTCAACAACCCGAATAAATATTTAAAAGTTTTTGGAGCAGTCGACTATAATTTTGAGATTTTTAACTTCATTCGAAATATGTATACCTGTTTACACACATTTTGTATACAAATAAAATCTTTTTATGGCAATAAAAATGTTATTACTATATAGATTATTTTTTAATTTTCAGAATAATATAATTATTTTCAATCAATCATCGTGTCAATCATTTAATTCAAAAAGTTGTTTGAAGAAAACACGAACAAATATGAAATACAACTTCAAATTTTTTACTTTCACCTTTGAAACCACTCACAGTATTGGAACTACTTAAATTTTCATCAAAATCTATCATGTTCAATTTATTGGTAAAGTAGTGAATTATTTGATTTGTACCTTTTTTATCATCATATCTGCGATTTTTAACCATTTTAAAAGAACTACTTAAATTTTTCGACTTTGTTTAATTTCTGTAAGCTACTTTTTTGCTACTTGTCTTAACGCCTTAAGATGTTATCACGAACTGATGATGAAAAGCAAAATAGCATTAAGAAATTATTGCTATCAACAACTTTGTTTTGTCAGTGTATTGCGATAATAAAATAAGGAGCAAATATTTAAACTTCCACTGGGGAACTACTTATAGTATTATTTTTTATTAAAATAAATTGATTTTTTTGTTTTAGTAATTTAATAGTTAGGTACACCAACTTTTAAATTCAAAACAAATTCCTCTTTAGAATAGTACAACACATGATATTTGCAATCAACAAAAATGATATCAGCTATACCTGCTTCAAATTATTATTTCTGTTGTCAATATTATTGTTTGTTTTACAATTTCATGTATTTGATTACAATTTATTAGAAGTACATACGTTTGCTGTAAAAGTGTTTCTACCACATTTTTAAAATTTCATGTTTGCAAACACGATATATTGAAACATGTCATCGAAGCGAAAAAAATCATGAGTTCATGACCGTATAATGTGGCTGGTGTTTTTCTTATCGGAAGGAGACATAACAGATGTGTCTAGCTTTAATGCAAATTGAAATCAGTTATCATTTCAGACAAATTATTCAAAAATTCTAACAAAGATTGATTCATTTTTAATAATATTTTTGAATACTGCCATTAAACTTCTTTGTTATATTATTTTACATAAATGTAAAATAGAAAATTAAATTTTCTACATCAGAAAAATAAGTAACCCGATAGGATCAAAAATTTTCCCGTGAATGCTGCAATTCCCTGTGATTGTTTTATGAGAACTAATCTTTAATTTTATTTATAATTTAACCTCAAGTAATAAAAAAATATTTATAAAAAAAATTTAAATTTAAAATAAAATAAATATGAAATAAAATATACAATTTATTTTTATACATGTAATGCAGTATATTTAAAAAAAAAATCATTGATTGAAAATATCGAAAATTAGTTTAGTAAAAAAAACATTATAAAATATTTTTTAACTGTCAATTTTAGGAATTAATTTAAAAATATTTTTATGTTAATCGCCAAAAAAATGTATAAAAATCGTTAACAAATAAGGCAAAATAATATTTTTATTTTCAATAATTTTTATGAAACTGAATCTGAATGACCTTTGATGCCGTATCTATTTTAGTTAAAAAAATTTTTCTTCTCTCAGTTTTAGGGCAGGTGAAGTACTTTTTTTAAAACTATCAATAAAAAGTAAGCTTACCAGCTTACTGTTTTTACCCTCTAGTGCAGCGTAATAAGACCCTTGGAATTAAGACCCGCAGCCATCATTAAACCAGCATAATATATAATTTCTAAATGCAATTTGTATGGGTTTGGAGATTATTAAAAAAAGTTCAAGATGCAGTTCTATTAAAAGTTCAATTTGAAAACTCTAAATAAATTATATCAAACAAAGCATAGTTTTGAAGAGCTTTCAATTCGAAATAGAAATAGAACTAAGAGTTGTATTACACATTAGCGAATGTCATATACCAACCTTGACCAAATCAGTGTTATACACCTAATAACGTTTTATTTGCCTCGTCAGAAAATCCGAGTAAATAAAAGAAATTAATTCAGTAGCAAAAACCTTTCCACCATAATATGATGTAGAAATAAAATTCTATCTTGATATCTTAATTTTATCGTTTAAATAACACCAAAGCCGTCATAAATATTTTGGAGTTAACATGTTAAAAAGAGGAATTTAGTAGTGTCTATAACATGTGCCACAATTACGTATTATACTTTATCTACACTGAAAAAAAAAAACAAAAAACAAAAATCTGAAGAAAAAGATTCAAAAAAAGTTGTTTTAGAATGAAGGATTATTTTTAAAAAAATATTCCACTCGACATTTATGATAATTTCATTGATAAGAGAATCTTACGTCTCGAGGGGTGTGTTCGATAATAAATTATTGTTTGTGTTGTTATCAATGGGAGACACTTAAACCATCGAAGATTGTTTCAAGTCCTTGATTTACTTTAGCCTCTTATCACTTGTGAACAATTAAAATGTGTATACGATTGTTGACAGATTTATATTCTACTGAGTCTGAGTGCAATTTATTAATAAAATTCGTGATTATTGTAAAAATGAAAAAAAAAATGTTTTGTTTTATGTCAATTTAATTGCAATTAAAATTAATGATATTATTGATTGCATATGCTATGCAATCCCCTCATTTAATTGCTTTTCACAGAAAAAAAAATTTTGCATATACTTTAGACTTTGTTCTAGAACTTCAAATGTTATATTTGAACATACAGGGTGGTCCAAAATGTTTCACTCTATTTGAATATGCTCAATGTTTTTTCTAATTGTGACATATGTCAGCAGTGTTTTGACATTTGTGATTTAAACAAATGAAAAAACCATATTGGTAAGCCATGAAACACATTATTCTTACAAATCGAAATGCATGTGACTATGTTTTTTACGGAACGATATGTCAGGGATTTTGGAGGTTCAAAATTCTGTCATAATTCTGCAAAATAATACAGTAAAAAAGGTTTGGAAAAAATCAAAAAGCTCGCACTTTTCTGAAAATGTTCTTATCTTAAATAACCATAGTTCGATAAATCCATAACCCGGAAAAACTAAATCATGAAAAATTCAATAGTCCCAAAAAAAAAAAAACATGTTCTCAAAATATTTATTTTGAGAAGTGTTTTGATGAACCAGCAACCACCTGTCCTGTGTGCATAAACACTAATTATTTACGAGCATTCACCACTTGACGTTTAGACAATAGAATGTTTTTCGTCTATTTCCTGTTAACTATATTTAATTAGACTTAAGAATTATGTAATTGTTATTTGTGGGCTATAGGTCGCCTATAGCCCACAAATAACAATTATATATCTTTTACGATACAAAGGTCACTAAAAATTCGATTTTCTTAAGAATTATGTACATTTTATGTTAACATCAAATAAAGAATTAAAAAAAAATAATAATAGAAAAAATAAAATAAATTATTTTGTGGAGCAGTTCTAGCTCTTTCACAGCGTGGCACTCAAATCGATCATCAGACTTGTTTTAAGCGATGCTCGTCTATTATTATCATATATGTTCTTTCGGGAAACAATTTTACTTGATGTGACTATATAGCTGGAAACAAACCACAAAGTCGGTGGGGATCGGCTTGGCCGACGCGAAAACCCTCGAAAATAAAGACATGCAAGCTTATAAACTGCAGCACCAAATTGTCTTAATGTATGTTATACAATTTAAATTAGTTATTTTCAATTTTTTTATGTACGATATTTTAAACTCTCCTCTTGAAGCAGAACGTTTAATTTTTTTTCTTTTTGAATTAAAACTCAGAACAATCAAAGTGTAATAATATTGAAATCAATAAATTATTGCGATTGCTATTCGTTTTGATTTTTGTGGCGTTCTTGAATGCAATTTAATAAATGACTACTGAATTATATTATATAATAATTATTTAATCAAATAATTCAAATGTCAGTGTAAATATTATACTTTTTATATATTCAACTATTTGTATCTCCTTAATCAACAATTTATAAAATACTAGCTAATACCCGGCGCGTTGCTGCCGCATAAAAAATTAAGGAGAACATATTGTTTATGAAAGACTTATTATGGACCGAAATTTTTCCAAAAACTTAGTTTTTCAATTATTAAAATTTTGAGTCAAAGATATCAATTACATTTATAAAAGTTTTCCAAAAGTCACCCTTAGTTATTCCTCACCGCATCAGCTTTACATCAGTGAAAGTTCCGTAAAAATGGGTCCAACCGTTTCCCGTCGTCGTGTCGGTCCATAAATAAAAATTTTCAAAAAAGCTACCCCAGCGCCATCTAGAGGATAATTAAAATTTCATAAAATACTTCCTACAACACAGGCTATCTGTCAGTGAAAGTCCCTTCAAAATCGGTCCAGTGTAGTTTCCGATCGGTTCATATATAAGAATATGTTAACAAAGCGACCCGAGTACCACCTAGGGAGTAATTGATGTAGCCTATGTTACGCGTTACAACATTAGCTATACGGACAAGTAAAAGTCCCGTTCAGACAGACAGACAGAGAGACAGACAGACAGACAGACAGACAGACAGACAGACAGACAGCTACACAAACATTTTAAAAATGTATGTTTTTTAATAATTATTGCCACACAAGCATTCATATGCATCTTGTAAAAAGCCGTTATTTTGACATAACAAACAACATAACAATTTTTTTTTTATGTGTATAGATTATGTATAGTAATTGATATACTTTTTACATCTTCAATCTATTTTTATCTCTCTTGCTTTTGTTATTTTAGAGTTAAAATTGTTTTCTTTAAATATATTTTTTTCAAATAAAATAAATATAAGAAAACCATTAAATCAGAAAAAAATAATTTCTGAAAAGAAATTAAACAAGTGTGAATCAATAAATTATAAAATATGAATAACGAAATACATAAATAAATGCATATCGTAAATGTTCACTAATTCTATATGCACTCGAATAATATGACCAACAGTCATATAAATTCTATTTAAATAATAATAATTCAGACAATTAATTCAACTGTCAATAAAACACTTAACTTGTTTATTAAAGAGTTTATTATTATTATTTCCTTTTTTAGACAATAATAATATTATCAAAATTCATTGAATAATCAAAACTTGCTTTTTTTCAGTTAGGTAATAAAGATACAATAAATCAGTTCATTATTTTTATGGCAAATTGTTTGCTCTAATCACTTTATTAGTTGTCAATTTATTAAATTATTGAATAATTATGTCACTTTATTTGACATGGTTATTTTTGAAATTGACAAAGCTGATTTAATAAATAAAGAATTCCTTTTATTCTTTTAATTGGCCATATATTTCAGTTTCAGCATAAGATGCTAATTTTTATATTATATTTGAAGGTAAACAGATAAAAGGTAACTCGAGAACAATTGATATACATTAATTGTGTGATGGACTGATTTTTGTTTGATATGACACATTTATTTATAGCAAAAAGTTAAACTACTTAATCAATAGGTACCCCAACTTTAAGTCGCAGAGCTGACAAGGTTTTTCGTCAGAGATTTGATATAGTGAACATTATTATAATAATGATGTTTTTATGGTTGGTTCCTCGGTCAGTTCCTTATTCTCTAACAGCCTTTTGATTTAAGAGGTTGCCGAGGTGATGGGAAAGAAGTTTTTTGTAATTCGATTACTTATTGTGGATTATTTTTAGATATATCGCACTAATATTACAGTACGTAAATCAAAATTGGTAAAATTTTAAAATAAAAAATTTAAAAAAATAAAATGCTATTTTAACTCAAAATTTGTATGATTTCAGAGCCAACAAAAAATTGATTATTCAGATTTAAAAAAAAAAAACATACAAAAACTATTTTTAATTAAAACAATAATTGTAATTTGTAATACTATAGTGCGATATGATCTCCATAGATTTTTCAAAAACAGTTGTCATAGGTACCAAAAAAACATTGACCGGCCTAACAAATATAGGTGGGCACTTGTTCATTCCGTCTGTCCACAATATGTCTCCCAAGTTGAAATCTCCAAGAACGCATGCAACCCTTTTTGCTTTATTATTTGCCGAGTTATGATAAATCAAGTTTTTAAAATGCAAAATTTCGAAAGCAGAATTTTAACAAAAGAATTTTGACCCCAGCTGTTTGCGTTTCATCAGAATAATGATGCTTTTTTTAATTTATAAAATAACTGACCAAATACGTTCCTACCTGTTTGACTATTGGGCGATTCCATTATTGCGGGTGCAACATTTAGACACTTTGAGGGTTTTTTTAATGAAGTTAGTATTTGAAGTACTTTTTATGCAGTTCTTTTTTTATTTGTTTATAAAAGTTCAAATAATACGTACAAAAAGCAATGAGAAATGTTTAAAGCACTATCGCGGGTGCTATAAAATATCCCATGTTTTCAGACCCTTGTACTAAAAGCAATAAATTTGTTAATTGCGTGAAACATTTTTGTACATATTACATTCTTATTTTGAAAATTGATAAACAAATAAACCAGTTGGTAATGAAATATTTAAAAAATAGCCATAAACAATAATTTATTCACTTCTGAATTAACTTGCTTAATCGTGGGTGCAACATCATATTATCGCGGGTGTAACGCGTCCAAATTAGGTTACTTTAAAAGTCATTATGGGCACTGAAATTAACGATATAAATGATAAACAATTTTTCATACTAAGCTAGTGCATTTATTTTTCACTTAGTGTTCAAATTTTGGGTCTAAATATGTCAATATATGACTAAATTAATAATTTTAAAATTTATGTTTTGAGCAATTTTTTTAAATTTTCAGTTTTCACCAAATCATCGAATATTTGGAATATTTATTTTTCTAATAGCATAAGATATATAAATGAAAAACGGGAATATTTCTATTGAGTTAAAAAGTTTTTCTCTGTAGTGACATCAGAATAAAGTAGGACAAAAAAAAATTATTTTGAAATTGATGTCGAAAATCGTCCCCAGCGGAGTCGTCCTATTATTATTATCCATCAATAGTTTAACGTAAGTTTTAAAAGTTAAAAAGAAATGTAACGAAAATTATAACAATTATTCATTCTCCTACTTTGAATATAATCCACCTGAACTTATAAATCCTGCAACAAACACGAATACATTTAATAATCATATAGCCTTCCACCTACATTTATAAAAAAATTAATTAAATTTCCATAAATTAACCCCATGAATGCGGGCATTTAATTGCACAGCTCTTAATAGTCAAGCAGTCTTATAAAAAAAAAAAAAAAAAAAAAAATAGCAAGTTTAATTGCGATCACAATAGGTACATTTCATTGCAACAGCGGCATGTCATTATAAATAATCGAATAATATCACTATAGACGTGCAAATCCCGTTGATTTAGATTAAGAACGAGTCATTACAGCAAAATAGAAGTACAGATCCGTTGGAATGTTTAAACAATTATATAATTTAAATGACAACACAATTATGATGAACATTCTATTTACATTCTTTTAACTTAACTGTGTTTCTTCTTAATTTAAGCAATTTTATTATAATGAAAGCGAAATGTGAACTGACCCGATCGGTTCAGTGACCGGTTTCTTTATCATAATATTTTGAACATGACGCAATGACAGTTGTGAATATATAGTATTTTAATAAAACAGTTTTCATTTGAGATAATTATGGAAACAAACTGCATATAAACGCATTGGATTCGAATTATTATTATGAGAATATTTAAATGTAAAAATAATATTAATATTTTCTGACGCACACGAAAAATATTTTTGAACAAAAAAAAAAAAAGTGAGACCGTTTTAACTGAAATTGGGTTTAAAATAAAAGTGTTCTCTAAATACATATACATTGAATTGATCGTTAATAAAATCTTTTATGTTTATTTTGTGACGTGCAATTCATTAAGTTTCGAATTAAATAATTTTCCTTTTTTAATTTCATATAAGAAATACAATTTCTAACGGAGTTCTAAGTATAGTAAACCATTCTTGAGTCACATTTTTAATTTATTCGTTTACTCTATCATCTTGCGTATACTTAAATCGTTAATCTTATTGATATGTATTGTTTGTATCTACCGGATATTTTCACTTTCATCTTGGCAATTAAACTTTTCATTTTAATTTGTACTTTCAAATTCTATAGCGGTAGAAAGTAACTATCAATATTTTTTTTTATTGAGAATACGCTTGCAAAATGTTAAAGCTTTTAATGACACTAATCTGCGAATCGAAAAGTTTAGTGTCATTGAAGCATTTCTCACAATTTTGCCTACATTTTTTTTTCTGAATGGAATTTGTCTGCTATTTATTTATCAGTATTTGTCATCTTGCTTATTTGAAATAAAAAAAATAAAGCTGTGTTTGATTTTGTATATACAATTATAACTATACCATAAAAATAATTATACAATTTCTGTGACATGATTTTTATTGTCAATTAACCTACTCTTTTGGCCTTTGAAGTTCGCTGATGATGGTCCTTCAGATTAGAACCGACATTCGTATTGAATAAATTAAAGTTAAATTTTAAACATAAAAGTTGTTTTTCTTTCCATTTTTGTGTTAGTTTTTTCTTTTCTTTTGATTTTTTGTTTTGATTTTTTTTTAAATAATGGAGTAAGAAATGTTCAATAAAACGATTCAGTACAACATCGGCTAAGAACTTGTGTACCAAGCCAACGCTCACAGATTAGAAAGAGAACAATTGTGAAAGATTTTTAGCCAGTTAGAATTACTACCGATAAAAAAAGAAGTAAGAGTTACTCGCTATAAAGTTATTGTTGTTTTTGTAGTGTATACAAATTTTACTCTACTTTACATAAAGTAAAATAATTTTTTTAATAAAACAAGCCTATTACAATTTTTTTATTTTTAAATGTTTGATAAATTCATATAAATAAAAAAAATGTAACCAAACAATTTATTTAGTTAATCTTCACCAACTGCAGTTTTGTTTTATCAAACGAACGAAAATTGAGAAGTGTGAATTAAGCCTCAGTTTTTGGCTGGAAGTACCTATAGCTTTTTCATGGCGCCCAAGCCAATCATCATACTCCTTTTTTTATTGATATTCATCTATTTATAATTTCATGTTTATTTGAAAAATATTTTATTTGAATTATTTCCCTCTTTGAATTATTGCCCTCTACGAGTACAGGCTAACCTACATTTGATTAAACAATTAATATAATGATCACGATTTAAAATACTTTTTTTGGCATGATCTTTAAATTATTTCTATTTCTGCAATGTAGCTGAATTTTTTTTTATCGAATGTTGAACGAAGCATATGCATATAAACCGTTTGAAGAAAGTTCAACCAGAAAGTGTCCGTTAAAGAATATTCTGACATGCTGGGACAGAATTCTTTTGGCGGTCACTTGTGATTTCTGGATAAGTTGGGACTCACTACAGTTCGTAAGCAAAAGGGGTGAGAGGGTCGTTTTCAAATTATAAATATCGGACTGGTGAGTAGGTACTGTTCCTATTCCAAATTCAACATCGCAGTATTTTCATAACTAAGCAAAATGAAAAGTAATGGAAAATGAATGCTTGGAATAGGAAACATACAGAAGTATTTACTTAAAATTATAGAGATTATCTTCTTCTATAAAATTAAAAAAACAGTCGTAAAACTGTTTCGTTTCGAAGAAATTCACCCGCCTCAAGTGAGGCTTTCTTAAATAATTTGTTGTAATCACGCAAGACTCAAATTTCCCAGTCTAAACAGGCTCTTGAGAATCTCTCTACTTGTGTCAATCTTTTCATTTACAGTGTTGGGATTTGTAAATTAACTGGTGACCTTAATACTTAATTACTAAAAACTCAAATGCATTGATGCACTCGAAATTTGAGATGTTATCGATACTCTAACATTTTTTATCAGCTACTGAAGATATGCAAAAATGCTGAAGCTTATTTTAAATCTAAAAAGTGTTTATACTCAATAGACTTTTTTTTAATGTCTCTTCTAGTTTTCTTTAAACTGAGAATACATACTTGATTTAACAAAATTAACAAGTGCATTAAAAGAAAAATGCGCCAATTACTTACATTCAATTTAATTTTGTCAACAATATTGTCAACAATGTTAAATATTGTCGCCATCCTGTTGTTATGTGAGGTGCCCACTTTTGAAAAAGTACCACTTTTATTCTAGACGATTTCGAGTATTTTCGTGAATTGGATGAAAAATTTTCTTTCTTTTATTATTGGAGAATTATTATTATTTAAAATTTCACTTCGATAGTAATATTATTGTATCGTAATGAGATTACGAAACATAACGATTAAAAAAAAATATTTCAAGTTGTGGGTTTATATACAGGGTGAGTCATGAGCAATGCGACAAAATGCTAGGGCGTGTAGGTTGCGTTGAGACAAGAAAAAAATCTTATGGGAGGGGGGGTCTATTCCCCTCCGTTTAGCCGGGAGGGGCAATTTTTGAAAAAACTGACTTAAAATGGGAAAAAAATTATTTAAAATCAACGGCTTCATTCACAATGCTGTGCGGTACGTTTTTGAAAAGCCAATAACTTTTTCTTTCATTCTGTGTTTAAATAAATCTATTCTAAGAAATAGTTTTTGAAATATTAATTTTCAAAGTCAAAATTTTGAAAAAAAAATTGAAAAAAAAATTTCAAATTCATTTTTTTCAAAATTTAACGTAATTAAGTGCTAATTTTAATTTCAAAATTCAATGCTGTTATTAATTTTAAGTCTAAATAAGAAAACCGGATGCAAAAATTTTATGTCGTTCTCAAGAAATTAAAAAAAAACCAAAACCACCTTTTTCTAAGAAAAACATTTATTTTTATTGTAACGAAGCAATTTAAGAAGCATTAATCTTAGTTTTTTTAGTTTTTTTTATTCCTTTTATTTTTACTATGTTTTTTTATTGGAAGTACTTATAAAAAATTCTCGATATGATCTTCATTGTTTAGAAGGCATAGATTATATCTCCTTGTAATGGCTTCACATAAGTTTATGCTTGACAAGTTTTCCTGCAATTTGACTCCAGCGACTTCAATTCGTTCCTTCAGTTGGTCCAATGATACTATTTCCACTTCGTAAACATAATTCTTCATAAATCCCCATGCATAGAAATCTAGGGGAGTTAAATCTGGTGACCTAGGCGGCCATTCCGTGGGGCCCCTTCTTCCGATCCAACGGTCACTAAAATGATCATCCAGCCAGTTTCTCACCTGTTACGTGTTAATGAGTTAATATTCAAATTTGAAATAATTACTAAGCAAAACTGCAATGCCTTTTATTTATCTTGCGTTGCAATTTTCTTTTTTTTTCATTAAAAAAAATGCGGTTTTACTGTCCCTATTGTCCCCATAACAGGTAGAACCCATCGGCTGCGGGCAGGCCAAGGCAAAAATATTGACAGGTCAGTTTTCAGAAGTTATCAATGAAAATAATATTAATCCAGGGTTATTCCAATACTATTTAATTTTATTAGGTTCTCATAAAACTCCAATTAAAAAAAAAGTAAAAAAACTAAGATTAATGCTAAATAAATAAATAAATTGCTTCGTTACAATAAAAATAAATGTTTTTCTTAGAAAAAGGTGGTTTTGGTTTTTTTTTAATTTCTTGAGAACGATATAAAATTTTTGCATCCGGTTTTCTTATTTAGACTTAAAATTAATAACAGCATTGAATTTTGAAATTAAAATTAGCACTTAATTACGTTAAATTTTGAAAAAAATGAATTTGAAATTTTTTTTTCAATTTTTTTTTTCAAAATTTTGACTTTGAAAATTAATATTTCAAAAACTATTTCTTAGAACAGATTTATTTAAACACAGAATGAAAGAAAAAGTTATTGGCTTTTCAAAAACGTATCGCACAGCATTGTGAATGAAGCCGTTGATTTTAAATAATTTTTTCCCATTTTAAGTCAGTTTTTTCGAAAATTGCCCCTCCCGGCTAAACGGAGGGGAATAGACCCCCCCTCCCATACGATTTTTTTCTTGTCTCAACGCAACCTACACGCCCTAGCATTTTGTCGCATTGCTCATGACTCACCCTGTATATATAAAATATATAGGTATTCTTTTATTTTCTATTAAAGTTGTAAGTTAGGAAATTTGTCATTTCTTAATTAAGTTCTTTAATGAATTTGTAAATAACAAATAACAGATCTGCAACATCGATTATTGTTGTCTATAAGAAAATATTTTTATTGATGCTCTGAACATCAGGATTACATCAAGTGCAATCTAAAGACTCTTTCTAGAGTAAAAAAAAAAAAAACAATGATGTTATAATACAAGGAAGACAAATTTTAGCTTTTAGAAAAAGTAGTCGTAGTTTTCAATTAACTTGCAATCTGATTGATCATTTTATACCACGACATAAAATTTTAATTTTAAAAGCATAATAGCGTCTCTCAATTACAGCTCAAACCATAATCACTAACACAATAAGTCTGTGTTTTATTTTATTTGGAAATTCCTATAAAAAAAATACAACAAATTAATTGTTATTTAAATAAATAACTATCAAACTCTATTTCCGATAGAAAAAACGAAAACTTTTTTACAAATAACACATCACTAGGAAATACATTTATTATTTTAATTGTTTTAATAACCATAACAAAAAAAAATGTTAGGTAACTTTGATTGCATATCAACAAAATAAAATAAAAAAAAACTGTGAAATATTATAAACTCGTTTTTAATTGTCCGCTTAAATAAACACATACTTTGTAGAATCTCTACAACAAAAACTTCCACTCATTTAAAAAGCTAAACTATGAAGAATTTTCGATTTATATGTAGCATGTAAAACCATGCGAAATTTCAACTATTTTTTTATTCAAATCAATTGGCCAATCGAAAACCAACTGTTCAAACCTAATAAAAGCGAATTTGGATAGTGTTGACAACAAATATGAAGGTCGAACAAATTTCTACACTTAGACAGATTAGTTAGGGATACAAAAACAGAAAATAGAGTATTTTTATGTTTACTCAACAAACCTTCGATTATTTGAAGCATTTGTGTTACTTTCTTCTAAAAAGAATATTCATTGATTTTTTTTTAACTTTTGATTTATGGCAACCTAATTACTATTTCAAGCCTGCAATGTCACCATCATAACTCTGCTAAATATTCAAATTGTTTTACTTATTAAAAACTGGTTAATTCGATACACATTCTGCGATAAGGTATAAAAAGCGCAATATAACAAGTCGTAGTTAAACAAGTAAATAAATTATAATCAGAGGACCGTCACTATCTCTTGGTTCAATTTTAATTGACAATATTGACATTGGCCATATCTAACATCAATCCGAATCTAGTACATACCGTATTTGGTGGTAAATTATCGATTTTAATTGGAACTTTCAAACAAAGTATCCGAATTGGCGAGAAATGGATTGAAACTATTGAAACTAGTCTTAGTCTGTACTGTTATTATGTTTGTGAATGACAACTTACTTGGTTTGAGGTCTGTGGTTGAGAAATTTCCATTTCCTGCTTCCTTGGCTTTATCCATCATGTTCATGATATTTGGCTTCTTCATTGCTGAGTGATAATTTGACACAATTCACTTGATTTCCGAAAAAAAAATTATTTTCTTTTAATCTGCGGATGAAGTTCACTTTTCTGTTAACTTTAAATTTTTAAAAACTTTTACGGTTTTTTGGATTAAAATTTCACCCAACCATAACCGACAAACTGACACGTATAAATGGCTGGCTAATTACACATTTGCTCAACTTAAGTTGAACAGAGTTAAAAGGCGAATGATCAGCTGCTACTAGCGTTGCCGTCATTCAGGCCAAGCTTCAGCACACACGCGACCACCACTGACTGTTAAGGTTGGTAATACGATCGTCGAGTCCGGATAAAAATAAAACATAATATTATTATTAACTCTTTTTGTTGTCTTAATACATTTGAGCAACTATAAACACATTGTATGGTGCTAACAAAAGATTGATGGTGTATTTTTATTTGGAAATAAAAATTGAAAGTCTTTGACGCAGTTATAAATCGTTTTGGATCGATTGGGATATTAAAGAAGTTCTGACCAATTTAGTTACCTACACCGGGAATTTATTTTATAAACTAACCATGTAGTCGGAAGCAATATTGCCTCAAGTGCTATTTGAACTGTCTGGTTCTTCAACTTAACAATAACTTTATAACAATGTGAAAAAATGTGAACACAGAATTGAATTAAAAGGAAAATATCTATGCATTATATAGTTGGTTATAATTGTAATCAGTGTTGTTATCATAAAGTCTATGGACATTGTATAGGCAGTCATAATGCATTTCTGTTTTTTTCTTAACCTTTTAATTCTGATTCTAATTATATATACCGATTAAAAGGCAATAAGCATGAAGCATTTCTAAGTTATGCCTTTATGTTTATTTTAAGAATCCAGTTTAGCTTCAAAATAAGCAATTTCTTTAAATTAATTCAAACAAATTTCGTTAGAAAAGTCCATAGTGTTAAATTTTGTACATAAGGTATTCGAAAATGAATCACCCTAGTGGAAAATCAATTCACAAACTTATGCAAATGGTGCCAAAAGTCAGTATTTGCGAAGTTATTATATGCATAACACACGTCAACATGCAATGTTACGCTATACTTTTCAATTGCTAAATACTTTTTATCATATTTTGACTGAATAATTCTTCAGTCGTGTTGGCGCATATCCTCTCTCAAAGACAAGATAATATAGTGCAATAATAGATAATAGTACTGTTAATGCAATACAACGGTTCGCAAAATGAACACCCAAAGAAGATTCAATGAAATTTTGTTGATGTACTTTGCTATAACTAGACCTATACCAACGACCTTTAAGTGTTACTTGCCACACAGCGCAATATAAGATACATCTGGGTCTCATAGGCCAAACGAAAAGTATGAGTAACGAATACGCAGACAAATTGGTAAGAAAAAGCTTAACACTCAGCCTAAGAACTCTAAGAAGCTGATATCATAGATCTTCCATTCTTTGATCCCAAACTTAAGGTATAGTAAGTGAAATCCTGCCAAAAAATATGAAATCTGCCAGAACACATTCGCTTCTTTTAAATTTTTATAACATTTTTATATCAAGTAATAAACTTGTATAAACTAACAAGCAATGTATAACAACACTGTCTAATATGAACATAATGAAGAGGGACTGAGTGTGCTTAAAACTACGTTTAGATAGCTTAAGGTGTAACTTAGATAGATACAAATTTCTAGTTGAAAGCTTACTTTGATTTGTACAATATTACTCGCGGATACACATTCTAACAAGATAAACGATAGCCCGAGGGAGGAAACGAAGTGCTAGTTGAAATGTTATTGATAGCACTAATTAGATGAATTTCGATTGTTTTTTTTATCGAATGGTGATTTAGTGATATTAAAATAAGTCGTCATTTATATAAGCTGCTCGTGGTTTTCACAAGTAGGACCTACTTCAGTTTTATCGTTTTTATTACATAAGTAAATACCCAATATTACTTATGGGCCGTGCGCATAAAATTAAAACTTTAAATATTGTTGCTTTCAAATTATTTTGTATTTCAATTCAAAGAAAACCTTCGTTCAAAGTAGAGAACTATTTAATGACCCTAAAGTATGCTCTTCTTTGTTGGATACTTTTGTTTAATGTCAAGATCATTGTTTTGTTCTTAAATCCTAAACAAATCTTCGAGATACAAGTTTCAAATAAAACTTCTTTATTATGACAAGTTTATTACTCTTACTTCAAGCTTTTGATATACATATAGAGAAAAGTGTTAAAATATTTTATGTGTTTTGAATTCGGCAGATTAAAACAACATTAAAATAAAAGGTTTTAAGATTTATCATCTGCTATTCCAGAATTGCTTCAAAAGCCCATTGTGGTTAATAACAAACAATGGCGTGAAAGGATTTTTTAAAACTTAAACCACAATAATAATAGCCGTACTTTATTATCCTCTCTGATCCGGAACGGATTTAAATTTTACAAGGTCTAGAAACAAAGCTGGATCTTGTGTTGTTGCAGTTTGCATGTATCTTACAACGCAAATTTGATCCGGATCAGATCACAGATCATAAAAAAAACAGCTAATATACATATCTTTGAAACATAATACTAAGTTTTCACCTCTTACTTAATAAAAATTGATTGTGTTCAATTATTTTTTAAATTTGACAGTAGCTCACGATCAAGACTAGAAGGTGAAGATTGTAACATCCTCTCATAACATAATAAACTATTTTTGAAATATTGACTAATGTCAGCATTAATGTTGATAGCTGCTTATAAAGCTTTACACGATAATCTTATTTTTAAATCTTGCATGTTTCAAGTTTGACCAAAGTTATGTCTTGTGATGATAAAAATAATTTTTAATATGCTGATTTTTCAAAAAATTAAAAGTGTTTGAAACGCACCTTATTTTATTACAGCAACAGAGTCATGTTGGGGTCTATCATGTAAAGTTTCACATGATTTAATCAATGTTAAAAAAAATTGATGAAATTGTTAAAAAAAAAACTAATTGCGCTGCAGTTTGTTTTATTAATTGAACATTGATTTATGGAAAGACGTTTGTTTATATATACATACTTCCTTTTATGTTGCTGTTTGAGTTTCTTGATTTCCAATATCGCGTTTACGAGGTGTTTGGTGCATTTATTTATACAAAACAGGGTGTTTTTATTTTTATTTTATACCATCTTCAGATTTATTTTTTGTTATGCATTCCTAAAATTATTTTTTTTGTTATGCATTCTTAAAATTAATCTCGAGTCAAATATCAAACAATTTTAATCCATTCGTATAAGAAATGATTTTGTAAGTCGGTAATTGCCTTGCAGTTTGTTGGATGTTCAATTATCTATTTTGCAAAGTTTTATAGTTCGGCGTATCGATAATTTTAGCGTTCTTATGCTTCTACCATGTTTTTTTTTTTTATATTTCTTTGTTTTCAGCTACTTTATTATAACGTTATACACACTAATAGATTTTTCATGAAACACAAGAATTCTGAAAATATTATAAAAATCGGATAATATTTAGGGGTTCCTACCGCCAACCAAATATTACAGGGTGTTCAATGAAAGTTATTTTTATAAATTTGATTTTAATTATTTAACATAAAAACAAGTGTCAAATTAACAAATAAATATAAATTCAGATTATTACATCACATTCAGCAATGTTGATTTCTCCCTGTCAGGATACTTCTTTCTGAAATCTTTAACTGCCAATAAAAAAAACTGGTTCTGTTCTTCGTTATTAGTGTGTAGCTTGTTGTACTCATACATAAGCTTAACTCCTCAATCAGCTATGATGTGACTACTATCATGTGGTGAACGAGATGTTTCACTTCATTGCAGGCCTTGTCATTGGGCCACTCATTCACATCTTTAGTCAAGAACTCAGAAGAAAATCCCGTAATACTAAATAACCGACTAGTATTTGAGCTTACGAAATATCCCAACCCTTTTCACTGTATATAATCAATGTCCACAGTTATTCGCTTTAAAGGATTCTCTACTCCCTCAATTTCGAGAGCCCGATCCATCTTCCTTTTCGTTTCATTGAAGACTCCGTCATCAAAAAATCCAAAAGCCCCAAGTTCTTCCGACAAGTACCAAAGATGCCCAAGGAACTTTTGAAGAGCAATCTTTGAAATAATTTTATTTGTATTTTTATACTGATCAATTTTTTTGAGCAGCTCAAGATCATGTCTTGGAGGTTGGGGCTGATGTTGAATTGGGGGCAGTTATCCAGACCTTAACATAAATTCTCACAACGAATAGGCAAATGTCCCTTTGTCTCTTTGTTATTTTAAATTGGCTTCGGAACATCCATACTTTGAGGGAGTAGATGTATTTTGCCTGCCATCTAGCACGGTGTAGTCCATGCGGAGCTTTAAATTTCATTTTTTCTTAGTAAATCCTCCCAAAAAAGTAATAGTAAATTCCAGAAGTTTCTCATAGTCATCTCGGGGTTGGAACTTTTGCAGCTGAGATTTGGAGAAGGAAATTATTTCATTTGATATTTCAATACCTGCGGCTCTGGCAATTTCATTGGACAAGGCTGTTTCGTAGTTTTTCTGATCGATGCAGGACCAGGATTTTTCGAAACGTTTAAAAATAAGAATTTCTGGGCCTGTTGATGGTCCAAGTGATTTCATGACCACTGCTTCCAACATGATCGCGTATAGATGTGGTGACGGCATGCCAACCACAGAATGTCTTTGTCCATATTTTGTTGTAAAAGAATGCAGGCTCCATTTCTCCTTCCCTTGTTCACCGACGTAGTGTCAAATCTTAAGCACTTCACTTTATGGCATATTCCGCATTCAACAGCTGCCTCATACACTGCAGTGGCTGCAGCCTCACCTGTGCCAGAACTTAACTTTGGGACTCCGATAAGTTGATCTATTCTTCTTCCAGAAACTAAAATAGGAAGGCGATCAACAATATCACTTCCAACTATATCCTCCAGTAATTTATTATCCCAGTGAATTGTCAATGGTACCTACTTCTGGAGTAAATTCAATTTTTAAATTGTTTTTCTAAATCAACTTAATTATTTTTAGTGTGCATTGTGTGGTTCTGTTGAACATATTTTTGATTGTGGAAATTAAGTTTCTTAAATTAAATTGTAAGTTAAATTTTCATGTATGATTTGTATAGATGACATTATTGACGATGTATATTATTTTACAATAAAGGCCTGAGGAAGAGTGTATTCATGCTCGAAACGTTGCAAACCATTTAACACCTAGTTTTATTACCTGGAGCCTGCTTAAACACAATGGCGCAAAATTATAGTCGCCTCCTTTTAAATCATTTAAGTTAATCCTAACAAACATTAACTTAACATTATCACCAGGTAATAAGTCTGTATCATATTATAAACAATTTATGGAATTTCCAGTAATAAATTCCAGTGAGAGATTTTGTTGTTGGATTTAAACAGTGTTTGTGTGTAGTTTCATTCTCTTTTGAGAGGGTGCGGGTAGTTTATCTGTCAAAAAATTAGAGTCGGATCTAAAAAGATAAAATTGATATTTCCTGGTTTTAAAGTATGTTTTTATCAAAGAGTTAGCTCTATCGGTCTATAAGTTGAAAAAACGTTACCAAAGTGTTAAATACTTTTTAGGATCGTGTTATTTTGACTATAATTTTGCGCCAATATTATTTGTATAACATTGAAGAGGTCACCAAAAATATCCAAATATCGAAAATTATGATGAACATAAGCTAAAACTAAAAAAACTAAATTTATGTACTTTTTTTCTATTGAGCGAGTACGTACAGTAAAAACAACAATTTAATTCAAATTGACATAATTTTTTTTCATGTTTCAGTAGGTCTACTAAACTAAAATTTATCTAGCTTTCAGGATTACTTTTGTACATTGATCTTTACACGAACAATAAAAGGTATAATTTCGCTAAATTATTGTTGATATTTTCTGGAACCATTGTTATTGTACTTATCACATTGTTATTGTACTTATTATCTAGTAAGTATGCTCTTTTAAAATTATATTAATTACATATTTTAATGCCAATAGAGAAAAGCAAGGCTAGTTAGCCACGGGCATCTAGGTAGAATCACACGAATTACGCAGAAAACATAAGTGTTCTAAAAACATTTTAAGAGAGGGAAATATATGTGGGATAGGGGTTTTACTGCACGACAGACTTACACACATACTAACGTACGAACGACGACGACCAACCAACCGGACAGACAAATAAAACAGAATACGCGTCCCTACTTTTTATAGTTTAGTTTTGCAAATAAATGTACACCATGAAGTAGTCAAGTTTAGTCTTAAAAGTAGAGCCAATGTAGTAAGTCTTGTTGTCGTTGCGCCCGCCGAGAATCAAAAGAATAAAATAACTAAATTTATTTAAAGAACAAATAGTTGTAACTTATTTTCCGAATCTTAAAGAAAGAACCCCACAAATTGGGGGCTCAACCGGGATTAAATGCGGATTAAATGCGGATTAAGTGCGGATTAAATGCGGATTTAGTGCGGAATATTTTAAAAAAGTTTTAAAGTGCTTGCGTTCTTGCTTGTTCAACAAAACAGCAAGTAACATAAAAGAAGGTATCGATATCGTTGAACGAATGAAATAGTGTATCGCAGTGTTAAATTATGTGTCTTGTTTGCTCATTATAGCAACAAGTACCAAATTGCATTTCGTTTAATTTTTTCTTAAAAAAAAACAAACAACAAACAACGATTCAGTGCGAGACGGTAAAAAAAAAAAAGAAGAGCAACAGTGAACAGACGATCTGCCTGCACATTTGTTTTGTGAAAAAAAAAGCCAGTTGCAACCCTCAAGTTCTCCTGTGCGAAAAGTTAAAAAGAAAAGCAGAAAAGCAGATGCGTGGTTGTGCTCAAGCAAATTTAAAAATAGACAGTAAGTTGTACAGTACACACACATTGAAGATCATACCGAAGGAGAAAAGACAGAGCCGTGTACCATAATTCGTGAAGGAGGGGAACCAGAGCCGCAGTCAAAATAAAAAAAGGGGTAAGCAACGACAACACTAGTAGTTTTTTTTTTGTGAATTGGCTCTTATTTATAAACTCATGGTAAATCATTAATTCTAGAGTATATTTTTTTTTTTTGAAATTGTAACTTTAATTAAATTTTAAAAAATAAATAATTTTGGAATAAATATTTTGCGATTTGATGGAAAGGGATTGTATTTTGGGGTTGACGGTGGAAAAATTGAGGGAACAACTGACACAACTGCAACTACCAACAACCGGACTAAAACGTACATTGCAGGACAGGCTTCTATCCCATTATAGGTTTACACAAAGCGACGACGAGGAAGACGTTTTCCAAGAAGCCAGCGGAATTTCAACTGAAAGAGGTATCATGTTTACGCTTCGCGACATCGAGGATTCGCTGAATCCATTTGATGGAACTGGGTCTATGGACATTAATCTCTGGATCCAGGAGTTCGAGGAAAATGCTGTGACGGTGGGTTGGAGCGAGGTACAGAAATTTGTTTACGGGAAACAACTTCTCAAGGGGGCGGCAAGATTATTTCTGAGAAGCCAGACAGGCGTGAACAGCTGGAGTAATTTAAAAACAACTCTCGTTAAAGAGTTTGGAAAGAAGCTGTCGGCGGCCGAGGTGCATTTCCGTCTAAGTATGCGACGCAAAAAACCGACCGAAACTTTCTTGGAGTATCTATACGGCCTGATGGAATTGGGAAACACGATATCGTTGGAAGAGGAGAGTGTGATTGAGTACTTCATCGAGGGAATACCTGATGCAAGGAGCAATAAGGCGATACTATACCAGGCCAAGACGATAGACGAACTCAAGGTTCAGTTGAGGGCATACGAGAAGGCGAGAGGATCTCATACAACGAACACAAGGGGAAACACACGTTATGTTCCGAGTAGCAGTGTCCAGAGCCAGGTGGTGGTAAAGCAGGAACGAGGTTCCAGATCATGCTATCGATGTGGAGAAGCATCACACATAGCCAGAGATTGCAGAGCATCGACTTCAACCTTCAAGTGTTTTCGATGTGATCAGCAGGGACATATGGCACGCGATTGCAGAGTTAATGTGCAACCAACAAATAGAAGAGCCGATGAACGACGTGGACAGTCTGCAACAACAGCCGTTCGCAACAACCCGTTTCAAGAAGCGCGAATACAATTGGCTATCGGTTCAAACAGAATATTTAAAGATATTTTAGTCGGAGGCTGCACACTTAGCGCACTGGTGGATACTGGAAGCGATCTTTGTTTGTTGAGGTATGATAGTTTGACTCTGATGAATTTCGTGGAAATGACAACTGAAAAGAGAAATTTGTTGGGAATTGGCCAAAAACGAGTTACAACTCTGGGAAGTGTATTTTTGGAAATAGAAGTGGATGGGATTGCATTGGAACTTCAATTTCATGTAGTCGGGGAAGGAGACGTGCCATATGCAGCAGTGATCGGCAATGACATTCTGGAAATGGTAAATTTGAACGTGACAAGTGAAGGGGCGGAATTTAAATGCAGAAGGAATTCAACTGAAGGAGGAAAGGGTGCCGATTCGGGAGCACGTGACGATTTGGGTGGTGAAAAGGGGCCACGGGATATTTTGGGTGGGGAAAATGGACCACGAGTTAGTTGGGATGCTGATAAACGCACACGTGATGATTTGGGTGGTGAAAAGGGGCCACGGGATATTTTGGGTGGGGAAAATGGACCACGATGGAGTACTGGGAAAGGGGTACGAACAACCATTTCTGCCGACACCAATCGCAGACTTGAGAAGCTGGAATTGATTAAGGAATTTGGTAAAATATGTTTGGCTACCGAGGAGGGGATCTTCGAAAGGGAGATGAATTTTGATGTTGACCATTTGAACGCCACTATGCGTGAAAAATTGTTACACATGGTAAGGAAATATGAACCGGTCAGACAGGAACCGTCGCCGGTGTCAATGAAATTAATTTTGAAGGACGAAGTGCCGATATTCCATAGGCCGAGACGATTGGCGCATGCGGATCAAGTGGTGGTGCGCGAGCAGGTGGACAAATGGCTTGAGCAAAAGATTATACAACCAAGTAAATCGGAGTATGCCTCGCCTATTGTACTGGTCTCAAAGAAGAATGGAACGAAGAGATTATGCTGTGATTACCGGAAACTAAATGAAAAAATAACTCGCGATAATTTTCCGATGGCACAAATGGACGAAGTTCTTGAACGATTGCAAGGACAAAAAGTGTTTACAACGTTGGATCTAGAAAACGGTTTCTTCCATGTTCCGATGGATCCGAGTTCTAGAAAATATACAGCCTTCGTAACACTGGACCAACAATATGAATTCCTGTACGTTCCTTTCGGAATATCTAACTCCCCAGCAGTTTTCGCACGCTTTATCAACGCGATATACCGGACATTAATCCAGGCTGGAGTAGTGGAAGCGTACATGGATGATTTAATAATACCATCCAAAGACGAAGATGAGGGCATGAGAAAGCTTGAACAAGTGCTAGAGGTGGCCGAAAAATACGGACTGCGACTGAATTGGAGAAAATGCAACTTTCTAAAGAGGCGAATAGAATTCCTTGGTTACATCATTGAAGATGGAAAGATCCAACCTTCAACCGAGAAAACAAAGGCAATAAGAGAATATCCGGTACCAGCAGACAAGAAAGCGCTACAACGTTTTTTAGGTCTAGCTTCATATTTCCGAAGATTTGTGGAAGGATTTGCCGTGGTTGCAAAGCCCTTGACGGATTTGCTTCGGAAAAACATAAGATTTGAAATGGAAGCAGAACAGTTGGTTGCTTTTGAACAGCTTAAAGCAGTTTTGATGAAATCGCCTGTTCTAAAATTATTTAATCCAAAAGCAATAACGGAGATCCATTCAGATGCCAGCAAATTTGGATACGGTGCTGTCTTACTACAAAAGGATTCGGAAGATCAAATGTTCCACCCAGTTCAGTACATGAGCCGAAAGACAAGCAAATATGAAGAGAAGTACCACTCGTATGAGCTAGAGGTTCTAGCCATAATCGAAGCCTTGAAGAAGTGGCGAGTATACGTGTTGGGCATCAAGTTCAAAATCATAACAGACTGCAATGCATTCACGCAGACCATGAAAAAGGAAGATGTGCCGCTGAGAGTCGCAAGATGGGCGATGTTCTTGCAAGAATTTGAATACGAGATTGAGCACCGATCTGGATCGAGGATGAAGCATGTCGATGCTTTAAGTAGAGTTTCATGTCTCTTGATAGAGGATTCGTTGAATCACAGAATAAAAGAAGCACAACTCAAAGACGATTGGATAAGGGCCGTGCGCAAAATTCTCAGCAAGGAGGATTATGAGGACTTTTACATGAAGGCAGGAGTCTTGTGTAAGGATCCAGTAAAGGAATTGATAGTCATACCATCGGCAATGGAAAAGGAGTTGATTATCATTGCGCATCAACAGGGACATTTTTCCATTAAGAAAACCCAGGATGCTGTGGAAAAGATGTATTTCGTACCAGATTTAACAAAGAAGGTAACGGAGATAGTTCGGGGCTGCGTCAAGTGCATCATCACTGAGTCCAAGGCAGGAAAGAAAGAAGGTTTACTGCAACCAATCAATAAAGAGGATAAGCCGTTGGGAACTTTTCACATAGACCACGTTGGGCCAATGGAACAGACCCACAAACAATACAACCACATTCTGGTAGTGGTTGACGCTTTTTCTAAATTCGTGTGGCTCTATCCCACGAAGAGCACAGGAGCAGCGGAAGTGTTGGATCGGCTTAAAAAACAAGCCGCGATTTTTGGAAACCCAAGGCGGATCATATCAGATCGTGGAACAGCTTTTACAGCAACGGTATTCGGGGACTACTGCAAGGAGGAAAATATCCAACATTTGCTGATTGCAACAGGAGTTCCTCGAGGAAATGGACAGGTGGAGCGGATCCACAAAATTATAGTTCCAATGATAGCAAAAGCGAGTATGGGAGATTCCAAAAGTTGGTACAGACACGTCGAGCGTGTACAGCAGGTGCTCAACAATTCACCGACAAGAAGCACAAAGTTCAGTCCTTTCAGGATATTGACAGGTCTGGAAATGCGGACACCGGAATACCCTGACCTCAGAGAGTGGTTAGATGACGCCAATATCGAGGAACTAAATGCCGAACGAGAAGCTGTGCGTGAGGAAGCTGCTGAAAATATCGCCGTCATTCAGCGTGAAAATAGGAAGTCTTTCAACTGGAATCGTGTCCCAGAGAGGGAGTATCAGCTAAACGAACTCGTCGCCATTAAGCGTACGCAGTTTGGAACCAGCATGAAGCTTCGACCGAAATTTTTTGGGCCCTATAAGGTTACACAAAAACGAGATCACGGAAGATATGACGTGGAGAAGGTGGGTGAAGGCGAAGGACCCAATAAGACGAACACCATAGCGGAAAACATGAAACCGTGGAATCCGTCATTCGGGGCGAATGAGTCGTCAGGATAGCCGATTGTGGGATAGGGGTTTTACTGCACGACAGACTTACACACATACTAACGTACGAACGACGACGACCAACCAACCGGACAGACAAATAAAACAGAATACGCGTCCCTACTTTTTATAGTTTAGTTTTGCAAATAAATGTACACCATGAAGTAGTCAAGTTTAGTCTTAAAAGTAGAGCCAATGTAGTAAGTCTTGTTGTCGTTGCGCCCGCCGAGAATCAAAAGAATAAAATAACTAAATTTATTTAAAGAACAAATAGTTGTAACTTATTTTCCGAATCTTAAAGAAAGAACCCCACATATATATATTTTAACGTATACTTTCGAAATCGATTTTTGTTGCATTGTTTGTTTCAGCAGGAAGGGCTTGACCTATTTTTTTTTTCAATATTATTAGAAACAAGAATATGTTAAGCTTTTTAAATTTAAAAGGACACCTTATATTGTATTAAAAAAAAGATTTTACTTTAATATGTTAAAATAATACAAATAAACTCAAACAATTTTTTTAAAATGAGTCGGTTAAAGTACTAAAGTGTGTTTTATTTTTATTATTTAATAGAGCATATTCATAGATAGAATTGTAGAGTTGTAAAGTTGTAAAAAAAAACTGGAGTTAATCCTATTTAAATTCCCTTGATTAAACCCAGGCTAAGCAAATCTGTAGTTTAAAAACAACTATATATTCATAATTTTCTTATATTGTAATAAAAACTCACTCAAGTGCGAAATCGAATTTTCTTCACCAACAGGACAAGTTTAGTCACTTAGTTTTGCCTAACTTGAGCCAATATATTAAACGCGGAAAAAAGAGTTCTAGCCCTTAAATAAAGATGTTTTAGGTACGAAGTTTATGAAAAAAATTAAACTGAAAAATCATACAAATTGATTATTATAACAATTTATTTTTAACAAATATCTTACGTCTATAGTTAATTTTATCTAACTTAATCAAAGCGTATTTAAAATTTAAATTTCAAAATGTGTATGTTATCATTCAATAATTTATTTAAAGATAAGATAACACACACAGTTTTATAAATTCTTTCGTTGCATCGCTAGCGAAGACTTGACTCTATTGGTTTTTTTTTCGTACTTATGACTAGATCACGTTTTGTTTGTGTTTGTAAAATCGGTCTTTAATAACGTGACTCCATCTCAGCAGGATTGTGCCCATTGTGTCCATTGGTCAAATTCTTTTTGGGTTCATTCCAAGGCTGTGTTTCGACTTTTCCGAAAACGAGAAACAGTGAATTGCCAACTAGGTAGACTGCAGCAGCAATGAAGAATATTATCCGCCATTGATGTGAATCAGTCTAAAGAGTTAAAGAATATTCGTATTATGAAACATTTTAAGTAAGTTTGTTTGGTATACATACCTCATTAGTAACAATGAATCCCACAAGCAAAGGAGCAATAATACTCATTATATTCGCTGCACAATTTGTTATTCCCATAAGAGTTCCTGCATAGTTTGGTGACAAATCAATATGATTCATTTGGAAGCCCAAGTAGCAGGCAGCGTTCATTCCAACTGTTAGAGTTAATAGAGCAACAGCTAGTTCTACGTTATCCCCGTCAATGTATCCCATGCAAATCAACCCAATCATTGGCACCCACAGTCCAATTGAGTTAAAGAACTTTCTGCTGAATGCAAGACTCATGCAAGGATACCTTTTTAGTACCTCAGCGATGAGCACAAAGACGTAACACAAGCCAAACATACCCCAGTAGGGAAGTGACGATAACACCGCGTTCTTCTTGATGTCCAACTCCAGGATGTTCTTCATGTATGTAGGCATTTCTGTCAATAAAGTCCAGAAACCCCAGTTGTTGGCACAATGTGAACCCAAAAGTACCAAGAACGGAAGAGATGTAAAGATGCTCGTCCAAGGTGTGGAAAGCTTTTGTTCTGATTTAGGTTCACTCGACATGGCGTTCTCAGGTGTTGCCTCAATATAATTTTTCTCTTCTTCAGAAACAAAACGATTTTCAGATGGAGAACTCGAAGCAAAAAAGAACCACAAAATCGCCCAAATGCCACCCATTCCACCAGAAACGTAAAAAATGCTAGGCCAACCCATTGAAGATGAGGCTAACTCACCACTTATACAAAGCATAAGTGCAGTTCCAAATTGTGCTCCTGAATAAGATATTGTTCCTAACCTTCCACGCTCGGATAGAGGAGCCCATTTCGCCACCAGTGTGTGAGTCGATGGAAAGACGGTTCCTTGGCAAAGACCTTGAATTACACGCAAAGTAATAACCAATGTTGAACCACCAAGTTTTGCACAAACTGGGGTTAGAATAGCTAACAAGGAGCATATGGAGAGTCCCCAGAACACAACCAGCTTTGCGCCAAATTTTTGAGCAAGTTGTCCGGCCGGAACCTGAGTGCACACATAACCCCAAAAGAAACTACTTAGAATGACTGATCTGGTTTTCTCATTCCAATCGTATACCTAAAAGATAAAAGTGAATTTAGTTTTGGATAAAATTATATTTCTTTTTAAATTCTTACTGGATAATTTGTATTCGTGGATTTATCTGTCATCACAACAATAGCAACGGACATGTTAACTCGCAGTGCGTATGTAACAGCCAATCCAAAGAAAATAAGTGCACATTGCAAGTGACGAACTCCAAGTATGGCATCTGAAAATAAAAAAAAAGAAATGTTTACGTTAATAAAGTTTAAGTTTTGAGTTTCTTGTAACTTTTAAGCTTTAAAAAGTTTTTACAAAAAAATAATTAAGTATACACTCTAGTGAACCACATCTGAAAGTATGCAACAAACTTACAGAAATAAATACCTTACGAAATAAAGCATTCTTTTAGAATCAATTCAAAAATACTTCGTTTCATTACTCGTTAGTTTAAACCAATTAAACTGCTGATTAAAAGGCTGTTAACTGTTTTAATTCAACGATGATAGCATTTTATTGTATAAAGAAGTATAAAGATATTTGAGACAAAAGTAAATATTTTTGTTTGTAAAATAAAGTCGGCTCCAAGCTACAATTAGTCAATGAGACTTTAGTAAATATTTGTGTTTTTTGATGGCGGCGACAGAGTGATGATTTGTTTTTATTCATCTTTTTTTTTTAATTAATTAATTAATATTATATTCATACAAAAAAACTATTCCAAATTTATGACTAAGTTCGTAACATATGTCAGTTAGTATGTTTTGTAAAGTTTTCTGCATTCTTAAGATCTACTTTTCCTTTTGTCGTTTTTGAATAATTCTAAAATTAAAACAACTGCTTTATACTACGTTCCCACCGACATAATTTAGTCAAATGATTTATAAATCACGAAGTGCTTTCCCACCGAACGATTTGGTGTTTTAGTTTGATTTTTATGTCAATCTTGACATTTCATTTCAAACTTTCAATTTTATTAATATAAAAAAAGATACAAAAAATTACCAGCAATAAATTAAAATGTATATCTAATTGTTTGGATACAATTAAACTGCACCAGTGAAGCCAAAAAGGTTGTGAAAATTTATTTATCTGCATTGTCGACAAGAAAATATAGCTGAATAAAATTCTGAATTATAAATCAGGTATGTTTATAAACATTTGCAATGACATATGTACGTACATACTTTAAAATAAAACAACCTTTAATATAAATAATGAAAATGTATATTAAATCAAATAATAAATTATCTGATTTAACTAAATCAAGTGGATTTAGCTAAACCACGTCAGTTGGAACATGGTATTGATTAAAAATTAAGTTTAGCACGAAATTTCATTCAAGCGTGATTTTGTGTGTTGAAGCGTTTTATTTGAAAATCTTCAGATAAGACGTAGGTATAACTAAAATGTAATTAAAAATATTATATCTTCAAGGTTTATCATCCTTGATCCGATTAGATTTACCATTATCGTATCAATTGTTTACTCATTGGTAAATGGCACTCAGATAATATGAACACATGTAGGAATATTATTTTATCCGTAATTGTTTTGTTCGATCTTTTTAAATCATCTCAACATTATGTAGCAGTTCGATTTTTGTTTTCTTTTTTTTTGATTAATAGCCGTCACATTGTGTTGTTTTTTTTAAAATGTTTTAAAAAGAATTAAAAAGGTGAAACTTTGCGCTAATTATTTTCTATTATAAAAAGTAATACAAGCAATATTTTAGATAATTTTAGATAATAAGTTTTAGATTTGAATAACTTTTTCTATTCCTCCTCAGTGATTCTTTTATGAATTCGCCTAAAATGTTGTTGGTGGTTATTGCTCGGTAAGGCATTTGGTTCTTTTTTTGCAAATAAAAAGATCTTAACTCAATAGAAATATGTCAGTTTTTCACATCAGCCCAAATTTATATTTCTTACCCGCTTCGAAAAATAAATATTTCAAATAAACGATGATTTGGTAAGCCAGTTTAAAATATTGTTTCATCATTTATATCGTTTATTTCAGTGCCCATAATGACGTTTAAATTGCTATAAGTGAATAAATAATTTTTTAATGTTATTTTCTAAAATGTATCATTACTAAGTGGTCGATTCATTTATCGTTTTTAAAAATATGAAGGTTTCGTAATTAACTATGTTAGTTCTTTAAGAATCTGAAAACATGAGCCAATTTAGTTGCACCAACGATAGCTATTTAAACCTTTCTCATTGCTATTTATGTGCACTATTAAAATTTGTATAAACAAATAAAAAAAGGAACAGCACTAAATGTAGCCTTTCGAATTACAACTTCATTAAAAATGATTTTTATTATATTAACAAGGAACTATAAAAGTGTCCTAATGTTGCACACGCGATATCGCCCGTAACTTTTAAAATTTATAATTTTGGTTTACTTTCTAAACTGATAAGATTTATTAGGATGACGTTGAACAATGCCAAGTGCTCCGTCGAAATGAGGTGAGAATCTACAGATAAAATAAATCAATCGGATGAAAACTACCTTGATGCATTCGACAGAAAATGTCCTATGTCCCATCCCATTTATGGTTGTGATTAATGGGTCTGTTTTTTATAAATAATACAGTATTAATGAGAAAAATACAGCGGCATAAGCCTAGTCAAGAAACTTTGTATTCAAGTGCTTGATTCATGGCTAGGAAATTTTTAGTAAATTAATACCTATATGTTCCCCAGTCAATGTATTTGACCCCAGACCAGGGAATGAGTGATAGATGCACATCTTCGGTTACGTGATCTAGAAGTAGAATATCTTTTACGACTTGGTATATCTTATTGGGAACAGCTATAGCTAGAGATCGATCAGGCCAAAAAATTAGATTCATGAGCTAGTTGGTGAATTTAAAAGTATTCAATTCAGAAGCTAGTTGGTTAATTATGAATTTAAAAATATTGAATTCATATAAGCTACGTACAGCTGGTGAATTATGTATTGAAAACATTTCTGTTTATAAGAGAGGTGGTGAATTATGATTTAATTATGAATTAATTTTTTTTTTTAATTCACAACTCACCAAATAGCTTCTGAATTGAAAGCCGAGCTGAATTAAGCTTCTGCAACCCATGATCAGGCTAGAACGTTTAATGCATGAGGCACACCGTGAGCTATCAACAAGTACTTTAGTGCTGGCAAAAGTAAAGAAAGAAAGATTATTTTACTGGATTTTGAACCCAAATTTGTAAAAAATTAAATCATTTGCGAATGCATTTAAATGAAATCTGAATTCAATTTTCAATCAACGATATCGATTCGCTAGAATCAAAATAACTTCGAATTTCAGGTTTTTCGTTCCCGATTCACAGCGTGTTTATGCCTCTCATTTTTGATTCAATGATTCAAATCAAATAATAAATTTTTAATTTAATGATTTAAATCACTGAATTCAAAATTTAACTGGTTGCATTCTTCATTGAAATGAATGTAATCACAAAATGATTTTATTCTTTTACAGCTCTGCCCCTTAGACAATCGAAAATTCTTTTTGTTAATTTTTTTGTTCGATAAAACCAGAACTTAGTAGCTAAATTTATCCAATACCTTTTAAACTGCTCAGTGGAAGTATATTCTTCGATTTGCAAGAAATCCAAACATAAATGAATCTGCATCTTAATCCAAAGTGATCGGCCTGATGCTTAGGGAAAATTATAATGCTTTTGTAGTTATATTGAAAATTCTGCTTCCCAAATGAACATCTAATTTCAACTATCTACTTATACAATGAATAAAATTCACTACTTTGGGTCACTGATCTGAAATAAATCAAACTTGTTAATTTTTGCTACACATCCGCAAAACAGAAAACAATAAATCATATTGAAGCTTGATTCACTGATTGCATAAACTTGTTAAAAGTACACACAAATTATCTCACATCACACTCTAAATGTAGTTTATTTAATTTTTTGCATTCCGAGATATTTCAATTGAGGTTCTGTTGCAAATGCGGTAATCCCGCCAACTCAGTTGGCTCACCATGTTTGATGATTGATAATGACATGCTTAGAAATAATTGCTGCGACGATTAATCTCTGCGATCTTTTTATCCCATGTTAGCATGCTAATCGAATGCGGCTATATGATTTTGTGCAGTTTCGATATCTAAAAAATTTATTAGTTTCATTTCCTCAAATCAAACTCTCTCCGTATTGCATCTGAATTCCAAATACATTCTCCCACTCAGCACATATCAAAATTTACATTTTATTGCATTAAAGGAGATAAAAATTATTTCAAAATAGCTTCTGCCACGTGTCAGTCTTGAAATCCATACCAACACTCTCAATTTGGTTGCAGCAACTATGAATTACAATCCATGCAACTTTTCTTTCAGCAAATAACATGTTCTTTAAAGTTGATTACTTGAATTTACTTTATTAGGTATCAATTATAGAAAAGGTGTTTTTAAAGCCAGACGTTCTTGCCAGAGTAACCCAGCTTTTTTTTTAGTAAGATCAAATTATCGCATGCTTAACTTTGATGAAGTGGTAATAAAAGATAGTGTGTGCTATTAAATAATAATTATTATATTGTTGTCTGAACAACAGTGATTCTGAGCAGGGATTTGTGTATAGACGAATTTCGCTATTGATAGTGCCAAATAGGGTTAATGACTAGCATAAATTTATAAGACTTTTTTTATTAAAAGTTGACAGAACTGCCACACGGTGTATTGATGAATAGTTTCAATGACGTTTTAATTGCAAATTAAAACTGATATTTCGTGATAATCGGTTTTGTTGTTTGTCGTTGATATAAAGACGTCAATAAAAAGAAGCTTAAATTTGTCTATGAAGAAGTGAGAGTGGGTAATGATAAGTAAATATTTTCAAGTTTTAAAGATAACGAAAAGATTTCTAAACCGATAAAGAGATTTATGGCATTCAATTTCATTTGCGTTTTAAAAAATGTGAATTAATCTTAAAACCCTTTTGTGATTTACATGGTTAGGTATATTTTTAAGTTACTTGGAAATTATTAATTTACATCATATATTTGGCACAAGTACAAATTAATTGGTTATGAAACTTGTTTTTATACAAAAGTTCGGAGTTGGTGAGCTATATGTAGACACTATTTGCACTTGGGAATTGTTATCTCACTCTTGACAATTAAGTTTTAGTTTAAAGATGTATTCTGAAAATATAATAAATAAATTTGAAAGGTGTTTTGTATGATTACATACTGCAGTTAGGCTGCGTAGCTTGCGCCTAATTTCATAGCCGCCAACGCCAATCATCAGACTCCTTTTTATTTTTTTGTATGTCACTCGTTCATTTACAATCTCATGTTTGAACGAAAAACACGTTGTTGAATTTTTGCATAGGCGGAGAATCGAACCTGGACCTCCCACATAATATGGTAATCGCACTACGCAATTCTATCATTGTAGGTACATGCGTGAACTTCAATTCACCATGTGTGGGAGATCCGTTCGATTCCCAGCCCATGCAAAAATTCAATAACGTTATTTTTGATTAAACATAAGGTTTTAAATGGACGAGCGACACTAATAAATAGAAAGGAGTCTGATGATTGGTGTTGGCGGCCATAATAAATAAATTGTTTGGTACGACAGCTTCACTTCATCATCGGAATCAGAACCAAGGTTTATTGACTTACACTCCCAACTAATACTTTTGTGCGTATTTCTTGTTGTACAGAACCTGCGTTTTATAAAGCCATTTTACCTACCTATAAAGCTGGTATAAATGGCCACGCCCACCCAATACCAATAAATATTAAAATATAGTAAGTAGTTTACTTGTATCTTAAATATCTCAGAAATTATGTGTCTTAGCGAAAAATGTGTTAATAAAAATTGTTTGCACTTAAACAGTTAAAACAAAATGCTTTACAAAATTGAAATCAAACCGGTAAGTACGGAGATACCGTTAAACAAATTCCGATCAACATAGCGGACATTCATCATGATTTGGACCATGTGATGTGACCCATTTTTGTTTACCCCTAGAACCTAGAAGTGGTATATAAAGCCCAATAAAAAAACTGAGGGGTCATACATACAAAAGCACTGGGTGACATGGGCTAGCACTTAGAAATAGAAGCTGTGATGAATACAAAAACATATATTGTGGATAATATAACAGCGAAGAAATAGAATCTTAAAAGCTTTTTAAAAGAACTGGAGAGTGAAAATCGTACTTCCTTACTAACTGGTACTATAAGAAACTTGTTCTTATTCTATAACCACGGAAGTTTTCGCGGTTTTTTTTTTTACTGAAAGTCTACTACAGCTTATTTTCTTTGCAGTCAATAATTTGGATGAAATAGCAGGCAGTCTTAAAAAAATCATCTAAGCTGACTGACAAACATTTTGTAAAGCGTTCCAATTATAAAAACTTAAAGTAAAAAATAAAATTTCGAATGGATCGTTCGAAGTACTCAGTCTTTGATTATGTTCTCTTGGTTAGCAGATGAAAATGTTTGAAAGGGTTTTTTCCTACGCCAAAAATAATATCCAAAATTCTTAAATTTGGGATGGAGGTTTCTTTTGGTCCTTTTATGCGATGTTAGAGAACAATATCGGAGCTTACAACTCTAGTAGTAGCAGGTATAATCTAACAGAAGTCGAAAAAAATATTTGGTTTTGAAGAAAAGTTGAATAGAAAAATACGAAAGACACAGTGTTTCGAATACGATAAAGCCTATACAGAGAACCATATTGATGTATCTGATGAATCTCAAACCTGGCTTCAGTTTTAAATTTTAATCAGTAATCACGCTAAGTCAGCACAAGTTTTTATCGACAACCATACAACACTTGTTTTCGCATGTTGAAACTTTGATATAAAACATGATTTCTTTAATTCTTTCAGTTAATTTAATATTAAATTCTTTGCTTAACAAAAAACAAAAAAAGAAAAATACTTTGAAAATTCTTCTCTCAGAGCACATTTTTTCGTTGCAATACTGGACACTAGCCTTCCTCTAAAACAGGATTGGGCCAACCTGCGAGACATTTGGCGTTGGTTCATTTCGAAGTTCTTTTTACAATCTACTTATTTATAACATTTTTTTTTTGTCAAATGTTACCATTATTTAAATAAACAAACTGATCTGAAAGGCCGACACAGCGATAAAATATAAAAATACGAATCGACAACGGCCAGAAAAAAGTTAAATATTAAAAAAAAAAACTTGCTATGTATATAGAGAACGGTCAAACGACCAAAACTACTTAACGGCGAAATATGATCAATCAGCGAAATGTTATAACGTCAAAATGATCTATAAGCAAAAGGATCAAATGGCGCAGCCGGCTTAGCGCTGTTTGGCAAAACAACTTAACGACGAAACAAATAAGAAATAAGATTTCCTATATATGAAAAGAAGCTCTGTGTTGCATTGAACCATATAACATGATGGATTTGTGGATATATGGATATAGTGAACATTTAACCAATATCTATCTCTACAGTACCGAAATTTTAATTTGTATACCCATTGAATACAAAGATGTTCGGTACTGTACCTAGTATTTTTTTTTTTTAGAAAAAATTATTAACATTTATACACCACCATATCAAAAAAAAATTTACTTCTGTGTTCATCCAGAACAACAAAACTGATGAAATATAATGCAAAAATGCTATTTTTTGATTAGCTTATCAAAATCGAACTTTTCTAATAACAATACTTATTACTAAAATATCAATAAACTGAGTTTAATTCTTCAACTAGCATTTTCAGTACTTAAAACGTGCCCGTTGTTTCATATTGCAAGTTCCCATTGTCTGAACACCCCATTTCAGTGACCAATATATTACCTAATGTTGCGTTCTTTTTAAAACCAATTTCCCTATTTTTACTTAAAAACACTGTTCTAACAAAGTAAACCAACTTTTTAAATAAAAAAAAAATATAATAAAAATAGAAACTATTTTAAAAATTTAAAAAAAAACCTTATAATTAGGTACGAATAATTTTAAACATTTAAAAAAAAAATCAAACAGATTTATGGCGAGTTTCAACATAGTTTTATTTTCCAACATCTGCATATTCAATTAAACAAGTAGGTCGACCACACTGATTCTATGATTTTTTAGAATCAATTACATAATAACATTTTTTTATTAAAATTGTTTAATCTTAAATAATTCTTGAGAGAATAAATCCAAAGCCGATGATTTATGAAATAAAATGCAATAAATAATGTGCGTTACTATCTGTGACACTATATAGGCGCCACGCAAAGTAACATTGTGAATTATAGCAGCACGCGCATTGCGGCGCTTTTAGTATAAGGTTATTAGTTATAATATAACTTATTATTTTAATGAGCTAATAAATTTTTTTCAGAGTTTCATGTGATGGGAACCAAGATCAAATCACCAGCTAGTCATACACCAATTTCCATAAGACTATCTTATTATTATTGTTATTTATATGCAAAAAATGTGCTACTACATAATTATAGATGAAAAAAAAAATCAACATTACATGATCATTTGCGGAACTCTTTTCAGATGCAGTACTCCTTGCTAATTTTCCCTGCTTATAGATACGTGCATTTAATAAATGTGTTCAGCTACTGTCTCATTATTTCTGAATACTGATCGAATAAATTGTAAAAATATGTTTTTATAATGAAATAGTATTTAAAACATTTTTCACACAATGTCACCAAGGTGTATGTAAAATTTGTATTTAAAGTTTCAACAAGAACTCTTGCTTGATACGGTTTATTTTAATTGATCTGTTCGTATTATGTAGACGAGATCCTTAAGGTTTCTTGTTTTTTTTTTAAAGTTCTAAACTTACTTGGTTTTTTGACTTCAGCTTGCTTAGGTTTTTCGATCACGTTCATATCGTATGGCTTCTTCATGTTGGTTTCAGTCTTAACGCTCGATTTTTGCAAAATTCAATTCACGTACAGCGGTTCACTTCCGTCTGCCTGTTAGTGCGCCCGAAAAAACGCGACTATTCTTAAACTCGCAGTAAAGTTATTACTATTTGATAAGTAATTATTTTCTAATGACTTTTGGAAGATACTTTTATTTAATAATTTTAATTCCACAGAACCACAACCAAGACGATGACGACTAAACGTCTAGATAATTGCACATTTGTTCAACTTTAGTTGAACAGAGTTAAAAGGCGAATGATCAGCCGCTTCTAGCGTAACCGTCGGGCTAGGCTTTAGCTTCAGCTTCAGCTTCGGCAGACATGCGAACGTCGTCGTTGTTGTCGGAATCGGAGTCGGCGCGTCCGCAATACTTGTATAGGCAACCAATGATATTGTTAATAAAATAATAACTTTTTTGTTATGTTTATCTTGCTATTGTGTGTAGATCCGTCAAGCGGATAGTGCGGATTGATTGCTATTAAGGAAAGAAGAACTGATTGGAATTAACGCCACTCACATGGCGAACTAGTTTCAGATTGACTTTAATTCCGAAACACAGATTTCACGTGAATATACAACACTTTATAATCGATAATTCTGCTTGATCGACTTTGATCGATTGTGAATAACCTACGTATGTATTCAACTATTGCTTCTTGGTCTATAGGTAGTTGTTGGGTTTATTGGTTTTGATTTACAATGATGCCGTACTTGGTGATAAGTGGTAAAAGGCGAGTCGTGCAAATGCGAAAATGCGAATTCATACCATGATAAACCTGATGATGGTAATAAAAATGATCCATATCTACCTGCAGTACAGAATGACGGAGTGAGAGTTTTTCAGTTGTCATTAAGGTAAATAAAAAGAAGTTTATAAGCTTCATGTTTTCGTTACTTTGCCATAGGCATTGTGTGAAGGCGTGGAGACATTAAACGGTACGCCGCATGCTTCTTGTTTACATTATCAAATCATTTAGCACGGACTGATATAATTGTGATTGAGCATGAGCATGGAATTTTATCGATCTTAAAAAAGTTATCTAGGTAAACAATCTGAAAATAAATAATTGGAATTGTAATCGTTATTTTATTTGTATGTAAGTTTTGACGATAATATTGGCAAAATGTGGTTATCGTTATTCGCTTCCATAAAAACTTAAAACAAAAAAAACATTTTTGATTGCGTATATTTTTTGAATGTCAAGTGGAATCAAAATACTTGGCCTTAGTTTTTTAGGCAGTTAATTGACCTTAAGCTAATATTATATATCTACTTATACATAGATATACATAGCTGGAGGGAATATTTGGGTGAACTTCACTTAAGATAAATGCAGTTAATTTGATCATGCGCTATTTATATAGTTTTGGTTATCTACACATAGAAAAATATATAAACTATTATTAAAATTTGCAATTTAATGCCAACGAATAACCAATCGAACGTTTTAGCGAATGGTTGTATAGAGATTTTTGTTTATAAGAACATTATGAACAAACAGCTCGCTGGCGCGTTCAACTTAAAATAAGTTGTGCCAAATTTATTAAAGTTATTTATTTTAAAATTGCCCACAGAAAATTTTTCGGCATGAATGATAACTGAAAAAAAAAGAGAAGTCTATAACAGGGGTGAAGTTAATGAAATAAGCGCTGGTTTTGTAGTTTATGGTCGCGGCTTTCGTGAGTAATAGTAGCTTTAAATTTTTTTATTTTATTAAATGAGAAAAAACTGATATAATCGTTCAAATTTTGTTTTATTATAATATGTGCCCTCAAAGCAAAAATTCTGGTTTTAACATAACCATAACCAAATACATACATACATTCTGCTGCAATACGTAGAAAACCCAACTCTCATAAAATATATGAAGGTCAATTAAGGACGATCAAGGCAGGGTATCTCCCTGCCAGACATTTTCTAAAGTCACGAAAAATCGGTTTTTGAAATAATTGGTTTTCAACAAAATATTGAGAATACTTTCCTGACCCTTAGTACAGATACTGAAGTAGATCCAAGACGATTTGATCGCGGCCGTTTTATTGAATTTTTAATTTTTTTTTTTTGCTAAAAATTTTAATTTTTTAGAATTTTGAAAATTTGGATGATTGGGCATCCAAGATTATAACCGGGCACTTCTTGCTCTTATTCTTAAAAAACAAGTACCCTTACAAAAATTTCTTTTACATTTTATTTTTAAGTAACTTCTAAACCGTGAACTTGACATGCAAACCTTGATGATGAAGTTGTAGAGCATTAAATATAAATTTTATTTAAAACAAATTTAATTATTTAACATCTTTCCATGATTTGTTCACATATAAGCTATATTTTCTAAAGCCCAAAAAATATTGAAGATACAAAAAAAAAAAATTGTAAAAATGTTGTCAGCTTTATTTTAACACCAGAATTTGTTTTCGTAGCACCAACCGTTTCGAGTTTTGAGTGAAAAGCTAAAAAAGAGCACTTAAAGTCCTCTTGCACTCTTTTAACACACCCTAGGACCGGGAATTTTAGCATGTTTACGTCCTAAATAGACGAAACGAAGCTTGGTTACATTTTCTGCTCGTTGACTATTTTTCGAAATTTCCGGATAAACGACTGCTAGATTGTATGGGGCTTATAGTTGTAACATCATGAATCTGGTCACTGTACCTAACATTAAATAATCACACACATTCGCACTTTTATTTAATTACTGCACCTCGTATTTAATAACCTGCCTGAAAATATTAGATGCGAGAGAGCCGAACCAACATTCTTAAGAAATATTAAGCTTTTTATATTTTTTTCTTTTCGAAAATGAAATGAATAGATTATTGCATGTTTGAGAATAAAAAAAAAATAATATTAATTGTAAATATTCATTGAATTATTATTTTGATTTAATTTAGTTTAATAATAATATTAATTTTCTTACATTATAAATGATCCCTTTTGATTGTTTTTAAGTTTAATTTTGTAACTAAAAAGTACATCCAACTCTTGCTCATTTAATAATTGCTTTTAAATTTTAATTATTGTTAGCATTAAGTCTTCATCTTTCTCAAATAAAGAATAACAAAAAAAAAAAAAAAAAAACTTATAACTGTTGTAGTCAAGAATAAAAATAATACATAAATAACCACTTGAATCGTGAAAGCATTTTTAATTAAAGATAAAGTTATCTTACCAATTATAAAAGAACTTGATATTTATGAAAAGAAAAAAAAATATTAACTCAGATTTTGCTAATAAATTCAATCAATTCGGGTATATTCTTGTTAATAAACGCACCAAAGTATTTATTGATTAAACCAAACTACCTATACGTAATTTTTAATAAAAGTGTTAATTGTACGCTTTACCACATGCTTTTATCCATATATATCAATAATTGTGGTATCTCGCCGAAACATTCAATCAGACAGCGTTAAAAATTAACAATTAAAGTCAAACAAGTCTTTCATCTCGCTTTTCAGTAAATCTGCATTTATCTACACGCCAGTGTTAACTCAAAAAGGACCAGGTTTTCAGAGATTCGAGATCATCCTAAAAGACTAGAGTTAACTCTTGAAATACGTTTTTCAATTAATTTAAAGCCTTGCCCTCTGTTGTTTTTTTTATTTGTTGACTTATTTTGACTCTCAGTTATGTGCAGATGATTACAAACTTTTTCAAAATTATCTTGTGCGTTCAACTTTAAATGGATCTTGAACATTATCTACTTGATGTAAGTTAAACTCCTAGAATCTAATCCTAAGTGCTTCACTATAGTTCCCTTTCTAGAAAGCATTTTAGATTTTTTTGGCTTCGGAGTATTTTTACTACATTTAAGTACTCAAACGACTTTATCTTTAAAGCATAAACTACTTTGGTATTCCCATATGGCCATATACATAATTAAAGAAAAAACAATTAACTAAACGGCCAATAAAACTCTCATTAGACGTCACGTGCTTAATATACTCCATAAAATGAACACGAAATATAATTTGATATGATTATTATCTTTACTCGAAAAATATTTCATTTTTATTGCGAATTCACATGACATCTTTTATAAATATTGCCGCAGATTGAGAGAGGATTGACATACCTGAGATTAATTAAATTTTCCAGAGAAAGCTATTAACATCGTGTCACTTCTATTATGAAATGTCACCTTTCTTTTCCCCAAGCAACCAGTTCTACCAGCAGTAATATATCAAGACCGGCATTAGAAACATAAAATGTCATTATGTAAGTATACTAAAAAAAATACAGAAAGTGAATTCCATGCGAAAAACGCACTGTTGACATTGAATTAATAAACTAATGTTAAGAATATTCTATCGGCAATGATTGCTACGAATGTAATGTGCATCTACTTCCAAAACTGCCAATCACAAGGCGATTCAAGGAAGTAAAATAAAATCAGACCGCAAATTGCATGCAAATTTATTATTTCGATGCTACGCATACGCCCGAATGACCCTACTCCATCCGTAGATGTCGTTGGCGACAAAAAAAAAAAAAAAAAAAAAACAAGCATGACGTTCAAGTTCATGATTATGGTTTGTATTCAAAATATATAATTTGTATCTCTCTTATTTCGAATTCATGTAACGTTCGTGTTAGTGGTCGACTTCAAGTTCAAAGTTAATGTGATTTACCTAAATTTTGCCAAAATTCACAAAAACAAACGATTTTCGTGTAAACTTACTGATTCAAAGCAGATTGAACTAATACCAAAAAGTATTTGAATTCATTTGATAAGCCGATTCATAATATTTGTAATCTAAACAATGACATAATGGTAAAATCCAATTAAATTATATGATGCTTGTAATTGTATTTTCGTTTGCTTTGGAATCATCAATGAGCTGTCAATCAGTTGTGAAAAATTTGTTCTGTGAATTTCAATCCATTAAATGCGAACTTATTTTTGAAGAGGTAACACCCCTTCCCAAGGTAGAAAATGTAAATAGTTTTTTATACGTTGTTATTACTAATTCAGTGGCAATTACAGATTACTGTTAAGTTTATAATGGTAACCCATTTTATTGAAGTTGTTATGAATCGAGTGCAAACAAACTTACAAGTTTTTTTTTGATAACTTTGATAAGATATGGATTTTATTCCATGCAACTTGGTTAAAAAAAAATATAAAGTAATACCTATACATAAGTACACAGCAAATAAATTATAGCACCAAGTTTATGGAAAGCAAAAAGCTTTGATGATAAATGACTTGAGTCATTGCATAGTTTTAGGATTATTGAGATTGACTGGTTTAAATAAAATTTTTATTATGTATGTTGTACATTGATTTTGTGTAATTGTTTTTTTAATGTTTTCGAATTGTTTAAAAAAAAACTTCCAACGAAGTAGTAAACATTGTGCAACAGAAGGTAGATAGTTTAGTTTTAACTTCTGATCAAACTGGCTAAAAATGCCCGCTTTCAAAAACTTAGTTTTATTTGGCCTTACAAACTAAGACAAATTATGAATTCACCATAAAAATATAGATGACATTTCAATGACAGGAAAAATCGTATTGCAATCTGAACGGTTTAACGGATTTTTTTCAAACTTTGGTATTTGGGGCCTGCAGATGTAGTTACATACGTGGTTTTGGAATTGGAATTCTAGGTTTGAAAATAACGATTTTTCTTAAAAACGGCTTAAAGAATTTTTTATAAATTTCATATGAATGCTAAGGCATTAACGGTAATAATTTCACCAATGAATTTCACCAATTTTCATGTATAGAGAGAACAAAATAGACTTATTTATTATAATTTAGATTTTTCAACTAATAATTCTTTACTAATAATTTTAATATTTTAAAAATAAAAGGTATTATGTAAATACATTTATCATTGGTTTAAACAGCTGGACTTCACTGATAGTACCAAGTTCGTTTTCTTATTGTTTTTGTAAAATACATTTTGTTCTTATTTTTATTAGATTATTTTATATAACCAGCTGTCCCGGTAGATGGCAGACGTTGTTCTGACTTTTTAATTTCCACACTTCCAAGTAAATAGTTTTAACGGTACCTGCCATAGATAGATATAACTGTTTTCTTTAAATTTGACTTTGCCATTGACTACTCAATGGGTCTGAATCAATTTTTATTTTTAAAAAAGACTTAATAACTGTATTATTGATACTTGTGTTCTTTATTTTTACTTAAGAAAACAAAAAATAATTATTAAAAAAAAATATTTACTGAAAATATATATTTGGTATTTTAAAACAAGTAGTTGATTTATTTTTAAATTTTTTCTCACATTAAAATTATTATTATCTTAAAATTGGTTTAATCAACAATTTTCTTAAAAATATTAAAAAAAAAACTTTTAAATAACTTTTTTTAAAAATATTTTTAAGAAAATTTTAAATTTTTGATTTAAGTTCAGTTGAAGAACTGTATGTTTGATTTTGGTAAAAACGAATTTGTAAAATATAATATAATATAGTAAAATTACTGATAGGTATATACCACCATTTTCTCAGAAAATTCTGGGTTGTTAAACATTCATTTTAAAAGTTATTTATTTTTGTATTTATTAAATTTTGTAGATATTTCATATTGAATTAATTGAAGGAATTTAAAAAAAAATATTTTATCAAAGATAACTGCGTAGAAGTTTACGACATTTAAGAAAAAAACGTTATGGTGAAAAAAATGGCACCCTCCAACAATGGAGCATCTCCGACAGTCACCATTATCTCCATGTGTAGCAGTGTAGACGTTTGAATATATTTTATTAAAAAAAGTGTTTAAATCTCAACAACTTCACTGTAAGATGTATCATATATAATTCACAAAACAGAATTTTTTACATGGTTTTCAGAGTCCCTGTATCGTATATGATCAAATCAAACATGATACTGCACTTTTTCTATACAAAATTGTATCTTACACCCGTGCGACCCAAATTTGGTTTGGAAGGTCTCAATTTGTAAATTTTTTCCAGCGTCCATGTATCATATATGATCAAATCATAGAAAACATACTTTACCTATAAAATATTCTTTTCTTACACGTCCAGAATTTTAGTTTTTAAAGAACCGTAAATTTATTCATTCAATTTATTCGATTTTGATAAAATTTGATAATCAGATAGTCCTGCAATGTCTAACGAATATTGCATACAAATGCTTCAAAAAAAGTATTTTTTGAAAAAAATAAAAAAAAAAAAAATTTAAATTAATTTTTTTCTTTTAAATTGGTGAAAAAAGTTTCAAAGTCGTTACAGTCCGGGAGGCGACCGTAGGTTTACCTATATCAACATTTGCAAAAAGTTGAAGTTCATGCGACCCTGTCGTGATCTTTATTTAATTTCAAATCGAAAATAATCTAATATCTAATTGATGGAAGGGAATGCTTCTTATTCAGTTATTACTATCATTCAATTACCTACAATTGTTTCATGTTAATTTTACGTTGAAGATTTTTTTTTGTATGGCAAAGCTATACACTTATAAAGTCCAAGATTAATTGTAATTCTATAAAATATTTTTCAAGTTAAATTAAATTGTTTATGGTTTTTCTTTTAGAATGAACTAAACCGCACTTAGGCGCATTGAAACTGAACCTAAGCGAAGAAACAAAGTTGATCAAACTGTCAACTTTATGACTGAAGGGCAGTTTTGCTAATGCTTAGTGCGGTTTCGTTAGTAATATTATACAAAAAATCGTTTGCCTTGCTGTGCAGTTCCGTCAAATGCGGTCTTACTAATTATGATTATAAGAAATGTCAAATTTGATCCAGTCATGCAATAAGGTTCGTTTATAATTATGTAAGAATATTCAAATAAAGAAGACTTCTAAGGCACTAGTCATTTTTTTGTTGGTTAAATAGGTACTAGTTTTGATTTATATTCCAATTAGTCTATTAAAGCCAATTATGTTAATTAATAAATGAATTATAATTCAAACAATAAATTAAAAAAAAAACATTAAATATTTATATTACAGCACGTAAAGTATATCAACACCTACGTAACAATTTTAATTCCGTCAACAAATGTTTTAGTTTGTTGAAATCGATGTCATGATTATGAACGTTTACAAACGCCCATAGATCCACAATACAAATATTCCAATCAAGTATCAAATAACTCGACGCCACTTCTGCAATATTCTTCTTTATCTTTTTATGAACTTAATTAACCCGATCACATATTTTTGGAATATTAATGATTTTTCATGAGCTGGGCGAATCAAATAACCAAAACGGAAGAAACCTGCAGAAAGCTACTGAACCTCATTTAAATCAGAGACAGGTACTGGCTGCGGAAGATGCTATGGATACAAATAAATAACGTAGAAAGTGTTTCACCGGCATTTCAATCTAGTTATAGCTAGCCAGTTTTTTGTGTCAATTATGCGACGACATAAAATTATATCACAATGTCTAAGCAAGGTATATGTATGTCTACCAACTTTGCAAGAGTTCAACGATTTATAAGAAAGGAACTGTCAATCCACATGAATTCATGACCCATGGAAAGAAAGGAGGATTTAACTTTATCGAATGTATATACATACATACATATATTGGCAACAGATGAGTGCTAAAAATATTTTCTCCTTAGCACAGAAAAAGAAGATATACAAACGAGTTTGAACCAAGTACCTACTTGGTCATGGCTATGTCCTCGACACTGGGTCTTGGTCACTTGCAGATGATGTTGCTGCAGAAGAGATGCTCGATTAAGCGAAGAGTCTTGTAACATGCGGTGAAGGGCAACCAAATGTATCTTTATGTGGCGTGCGAAAGTAACATAAGTTTGATAATAATAAGGCCAACGACTGATCGAGCTAAAGGTTTCTTGATTTCCTGCATCATAATTTAACATATTAAGACACGAATAAAGTTGCCTGTGACAAACAATATGGAGATAAGAAAAATATACAATGTATGCATTTATGTAAACATTTTCAATTTCGTTTGTAAAAATGTGCTTATCTTCTTAATTTAATCTATTCGGTGTTAAAAAAAATGCAGGATTTTGATATTGAGATGATAAAGAAGTTCTCGTTTCTCTTTTCATAAAAAAATCTCGTACACGCAAATGCTTTATGAGGTGTTGTGACATCAGCTTTAAAAAATTTTTAAATGTTATTTTCCTCGTTTGGATTTATTATAATCCTTCCACTTGCGAATAAGGATATGGTATGTTTCCTATACTGATGGTATGGCATTTTATCTACTTGAAAATAAAAATCATAAGCCATATCAACCCTGTAAGAGTATACCTCGCCAACATCATCTGAGACTTTATCAACTGGAGTTACATGATCTTCGAAAAGGGGGAGGAAAATTACGAACATGTAGGAGAGCCTTCTGGTGGGGTCTTCAAAACTTTTAATTGATGCAGCAACATCTTATGCCAGAAAATTTTATAAAATCACCAACATTTGGGAGAAACCAAATTCATCGGTAAATCCTACCAACATTTGAACATTTGTAATCCTTGAATTCATCAGGATGGTCATCTATGGGCCAAACGCGCGGAATCCTTATTAATGATCTGTGGAGAAACATAGATAGTTTCGTTCTTCTTCAATCACCACCAAAGTTAGCAGCAGCAACACAATCAGTATGCTGTTAATGATCGTGTCCTTAGTTATAAGTTATAGCAAACTGAAAAGGGATATAAATGGTACAAACTGGCATACAAAATCTTCCACATATCTATAATCTTCAGCAAGTTGTTGACTTTTTGCTATTCTTGAAGATAATAACATATTTAACTGAGTTAATGTTTCACACCATTCCTTGCATCACCAGTTTCAAAAATATCAAACGGTCATTAAACTTCGAAATAATTCAGATGTTTTTAAGTAACTTTTTTACAACGATTTTGCCAATGCACACTCACTTAAACACTTTTCTTAAATGTTTATTTTATTGTGGACGTTTGAAAAAACATTTTTGATAAGATTTCTGTTTTCCATTTCTTAATCCATTCTTCCTCGAAAATATTTCACTCTATCAGAGGGAGGTATCGTTCCATTGTTTGTTTTCAAATGATTCTCCGTCTGTCAATATAGATGTCAAAGCCAAGCACAATGGCAATTGAAGCTATATCCTACAGCATTTGAATCATTCACATCAGGACATTACTTGTGCGCCACCTTGTACTTGATAATATTTCCATAATGACCGAAATGTCGCAAAAAGTTTTCTCGACACTATTCCAAAGGAACTATTTATTTGCATAAAAATCAACAGTTTGTTCAAATGTGCTTTAGAAAAGTAAAGAGTCCCACATGCCATCATTTAAAGTTTGTTTAACCCAATGAATGTATAACAACCGCATTTTTTCTAAGCTATTTCTGAATCCCCACAAGACGTCACACTCATAGCAGTGGATCGCAAATCTATTTCTGGATAATTCTATTTTTGGATCAAACTACCATCTCTCGTTGCCTAGTGGTGTAGTAACCTGTCGTTCATCCAACTATAAATTCTCCATTAAATAGCTCTTTGGTCATTATGAAATTTTCAAATGTCTTCTCTGAAGTCCTCTTATACTAGTTTATAAATCGATATTGATTAATACTTCCCAATCTCTTCGCCTCTTTGAATACTTTTAGAAGTTGTATTTCGATTACTTAGTTGAAGTGCATCTAGTTTAACAGTACAAGAGCGTGCCATCTGTAATGCCAACTATTTCAGCACACATTTCTTATCGAAAATAAAAGAGCTGAGGTGCGAACTGAGTACACTTTGAAGAGATACAACCGAGCTTGATGGTGGTCAATCTTGCTGCTGCTGGCCAAATATCGATGGAGAGAAGAAACCGACTTAAGACTGAAAGTACATGCAGTCATTAGTTGTTCAAGAGAGGACAAGAACTGTCGTGGTCATTAATTGTGCGGTGCTATCTCGGATCGGATCGGATTGAAGCTTTTTGCTGATTATTCTAATTTTAATTTGATTTTTCGGAAAATAAATTTGGTGTGTTCTGAATTTTGAAGTCCAATAGTCATTTACTAACAGTGTGTTAAGTTAGAAGCGGAGAATATAAGATTCAGGATGACGAACAAATCATTTTCCCTTATCAAACGGGGTAATTTTTTTGAATAATTAAAAAATACTGGTGGTTAGCAATTGACCATGTTTGAAACTGATAATATATAGCTGTAACTAAGTGATGAAATGAAATTATTATGGACTTGTTGCAGCGTTGATACATGTATTAGGAGAAATTTCAACAACAAGTTTATTTCCGTCCCTATTAATAGATCGAACAGATATTTTTTTATTTTGCTTGCTTCGAAGGTGTATCAATTGATTTTGAATCATTCAAATTTAAAATTTGCGAAAGCTTTGGATAATGTTGTGACGAAATCGCAACGTGTTTGGCAAAACAAATAAATAACAAGACAAATGTTTGTTTCATTTAAATATTAAAGGCGTTAGCCTCATTTGATTAAATTTAAAAAAATGTAAATATTTTAAAAATTAAAGTTCAACGTTATTTTTTTCGAAGAGATTGTCGACTTATAATGAGGGTATGTTATTTAAGTGTTATTCAGGTACTGTTTTACGTTTAACTATCGCATATTAGTTACCTTTTCTAATAAAAACAAATAGTTTAGTGTTCTTGCTTATTTGAATGTATTTTTAATTGAAAATATGTTACAGTTTCTTTTGATATTTGTTTGTCTTAAGTGACAATAAATAAATGTATGGTATGTTTTTTTTTTAAATATTATTATGCTCAAATGTAAAAAACTATAAGTTTGGTTAGCTTGTGGCCAGTTTCATAGCAACCTCGGTTTAAATCTTACAATTTACAGGCAGTAATTGATGAATTACAAACAAAGCACTGTTCAAACAAAACTTTTTGCTAAAATTTTAAACAAATGAAATCTATTTTATTTTTTTGTTTTTGTTTGTGTTTGAAGTTTCGTAATTAATTTGTATTGAATAATTATGTTTAATTTTATAAACATTGTTTTCTTAATTTTACTTCTAATAGTAAAATACAGTTTAAGTTTAACCGAACATTGTGGAAAAAAAAAAATTAAAACTTACGGGTTAATTAGTAAAGTACTCAAACAAAAAAAAGGTTCTGCTGTTAAATTTCATCATTTTGAATTATGAAATAATTCTCAGAACCCTTCTAAATTGATCATCTTTTTTTTTGTAAACACTTGCACATATTTTTTCAAAATTTTATCAATATTTTAAGAAAAAAAAATCAATAATAGACGAACTTAAACCGAAGCCGTTTAGACGGGCTAAATAGAAAATTCGGGGTTCTCCTCGCCAAAAACTGCTACTACATCCGAAGTTCGAAGAGAAATAAAAAGCACGACTGGGTCCCACAGCCCTGCTCCTGTGGCAGATTACTGTCCACAGGCAAAACCAAACAGGAAGTACAAAAAAAAAATAGCTTTGAAAATCAAGTTCTCTAAAATCGGATAATGTCCGGCAAGTTGGCCTACATTCTGACTTTAACCCCGATTTTATTGATTGACCGGAAAAAACTAACCTGTTTTCGGTGTGCATCGCTTTGCCTATACATACTGGCAATTACTTCTATTCCTTTTTTTGACACTTACGTTTATTTGTTGGTGCGATGTTTCAATATACTATACGAAAAAAACGAACTTTCTTTTTCAATACTTCACAGGAAAATTAACAGAACGTTAAGTATTTGATTGAAATTTGAAAAATGGTTGCATATGTCGAGTGCTCCCAGTGTATATTTAGGCGTCGACGCTAAAAATGAACTTCGTTTATCCAGAAGTCACGAGAATTATCATGCACAATTGAAGAGCATGGTGCAAATAGTTCACTTTTCATTGAAAATTTTCATTCGGTTGAGGAAAGGTATATACTTCAGTATGCTTATTATTCCCATGGAGGGGGTTAGAAACCCCCAAACTCCCCTATGCGCACGAGCCTGCGTCGTATTATATTTTGTAGTTGAGAAATTCATGTTTAACTTCACAGTTAAGAGTATCCCCGCGTTTGTAATGTCAATTGTGACAACTCAAAGCAAAAGGGAGAAACAAAAACAATTTTTCCTTTCAGTCTGTGTGTTGATGAATTGTTTTAAATTTGTTTGGGCAGTAAAAATAAGTACCTTAAATGAAATATTGAGTAACAAATAATAATATAAATTTTAAAAATTAATTTATTTTTGTTTGATATCATGGCCCTTTTTACGAATCTGTCAAAACAAGCAAATATATATGGAAAGCTCCTATAAAGTCTTGAGGTGTGAAAGAGGTGACTATACGAAATTATGAGCACAAGCCCCCTATTTCGACAGCGAATGTAATAGATTTAGTAATAGAGCGGCGGTTAGTAAAAGACGTGATCAACTTGTATTATTGGTAAGCAAACAAATTAACTCGTCTTTAAAATTTAAACCGTGTGTTTATAATATAAATGCGTGGTTAGCGATTTGTTATTGGTAAGGGCCATTATCAAAAATTTGTGAAAGATAAAAAAAACTTTTTATATTTTGTACCTACGAATATTTTTTTTTTTTTTCGGAAAGAAAATAAAACTTATCAAATCAATAGAATTTTTTATTACAATTTTCTCGTGGGAAAATTTTGATTATGGAAAATAATACAAAATAGTTTAAATTTTAGATTTTTTTAATTTTTTGTTTTTTGTTTTTAACATTATTTATTTAAAAAAAAAAAACTAGTCGAATCAGTTTCCCAGTCATTAGCACCAAGTTACGAGGAAGTTCGTGCGACTCCGTCGTTGTTTCTATTTATTTTAAGTCCAGTTTTAGCACTATCTTAATTGTCACAGCTTGACGGATTTATTTGTCCATGAAGCTTATAGAAAAAGTGTTTTAAAAATAGGACGTACAAGTTGATGAAATGAGACTAAAGTATCTTGTCGTTGTCAGTTACTCTGTATATTATATTTAAATAACCAATTTTTTTTTTCAGGTCCAATTTTTGGAATTCGACATGTTCAAGCCTTGTTCCTCTTTATATGTTGCACTTTGGGAATACAAATGCGAGTTAATATTTCAGTAGGCATTGTGGCAATGACTAATGCTAATTCAACAAATGCGAACTTTCCGGTAAGCATTCATATATCTTCGTATAAATAAAGCTAAATTCAATATAAAACACTTTTAATATCACAGGAATTCGTTTGGAGTGAAGCAGAAAAGTCCTACATGCTGAGCAGTTTCTTTTGGGGCTCGCTATGTACCCAATTCTTGGGTGGTTACTTATCCAGCCAGTATGGAGCAAAGCAGCTTCTCCTAGCTTGCACAGTAGGAGTATCGCTCTTAAGCCTTATAACTCCGACTGCAGTAATTTATGGAGGCTGGCAGCTATTTTGTGTCATTCGTATCTTCCAGGGTATATTTCAGGGTGTCATGTTTCCCTGTTTTTATTCCCATCTGGCCAAATGGTGCCCAGTTGAGGAACGAAATCTGCTCGGTGGAATTACACAAACTGGAATGGATATAGGTTCAGCGTTAGGGTTTGCAGTCAGCGGCTTGGTAGCTGCTTCAGATCTTGGATGGCCTGGTATGTTTTACATTCCAGGGATACTAGGCTTACTATGGTCGATACTATGGATTAACTTCGGAGCAAACAGCCCAGAAGAGTCAAAAATAATATCTCTTGCCGAGAAGAAGAAAATTCAATTATCTTTGGAGCAGCCAACAAATACGGCTCGAAGTAAAGTCGTCCCCTGGAAAGCAATTTTCACTTCGGTGCCGTTTTTAGCACTTACAGTTGTTAAAATAAGTCTTGCAGCAAGTTTCTTTACGTTGATGCAACAGGTTCCTGCTTACATACATGGAATCTTTAAGGTCGGAATCAAAATGAACGCAGTGTACTCAGCGGTTCCGTACGTATTTATGTGTGTTCTGTCGTATGTGTTTCTTATCGTCGCTGATGTTTTCACAAAAGGAGATGATTGCCGTCTGGCTTTGGTGAGAAAAACCATAAACTCAATTGCATGTTGGATTCCCGCGGTAGCTTTGGCCGCTCTTGGATACGTTAGCGTTGAGCATGTTGCGACAAGTGTGACGCTTCTCATTGTGGCAGTTTCGGCTTGTGCTGCTCAGGTGATTGGCAGCAGTCTGAATCATATTGATCTAGCTCCTGATCATGCCGGAATTCTTTTCGGCATCACAAACACATTGGCGAATGCTGTGGGTATAGTGTCACCACTATTTGTTGGAATAATAGTTTCAGATGAGGTAAACCTGATTAATTTGATAAATTTATTAATTAACTTAACTACATACATATGTGAATAATCTTTCAGGGCAACCGTTTACAATGGAGAATTGTTTTCAATGTGATTGCTGTGATATTATTTTTTGGTAATCTAATTTATGTGATATTTGGAAAAATGGAAAAACAACCCTGGAACGAGAGTCCTGCCGAAGCAATTGCAAATAAAAATGATGCCGAAAAAACTCAACCAATTACACCAACAATTTCAGAGCCATTACCTAGTTTTAAATTTTTAGCATAAATATATTTTTAGTTTTAGGAACATAGACTAAATATAAACAGACTGATTGATTTTAAAAACTTAATTTTTTTCCGTGAAATTAATCATCCGTATCATAGTTTGGGAAGGACAATTAATCGTGGTGTGGGATTTAGTTTTTGTCCAACACGTTACAGTTTTACAGTTTGAAAACTCGTGGATTTAAATTATAAGAGCAAGAATCAACTGCTTTAACCACAAATATATATAAATTAAAATCAAAATAAATCATTGTGTTTAAAAAAGTATAGAGAATTCGCCCGAAACCTGATATTTTACATCATTGGCGGGAATGAAACTCAGATTGATTACCATTTTTTTATTAAACCAAGTGTGAAAGATTGTAAGAAATGAAACTGCAAAAAGCAATGTCAGCAACACCGTCTCCTGATAGTGAAAGAGTTTTATATGGCGCCGAGGAAGAGAAGCAAACGAACAGAGACCTCTATAATAATCAAGTGGTCCAGTCTAAAGCTAAACAAAGCAAAGGGCTAAACATTTAGCTCTTAACATGAAAAATTATCCGTGTCAAACCATTATAAGACTTGAAAGAATGAAAAGTGTGCGTTAAAAAACATGTATAATTCTTTTTAAAGAACTTTCTTAGAAACTGCAAAATGAGTCTACCAACGGGATAAAGAAACATGGTGGAGGTTGTTATGAAGCAAAAGTAGTAGACGTCAATTTCGTTAGTATAACGTAAGATGGTAAGTATAACGTAAGGTGGATAAAGTGGCGTAAGAACACTAGCATCTTCTGTAACATAAAAGTGTCCCCTAAACTTCACTACACTTCAGTTGTTCGTCCAGCGCTTACATACGGTTCGCAATGTTGGGCAACTTACTAAATGTATCCTATAACCTATAAGAGTAAATTGACGGCAATATGAGATGAAGAAGCTTCGCTTTGGATGCCAGGAGGAGTAAAAGAGCTTTTTCGAATTAGAAGTCAAGAGGATCCGAAGAAACCTCCAAGTTAAAAATATCATCGAAAACCAAATTAAGATGGTGTAGTGATCTACTAAGAAGAGGCGATGAGAGCCCCGTTTGAATAGCATAATCATATAAGACGGAGTAGTTTCATTTCAATCGCGAAAAAGTATTAAAACTGCTGAAAAAAACCGATGCAACGACACCATTCATTTGGACTTAGATGATGTTACTATCCAAATCCGTCGTTTTCTGAGGTGAACCTCCGAACCCCACAACTGCTCTACTTATGTAAAGCATTGAATTGGGATAGTTGAGTATGTTTTGTTCTGTATTTAATTTCAGATGAAAACGAATTTAATTACTGAGGATTTTGGATCCTGTGCTTTTTATGTATTGACGGAGTGCAAATTTTCAAACGACGAGTCTTATATCTAACAAAATAGCGGCTGAGATGTCTGGGACTTATCGATTATATGAACACCAACGCACCAGCCCGACGAGCCTTCAAATCCAACCCTGATGGTTTTAAGCTGACGTATACCCGATTGTATTTTTAATTGGCGTTAGGCCTACAAATAACGGTACCTGCTATATATCCGTTATTGAAAAATTAATTTTGCTCGAGAACAGCTCTTACGAATTTAACCAAATTGCATAAGTATTCTCGTAATAAGGAGTCAAATTTCTATTTATTATAATTTTTTTAAAACTGCCCTTGCTAATTTTAATAAGACAGCTAAAGAATTTTTTCTTAAATATTTTTGTTAAGTTTTCAATAATTTTTCTAAATTTTCTTTTCTAATTCAATAAACCTGTCAAAGGATTTTTAAAAACTCGATTCTATTAAGAACTGGTCCGACGATTTTGATTTTTTTTGTTCATAATTTCATATTTAGCAACAAATGTAAAGTAAAATTTCATACATATATGTACTATTTTTTGGCGTTTAAAAGAAATTTGCCACAAGAGCACGTTTTTTCGACCCAGTCATTCTGTTTTGTTCTTTTAAATTTGGATTTTCACTGTTTTGAATATGAAAGAATAAAGGACACGAGATAAAGGTCGCACAAACTTTCCTTCGGGGCAAGTTACCCTTGTGTTAACGACTGGGAAATTCGTCGAGTTATTACCGTTGACAATAAAGCACTTATATAAAATTTTATAAAACTAACTTTTTCGAAAATACATATTTCCAAAATAATTGATTGCAGTATTAATCAATTTTAAGAGTACTTAAATAGTATTAAATTTCGTTTAAATCGGTTCAACCGTTTTATGGATAATCGCTATCAAAATAGTACCGTTCTATGCGGCACGTACCGTTAGTAAATCTCTCCGGAAAAAAATTTTTAGATGAAAGACATCACCATTGGTAATCAGTAACTCATATAAAATTTGCAAAAAATTGTTCGGATTTTTTTCGAGAAAATTGAAATTCAAAAAACTAACTTTAAAAAAAAAACTTTTTTCCAAAACTTTTGTGTACAGTATTAATCAAATTTAAGAGTTCTTTTAGAATGTTAAATTTTGTCAAAATCGGTTGAGCCGTATAAAAGATAATCGATACCGAAAATGTACCGTTATATGGCAGGTACTGTTAATAAGCTTCTCCGGAAAAAAGTTTAAAATGAAAGACATCACAATTGGCAACAAATCACTCGTATAAAATTTTATCAAAATCGATCGTATTTTTTTCAAGAAATTTTGAATTATCGATGACGTTTATATGGCAGTTACCGTTATTTTAAGACATAGGAAAAAAATAAAAAAAAATGTCCGGGCATATAACTCAAAGAATACTTTTTACCAAGTTTAAAGGAAATCGGTTCAACCATTTAGGCTGTAGGTGTCGATACAGACAGACAGACAGATAGAATTGTCGGACCTACTTTTTTCGTCTTCTCTATCATCGTAATGTCATGTTTGATTGTTATCTCAAAACTTTTTTTTGTACGAATGCATAACTTATCTTAGTAGGTACCTACTACCTATGTACAATCGCAAGTAAAAATAATATCGTGTTTAAGTTTGTTTAGTTTATTTTTTTTTTGTAAAATTAAATATTTATATACATTATGTTTTATTAAACAAATAAATTAATCTTATTTTGTATCTTAATTTAATCTTCTATATACAAATTCATAAATATTATAAGAAATTAGTAATTTTCTTTTATATTTTTTATCTCTTAACATCCCCCTTGCCGATTAGGACCATCCCTTTCCAATAAATAATTTTCATCATTCCAAGGCTGTGTTTTGGTTGTACCAAGAAATAAATATTGTAAATTACCAAGAAAATAAATAAGAGCTGAAGTCATAAATACGATCTGCCACTGCTGGCGGTCACTCTTAGAAAAAATTAAAAACAAATTAAATACAGTTAGTTGAATATTCGAAAATTGAAAACTTACCTGATCCGTCACAATGACTCCCACATACAACGGTGTGACAACAGCTACAGTGCTAACCAGGAAATATGAAATTCCACTTAAAGTAGACGTGTGATTTGGTGACAAGTCAATTGCATTCAATGCATGACCAATTGTCACACCAGCATTTGCACCAACCGTAACTACCATCAGGACGATCGCTAACGATGTTTGGCCCTCATTCAAAAATCCAACTCCAATGAGAGTGGCTGCCGGAATCCACATGGCCATTGTATTGATGATTTTCTTCAGAACTGTCAAACTGAAGGTATTTTTCTTCATTAAGATGTCCGCCGAAACGATGTACACAAATGACATAAAGAACATCGCCAAATAGGGAAGAGCGGAATATAGGGAATTTAGTGTTATGTCCATTTTTAGAACACCTCGCAAGTATAGCGGTAGCTGCGCTAGCACAGTTGTGTGTCCCCAAGTTTCAGCTGCCTGAACTACCACAAGAGACAAATAAGAACGAGAAGTGCATATTGCCTTCCAAGGGATTGGAATTCGTTTATGACTGCTATCAACCTTTTTCTGTGACGTCAATATATACTGCTTTTCTCCGTGACTGATAAATTTTGAAGTCATGGGAGTGTCATCAGCAAAAATCATCCAAAACACACACAAAACAAGTCCAAATCCACCAGCAAAATATGAGATTCCTGGCCATCCTAAGCTCGATTTCGCAATTAATCCTGAAACAACCATAGCTAAGATTGTTCCGATAGTTATGCCGGTGTGACTCAAAGCTCCTAAGAGCGTTTTTTCTTCAACTGGTGACCACTTTGCCAAATGGCCGAGAGCACTTGGAAAGAAGAACGCCTGAAATATGCCTTGAATCATTCGAATGCCACAGTAGATAGGCCATCCGCCTAGAGGTATGCAAACCGGTGTGAGGATAGCAAATACAGATGACCCCAATATAGATATCATCATTGTGAGTTTGACACCAAATCTTCGGCATAAGTAGCTGCCAGGAAGTAATCCCAGAAGAATTCCCCAAAAGGCGCTACTTATAATGTATGAAATTTGTTTTGAATTCCAATCGTACTCCTGCATATACATTACATAATGTAAAAGACAATTGAAGTTATGTGCTTGTTGGTATACTCACCGGAAAGTTTGGATTTGTTGATGCGGCACTTGTCATGGCTACCAATGTCACTGACACGACCAATCGTTCCATAAAGTTAACCACAAAACAAAAGAATAGCAAAATGGTCTGAACATGTCGAACTCCAAATACCGGACCTGATAGAGAATGACAATTAATTTGATGGCAATGAAGATTTTTTTTTTGTTTTGTTGACCTTTTTCAATATCTTTTACCGTCATTCCTTATTTTATTATTTGAGAAATTCCGGAGGGACTTTTTGATGTGAAACGCTGGTGCTGAGAAATATTTCTGATATTTTTAATCAATATACAAACTCCAAATTTGATTTCCTATCAATTATCAAAGAATTCAGTAATACTTATCGGCGGATTCGACTTATCAGTCATTAAAATTAAACAGAGTATAAAAAGTGAAATCAACAATAATAAATAATGTTTTATGACAAATTTATCTTAATTAACTATTATCGTCTGGCCTTAACCTTCATCAGATTACTTAGCCTGAGAGCTTGGGTAGCCTGAATCTTGTGTACATACATAGGTACTATTAGCTTTCAGCATCTTCATTTCTGTTTTCAAGAATAATTATGAAAACTCTGTAGTTTTTTTTTTGCATCTGAATTGAATTATTTGTTTATGAGCCTCAAGCCAATATGTGTACTGAACAGTAGGTACATATTTTTAATTTATATAATATAACCATTAAACATATGTATGTATGTATCTTGATTTTTATTATGACAACCACAAGATAGACAACCACAAGATCTGATACACCAAGAAAGCATCTTGAATTCTTTGCTTTTTATCTCATTACTTGATTATTATCTTCTTGAAGATAAGCTGACGGACATGATAGCGAATGAATAATCCTTTCTTGACGATGAAGCCATCATAAGTGGAATTTACTAGAAGAGCGTAAGCGTAGTGTCGCAGAACAACAGTATATAGCAAAAAATTCTCGAAAAATAAAATACAAACTGTGATGCTTTTCATCAGATTTTTTTTTTTTTGAAAAAAGTAACATCAGTAACTACCTACCTGTCAAAAAACTTTTTTTTTTAATAAAAACATTGAAATTCTGCTATTCCAAATTTGTAACACCAAATTTCCGTAATGTGCATTTTCATCAAAAATTCTGGAATGTAATTATATAAAGCTCACAAAGTTTTATCAAAATCGTTGCAGCTTTTTTCGAGAAAATTTGGAAAAAAAAAGTAAAACCTTTATATGAGAGGTCGTTGTCGGTCGAGTAGGTATTCGTTTTTCTAAATTTTCTCAAACACGGCTGCAAAAATTTTGATAAAACTTTCAGCTTTATTAATACAAAACCACTATTCGCTCCTTATCTCATGAGTAATCTAACACACAGATAACACTAACGGTATTTCTCCATTGGATAACTTGTCTCATTAATAAACACATAATAACTTCCCGTTCCCTTCTAGGTTATCTTATCTCTCTCTTTATTTGCCAAATCGTACTTAAAATGCCTTATAAATTGATGTTAATTATTTATGCAAAAGCACTGACTTGAAATGTGAAAAGAGATCCTATTGTGAGAATTTTCTCTGGACAGGAAATATTTACAGAAATTCAATCATAAAGTTATCCTTTCCTTATTATGCCGAATTCGTATACACATGTATATGAATAAAAATTACGAGTTACGGTGTGTTAGTGCTAACTCATTGCTATTCGGTGTTAATTAAAAGTATGGGGTTTTTGTTTTGTAAAAAAAAAAAATTTTTATTTAATTTTAATTTACTTTATATTTTTTTTGTGCGTTTTCAGGTAACTTTTGCCACAAGAGCTAGTTTGTGCAACACATTCGGCACCCTTAATTTTTAATTATATATAACTACGTTAAAACCAAACACCAGACCAAACACTGAAACCCAGATGACGCTTTTAATTTTCTTAGATATTAAACAATCAAGAAATCAAATCCGACCCAATTGTGATTCTTTGTTTTTCTTATTCCACACGTTCTAGCTTTATCTCGTATCTTAGGTAAACAAAAAGTATCTATAGCCGTTTCAGTGATTCCCAGTGAAAACCAAAGTAAAAGCAAGAAAACTCACTGACCTATTGCTGTACTACAAAAGTGCAGTTTTGCTTTGACCTCCGTTAAGGCATATTTTAGCAAAATTGTCGGTCCTATTTTCACCGAACACCCTAAAATTTAGTTTATGGATTTATGTGTTGTTATGGAAATGCAAAGAACAAAGAGGTAAACAAAGTGGGCAAGCAAATTAGCACGTATTATACGACACTTTCAATTGTTTTTTTTTTTTTTTATCAGCAAGACTAGCAGACTGGTCAGTTATATTTGATAAGAATGTTCGTTTTAATAAAGTTTTATTGAATAACCCATACCTGGCGCTTGTTTTATTTTATATTAATCGAAATTCGAGGTATACGAAAGGCCGACGCACTGGCTTAAGAATAAATTCAACTCTAATTTGTTGGCCTCAATGATTTCTTTTATATTGACTTTCGATTTCGCATAATTATTTAAATATAGATTTTTCGGAATTACATAATATTAAAACTTATAATACACAAACGATCGTTGACATTTAAAAAATCTGTGTGATGTAGCATATCTGAGATGTAAAAATACACACACAATTCCCAAAAATAAAGATTGCGGACTTGCGTTTTCTTCCAGTCCGCAGGTGAGGTGACATATCCAGCGTTTCAATGAACTACCATTATTTTATTATTAAGTATTCTCCTTTTAAACAAACATTTTTATTATTATTATTATTCAACTCTCGTCGTCAGATGGTACTTACAAGCTAACAACTTGCAATCAACATATGGCTTATAGGAGAGAGGGGGCAAGAGAGACAAAGGGGCAGAAAGTACTAAACCGTTTTTTGACTTACTTTTTGCCAATATCATGAGGATTAGTGAGAGACTTGGTGGCCGAACGCATTCGAAAGTATTAATATTTAGTTTAAACCTTAAAAGTTTGAAATTTGACATTTTGCTAAAAAAACATTTACTTTTCAAATAGTGTTAAAGCAGAGAATTTGCATTTTATGCATATTTATAGAATAGGAACACATAGTTTAGTGTTTCATTCAAGAACATTATTTTATAAAAAATAAAATTTTAGTTAAAAAGTCCCAGTGTGTCAAAAAGAAACACAGCGTTGTGGGCCGAGATGGACTACTGATCCGTTTTGCCAAAAACGTTTATAAGGTTCACAAACTTTGAAAATTGCACTCCCATCGTCTCTGTATAATTTTCAAAAACGCCAATATCAAATCGTAGGTACTTCGAAATCCAGAACCAATGTTTTTGTTCAATCAAATTAACAATAAAACATATACATTTCAATATTTGATAAAAAAAAATACAGAAGTAATATCCTACAAGAAAATTATTTATTTTCAGTTTACTTTAAATAAATCCAATAATATATATCTTTTGTCACCCACACTACCAAAAAGAAAAGAATCCATTTTGGCCCTTTCCAAATTCGACTTTACTACGCTAGTGGGGCAAAACTGACTTTTAAGATCCTCTTTCTTATATTTTAAGTTATATCTTTTCATTTACTTCTTAAATACTTCCGATCATTTAGTACGATTAAGTTCAAACACTATGTTTTCCCAAAATTTTCTTCAGTTTAAGTGTACATTTAGAAAGTTATATAAGCTGAAAGTTTAAGTAGTCCGTGTTGCCCCACTCTCTCCTATTATTATATTATAGACAATTAAAAGATTGTAATAATTATATAATTATATATAGACGATTAATAGACAATGTCAGTTTCAAAACAGTTATTTTAAGATTTGTGCAAACTTTTTTCCAGACACATTTACATTTTCAATGAGTACATTCAACTCAGACTTCAAGACTCCTCCATCAGCTACACATGTTGTTCGCCCTTCAGTTTCTTTGTTTGACATATGAAAATCATCAGCATCCCAAGGCTGCCGTATATTTGACCCAAAAAATATATATAGCAAATTCCCAATAAAAAATATAACTCCTGCGATCATGAAAATGATTTGCCATTGCGAACGATCAGTCTATATGAAAAAAGTAGCTTTTTTAAATCTTAAACAAAATGTAATTCTTATAGGTACCTGATTATTGACAACGATTCCCACTAATAAAGGTGTTAATATTGATGCAAAACATTTAAAAGAAGATGTGAATGCGCCGAGAATACCAGCATGATTGGGAGACAGTTCAATCCCGTTCATACCATTCCCAACTGTCACTCCAGCATTAACTCCAACTATGATGACCATGAGAAGAACTGCTAACTCCTTTTGATTTTGATCCAGAAATCCAACATATATTAAGGCAACCGCTGGAATCCACATTGCAACTGTATTTATGATTTGTTTTGAGGTTCTTACACTCATTACTTTATTCTTGATAAGAACATCGAACAAAAATAGATAAACAATTGACATCACGAATACTGCCACATACGGAAGCGATGAAGAAATGGCATTACTCCTGATGTCCATTTGCAAAACGCCTTGCATATATAGCGGTATCTCAAATAAAATTGTGGTATAACCCCAATATCCAGCTATATTTACAACTATTAGGGATATGAATGGACGTGATGTAACAATTGCTTTCCAGGGTATCGGAATCTTATGCTGGGTACCATCGCCCTTTTTTTGAGATTCCATAATGAAATTTCTCTCTTCTGAGCTAATGAATCTTGAGGTAGCTGGAGTATTATCACCAACAATCTGCCAGATCAAACACCATATCATACCCAATACTCCAGCAAAGTATGATATACCAGGCCAACCCCAACTTGATTTGGCAATGAATCCTGATGTAAGCATCGCTAAAATAGTTCCAACTGATATTCCATTGTAGCTCAGAGCTCCTAAACGTGTCACCTCATCAGGTGGTGTCCAAATTGCTAAATGATGAGAATAACATGGGAAAAACAAACCTTGAAATAATCCTTGAATAAGTCTTATGCCACAATAGATTTTCCATCCGCCCAGTGGTATGGATGAGGGTGTTAGCAGACTCAAGACAGAAGCTCCCATCATCGAAACGGCCATGGTTGTCTTTGTTCCAAGTTTGCGGCACATTAAGCTACCAGGAATTGCCGATAACGTTAAGCCTACGTTTGCACTACTTATGATGTAAGAAATTTGTTTCTCATTCCATTTGTATTCCTGATGGTGGGAAAGTTTATGTATAATTCTCTACTTCAATTCTCTACTAACAATGTTTTCTTACTGGATAATCTGGATTTGTAGATTTTGCATTTGTCATGGCAACTAAGGCAAATGAGACATTTAGTCGGCTCATAAAATTTATAACAAAACAGAGGAATATCAAAAATGTTTGAACGTGTCGAATACCTAAACGCATCCTCGATGACGTTTCTATGTCTGTAATTAAATACAAAATTCTTTAAGGATAATAAAATCTATATTTTTATTATAGTCTTAATTTGAACTCGATATAAATTTAGGTTACTTTTCTGATTACATATTTCATTTGTTTTGAACATATTTTATGAATATTGTAGACAAACTAAAAGTTAAACTTTGAAAATAATGTCTTTTCACAAAATAAAAATCGTTTAGATGGTTTTATTTAATTATCTATACAGCAACCAATTAAAAAATTACTATGCGATAAAGTTCTTATCATTAATTACATTATAATAAGATGAATAGCTTGGTCGCGAGAACATACTTCTATATGATAGTAAATACTAAGAGATTCAAATTTAGGTTTTTTGATTTAAATAAATAAGTATCTGTACGTTTGGTGTTAAATATAGACAGATATTTATTTCGTGATAAAATTTACAAGCTTTTGATACCGCACATTATATATCTATGTATTGTATATATTTAAAAAAATGTTAACTAATAACTTTCATTTTAAAAATTATTTCATTAGGGTAAGCAGACAAATGAAATTTAATAATATTTGGAGGAAACACAAAATAACCTTAATAAGAAAAATATATATATACTTAAGCCTTAAACTTATGCTTAATAAAAATAAAACACAGTCATATTTATAAATTCATGTTAAATGATGTCTAGGTGTAGACAGGCATTCGAACTGTAAAACGTTATTTAACTATTAAAATGGAGCTAAAATCCCGACTGCCAAAATCAATTTTTCAATATAAATTAATTGCAAAAATGTTTCATAATTTCATGTAGGTTTCGTCAAAATACTTTCTGTAGTCAGTCCCGCTCATGCAACTTCGTTGCTCCGCTTAGGGTATGTCCAGTCGTCTGGCAGGCGCCTGAGTCTAAAGTTTCCAAATTCAACATAACCTGGGTGGCCTGTTTCGATTCTATTTAAAATAATTAGTGCAAAAGTAAAAAAAAAATTTACGAAAACGTGCTAAAAGTGTTGAAAATCGGGATTTTTTATTCGTACCATTCGGATTTTGTCTTTCGTGCAAACAAAAGAACATCAACATTCAATGCACAATAAAGTTCTCATATAAAATTTTATCAAAATTGATCGAATTTTTTTGTAATGCAAAGCATCTGTAATTTGAAAAGGCCTTATTAAAATCTAGAATTGAGTTTGTTCTGAATGCAAAAATCGCCAAAGCACCGGATACGTTTAGAAACATAAAGTTAGTTATTTTTTGTATCGTTCCAAAGGTTAAACCCAAGCAAATAGAAGAACACACTGTTATTTTCAAAACCTAATTTCTTTTCTTATCTAACATTTGTCCTTGTTAAATTAAAGTAATTATCATTTACTTTAACTTCACTTCTGGGAAACCACGAATTTTGCATTTTCTTAGAGCTCATACTTTTATGGTTGACTTGTCAGTCATAAATATAGTTTTTGTACATAATGAGAACCTTAATTTTTCCTCTGATTTGTTTTTAAGATCTAAGCAAATATGTATAAATTTAATTTATTAGAATTCTTCTTTATTAAAATTTTGATATGAACTTTAGAACAAATAAACTTTTAATTTATTGCTGAGTGCTTCTTTATAAATTGGTTGCAGATGCAAAAAAGTTAATCTAACCATTAGTTTTAAATAAAACTTCTATGGATAAGCAACATAAGAGATTATGTCAAAATTAAAGGAAAAAAATAAAAAAATGTGTATTACAAAACTATAAAATCAATTATTAAAATATTCTGATTAAACGAAATATTTTTTTAGCATCGACGGTGTTAGGAGTTCGACATGTTCAGGCATTTTTAATATTCTTCTGCTTTATAATAAATTTTATGACCCGACTGAATGCCTCGTTTGCCATTGTTGCCATGACAAATGCAGAATCTACTAATCCGAATTTTATGGTAAGTGTTTAACAACATGGCTTGGCTATAAAAACGACAAAAAGATATAAAAAAAAAACACACCAACAGGAATATAAATGGAATGAGAAGCAAATATCGTATATTCTAAGCAGTGGCCATGTTGGCGTAACATTTTCAATGATTCCAGGAAGTTTTATGTGCCGCACACTTGGTGCCAAGATAACCATGGTCGTTTCGATGATGGGAGCTTCTGTCTTGAGTTTGCTAACACCATCAGCCATACCACTTGGCGGATGGAAAATCTATTGTGGCATAAGACTTATTCAAGGATTATTTCAGGGTTTGCTTTTCCCATGTTATACTCATCATTTAGCAAACTGGGTACCACCGGATGAGGTAACGCGCTTTAAGTTTTAATGGTGCTTCAATTGGTACTGTCTTGGCAATTGTAACGTCAGGTTTCATTGATAGATCAAATTGGGGTTGGCCTGGTATATCATATTTTGCTGAAATATTGGGAATGATTTGGTGTTTGATTTGGCAAAGTTTTGCCGATAGTACTCCAGCTACTTCAAGATTCATTAGCTCAGAAGAAAGAAATTTCATTATGGAATCTCAGAAAAAGAATGATGGAATCCGCAATAAAATTCCAATTCCTTGGAAAGCTATCTTAACTTCAAGTCTCAAAAAAAATCATAAATACAATTGCAATGTGGATTCCAGCAGTTGCTTTAATTTATGTTGGCTTTCTGGATGAGAATCAAAAGAAGTTAGCAGTTCTTCCTATGGTTATTATAGTTGGGGTCGATGCTAGAGTAACAGTTGGAAATGGAATGAATGCGATCGAATTGGCTCCCAATCATGCAGCTATACTTGGAGCATTTACATTTACATCGAAAGGTTTTGTTTCAACAGTAGCTCCGTTACTTGTCGGAATCATAGTGAATAATATGGTAAGGGTTGCATTTTATCAAATCAGAAAGTGAAATGTTTTATTTTAGAATGATCGTTCGCAATGGCAAATTGTTTTCACTATCGCTGGAGTTATATTTTTTATTGGAAATTTGCAATATTTAATTTTTGGATCAACTTCAAGGCAGCCCTGGAATACTGCAGATTTATCGATATCTTGCATCAAAGACCCTGAAGGGCAAACAAAATTTGACACCGATCTAGAAGACTTGAAAATTGAATTGAATGAACTCATTGAAAACAAAACATGAATTTGAAATATTTGAACCTTCAATTTTTTTTTTATTTTCCTGGCACATACATAGGTAATGTAATCATTTTATTTAATGTTATTCTTTTGCCAGGATTTTAATCATCTTCACCTAACAGCTTCACCCTAAAGATCTGTTTGTTGTTTTCGCGGGTTTGTCTGAACCAACTGAACGTTAGTTATGGTTTTATAAATGTTTTCTAACAGTATAGTTTTAAGGACCTTCTTCGCGATAGAAAATCAAAAAAATTTTTCATAATGAAAAATTACTGCAACAAAGTTACTACCCGCACCTAGCAAGCTAAAACATCACACACTTAACGACAATACAGTATTTTCAAAAAAAATTGTTTGCGGTTGTTTCGGAGGGGAAGGAGATTCGGCGAATTGATTTGTTCTTTTATTTTTAAGTTTTGTAATTTGCACTTTTAAAACAAATCTAGTAAGAAATTAAAGATCAGAAATTTAAGGGAAGGATACAAAATTGATTTTCAACTTTCTTGACCTTGCAATAGTATTTGTAATTAAGAAAAAACCAACCCGAAAAATGCCACTCCGTCACACACGTCCGCTTAGTAACACATCAAATTTAAATGTTGTATCTGCAGTGCTGTTAGAAAAACAGCATTTCAGGATTTTGGCTAAATATCTACACATAACAGAGATTTTGTTTTTTTCTGTTTTTTTTTTTACAAATTGGCCCTAAATTGATAACCCGCCTGAATGGATAAAATTTAAATTCAGTATGCGGTATTAAAGTTGAATATTTAATACAAAATATGGCATTTAAAGTTTTTAGTTAGACAACATAAAAATGATACATAATTTGATGAATTACAAGTTTTCTAGGTCCATTGTTTTCTACAAGAGCAAGTTCGTACGACTTAGTGTGCATTTATTTTTTTGTGTAGCAAGACTGGATCGCAAACTTGCTTTTGTGGCAAGTTACTATCGTGTTGACAAAAATTCATTTGCCCATTTTTTTTATGAAAAAAAAATTATTTTCAGTATTTTATATTTTAAAATATTTTTTTTGGAACAAAAAAGATTTATATGAAAGACATCACCGTCGGCAAAAATTCAATTACATGAAATTTTATCAAAATTGATAGTATTTTTTTTTTTCGAAAAATAAAATGTAATTATTGTTTTTTTTTTTAAATATTTTTTTTTTCAAAAATTACATTTTTTCAATTTTTTTTTCCAGTAATATTCAGGTTTAACAGTTATACTTATACTAGAATATTAAGTTTCGTCAAAATCAGTGCAACCGTTTAAAATAAAGTTGAAGTAATAAAAAACGGTTCTATGGTAGAGATGTCGTTAATAAACTCATTCCGAAAAAAAATTCGTATTTTTTTCGAAAAAAAGAACTATCGGTTTTTTGAAATTAACTTTTTTTCAAATTAAGTTTGCAGTATTATTTAAGTTTCATTTAAATCGATATAGCGATTCATAAAATAATTGGAGTAATAAGATGAATCTGAAAAAAAAAAAATAAAGGGCAAGACTGCCCATACTTTACTTTTAAGTAAACTTCGTGTAAACCACTGGGAAATTTGTCAACTTTTCAGTGTCAAAATCAAAGCACTCACATAAAATTTTATTAAAATTGATCAAATTTTTTTCAAAAAAAAATGGAATTAAAAACAAAACTGACTTTTTGAAAAATATTTTTTTCCAACATTTCCTATAATTTTTTATCAAAAATGATCGGATTTTTTTTTTTGAGAAAAATGAAATTTAAAAAACTAACTTTTTTTAAAAATACTTTTTTTCCAAGACTTTTGATTGCAGTATTAAATAAGCTAAGCAGAACTGTTAGGACATTAAATTGATCGTTTTTTGTTGAGAACTGCAATTGGTTGGTTAACATTTTTCCAAAAAGTATATGTATTTAAGTTTGCAAGAGATTTTCAAAAAACTAAATTTTGATCCTTTTTCTTTTTTCCCAGTCAAACTAATATAAATAATCCAAAATATTCGTGTAGTTGCATTTTTTTCTTGAATGTGTAGGGGGGTCCCATGTACTTGCAATAAAAAATTCCCGGTGATCGGAATGCCGCGGAGGCTGGGGTCGTGGTTAAAAGGGATCTTCTCACGGTTGCATCAGTATATCTCCAATACGGTGCGTCGTACAAAAAAAAAAATCTATATGGAAAATGTAGCTGATAAAATTTCCTACAATTTGTTACCATACATTATTTTGCAAAATAGAACCGTCTTTAAGATATCCTCTCTGGAAAAAGATGCAAAATTCCAAAAATATGGTTTTTCGCCAAACTTCTTGTTGGGACTTTATTCCACATTTTTTTAGCACAACGTTGTAAACCTAAAAGTTGTAGGAAATTAAATTTCCTTCAATAATATATGCTCAAATGTCAATTTACCTGCAATTGGCGAAAAGATACAGCATTTTTTAGTGTTAGTCTCTGTTAAAAAGTAGCAGTACAAAAAATATCTACGTAGTGGCTGTTGTGGGGATTTCCATTACATGCACACATAGGCTAAAGCATGAAAATTGTGTCAAGAGAAGAAAATAATGGTATGAAAAAATAAGTATGATGGGGTGTCTATCCCCGCCCATTCAGGCGGCAAGTGCAAAATTGACTTAAAATGCTAAACAATTTACAAAAAATCAACGAGAGCACATACGGTAATGTGACATAGCTTTTATGAAACCTTAAACAACATTTCTTAATTTAAGTTGTTTTAATAAATAGTTTTTTAGAAATAAATTTTCAAAGTCAAAATTTTGGAAAAAAAAATTTTATTGAATTTTTATAAAATTTTGTATTATAAAGTGCAATTTTTTTCCGGTATTCAATATTCTTATTAATTGTCTATTATGTAATCAAGAAAAAAACCGGTCCCAAAATGTGTCTTAGTTTTCGAGAAATAAGTAAAACAAAAGATATTTTGTACTATAAAACAAATTTTATTTTTTTGGTCTTGGTATACGTAGAAGAACCAAAAATAATTTTTTTCTAGTACAAAGTATCTTTTATTTTTCTTATTTCTCGAAAACTAAGACACATTTTGGCAAAGCAATGGTAAAATGTTTGGTCATGGAATACTTGAAAATCTTTGCAGTTGTGAATTGAAGGAAAATAAAGATTATTACTGAAATAACTGAATTTTATTTTATTTTATATTATTTTATTTTATTTTATTTTAATTTTAAAGTACCAAAATAAAGGGGGTATATTCTTTATTCCATCTTTTCGAACTTAACTCATAAAAAGATACAAACTATCACACGAACAACTATAAAAGATTTTCAAAAACCCCTGAAAACTTTATATATTTCTCTCAAAAAATTGTCTTATTTAAAAAAATGTAACAAATTTAGTTTAAAAAAAATGCATTAAGATTAAAATCGGAACTATTTCTATGACTAAGAAATGTAATAATTTTCTAAAACTAACTATTTTTTGAAAGAAAAGAACATAAACCTAATTAGAATTTTCAGTCGTATTCATATGAATTGTCCTAATATTCCTTTGTTTTTCACAATCAGTAGTACTCTTTGATAAGAAATTGGCATCATTCCAAGGTTGCGTAACATTTGATCCAAAAAATAAATACTGCAAATTCCCGAGAAATGCCATAACAGCAGCGATCCCAAAAACTTTTTGCCACTGCGTCCGGTTGGTCTGTGATAAATAAATTGAAATAAAAAATTGATTTTTAATAATTTTCAATAATGGAAGATATCCATTTCTCCTTACCTCATCATCTACAACTATCCCAGCGAATATAGGAGTCACCATAGCCACAAAACTAATTGACGTACAAACAATTCCCATTATAATCAAAACATGATTTGGAGATAGATCAATTGCATTGAGACTACTTCCAATAGTTTGTCCAGAACTTAGAGAAACTGTGATCACCAACAACACAATAACCAGTGACTTTTGAGTTTCGTCAAGAAATCCAATACAAAGCAGTATCACTGCAGGAATCCACATCGAAATGGAATTGATTGTCTTTCGAAAAGCGAACAAGCTCATTATCTTCTTTTTTACAATAAATTCCATTACAATTATATAAACATATGACATAAGGAAGCTTCCAAGGTATGGTAGCCCAGAAAACAGAGCGTTACTCCTAATGTCCAGTTTAAGGATGCCATGCATGTATAACGGCATCTCAGCAAGCAAAGTGCTATAGATCCAGTAGAAGCAAATATGCACAATTAAAAGTGACAAACATGGCACCGAAGTAAGAATTGACTTCCAAGGAATTGGTATTTTAGTTTTTTGCTCACCGCTGAGAATTTTTTGCGAGCTAAGAATATAATTTTTTTCGACTGAACTGATTAACCTTGAGTTCGAGGGTGAGTTATCTGACAGTATTTGCCAAAAAACCCACCATACCAGCCCAAGTACCCCAGCTACGTAATATATACCTGGCCAACCCAAACTTGATCTGGCCACAAAGCCAGCTATCATCATTGCAAGAATAGATCCGATTACAAGTCCACTTTGCACTATGGCTCCTAGACGTGTCCTTTCTTCAACTGGTGACCACTTGGCAATGTGCTCGAAGTGGGATGGAAAAAACATTCCCTGAAATAAACCTTGAGTCACCCTAATAACGCAATAAATCTGCCATCCACCTAGATGTATGAATGTTGGTGTAGCTAAACTCAAAATCGATGGTGCCAATATGGAGATACCTATGATCACCTTAGCACCAAACTGACGACACATCCAACTGCCGAGAGATTGTGAAACTATGAAACCCCAATATATGCTGCTTATGATGTACGATTTTTGTTTTTCATTCCAATGATATTCCTGTCGATAGAAATTTATTGAAGAATCTGGCTTTACTTTAGATATCTAACTTACAGGAAAGTCAGGATTAGATGTTTTTGCGTTTGTTATTGCTACAACGGCTATCGAGGCATTCAACCTTATTATACATCCAACAATCAACCCAAGGAATAGCAAAAGGATCTGGACATGGCGAAATCCTAAGATGTGTCCTGCAATAAAAAAGAAAAATTGTTAAAAGATAATTAATGAGAAAAATTAAATCGAAAGTTAGAAGCAACAGTACAAGTATCATAGTTTTACAACAAGCCTTTGGAAATTCAAAGACATGTTCTTTAGACTTATTTTTACTAACCGTATAATTTATATACCGCCTTAATGATCAGAAAAGAAAAATCCCACCTTTAAGTTTGGCAATAACATCAGTCACACAAATTATCAGAAAAAAAAAATGTACTTGAATTCTAGTTTTTGTTTTAGGGGCCGGTTATAGCGATCAGGAAAACGATTCAGGAAAATCGATAATTAACTATATTCTGATTTTATTTGAAACACAAATGCTACATTTATAGATGGCAAATAACTCACATAATTTTTTCTGATGATAAAAATTTCAATTATGCACGTATTTTTTGTCACAAATACATTTGATTATTTGCCTGAAGGAATTTCCGTACGAAAAATTAAATTCCATCAGGAAAATAAATAAATGCTATTTTTACAATAAGTACTTGTTCGACTTGAAATTTTATTATCACAAAAAAATCTTTGAGTTATTAGCCATCATTAAGTAAAACATTTTTGTTTTAAAACAAAAAAATAATAAATTCTCGATCTGAAAATGTTTCCTGTTTAGATTTCCTGATCGCTGTAACCGGGCCCTCAGTTAAAAAATCCTTTATTATATAACTATCTCACTAGCAGAATGTCAAAAGTTCAGAAAGTTTATATATATTCAAGGGAAATTGAGTCTAATTGATGTGTGCCTCAAGGTAGTCACCTAGGCCCAATTCTTTTAATTAGCAATGTCATTGATATTGTTTTTGTACTTAAATATCAAGGAATGTGATTGATAGGTATATGTGCTGATGATTTCAAAATATTCTTTAAAATTAAAAGCTTTGTTTAGTGGATTATGAGTTAATACAGTCTGCAGATATCAATGTTTTAGATATAAATGGCCTGAAATTTAATATTAAAAATGTAATGCGTACGATTTGCTTTGATTTAAGATCTACTAGCTGTACCGGCAGATATTGTTCCTTTCTCTCCTGTTTTATGATAAATTAAATTTCTCTGCGTTTTGTGCTGGGTGTTGGTCAGACCTATTTTCTAGCCCAACTATTTTGCGGACGTCGAAAAACATTTGTTGTTGCTCTTCATGGCATATGTTGATATTAAGACATTTACTTAACTACCACATAAATTCACCATTACTTCTTATTCGCTAAAAGTGTTCAGTTAGTTTTAAAATTGCTTGTAGATATTAAAACAAAAAAATTATAAAAATATCAGTCAGATACTAAGTGCCGTCTTTCCCATTCCTTAACAACAGATTATTGCTGCAGGAAACATTGACATATTGAACAATACTTGTGTTACTAAAAGCTATGTGGGAATTTTCTAAAATGTTCGACTTCGTTTTAAAAAACTTCACAAATTTGATTTTATCTCAACACCATCAAACTCTTAAGTCCATCAAATAAGAATCACTTATATTGTTTGTTAAGTTTTCATATATAGTTTTAAGAAGTATAAAGTCTATTTCAGATAAAACAAATTAGTTAAACCTTTTAAATCACCACTTGCTGCCATTTGTTTTTTTTTTTATTTGATCAACTCTACCGTGATATGTTATATTTTTCTTAACTTGCTGCTTCTAGTAAAGATTGAAATACATTGAGTGTCTATAAATCATCGAGGTATTAATGTATGTTCTTTCTGATATTCCCTCAGCTAAATAAATATTATAAAATGTTTTCACCATTTTTTATCAGTAGGTAGATACATATTTGGTTTCTCTGCCAATAAAACAATATTGTTTACATTTTTAATTACCAACCTTAACCATCTTTTAACCAAAATTTAATTTTAAATGTGTTCTTCAATATTGTTCAGATAAAAGATTTATTGCTTGCCTTACATACATACATATATCCCTGCATTTATAAAATTTTTTTTTTTTTTAATATCAGAGTCACATGTTCGTAAGTTCAATAGACCTAGCTTTAATCTTGGAATCTGGTTTAAGTTTTAATGAAGAAATTAAACCGACTTGTTTGTCAGTCTGATTAACCAACATAAAATTTTCGTCATTCCAAGGTTGGGTGGCTGTTGTACTTAATAGTATGAACTGTAAGTTACCAAAGAAGTATATCAAAGCTGCAGTCGTGAAAATAATCTGCCATTGTACTCGATCAGTCTTGGAAAAGAAATAACTTATAATGATTTCTCAATAAACATTATAAACCCACCTCATCATTAACAATCACTCCAACAAAAAGCGGTGCCAACATTGATGGCACGCTTGTCAAAGTATTCAAGATTCCCATCAAAACAACTGCATGATTCGCCGACAAATCGATTGCATTCAAACCACTTCCAATTGAAACACCGCCACTCACACCAATACTGACTGTCATTAATATGATGGCCAAACCCATTTGACTCTCATTGACACATCCCAATCCTGCGAGAGTTAAAGATGGAATCCACATAGCAAACGAATTAATTGTTTTCTTCACAACTGTAAGCGGAAGAATGTCCTTTTTCAGAAGAATATCTGCAAATATCAAATAAACATACGTCATTATAAGCATCACTACATAAGGGAGCGCTGAAAACAGTGAGTTGCTCTTGATTTCCATGTTGAGGACGCCATGTAAATATGTTGGTATTTGGGTAGACATTGTTGCCATTCCCCAAATTGAAGCCAACCGCACAATTACTAGCGAACAGAACGGAACCGAGGTAAGAATTGCTTTCCAGGGGATTGGAATTTTATTTTGTTTGCCATCATTCTTCTCTTGTGATGTTAGAATATATTTCTTCTCTTCTAGACTTATGAATCTAGAAACTGTTGGATTACTATCGGCAAATATCATCCACAATGCACACCAGACAAATGCAAAACCTCCAGCAAAGTAGGATATTCCTGGCCAGCCCCAACTTGAGTGTGCAATCAGGCCAGGAACTGCCATTGCCAAGAGACTTCCTGTTTCCAAACCAGTTAGACTCAAAGCTCCTAGACGTGTTCGTTCTTCAATCGGTGCCCATTTTGCCAAGTGATCATGAATAGTTGGCAGAAGCAGTCCCTGAAATAGTCCTTGAACTGTTCTAATGATACAATAGATCTTCCATCCACCAAAAGCTATTGATATCGGTGTTATGAAACTTAATACAGCTGATCCTAGAGTAGAAATCAACATGGATGGTTTTGATCCAAATTGGCGACAGACGTAACTAGCAAGAAATTGTGTTAAGCTGTAACCCCAAAAGAAACTGCTTAGAATGTAAGACTTTTGTGTTTCATTCCAATCGTATTCCTGCAGAAAATATTAAAAGACTATAATTATTCAGGTTAGAAATTCAATAAATGTTTTGACATACTTACAGGAAAATCAGGATTTGTAGTGTTTGCATTAGTCATGGCCACCACTGAAACAGCAGCATTATTTCTTCCTACATAATTTACTACTAAAGATAAAAACAATAGCAGAACCTGAACATGACGAATTCCAAAATCAGGACCTAGAAAGAAAGTTTAACGTTGCACTCTTTATTGAATCATTGAATCATTCAAGTAATAAACATTTCTTAAAAATATTCATTAATGCATGATTTTTGATTCTTTGTTTCTGTCTTTATTATAATTACTTTTTTTCCAAGAAAAACTGAAAAAATAATGGGAAAAAACCTAACTACCGATAGAATGGTATACCAAATCTAAAAATCAAATCAGTTAACTTAAATAAAACAAGTAATTCAACAAACCATCCAAAGTTTTATCAAAATCTTTAGAGCAGTTTCTGAGGAAATACATAATATGATTTTATGTTTATGGAAGCTACTATTTGTTTAAAGAAAAACTAAATTCTTAAATGTCGTTAGTGACCCAAATTACTTATTTCTGGGCAAAATACCGCACACGATTCATAAAAATTAATCTTTAAACTTCGTGTGAAGTAACATTATCAATTGAATAGCATACCTACAAATTTGATGTAAATGATGATGTAACATGCGGTAAGGAACGCAAGAACAAATTGCTACACATGTAGTCGAACCTCACCGAGAGCAACTTCTGATTGATAGATATAACAAATAATCCAGAAAAAATGAGAGTGGATATATATTTTGACGGTTTATCTATAGATAGAGCGCTAAGAGTAGTGGTACAGCGAGTTTATGTTTTTATCGATGGATAGTGCCTATGCATCATGCATGGATAAATCAGTAGTTACTACTGTTATTCCCGAATGAGTTTACTGTTTACTTAACAAATAACTTTAGGTTAATATATAATATTTCCGTATGAAAATAATGAGTTTTGTTTTATTAACTAGATATCTATTTCGATGTACAAACTATTCAAAATATTTAACAAAATACCTTTATCCTCAAATCTACGATTGTTAACCATTTTATTTTACACTCTCAATAGTATTTAAAATTTTATTAACTTTGATGATTAAAAAAAATTCACTGTTCTATGATGGCGATCTTATCTTTAACTAATGAAATATATTATGAGGAAAAAAGAGAAAAACTACATCTGTTTATTTGAGTTATTTTTTTAAAACCACCAAATCTTTGTATCTATTCAAAAATTTTTTTTTTGTTCGAAAAGTAAACATTTTTATCAATTTGCCTTTGAATTATTTTTCTATCTCGTTATTATATTATTTGTATTTCTAAAAAGATTCTTTTTGGTTCTTAGAGCGAGCGTTAGTTGATTCAGGTTGAGATCGGTTTGAACGTTTTTACTCACGATTATATATTATGTAGATTGTACACGGTTTACGTTAAAGGCAAGTTATACAAAAGTCAAGACTCTGGACTGGGTCGTACAAACATGCTCTTGTTAAAAGCTACCTGAGAAGTTAACAGACAAATAGCTTGAAGGTTGAATTCAGGTAAGAAAAAGTCGTATGAAAAGAGGGTCTATCACCCACCTATTAGGCGGGAGGTGTGATTTTCTTAACAAAATTGACTAAACAAATACAAAATTAATAAAAAAACAATGGCAAGACTTACAATACCATGTTGTACCTACCTTTTTATTTGCTTTAGAGGTACTATAATGCACGCCTTGGATTCGTGCAAAAAAAAAGTCAACATCGAAAATCAATGATCATCGAGCATCCCTTACAGCAGGGCAATGTAAGTATAACCGTTATTTTTAAACATTATTATATACATAGGTACTAGCAAGTTATCCATGCAAAAAAAAATTAGATAACCTTCAAACATGACTTTACCATGATAGCAAAGTCGAAAAAAGTGGGTCTGGCAATTCTGTCTGTCTGTTCGTATCGAAACCTACAGCCTAAACAGTTGATACAATTATCTTCGAACTTGGGCAAAAGTATTCTTTGAGTTATATGTCCGGAAATTTTTTTTTTTTTTATTTTTAATCAAGGCCTTAAAATAACTTTACCTATACCATATAAGCACGTTAACAAAAATTCAATTTTTCTCGAAAAAATTGAAGTTGAAATTAAAATTTTGATTCTTTGATTGTGTCTTTTTCTGAGATGTACGGTATTTTTTTCGATTACGATTATCTATTAAACGTTTGCACCGATTTCGACGAAATTGTGTATTCTAAAACTGCTGCTAAGTTTAATTAATACCTACTGCAAAATTTTGGAAAAAAGTTATTTCTTAAAAAGTGTGATTTTTTTATTTATTTTTAACAAAAAAAAAAATTGATTAATTTTGATAAAATTTTATATAAGTGCTTTATTGTCAACGGTTAAAAGTCAACAAATTTCCAAGTTAAGATCGTGCTTCCCAGTCGTGCCATTTATTTTTTCTGTTTTAAGTAATTTATTTTAGAAACTCCCTCCCGGCCAACAGGGGGGATAGACCCCCTTCCATAAAATTGTTTTCTTGTCCTAACTCAACTTAATCGCTCAAGGTGTTTTTTTTTTATTTTAAGTGAATCACCCTGCATAAGTGATGGATGTGTAAGTGAGATACTTTCAAAGGTGAATATGTCCTCAGCGAATTCACTTGGAACTTTGGTGTGGTACATAATACATTGATTATTATAATACGATATATATCCTAGCACCAACTTTTCAAATTTGTATCATAAGTGGTGGATGTCTTTTCCCTAAAAAAATTATGTTGTGAATATTGAATTAAACATTAAAAACAAAAGTATTTTTTTTGGAAATGGGGCAGGAAGACACTATTTAAGCATAATAATGCAACTGTGCAATCAACTTGCTCGACATAAGGTAATGAATGATCCTTTTCTGAAAGTGTCTTATTGACATTTTTCAAAATATATAAAAGCCAAACAACATCCGCTGAGTGTTTTTATGACAGCCTGTATCTGTATGTAAAGACATTTCTTTAAATCATTAATTCTTTATTTGATGACCATTCGTCTAATGGTAGGAGTTGGTTTTTGCAAAACATC